>JAESUZ010000846.1:0-745820 GCA_017311185.1 Proteles cristata cristata
TATATAAGTTACTGTTAATATTTCACTATCTTACATATTTTTTACTCTTATACACCTGCTCTGATTAGGAAATTCCCCCGATTTTTTTTTAAAAATATTTTTATTTATTTCTAGGAGAGAGAGAGAGAGAGACAGCATGAGCAAGGGAGGGTCAGAGAGAGAGGGAGATACAGACTCTGAAATAGGCTCCAGGCTCTGAGCTGGCAGTCAGCACAGAGCCCGACGCGGGGCTCGAACCCACGAACCGCGAGAGCATGACCTAAGCGAAAGTCGGACGCTTAACCGACTAAGCCACCGAGGCGCCCCATGGGAAATTCCCCCGATTTTTAAAAGATATTTGGGGATATCCCTGCCAGGGTCTCCAAAATCAAGCGTAGGACATTGGGGTGTCTTGGTAAATACGGGAAGTGAATGGAAATCCATGTGGCCTTAGATATGAGCTGTACAACATCTTCAGAAGCTAAATCATGGATCTGCTTTTCATATGGCTCCTTGTAAATCCACAGGGAAAGGGTCCTGGGGTGGGGGGTGGGGGATAAGGAGGTGGTCAGGGGAGAGCTGAGGGTAGAAAGGGAGCCTGGTCTTTCTGATGGATTCTGTGTCTGGAAACATCCAGCCAGCATGTCTCTACTATTTGGCCTGAGATCTCACCTGCTAAGTGAACACTGTAACATCAACCCAATTCCAAAGAGGGGTTGCATGTTTGGGTGGAACACTCAGAGGGGACTCTGTCCCATGAGCCTATGTGAAAGCACAGTCAAGACATCAACGAGTCCTATTCCAACACTGACCAGGTGAATGACTTTAAGTGGATGCTTTTATAGACCCTGGAAGACACTTTTTCTACTGTGGCAATAAAGGCTTTGTAATTGCTGCTGACTTACTTAGCGTTGTTTTCAATCTTTACCACATCATTAAACAATACTGCACAACCAAAATTCTACCATCAAGCTGGCCGTACGAAATACAATGTAGTATCCTCGAATGGATCTTGGAACAGAAGAGGTGCATAAGAAGAGGAACTAGTGAAATCCACACACTATCCACACTTTAGCTAAAAATAATGTACTTATGTTGATGTCTTCGTTTTGACAGGTATAGCACAGTAATGAAAGATGTTAACATTAGGGAGAAGTGGGTGAGGAGTATATAGAACTCTTGCTGTTATCTCTGCACCTTCTCTGTAAATATAAAATTATTTCAAAGTTAAAATTATACATATGTATATATTTTTTAAAGTGTGCTGTTAACACAAATGAGCTGAGAAACGTCAATCTGGGCTCTCTCCTTGTAACCACGGTCTTCACTCACAACTCCCCATCACTTTTTTTTTAATGTTTATTTTGAGAGATAGAGACAGAGCATGAGCAGGGGAGGGGCAGAGAGAGAGAGGGAGACACAGAATGTGAAGCAGGCTTCAGGCTCCGAGCTGTCAGCACAGAGCCCGATGTGGAGCTCGAACTCATGAACCACGAGATCGTGACCTGAACCGAAGTCAGAGGCTTAACTGACTGATCCACCCAGGAGCCCCTCACATCTCCCATCCTTAAGACCAAAGGGAGCCTACATTTACTCTGCACTCCCGAAAAGCAGGGGAGTGTCCCTGGCAGGCCGGGAGGCTGGGGTGGGGGAGACAGGAGCACTTTCATAGCACTTGAGGACAAAATGTGCCTTCAAAAGGAAACTATAATTATACAGAAGCCGAGGAGCATTTGTGAAAAATCACTATCTCATCTGAATCTACATCCTGTTCATCAAAGAGGTCGAGGCCCTTTTGATTATCAGACTAAATATTTTTAGGCAATATCACTGAATGCCTGGAAAGAACATGAACAGCATCAGCTGAAGAAAAATTTATCTTCAGATAAAAAGGCAAGACTTGCATCTCACAGGAAAAATCAACCCAGAAAATTTATAAAGGAAATTGACAATACTTCCCCACATTGAAGCTTTCTCTCCCCGCAACCCTCCCAACAATTGGCCTTTACCCTAGTCCTTATCCACTCCCTTCCTTCTAAATACCCAGATTTCTGCAGACTTTTGATTCTCTTAGCTTGACGAAAGCATAATGGAAAGATCAGAAAGGGGTCTAGCATTAGTATTAAGATGAGGAAAGAGGGGCGCCTGGGTGGCTCAGGTGGTTAAGCGTCTGACTCCAGCTCAGGTCATGATCTCCTGGTTTGTGGTCTTGAGATCTGCATCGGGCTCTGTGCTGTCAGCTCAGAGCCTGGAGCCTGCTGCAGATTCTGTGTCTCCTCTCTCTCCGTCCCTCCTCTGCTCATACACACGCTCTCTCTCTATCTCAAAAATAAACATTTTTAACAAGACGAGGAAAGAGAAATAGATGGAGATAAGTATTCTCTGAAAGTTATGTTGAATGGATCACTGAATAGAGATGAAAATGACATTCAAGTTTGGGTTACCGAATTCCCAGCCAAATGTGGTAACGTGAATGTTTAGTGAAGAATACTCCAACAATGGCATGATGTGCCCCCTCTTCGTATATCACAGACGGATGCATCTTTCCCTCCATTTTTTGAAATGGTGAATCTTTGCTGCTCACAATGTCCAGAGAAGGGTTCAATAGATGCATTCTAATTCTGGCACTAAGAACTGGTCTAACTTCTCAGCAGGAATGGATTCCTTCTCTCTAGTTCTCTATAGGTCAAAATGGGCTCTGGTGACTGCCTGACCTCTCGAACCCCTAATGACTGATACAGTTCAATCATTTAGGCCTATCCTCTCAACAGACTCCCCAAACCATTCCCTCTCCTGAACACGTAAATTTCCCCTGTATCTATAATATGCAAATAGCTCTTGGGAATCAATAAAACGATCAAATCACTACTAGGAAGACTATCTTTACTACCGACTACTAAAGTAATTATAAAAATTAAACTGATTAAGGGGCTCCCGGGTGGCTCAGTTGGTTAAGCGTATGACTACTGGTGTTGGCTCAGGTTATGATCTCAGTTTGTGAGTCCGAGACCTGCATTGGGCTCCATGCTGGCAGTGTGGAGCCTGCTAGGGATTCTCTCTCTAGCTCTCTCTCTGGCTCTCCCGTTTGTTCTCTCTCTCAAAAATAAATAAATTAAAAAAAAATTTTTTAAACAAAATTAAACTGATTAATGTAAATCTGTGGAGGAGCTATAGGCTTCTTATCTTTCCAGATATTCCCCAAAATTCTAGGAAATAAGGAATGGATCAACCGAGCTGCAATATAGGAAATTAACATCTTGTAAGAATGCAGTGTTTATGTACACCTAGAATTCTCTTCTGTAGTTCACCAGGAATGCTCTAGCATGCATCTACCAGTAGAATATCACAAGACATTTTTAAATTGGTATACATATCTCTGATTACTGGGGCTCAGATGTAGGCCAAAAGCAAGAATCATAAATAAACCAAGTTAGTCTGTTACAAGAAACTTCTAAATTCTTCAGTGCCTGGACACCCATCTCTGAGCAGTAATTTGTTTTCGATACAACTTTAAACAGAAATCCCTCATTTAAACAAAATTCATTAATATACCTTGCCCTTTGGCCTGATGCAATGATGAAATGAGTTTGTTATTCCATCTGAGTGTTGATTCAAAAATCATCTTGAAACTTATAACTTCACATGAGAAACTTACTAGCAGTCCCCTTGCGTAGCCACAGACTCAACACCATCTCACCTTTGTCTACTCTATGATCAAGTTCTCTCACATGTAATGTCAGGAACCCACACACAAGGAGGTTCCGCATATTTCCCAGTGACATCTGAAAGGGAATACGCTCATTTCCATCAGAGCCTGAACGGGACTCAGCAACTGCCATTTCAGAGTTGGTGCAATTTACCATATCCTTCAGGGCTGTGAGATTTGGTCATAAACCTTCCAATCGCTGATGTATTTCGCTCTAAAATGTGGCCATTCCTCATGCCATTCTATGGCCTGATTCATAAATAAATAATGCCAAATCATTGAATACATTGAAACCTAACACATTCTATTTGGTGGCCCATTTCCAAACCATGTAAACATTGATTTGATAAATATGTGGCAACATTTCCAAGGCTGTGAAAAATTATCACAAGGCAGGACTGGAGAATCCACACCACCTGTGTCAAATACCGCAGATTTATTCCTCTACCCATCAAGCATAAAAATTTGTGGCCAAACAGTTGAAAATGATGATTCAGCAAATAAAATGCCAACGCAACTCTTGTACTGGGGCCTCAGCCAAGGCAACCCGGACTATAAAATGTGCCGTGTTTTTAAGAACCTCTGGCCACAACTAAATGCATCCTTTACACAGTCTGGCTTGTGTTATTTTAAACCAAGCCCTCCACATTAATGTGGGGTAACCTGAAAACATAATTGCAAGGAATATGTACCCCAAACCAACATAACCACAACTCACCACCCCACACACAAACACACGTGTATGTGCACACATGCCGACGCGCACAGAGTCGTCTGGGATTATTTTTATGAAACTCCACTTTTATGAAAAAGAGATCAAACTCTTCTGAACTACTGTCTGTTCACTGAAAACAGTATGAGCCTAAAGGTCACAACCATTCCACCTCAAGAAGCAGACAAATAAGCACATGGACCATTGGGTAACCGATTTCCCACTCAAGATGAACGAATAAAATGGGTTTTTGCCAAATAGATCAACTATTTAAAATGAAACAACCAAGTAACCCATTTGGTTAACTAAATACCTATGATGAACCAACCAAGAGGACCGTTAGTTGGTGGAAGAACCATAAGATACCAGCCAAATGGATCATTCTTTAACAGAGACACCAACCAAGTGAAATCTGATGAAGCCAAACACAGCTAGCTAGCTTCATCCCGAAGAGATGAGAGAAAACTTCTAACTAGTCAACAAACAGGAAAGCTCTTAATGAACCCAAATGCACCCCATGAAATCTGGACATGTGACCACCGCCTGGGTCACCAAGTGGGGCTGGAAACGGACCGCACAGCTATACTTACGAAGATTATTTATGGGAGCTCTGGTATCCATGTTTTCATAATGCTGGACATGAACCACAATGTTGAGGTCCCTCTCCATGTGGTCAGTGTTGCAGTGGCCCTGTGGCCTCATGACATCTGCAAGGGCCCTGAAAGGAGACAGAATTTAAATCTGTTCATTCCAAACACAATGACCGGCACCTGCTGTGTTCTGAGCACTATGCTTATGAGGACGAGGCCCCTCGCTCCACGGAGCTGCCGGCTCGTTAGAGGTGGGAGGGAGAGAAAGACATCAGTAAGTTAAAAAGATCGCTGCAATTACTGATTACATAAGGACTTCATGCAAAACAGTCCACACGTTCCTCACAATAGCTGTGTAATTAGCAGTATCACCCACCTTGCAGAGCTGTAGAGAGGATTTAATGACTAATATATGTAATGTGTCTGCACTCCATAAACTTAGTCCCCCCTCATAGCTAACACCCAACACCACGTTCCATGTACAGCAATGGCCCACTATTAGCAACAAATAACATTTATGGAGAGCTTATCATAGCGGGCACCATGCTAATCACGTTACGTGCCTTAATTCAACTAAGCAGCTTACAAACACCTTATGAGGTTTATTACTCCTTTGCAGATGAGCAAAGGCTCAGAGAGGTGAATTAACCTGCTAAAAGTCACAGAGCCAGTTACACAGGGCTTTGAACGAGTCCATTTTCACAGCTCTGTACACTGAGTGCACTGGGTTTCCTGTAGCTAGGGAGGACTTGGAGTGATCCATCCACACCCTTAGGTTGGTGATCCTCTTAATCAGTAGCTGGCATGGAGGGCAAGCTTACAAGCCATGTCACCCCCTGGGTTTTCTCATCATGTTTCGTCTCCTTGACACTCATCCAAGGGTCAATATTCTTTTTACGATCATTTGACAAATAAGAAAACAAGTTGAAAGGTGTTGAGTGACTGTATAGTTTCTCCCAGCTGCTGTAACAAGTGCCCCAAACGAAGTGGCTTCAAACCACAGAAATGTACTGTCTCACAGTTCTGGAGACCAGAGTTCCGAAATCAAGATATTAGGGGGCTCCTCCCTCGCCTCTTCCTGGCTTCTGGTGGTTGCTGGAAATCTCGGCCATATGTTAGCTTGCAGCTGCCTCACCCCAGGCTCTTCCTCCATCTTCACCTGGTATGTCTCCTAGAGTCTGTCTTTCCATGAAGAACTGCTTTTAATGACACCAGTCATCCTGGGTAAGGGGTGCACCCTCCTCCAGGATAACATCTCAAGTTATTACATCTGCAAAATCCAATTTCTAAATAAAGGCACATTCTGGGCACCATAAGATGAGGTCTTTAAAAAGCTTTTGTTATGGGGCGGGGGGTGGGGCACAATTCAACTGGAACAGTGACCTTCACAATTAGATGTAAACTTAGTAAAGGAGCTCAGCATTTGCACACAGAGCAGAACAGAGTAAGTGTCAAACAGACGTCACATCTAAGGTCAGACCTCTCCACCACATTGTCCCCTCTTCACCGACGCTTCACCATGTCTTTACTGAGATAGGACTATCCTTGAATGACATATACGACTGTAGGTATAATGACATAGGTGTGCATCTTTGACACGAGTAGTGCTTTGCCCCCAGACCTCATTCTGTTTCTTCCTCTTTGCACAACGTGAGAGCTGGTCAAAATGCTAATGTGAATCCCCTTTACCCAGTGGTTTCGTGGTGAAGCAGAAGAATATCAGCTCTGTTTATGCAGTTCCCAAAGTGGCCACCTAAATGGACAACACCTCCCTGCCTCCGAACACAACATGGCAATAGGCATCCACATCCACGCCTCCTCTTGGACCAGGGAGAGCTCCTCAAGGTACACACCCACAGGTGACAGTGCCAAGGTTTAGGATCCATCCACATGCTCTGAACAAACCAGAACGCTCTGAGTCCACATCCAGGGAGACAGAGAAGGAAGGGGAGCTGTTTGAGTGAGACCAGCCTGCCTGCTGAAATTTACACCCCCACCTCATAGC
The DNA here is from genome assembly GCA_017311185.1 of Proteles cristata cristata. Lineage (NCBI taxonomy): Eukaryota > Metazoa > Chordata > Mammalia > Carnivora > Hyaenidae > Proteles > Proteles cristata. The sequence continues at coordinate 6,993 of JAESUZ010000846.1, forward strand.
ACCGATTCTCAAATAGTGTCTGCGTCTGCCAACCAGTGGTAATAGCATCACCTGGGAGCACGTTAAAAAGCGAATTTTCAGGGGTGCCTGGGTGGCTTAGTCAGTTAAGCGTCCGACTTTCGCTTAGGTCATGATCTCGCGGTTCGTGGGTTCAAGCCCCGCGTCAGGCTCTGTGCTGACTGCCAGCTCAGAGCCTGAGCCTGTTTCAGTCTGTGACTCCCTCTCTCTCTGACCCTCCCCTGCTCACGCTCTCTCTCTCTCTCTCTCTCTCTGTCTCTCCTAGAAATAAATAAAAAACATTAATAAAAAAATTGTTTTTAAAAAGCGAATTCTAAGATGCACCCAGACCTACTGACTCAGAAACTCCAGGGGCAGCCAACCGTGTTTTCAGGGGCACATTCCAGTCTGAGACTGCGTTAGGCTCACAGAAGCCCCAAGCTGGACTTGGTTGCTCAGGGGGCAATGAGACAATGGCCCAAAACCCACAGCGGGTGAGAAGTGTCAGATGTGAAATACAGATAACGCAGCCAAGAGTCCGATGTGAATTGGAGGAAAAGACTGAGTGCGCCAAGAGACAAGAGAATAATCACAGCTCCCATTCATTCATTCATTCATTCACTCAACAAACAGCCATTGCCTACTATGTGCCAGACACTAGCCAAAGCTGTGGGAACACAGCCAGTGTGCAAGATGCACAAGATCACTGTCTTCCCGGAGCTTGGATTCTAGGGGATGGGATAAAAAATATACGCATGTTAAATAAAAAACTGTAACATGATCAAGCAAGACTGACGCATAGCAGCATTATTCACAAGCAGCCCCAAAGTGGAAACGACCCAAATCAGCTAATGAATGGACACACAGAGTGTGTGATATGCAGTGGAGTATGATTTGGCCACGAAAAGGAAGGAAGCATCGGCATCTGCTACAACGTGGATGGAACCTGGAAACGTGAGACTCCTGCAAAAGGCCCAAAAAGCCACAGGGTACATGATTCTATTTCCATCAAGTGTTCAGAATAGGCTAATCCATAGAGATACAAAGTAGACCAGTGGTGGCCAGGGGCTGGGGACAGGGAGGACTGGAGAGTGGCTGTGGAATGTATATGGGCTTCCAATCATGAATGTTCTGGAATCAGATAATAATGAAAGTTACTTGACTTTATGAATATGCTTAAATTCACATAATTGTACACTTTTCTAAAATTCTAAATAAACTGAGAGAGAGAGAGAGAGAAAGTGATAGGAAAAGCTTTCCAGAGATGACATCTGAGCTGAGCCCTGAATGGTAAGAAGGAGCTGGTCGTGTAAAGATGATGCAAAGAAACTTCCTGGCAGAGGGAGCAGCCAGTGCAAAGGCCCTGGGGCAGGAAAGAGTTCAGATAATTGAGGTGCAAGCCAAAAGGCCAATGAAGCTGGAGGATAGCCAATAAGGAAGAGAACATTCAAGGTGAGGATTATCCTACCCATTTTATAGAGAAAAAAAGCTGTTCAAGTTCACCCGACACATCACAGCAGGGACTGAGATACAAACCTGAGTGTCTCTGAAATCCAAGTTCAGCCTCCTTCCTCACTCTCTGCTGTAAGCAGAGCCTGAAACTCAAGGGAGTTATAAGAAAGGGAACCTTGCAGGGGAAAGCAGGCCCTCCAAACCTGATTTGCCTTTTTCACTTCTAAACAAGTTCTTCCCACCATAAGCTTCAGGGGGTCTGTGGACTCCTTGGGAATTGAATGGAAATTTTGTTTGTGCATTTCTCTCGAGCAAGAAGCTGCAGCTTTCAGCAAATTCTCTAAAGAGTCCCCCCAGAATTCCAAATTATTTGGGCTTTCAAGACGTTAGCAAAGTAAGTTACCAGGACAGCTCCCACCAAGTTGGTCAGCGCTGCTATCTACAGATCCCCTGGGCTTCTCCAGAGGGCTGAAATTCCTGAAAATCCAGCCCAAAAGCCAAGGATGCTTCTCCCTAAGGCAGCCCTTCCCAGGGCGTGCAATGGAGATGAGGGTTCTTAAGAGGCCGACGTCCCCTGGAAAAGCAGTCTTCAAAGTAGAGTCCACTGACTCTACGAACCACATCAAACGATTCGGCATAAGGACAGGAAACCCGAGAACTCCTGTCTATGCTCTTTAGTTGTTAAAGTGAGGAATCCAGCCAATGTGTGTATGGATGCTGGCACCCCCACTGGACATGCCCGTGTTAGACAGAATCAGGAAGCTCAGACCAAGAACGGTCACTGGCAGTGGCACCATCCCTGGGGTATGTTGCCCATATTACAGCTATGTGCCCCCCCTGAAGGAGATAGGCAGGTACATTATCTAGGTTTAACGAGGCTAACCATCACTAAGCAGGCACATGGCTTAGAAATATCCCTGTAACAAAACCACAGGCTGAAGAAAATACTGATAGAGGAAGCACAAGAAAACAATGGAGTTGACTCTCCCCTTCTCTTCAACAGCTAGCTTGTCACAAGGTTAAAAACAATGATCAAAGCAATGTCAGCCAAAAGTAATCAAGACTCTCATGAAAAGTATTCAAAACATGGACTGCTTGTAAGTTTCATCCTCAACACACATCATGCTTTGATGTCAGCTAATGATTGCATGATGTCATTGTGCTTACCAACAAATTTGAAGATAGTATTTACTGCACCTTCAACTCAGGTTAAAATGTGTTTTTAATGTATGCTTTATAATGTACCTAATAACTATTCACTGGTGCATGCACATACTTATTAATACAACAAAGGTGTATGGATTAGGGTATACACTAAAAAACATGTTAAGAGGCACCTAGGTGGCTCAGTCAGTTAAGCTTCCGACTTCAGCTCAGGTCATGATCTCATGGTTCATGGGTTTGAGCCCCGTGTCGGGCTCTGTGCTGACAGCTAGCTCAGAGCCTGGAGGCTGCTTCGGATTCTGTGTCTTCCTCTCTCTCTGACTCTCCCCTGCTCATGCGGTTTCTCTTTCTCTCAGAAATAAATAAAACATCAAAAAAAATGTTAAAACATGTGTTCAAAGGCTTCATAAATAAGACAATGGAAATCACCAACTGTGTGCTATAAACCAAATTCCCAAGGATTTGCCATCTATTTGTGACACATAGTTTGGGTGCTTCTCAAATAATGTGCATTCATGCTACCTAGGGGTCTTGTTAAAATGCAGATTCTATTTCAATAAGTCTGAGGCAGGGCATGAGATTCTTCCGCTCAAGCTCCCAGGTAATAAAAATGAGGCTGCTCCATAGGACACACTCTGAGTAGTAAGTTTCTAAGAGCACTATAATGATAGACTTTAAGTGCCCACTTGACTGGGCCACAGGGTACCCAAATATTTGGGTATTTGATCAAATATTTGATTAAATGTCATTCTGGATGTGTCTGGAGAATGTGCATGATGAGATGAACATTGGCATTCCATAGACTGAGTAAAGTAGACAGCCTTATGTCATCTAGGTGGGCCTTGTCTAATCAGCTGAGGGCATGCACAGAACAAAAGACCAACCCTCTCTTGAGTAAAAGGGAATTTTCCTGCCTGACAGCCTTCAAACTGGGGTGTCAGCTCTCAGATTTCAGAGTTCCTAATGGCAAGTCCACATAATGTGTATCAGTCTCTCTCATATATATATACTATAGGTTCTGTTTCTCTGGGGAACCCTAACTAATAAAGTGCCTTACAAAAGAAAATATACTTTCTCTTGATATCCCTTGTTCCATTTCAGAACAATTATGTTGAAACACTGCCATTTTTGCTGTCAAAGATGATTGAATATCGAGCATTTCATAAGGTTTGATTTAGTGTCAATTTCCTTCCAGATGTATTTGTGTGTTACTGGTCTCGAGCCCTTTGACTGCTAGCTCTTTGAGTTCAGGGACTGTGTTTGTACCATCACTATTCTCTTATAGCTCTCAAAACAGCACTAGGTATGCCATAGGTGCTCAGTAAATACCTATTAAATGAAGATGTGAATGGGTGGGTGGGTGAATGAATGAATGAATACATTAAAGAGCAGACACTTTCTTTGGTAAACTGTGATGTCAGAAACCAGAATTCCTCTGCGCCAGACACCGTTCTAGGCACTGAGGATACAACAGTACAGGAGATCTGATGTCCCCACACCCCTTGCTGTGAACAGTAATGCAGAGAGACAGATAATCAACTAGCTAACCAATAAATTAATAAGCTAATTTTAGACTGTAATGTGAAATGAAGCAAGTAACACCAGGCGATGGGCTGGAGGAGGCAGTGGGCAGTGGTAACTGAGCCTGGGTCATCAGGGACGGCTTCTCGGAGAAGGCGACATTTGAGCCGAGACCTTAATCACAAGGGATACAGCATGTGAGGTCTGACGGAGGAGAATTCGAGCCAAGCCAACACAACAGCTCCAAGGTAGCCAGGAGCTTGGCATATCTGAGGAAGGAAAAGAGAATATGGCGTTCCTTCACTTTCCAATAACAGCGAGCAAATAAAAGACCCCAACATTCCCAAACAGAGCTCAGAGCCTCCGCATCTTGCTTCAGTGCTTCCAGGAGCTCCAAGGTCTAAACTATGTTCTGACATTTAAACACTTGAATAGGATTCCTGAGCATTTCCTCTTGTACCAGAAGCATCTTTTATTTTTTCAAGAATGCAAGAGCCAGGGGCAGGAGGTAACTTTCTGGAGTGGTGGTTACGCGGTACAGGCAAAGCTCCTCAAACCACACATCAAGTTAAAGCGGGTGCCTTTTGTTGTGTAAATTATACCCCACTGAAGGTGATGGCTAAAAAGGACTCCAACGCCCAAAGAGAAGTAACCTGCCATGAAAAAGAAACTACAGAGACTTCTCCAAGGCCAACAAATAAGCCCGCAAGCGTTTCTCCAACCTGGGGAGCTGGTTGAAGCCAGAGGGGAACCGCAGATGTGCAGGAAAAAGGGGAAGCGAGGAAGAAGAGAGAAAAGGCAAAAGAAGGGAAGGCATTTATCACCTGATGCCACTTCTTTAAAAGGGACTCTCTCTTCTGAAGCATGTTTGAAAAACACACAGGACACTGGGCTATGTAATTTGCCACTTGGATTTCTGATTCTGTTTGAAGGTGGGCAAAATAATGACATGTGTTCCCTACTGGCTTCAAGTGTACGGAGCTTCAAACATGCATCCTCGCCCCCAAGGTCATTTCTCATCAATGCCTCCTCCGAGGGCGCTGGTTCTGCCAGGGGCAGATGCAGGAAGCGTTCCTGGTCTTGATCTTACAGTGGCTCCTTGAACTGGCCCCACTGCAAGTGTTGTCATTTGCAGAACAGCAAGCGCTTCTTTGTGATCTGAGAACACGGAAGTCCTGCACGTGTCCGCTCAAAGGCCGTGCAGCCTAGTGGTCAAGGCCCTGTGCTCTGGCTTCAGACTGTCCGGGTTTGAAGTCTGACTCCTCCTCTCCCCAGGGCCTTGTTCAATCTCACGGAAAATAATCTGTGCTTCTTAAAAGGCACATTGTCATAAAGCCTGCCTCACTGGGGCACGACCTGAAATTGAGAATTTCTACCCAAGCTCACGGCAAAATGGCAGGCTGGACAAGTGTCCTTTAATATCACCCAGGCCAACACGCTGCAAGCCATTCAGTGTGGCTGCCCGTGGGTCATCTCTCCTATTCTGAGCCTGTGACCCTCTGCTGCTTCACTCTGAAAGATTTAGGAGACTTGACCAATGTCACGCAGCTGAAAACATGTAGCAGAGAAAGGGCTAGGTAATGAGTTTCAGACTACAACATTTGCCCCTTTGGCAGATAAGGGGTAGAAAATTCCAGTTATAGGAGTGATGGCAAAAGGGTAAAAGTTGCTGAGCAGTGACCATAAAGAGGTCTTGTGCTAAGAGCCTCCCAAGCTCAGTCTCAGTGAAATCTCGCACAAGGGTAGGACATAGGGGTCATCATGGTCTCATTTTACAGACAAGAATCTAAAACTCAGAGAGGTGAAGTAACTTTCTCAAGGTCACACAGCTCTTAAGCAACCAGGCTGGATGGAATCTCAGGCCATCTGACTTGAGGTCAGCCTGACCGCACCTCCAGGGACTAGAGACCAGCACTAAGTGAATGGGGTGGCGATGGAGACAGAAGCGAACCTGAGAGCCTCCTAAAGACGGCAGTCACCACTTGGTGACAACCCACAGCTTCCCTGGGAAAATGCACGTCTGGTGTTGTCAGAACGACCAATTTTTCAAGAGAAGTCAAAAATCTGGATTTCAGTGTGAAATCTCCGTGGTTCTAAGTTGGTTTGAAAACATAATATAGAACAGAGACTGAGGAAATTTCACAGCCAGATGCAGTGAGCCTTGACTGGATCCGAGCTTGGAAGCCTAAGCTCCAGAGGACATTTTTGGGCATGACCGGGAAAATGTTACTCTGATTGGCTATTGGATGGTATTACAGAGTTTCTGTCCTTCTTCTGGAGTGTGATCCTAGGACTGTGTTGTGTGGGAGAATGTCCTTGTTCTTAGGCGATCCACGCTGAAGTATTTAGGGATGAAACGCCATGCCTGCAATCTCTTTTCAAATGTTTCAGCCAAGAAACACAGGAAGAAGGGAGAAAAGGAGAGAGAAAATGAAAATACAGAGAGTGTAGTAAACCAAATATGAGAAGACACTAATAATTGTGTGGCCTAGATTAGGAACTCTCAACTGGGGGGTGATTCTACCCCCGGGATGACATGTGGCTGCGACTGAGGACATTTTTCTTTGGAACTGTCAGAGCTGGGTTGTAAGGTGGGCGTTACTGGCGCCTAGTGGGTGGAGTCGAACCCTTCTGCCAGACACCCTACAATGCGCAGAACAGCCCCCCACAACCGAGAATGAGCCGGCCCCAAATGGAGCCCTACCGGCAGTGACAAACCCTGAAGACATTTTTATCTTCTTTCAAGGTTTTTTGTATGTGTAAAATGTTTCACAGTAAAAAAAAAGAAAAAAGAAAAAAAAAGAAAAACTTAAAAATAAGAATAAACAGCAATACCTTGCAGATCAAACAAAACATGTCTGAGTGGTAGGGAAACCACAGCTGGAGCTGTGTGTGGTCACTTGTTTTGATACATAGTGGCTGGTGCATGAGGGTCTCTGAAGTTCTTCTGATACCATGAGCAAGACCCTCCCCACCCGCTAAAGCTCCTGGAATTACCTTCTCCTGTTTTCAGGTCCCAGTCAGCCCAGAAGGGAGCAGGGGACATGCCCAGGACTCTGGGTCTGAAAACTGCCCTCGTGGAGGCCTCTTCTGGGTTACCACAAACGCACAGGGCACCGGGAGCAGCCGGTGACGTGGGGGTGCTTTCCGATGAAAGGAGAATGAACCCCTCATCTCAGTGACCCACACAGCCCAGGACAAAATGATTTAAGGGGCCGTGGCTGGGACGTTAATTTCACCCGGAAGCTCTCAGGTGGCTGGGTGTACCCCACCCAGGTACCCCCTAACCTTTGGCTGGGACTTGAAAGGGTTAACTGCATACACGGTGCAACATGCATTTGGAGGGTCCCTGGGGCAGCCCCCAGGACCGCAAACACACAAAGCAGAAATACATGCAGGACACACACAACCAAATGCAAATAAAAGAATGGCATTGGATTAATGCATCCATCCCCAAGACTGTCAAATAGTCCCAAAGTCCAGAAATCTTCCTTAAACGTGGAGGCCACTTTTGATGAGCCATTCAGGGAGGCTCTTCCATGCGGATTTCTGGGGTTCATCCCAGACCTTTACTGACCTGGAATCTTTCCAGACAGAACACAAGAATCTGCATTTTAGGAAGCCCCCCACCCCCACCCAAGGCTCCCTCAAACTGAAAACACAGTTGAAACTGGGGTGCAGGGACTGCAGTTTTATAACCGTGTGACCTTGGAGAAGCCATCCAACCTGAACCATGATTTTCTCATCTGTAAGTGGGAATTGATAGCACCTGTCTCCTAGGGCGGTCATGCACACTAAAGGTGTGTATACACACACATGCACCCGAGTACACATACACACATACGTACACACACACACACCCCTAGTACGGTACCTGGCAAATGTTCCTTCCTTTTCCTTAATAGTGATTGGCTACACCGGAAAGCCTAGAGAGCTTTACAAAAGTACAGAGACTTAGCAACGTAGAGATTCTGATCTAAATTGTCAAGGGCGGGGCCTCTAGCAACAGGATTTTTTTAAAAAGCACTCCAGGTGGCCGTCAACAGCAGCTGGGGGTTGAAAACCACATGTGGAAACTGTCAATAAAAATCAACTCTCCTTTCTCTTCAAGAGAATGTACTTCCACTGCATTCTGAAATTTTCAAAACGTGTAGCAGGTGAGCCTCGTACCCAGGCTCTGTTATCAGAAGGCTGGGTGCCTCCAGATTCCACCCCCAAGCAGCCCTTTCCTGGTCCCTGCAGAAGTGGGTGCAACCCGCTAAGCTGGGGGGATTCTTTTTCTCCAGACAGAGCTGCAAGGCGGCAGGACAAGAATGGGGGTCCCTCCTGGGCCCCTAGGTCGGAGGTGGAGTGCTGTCTCAACAGGACACCCAGATCACACAGGGCCCGAAGGTCACACGTCACCCACCTTCTCCCACCGCTGGCCAAAGGGAGCCGCCCACCTTACCTCCTCTGGCATCTTCCCCTCCTCCGCGTCTCCCGTCCTTCCTACCCTCCTCCCCACCCCAAACACGCAGGAGGGCTCCTGCAGCGCCGGTTTGGAAGGAAAAGGCTCAGTGGCTACTTCAGCAGAGGAATTAACCCCAATCTGCAAGGCAGCCTACCCATCCCGGTGCTTCCCTCCCTCCCAAGGCGACGACGCGCCTGCCGCAGTCCTGCCTCGACACGCTTCCTTCCCTTGAACGCAGACCCCGGGAAGCCAGAGGCACCGGCGGGGGCTGCGGGGAAGCGAAACTCGGGCCTGTCGGGCTGGCGACCGCGCATCCTGGGGGTGCAGGAGGTGGGCGGGGCCCGCGTGTTTCTCTCTCAGTCGGTCTGGGTTTCCTGGATCCCCTCGAAGCTTACTTTTGCGCGAGACCCCAACATCCACCCGCACCTCCCTGCTGGCCCAAACCAAGAGGAACTTCCTCACCTCTTGCCCCAAATCCCTCCCCTCCGGAAAAAAAAAAAAATCATCGGATACTCTGCGTATAAATAGAAAATAATTACTAGTGAGGAGGTAATGTTCCTTCTCCTATTTTTGGTGGGTCTCTTTGTTGAGATTTTTTTAGGCAGGCTCACGGAGCGCGTGCGTCCACACGAGCACACACGGGCCTCCGCCGGAGGTGTGGGGAGGGTGTGTGTTCGCGTGGGGGAGGTGGGGGGGACACATGGCGACCCCGTTGCCCACACTCGGCAGGAAGATCGAGCGAGCCATCCAGCTGTTCGCTCTTCACCCCCGCCGGCCCAGCCCTCGCGCCAACCCTGGCCCCCGTCGGGTCTGGGGGCTGCGTCCTCCGCCTCCAAAGTTACTGGGTTGTGCGAATCCATTTAGACACTTTTAAAAAAAGCAAAAGGCAAATAGCTCCATTAATCCCCAAATGCCTTCTCCCATCTGCTGCGACTTGCTCGCGCTGGGACTTGCATAATGAATAAGGCAACGGGGAAAGTTGACGAATCAGGGTTGCGGGGGGTGGGGGGACAGGGGGGCTCCCGCCCTTGGAGCCCGCGCCAACCCCTGCAAGGGACACGGCGCGCGGCGGAGACCCTGGCCCCCAGCAGGGAGAGGGGGCGACAGCGGAAAGGGGCGAGGGGTCTGGGTGGCGGGGAGGCAACCGAGGTCCCAATTCCAGGGACCTGGCAGCTCCGGAAGAGAGAGGCGGCCGCTCCAGGCAAGGCTTTTGTTCTCGCCCTCCCCTCTCTCCTCTCCACCTCCCTCGCCTCTTTTTCGCGAGCCTTACGAGTTGCAGGCGGCACACGCTCCTTCCCTCCCTCCCTCCCTCACACACGCGCGCACGGGCTCACACACGCCCCCCTTCCCTTTCGGGCCCGCCTGCCCTGTTTACCTAGAAGCTCGGATCTGGAATCCGAGGGGTAGACCCCTCCCCAAAACCCAAGGATCCGGGGCCACGGGCTCCCGGGCCGTGTGTGTCTCAGATCCGTTTCAATCCAAGGCGGGAGGGGGCGGAGGGAGGGTGGAGGGGGCAGAGACCACCCCCCACATACACGCGCGCGCTCCAATCCACACCTGTGCGGAGCCCAGCGCCCCCTCTCCGCGCTCGGAGCCGAAGTTGGCTTCCCGGGCGACCTCCCCCAGCGGAGACGCAGGGGGTGGGGGGAAGCGCCATTGCCCGGGGAGAGGTGCAGCGGGAAGAGGAGGGGGCGCGGTGCCTGGAGCGGGAGGCGGCGGGAGGGCGGGGGAAAGGCAGCCCACCTGGACATGTGCTCCCTTTGGGGCCGGTGCGCTTTCTCCAGCCCCAGCTTGGTGAAGATGCCTACAAGCACCATGACGGCCACCACCCCGCAGATGATGTAAACGATCAGGTTGGTCTTGTCCTTGGTGGGGTCGTGCAGGGGGTCGTCCTTGCGCGCGGGGGGCTTGCCAGTGTTGAGCCACAGCGGAGTGTCGTAGTTGGTGCAGGTGCTCTGGTTCAGTCGCCGCTTCTTAAATGTGCAGCAGAACCGGAAGCCACAAGTCCCGCAGCAGAAGATGAAGTCGCCCGAGCTGCAGTTGAACGGCGGGTCCCACTGGCCCATGACATCGAAGTAGCCCCGGCAGAAGTCCGGCGTGGGCGCCCGGGTCGGCGGCGCGTCCGAGACCCCCGCGCCCTCGCCGGCCTCTCCGGAGGCGGCCCCGGAGCGGTTGCCCCCCGCCAGCACTACCACGCCGCCCAGCTGCGCCAGCTGCCCGTGCCCGGCTCGCTCCTGCGCCCGGCACACGCGGGCGCACAGCTCGGTGAGGAAGCAGCCGAGGAGCAGCCGGAGGACGCGGCGCATCGTGTCTCCCAGCCCGGGCTCGGCCGTTCGGCCGCCGCTGGAGCCGCTGCAGCCGCCTCTCGAGGCGCGGCCGAAGCTGCCGAGGCTGCTGCCGGGGGCTGCGAGCCGCCGCGGGCCGCACATGCAGGGAGCGGCGCGGGGCGCTCGGTGGTCGGCAGCCACTGCGCTCGGCTCAACCCGCTTTCGCCTCCAGCGCGCCGCGCGCCGAGGGGCCGGCCGGGGAGGAGCGCGCCTGGCCGGGCGGGGGGAGGACGAGCGGGGGCAAGCGCGGGGTGCAGGTCCCGCCGGCTACGGGGAGAGGCGGGGGCCGGAGAGCAGGGGAGAGTCGGTGTGTCCGCGCCTCGCCTCGGCCGGCGGCTCCGGACTCGCCGCCCTGCGCCCGCTCGCAGGATCCCTCTCACCTCTCCAGCTCGCCAAGTGCGCTGGAGAGAGCGAAGCTTGTGGAATGAAGGAGGGCAGGAGGAAAGGGGAGGGGGAGGAGGGCGGGCAGAGGAGGGAAGGGGGGTGGAACGGGCGCGAGCTCGAGAGGGGCGGGGGCGCGGAAGAGGTGACTCGGGCGGGCGGGAGCGATTTGGGGGGCGTGCGGAGCCGAGCTGGGCGGGGAGGAGGGAGCGTCGGCAGCCACCGGGGCTGCAGGCACCGCTCCGGTTTCCCGGCAGGTGGAGGACGGCTGCGGGACCTCCCGCGCCCTCTCCGGGCGGGAGGCGCGGCTCAGACCTGTTCGGGCGCAGAGGCGGCTCCGCCCGTGGCTTTTTCAGGCGTGCGTGCGCAGGAGCCGCAGCTTGAATCTGCGCTCGAGGGAAGGGGGGACTCGGAGGGGTTAGGGACAGACTCGGGTGGCTTCCACTCCAAGGCAGACTGGGGCACAGTCTGATCGGGATCGCCCCTCCATGGAGTATGGGGCCGCCTCGCCCCTCCCTTCTCCCGACTGCGCCCTCCAGCCGGGCGTGCATCCGGGATGGTCGTACTCCTTGGGACAAGCCGAGGACCAGGGATGAGCTGGGAAGGCGGGGTGGCAAGCCACTGGCCCCGGGGCAAGCACTCCCGGGAGAGGGTCGTGGGATGAACTGAAGTCAAAGAAGCGCAGGGGGGTAGGGAGAGGCAGCAGACCAGGCCGAGGCAAGGGCACGTCCCACGTCCCGGAAGGGCTTTCCTTGGGTCTCTCCTAGGCCCCAGGACCTGCCACTTTGTCCCTCTACGACCTCGCGGCGTTCCCGGCGTTCCACAGGAGGGCACACCGCGGCGCCGCCTCTGGGCGCCCAGATCTGGTGCAGCGCAAGGCCTGGGCGCCTAGCCTCAGCCCCCCTCCAGCGCCTGGAGCCCGCGCGTGGGTCTCCGGAGACGGCTGGCCCCGGTGCCCACGGAGCCCCCCGGACATCCTCACCCGATGTGGCGCAGTCCGGCCTTGCTTCCTCCGCTTCGAGCCTCCCTTCGCGCGTCAGCGTTTCCAAACCTGCCCTCTCCACTCAGCAGATTCCAGCCGTCCGTCGGCCTTCTCTCATTTCTCCCACTTCTTTCCGCTGCTCGAATTTGACTCCAATAGCCCCCAAAACAGGAGTTGCACCAAAAGCTGCTACACCGAATTTAGATCTCCACACGCCCCTGCGTTTTGTTTTTTTTAATTACATTAACTAAGTATACACTTTGCAGTCGGCTGGGCGATTCGCAGGGAAATGATGTCTCCACCACCCCCACCCTCCTTTGGGCTTCAGTCAGAGGGGCTCCTGGGGCATTTTCAAAGCACCAAAAAGTTGGGCCACATATCAAATGACATAGTGGGTTCTCTTTAACTGAAAAAGCATGGTGGGGAGGTGGTTATTGGAATCTATTGCAAGTTTTCTCAGAAGCAGGGAGCTTGGTTAATTGTGCTTCTCTTCAAAGAATGTCGCCTACTGTCTTCTGAAAGACTAGCATAAAATGACCCTGTTCCAGCAAAAAACGAACCAGGCCAACACTGATCCAGCCTGTCGAGGGGTATGCCAGCCCTAGGAGACTCCTGGAATTACGGGCAGTATTCTGTCCCAAACCCACCTGGACAAGGTGTGAGATTGTTTAGGCTAAATTGATCAGAGCCATCGGAATGAGATTCCCAAAATAGGGTAGTGTGGCGTGTCTGTCGACCCACACCCACCATCACTGTGTGAGCCTCTACAAACACAAGCACTGGTGTGTGAGAGCTAATGATAGCTGACATTTATTCGATGCTTACAACGTAGCCACTAAGCTTGTCTTTTCTAAAATCACCTCCTCACAGATGCTCAGAGCAGTGCCTAGCATCTCGCAGACAATTGGGGAATAGTTGCTAAACCACTTGAGTGACTGATCTCATTTAACTCCATCTCTAGGTAGTATTACCGGGCCCACACAACAGAGGGAGAGACTGAGGCCCAAAGCAATTAAACCAGTTGCTCACGGTAGCGCAGCAACGAACGCTGCATAGTTGGCATTTGACCCAAGAAATGTGACTCCTGGGTCTGTGTTCTAACGATTGCAGGTAGCGCCTTCCTAAAATAGGCCTCCAGACTTCCAGTCCATCTGACATTGGATTATGTATTTAGTTTTTTGCCACTGAAATGGTAAACTCCAGGGCAGAAAGGGACCTTGACTCCTGCGGCGTCTCCCAGCACCTATAGCAGCGAGAAGCATGAGAAACACTCACAAAATATTTACAGGCTGTTTTGATTAACTTACTAAGCTCTCTTACGCAAGACCATTGGTGTTAAAGCAGGGGAGGGAAGGAACGTATATCTGCAACAGGGACAGACAATGGAGTTTCTGCTGTCAGGACCACGCAGAGGGATTGGGATATTTCTAGGCACTAAATCAGAATCGGAAAAGACTTTTCCAGCAGGCCTGCAAAGGTCCAGGAAGCTGAGGCTGCGAGAGGTTAAGGGCTTTGTCCAAGGTCACATGGTCAGCAAATAGGAAAGCCAGGGCTGGGTGCAGAATGCCAAGCTCCGAACCTCTGCTTTCCTGCCTGCCCACCCCCACCGCACCCCACCGAGGCGCCTCCCAGCAAGCATGGGGGCCTGGAGCCTAGGGCAGTGGCCTCTTAGAAGAATAGGTCACAGATACCTTCCCACAAGAGTTGGGGGTGTTCAGACACTTCTAAATTTTATTTTTAAAAAGACGGGAAAAAAGATACCTTCGCGCAAAGAGAAGAATCTAGACAGAAAAGTCCATTTTAGAATCTGTCTCCAATCTCTGTAAAATATTGCCTGTCACCAGGACATTGGAGTCCCGTCCTCAGAGGAGACTCTCTCTGGCTGCTGTTCCCGGCTTTAATTAACAGAGACTGCCCCCTGTTTGTCACAAGGAGAGTGCAGGGAGCCTGCTTCGGAAAGAAGCCGACCTGGTAGACTTGCCCTTCGCGGCTTCTTTGCCAGATCCCAAACTTTAAACCTGCTACCCAGGTGAGCTTCACCCAGACCAAGTTCCCGTGCTGTTCCACCTGCCCGTCTGGAATATTGCCCACACCTGTTTCCCAAGCCTTTGAACAATATGTACAAGAAGGGGGGAGTCAGGTTCATTTTACTCTTTGAAGGAAGAAAGCCGCTTTCCTCTGGGTATGTCAACTCAGTAAATAGAGTCACTGCCTCCTAATAGATGTGTGATTCTTGAGAACACGTCCCCATTTAGAACACGTGGTTGAGAAAGCATTTCTTTCAGGGCTCCCGGTGGGAAGGGGTGCGGTGTGTGTGTAGGGGGCGCGGTTATTAACTTCCTAATTGAAACACCTGTCAAGTTCATGGAAGATGAAAAATCATCTTCAAAGACCACCCCCCACCACTACCCAAATGAATTCATGCAAATGTGTTGAAATTAAAACGCAGCTCTTAATGAAAGTGCTTTCTATGAAAGAGATGATGACATTATTATTTACAACACAGGCACTTTTAATATCTAAAGAAGAATCTCGTTTGCTCTAGGCTTAATTATGTCAGTCTGCAGCATGGTTTGCAGGGAGTCTGCAACCGTAACCCCCCCAACAATTAGGGGGAAGGAGCGATGTTACAAAGGAGGTTTGTTCACCAGGGCTTGGAGCCCGTGTCCGTCTATAAGCAACTCCACAAATTAGACTATTTGTGCTGTGGCCCTCACCAGAAGGCGTTGATTGTTAATAGTCCTCATCAGGTGGCTTTTAGGGTTTCAAAAAGGTTTCTTAGCAACTGTTAGCCTTGAGAAAAAAGAACAGAGATGACACAGAAGCTGTTGGTCTGAAACCTTAAGAGCTACCTGGGGGCTGAGGGGTGGGGAAGGGGATGAAACTGGACCCCTATATGCAGAGGGCAAGAAGAGACCACAGAAGGAGGCAGATGTCTCCAGATGGGTGGGGGGTGGGGGGTAATAACCAAGGGAACTTACAAGGCCCGTCCTGGGCCCTGCAAGACAAGTGGATCTCTGCACCTGCCTGCCAGAACCTGACACGTTTCTATGACACAGAGCCCGCAGTGGGGGCCAGTCATATATCGTCCAGATGGTTTTCACAGCACTTTGCTCTCTCAAGGCTGCATCCTTGAACCAGACTCCTAGTGCCAGAGCAGTGGCCAGAATATACACTGCAAGGACAGCTGAGGGGGTGACCAGGCTCCGATTGCTCCCCCACCCCGCCCTGCTCGGGGGTCAACTTGAGGTCATGCCCCTTCGATGACTTTCTCCAACCGAAACCAAAATGTGGCTAGCACCTTGCCTTGCTGGAGCAACAGGCTGCTTTGATATATTTGATTCTCTTGTTCTGAAAAGGTAAAGGAAACCACAGGAGACGTGAAGTGGGTCTAATGTTCAGTTCCCCCAGACTACAAGTAGTAGGTGAGATGATTTTTGGTGGTTACCCAAACATGTTTTTTTAGTAATTTTATATTTATTTTTAATGTGTGTCAGAAAAAAATAGCGATACCTCAAACACTTGGATTCATGGGCAGAAACTTAAGGCGCACATCAATTTAAAGTCCAGAGAAGAAGAAGAAGAAATACATTATAGTATTTACTAATGAAATATTAAAGAAGATAAGATGAAGCATCTGGTGTTTCGGACACGTGGGTTTTGGTATGAGGACAGGGTTTCTCAGCTTCAATGCTATTGATGTTTTATTTTTTTTAATGTTTATTTAATTTTGAGAGACAGAGCATGAGTAGAAAAGGGGCAGAGAGAGGGAGAGACAGAATCCGAAGCAGGCTCCAGGCTCAGCTGTCAGCACAGAGCCCAACTCGAACCCACAAATTATGAGATCATGACCTCAGCCGAGATCAAGAGTTGGAGGCTTAACCGACTGCCACCCAGGTGCCCCCTTTATTAACATTTTTTATGTTTATTTATTTTTGAGAGCGCATGAGTGGGGGAGGGGCAGAGAAAGAGACAGAATCTGAAGCAGGCTCCAGTCTCTGAACTGTCAGCACAGAGCCTGATGAGTGGCTTGAACTCATGGACCGTGAGATCATGACCTGAGCCTAAGTCTGTCGCTTAACCAGCTGGGCCACCCAGGCGCCCCAGTGCTACGGACATTTTAGAGTGGATCATCTTGTGATGTGGGGGGCTAATGTGGGGGGCTGCCCTGGGCATTGTAGAAGGTTTAGCAGCATCCCTGGACTCTACTCACTAGATGCCAGTAGCACTTCCCAGTTGCCACAACCAAACACTGTTGACGAGCAGACGTGAAATCGATTGAGAACTGCTGATTCTCACTGATGTTTAAGTCCTAGTTCTTTCTCATATGAAGTAAGTGACCTCAAACGAGTCACTTAATCTCTCTAAGCCTCAGTTTCCCCATCTATCAGATGTGAGTGTGAATGGTGCTTGCCCGGGGCCCCTGGGTGGCTCAGTCGGTTAAACCTCTCTGATTCTTGATTTTGAGTCAGATCATGATCTCACGGTTTTCGAGTTCAAGCCCTGTGTTGGGCTCCATGCTGATAGTGCAGAGCCTGCTTGGAATTCTTTCTCTCTCTGCCTCTCCCCGATGCTTGCTCGCTCTCACTCAAAATAAATAAATACATAAGTAAAAACTTAAAAAAAAAAGAACGGTGCTTTCCCTGGGAATATTACAAACATCCCATATCTTGTAATATTAGAAACACCCCATATCTTAAATAGAGAGCTTAGCACAGTGAATTGGAACTTTGGCAGTGCTTAGTGAAGACTCACTCTTATGACAGGATGCCTGAAGGAGCCTAGCAGGTGCCAGGCACTACCCTAAGCCCTGGGGAGACAGAAGGCTGAGACAAGATCCTTGCTTTCCAGAATCTCAGATCTCCAGGTCAAGACAGAATATAGAGGCAGGGCGAGCTTCCTGGGCGTGCAGCCTGTGCGGCCTCACAGCATCCCATGCTCGGGAGGGCCCCTGCTTCGTCTGCTGCTCTGCCGTTGCCTTCAAAGTCTTGAATGATTTCTGAACCTGGGGCCTCCCCAATTCTGCAGCCAGTCCGCTACGTAGAGGATGCAACTCTGGCAGAATGAAAGGTTAAGCGTACAGGAACTCAGAGGAGGATGTTTCGCTCCACCTACACAGGCACAGGCTTCTCAAAGGGAGACTTCGCAACAGTCCTAGGTTACATGTATGTGAGCATTCTCAGCAACACGGCAAGAACAATTTGTTTTCTAAGTAGGCTTTATGCCCAGTGTGGAGTCCACTGATGGTCTTGAACTCAAAATCCTGAGATCAAGACCTGAGCTGAGATCAAGTTTAATCAACAGAGCCACCCAGACACCCCCATAGCAAGAAGAATTTTGGTAGATTTTCTTCAAAAATAGTTATCAGGGCGCCTGGGTGACTCAGTCGGTTAAGTATCCAACTCCTGATCTTGGCTCGGTTATGATCTCACGGTTCTTGAGATCGAGCCCCGCATGGGGTTCTGCACTAACAGTGTGGAGTTTTCTTGGGATTCTCTCTCCCCCTATCTTTCTGCCCGTTCCCCTTCAAAATAAATAAATAAACTTAAAAAAAGAAACCAGGTAGTTCTCAAATGTCAGTCCAAAGAACAATGCTGAAGTTTTCCATAGTTAAGTTTTCACTGGTCCATAGAAAATTGAAAAAAATTATGGTCGAAAAAACAGATGTTCTATAAGCACCTCTTTTAAAGGTTGTATACTCTATTTGTGTAACAATTCACTTTCTAAATTATGTTAGTCTTATATTTTTTGTAGTGTGTGTGTGTGTGTGTGTGTGTGTGTGTTTAAATATTTCTTACCAGGGGAAAAAATGGTAAACTTACCATCCCTAATTTTTTGTCATTTTACTATAGATGAAATCCCAGAGTCTGGGATGACTAATTTAAGAAGTTCACAGTAGGTTTTGTTCACAAGTGAAGTGGTAGTTTGAAGCAATCCTCTGAACAATTTAAGTCCCTCCAACGGTACTGTGAAACCAAAGTAGGTTTTAGGGTCGTGCATTTTCCAGCTAGCTACATTGGCCAAAATGATGAGGTGTATCGCCAGGAATCAGCTATGGCTAGATGCAAACCACACAACTTCCCAGACCCGTGTCTCTCTGCTCCAACAAATGCCTATAAATACAGATTGTATCAGTTAGTTTTTGCCATGTAACAAATCATCCCAAAATTTAGTGGCTTAAAATAACAACTGTTTACTTAACTAACAGTTCCGTGGCTTGGCAACTTAGCTTGGCTGAATGGTTCCTCTGGTCTTGGTTGGACTCACTCATGCATTTGCTGCTAACTGCCAGGTCACTAGCATGCTGGTTGGTCTGGAACACCCTTCACTTGGGACAGCCCCTCTCTGTTCTGTGAGATTTCTCATAAGCCATCAGGCTAGCCCAGGCTTTTTCACATGATGCCTGGGCAGGGTTCTTAGTCACTAAAATAAAGCACACAAGGCTTACTGAGACTCAGGGTCAGAATAGGCATATCATCACTTGTGCCACATTTCGTTGGCATAAAACAAGCTACAAAGCCAGTTCATATTCAAGGAGTAGGGAATAGATTTCTCTTAATTGGAACAGAGGCAAAGTGGTGCACTTTGGTGCACCAGCAAGGTGGTTTCTGGGGGGCTCAGTTGGTTAAGCATCCAATTCTTGCTCTCAGCTTGGGTCATGATCTCAACGTTTGTGAGTACGAGCCTCATGTTGGGCTCTGTGCTGACAACACGGAGCATGCTTGGCATTCTGTCTCTCCCTCTCTCTGCTCCTTGCCCACTTGCTCGCTCTCTCCCTCTCAAAATATCTGAAAGAAAGAAAGGAAGAAAGAAAGGAAGGAAGGAAGGAAAGAAAGAAAGAAAGAAAGAAAGAAAGAAAGAAAGAAAGAAAGAAAGAAAGAAAGAAAGAAAGAAAGAAAGAAAAGGGACATGCATGCAGGAATGTGTGAATGACGAGCTTTTTTTTATATCAACTGTCTTAGTCCATTTGGGCTGCTGTAACAAAATGCTATACGCTGGGTGGTTTGTAAATACTAGAAATCTATTTCTCACAGTTCTGGAAGCTGGCAAGATCAAGACACAAGCATGGACACATTCTTTTTTTTTTTTTTTTCTACAAATAGTTTATTGTCAAATTAGTTTCCACATAACACCCAGTGCTCATCCCCACAAGTGTCCTCCTCCATGCCCGTCCCTCCCTCCCCCCACATCCATCAGTCCTCAGTTTTTGTCAGCATTCAAGAGTCTCTCATGGTTTGCCTCTCTCCCTTTCCTCCACCATTTCCCCCTTCTTCTCCCCCTCGTTCCTCTGTCAAGTTCCTCCTAATCCTCCTATACGTGCAAACATATATTTGTCCTTCTCTGCCTGACTTATTCCGCTCAGCATAACACCCTCAAGGTCCATCCATGTTGCTACCCATGGCCAGATTTCATTGTTTCTCATTGCCACGTAGTATTAAGCATGGACACATTCTGATGACAGCGCTCTTCCTGGTTCATAGCTGGCACCTTTTCACTGTGTCCTCACATGGTGGAAGGGTGTCGGAGCTCTGTGGGGTCTCTTTTATAAGAAGAGTGATTCGATTCATGAAGATGCCACCCTCATAACCTAGCCACCTCCCACAGGCCCTACCTTCTAATATCATCATATTGGTCATTAGGATTTCCAGATGGGAATTTTGAGAGAACACAAACATTTAGAGGATAGCACCAACTTACCGAATGGCTCAAATGCCATTACTAACCACGGTTGAATGAAAATCTCCCTATCACCAAGACTATGCCACCGACAGTATTCCAGAAGAAACTTACACATGTGTATTTTACTGTTAGGAAAGAAGCAGCGGTCACATAAAGTCCCTCCCATCATCGCCGCCATCACAGAATTATTTACTTTTAGCCATGTAGATGCCATGCGGAGACCAAATGGAGCCATAGAGGAAAGAGCAGAAAGATAGAGTGAGGTAGTTTATGGCCATGCCTGGGAAGTGGCATACATCATCCCCACTGTATTCGATTGGCTGAACTCAGTCACATGGTCCCAATTTAAGCACAAAGAAGTCTGGGAAATGTAGTGTTCCTACATACTCACGAAGAAAGAGAGCTGGTGAGTGTATAACCAGTCCTTTCCTAGATGGATGATTGTCATGCATATAACTGTGAAGTAAGTCATCCTATAGCAACCAGGGAGGGTCTAATGTATTTAATATATCCTTGGATTCAGGAAGGCAGGACAGTGGGCTAAATAATGGTGCCGAAAGATATGCGAGTCCTCATCCCTGGAACCTCCAACCTTGTACCTGGCAGGAAGGACTTTGTAGATGCGATTAAGTTAAGGATCTTGAGACAGAGAAATTACCCTGGATTATCCAAGGGGGCCCTGACTGTAATCATGAGTGTCCTTCTAAGAGGTAGATGGAGTGAGATTTGACCAGGGAAGAGGAAGAGGAGAGGGGATGGAAGAAGCAGAAGTTCGGGTGATGTTCTCTGAAGATAGAGAAAGGCATCCACAAGCCCCAGAAGCTGAAAAGCTGAGAAAGGCAAGGAAGAGATTCTCTCTTGGAGCCACCAGAAGGAATCAGCCTGCTGACACCCTGATTTTAGCCTCTTAAGACTCAGTTTGGACTTCTGGCCTCCACAAGTAGAAGAGAATAAGATTTTCTCGCTTTAAAACACTGAATTTGTGGTCATTTGTGACAACGGCAAGAGGAAACTAATACAAGCAGTAGTGCCTACGCTGAGTTCCAGATAAGGATCACTCATGAGTGAGCTAGGCAAAAAGACAGGAAGGCAGGGCCAGAAATGGAAGTGAAGGCTGAAGGGTAGCAAGGTCCAGATCCAACAGGATTTGATGGGGAGGCGAGGGGAAGGAGGGGTGAGTCAGTGAATTTAAACCTGAGGGCACCAGGAAGCTATTGAAGCAGGAGTGACCTGACCAAGATTTGCATTTTGGCAGGATGACCCTGCCTGCTCTGTGGGGAGCAGATCAGGGGAACCAGTGCTGGAGGCAGAAGACAGTCATTTGCTTTATTCCAGGGGAAAAGTAGAAAGGCAATTCAGGGCCCTGGTAACATGTCATGAAATCAACAGGACTTAATGATGGCACGCCTCTGATAAGAGACATCCATTCCAATCCAATATCAGCTGCACCAACTCTGACAGTCAGCAGTACCTGCAGAGGACATAACCTGCTTAGCCACCTATCCAGAATAGAGACCAAAAAGGGAAGGAAGTCTAGGGGAACATGGAAGGTGCCTGTGAAGACCAGGTGCTATCCATTGGATGCCTTCTTCCAAATCCTATAGTTGCCATGACCATCATGTCCTTTGCAATTTGAGTAGAATAGTTGGAGCACTGTCCCCATAGAAAAGGAAATCCAGTATTAACCTTCATCACCACTACGCCACCGTCAAGGAATTTCTGTTTCTCCTAATCTCTTCTGACTCTGATCTCCCCCTTCTGCTTGTACAGCTATGCTGATGTGCGCTCCACAGAGATGTCCCCAACCGATGGGCGAGCTGGGTCTAAAATCCAACCTGCACTGTCCTGGCCAAGTCATGTACTCTTGGTGTATACAGAAAATGATTTGATGCTTGGCATGGCCAGAACTTGGAGCTTTTGAGAAGGAAAGACTGGAGGCGCCTGGGTGGCTTAGTCGGTTGAGCGTCCGACTTTCACTTGGGTCATGATCTCGCGGTTCGTGGGTTCGAGCCCCGCGTCGGGCTCTGTGCTGACTGCCAGCTCAGAGCCTGGAGCCTGTTTCGGATTCTGTGTCTCCCTCTCTCTCTGACCCTCCCCTGCTCACGCTGTCTCTCTCTCTCAGAAATAAATAAAAATATTTTTAAAAAAAAAGAGAAGGAAAGACTGGAAATAAAGGTCAAGTAGGGGGTCAGCTTAAGGCATTTCAGTGCCTTGCTAAGGGGCTCAAGACTGCTTCCTATAATGATGGTACCTTGTCTAAGAGTATAAAGCAAAAAGAGACACATTCATTCAGATTTGCATCTTATGTAGATCACTTTGCACAAATCTGGTCCTCATCACCCATCTGGGACTGAGAAAAAGCCAACCAGTCTGGGCTCATAACATCTATACCGAGTCCTGTGGGGAATCCCATTGGCCTCCATGCACAGACAGGATCAAAGAGGGCTGGGAAACAGAAGGAGAAAATGGATCTGATTCCAGAGAGAAGCAGAAACAAGACAAAAAGAAACTTAACTACCTTGCCGATGGCTTTCTGAATCCTGAGATTTGGGGATTCTCTGTGATACTCCTGCATCTTCCAATAAAGTCCTCCTACCTTCCTCCTGTCTTTGCCTAAATTAACTCAAGTTGATTCCTGTTATAATTCTGACCGAGATACTCTGTCTCCAGTTTCTCTCTTCAGGCCTGTGTCATCACCAAGTGTTACATTTTGTGTCTCTCCTCCCCTATGCCTTGAGTTGGCCAGATGGAGAGGAGGAGGAGAGGTCAGGGGAAGGCAGGGGTGAGGAGAAGAAGCAAGGAGAGGGGAGAGAGAAAGGTGTCATTGCATACATACACAAAGATGTAGAAGAGTGTTCTTTTTGGCATGGTTTTTAATAACAAAAACAACCTCTGTGGGTGAAAGAACTGATGGTCTCCCAGAGAGATCTCTCCATCGATGAGGTATGGGCTAAATAATTCACAGTACTTCCATATCAGAATACTATGCAGCAGCTAAAAAGAAGGAGCAGTTAAAAAATCTCTAGAGGTGCCTAGGTGGCTCAGTCAGTTGAGTATCCGACTCTTGATTTCAGGTCAGATCATGATCTCGCCATTCATGGGACCACGTAGGGCTTTGCACTAACAGCTCGGAGACAGCTTGTGATTCTCTTTCCCTCTCTCTCTGCCCCTCCGCCACCTCTCTCAAAATAAATCAAATAAGAAAATCCAGATCTCAATTTAAGCATTACTGATTACTTACCTATTTAATAAATAAATATGTTTATGTTCTAAACATGTTATAAATGATAATAAATTATAGCTTATATTATTATACATCTAAATGTAATTCATAAAAATATAAAATAAACATACTGTCATTTATTTATTAAAATATATAAAATATATAGTATAAGTATATTTATTATATGAATGTATTTATATAAATGACACAAATATTAAACTTAGAAGTAAATTTATATTTATAATACATATAATATATATAAATACATACTGTATGTATATATATATCTCAAACGATCTTTGATCAAGGTATAATTTTTTTAAAAGCAAGGCAGAAATACAAGCACGTTTACTTTTGATTTTTTTTTAATGTTTATTTTTGAGATGGAGAGAGAGCATGAACAGGGGAGAGGCAGAAAGAGAGAGGGAGACACAGAATCCGAAGCAGGCTCCAGGCTTTGAGCTGTCAGCACAGAGACAATGCAGAGCTCGATCTGGTCAACCGCGAGATCATGACCTGAGCCAAAGTCAGAGGCTCAAGGCGCCCCAAGCACACTTACTTGTAGAACGCACAGACTATTTCTGGAAAGATGTCCTAGAAGCAGAAACAGGAAGGGTGAGGAGGCCCATTCCTTTCCCCTGTCTGCTCCTGTGTCCTGTTCTTTTAACCATCTATATGCTTCAACTATTCCAGCAAAGTAATTTATTAGAGTGGTTTTAAAAGCAAAGAAAACCAGAAAATGCACTGAATGAAGGGTAGATGAAAAAGAGACAAAAAGAACCAAACAGCTCAACAACCACCACCTGAGCTCCGCTCTCAGCACGTCCGTGCTGGATCCTTGACCTTGACTAAACCATTTCCCTTCCTTGGGCCTCGGTTTTTTCATCTGGAAAATAGGTCAGCAGAATTCAATGCTCTCTAAGGTCCAGGCTCCAAAAACCGTCTGCAATATTCGCTGACAGAGCTAATTGCTCGGGCAGAACTTTCTTTCAAATTAAGGCAGTAATTGTCCTGGCTTCCCACAGCAGCATATGATGTTACAATCATAATATGAAATGGCTTTTTCTTTATTAGAGTTATCTTTGGAATCTGGCGCCTTAAAGGATATAAAAGGAATCATAAATAACATATTTGCAAATCATGTGGAATAAGATGATTTTTTACAAGAGGCACATTTGGGCGCCTAATCAACCCTGCACCCTCTGCGGAGGAAAGTCTTCCATAGCCTGGCCAGAGATGGACGCAGATACCTGACCCAGGAGGATCCAGTCAATTATAATGCTGCCCAAAGCCAATTAGATTTGTCCTCAAGAACTTGAGCTAAGAAAACACAGACGGAAGGTGCAGAGTCCCATTACTTTAATGCTTAGGAACCAGACAAAGTTGCATGAGGGCAGGAAGTACACCTAATCTTCCTTGTGCTGTATGCCCAGTGCTTACCACCACTCTGGCACATACTAGGTGCTCAATAAATATTAGTTGAGGTGTGCTGGGATGGCTCAGTTAGTTGAGCATCTGACTCTTGATTTCGATTCAGGCCATAATCCCAGGGTCATGGGATGAAGCCCTTTGTTGAGTATGGAGGCTACTTGGGATTCTCTCCTCTCTCCCTCTTCCACTCTCTCTCTTAAATTATACAAATATATATGAGTGGTTGAAAGTAAAACTAATCACCAGAGGAATGGTCCATAAACTCTGACAGCTGTAGATTTCCTGGTGCCACCCAGTTCTCTTTCCTTTGAGAGACCTAGATTTCTAGATTTTCTAGGAATGTCTAGATTTTCTTGGGATTTTGTGGTATTTCGATCTTTCTTTAAAAACCCACTTCCACCTAAGCTCTTTCATCCCAAAGTGCCCTAAGACAAGCATTCTTCATTTTCTTAAAATACAAATCATTTTTTCCCCTGAGATTATTGTAATTAAATACCATCAAGATTCATAGAAACATGTTCCATGGTTCAATTCACTGCAGCAAACGTGTATGGAGCTAGAAACTATGTGAGACCTGAAAGATGAATGAGGCTGAGTTCCTGCCACCGAGACACCACATTCAGATGGAGAAAGGCAGACATACAGTTAAGTCCTTTGGAGGAGATGACCCTAAAGATGGGTTTTGAGGAATGAGCAGGATGTCCCAGGGATAGGGTATTTGGGGCAGAGAGAACACTTTGAACAAAGGCACCAAGCCTGGAAACACTGGTACTTAGTGTGGCCGAGCGATGAGCGACATGGTAAAGTGGAAATCCAGGCTAGCAGAACAAGATGAGAATAGGAGAGTGAGCCACATTGGTTTGTTTGTTTGTTTGTTTGTTTTTACCAAGATGTCAGCTCAGTGTTTTAAATTATTCAGGCCAATAGGGATTTTTTTTTTTTAAAGAGTAGTTCATTTGGCAAGTCTCAAAGCACTGAAAGGAACCCTCGATGTTCTAGAAGCTCTACCATACCAAAGAAAGATGATCAGAACTCTCATCTCAATGGTGAGCACTTTCTCTACTTCACATGTGTGTTGTTCCTCAAACATCCCATAAGCAGTGAATGCTCACTCAGTACAAAGGTCATTAAAAACGATTCTCTTTTTGAGGTGATGGAAATATTCTGGAGCTAGAAAGCTGTGATGGCTGCACAACATTGTGAGTGTACTAAAAGCTATGAATTATTCACTTTTAAGTGAATGGCTGGAGTCAAGATGACTCAAGCCTTAGCTTGAGCAAGGTCATCTTCTGAGACAGATTGTATCAATGAGGATATGCCTTGGTGAGTGAGTGCTGTTTTATATAGAGAGTGTCATTATATCTATATTTAAATATGTATATTTAAAAATAAATAAGTAAATAAGTAAGAATAAAGTTTTGAATGCATGAACCTTGGTATCAGCAATTCTCCTTTGAGGGGTCTTTTCTTGTGCACAAGATACTCACAAGACTGTAGACATGAAAAGAAAATGTGTTGCAACATTGTATTAGTGAAAAATTGGAAACAACCTAAATGTCCAGCAATAGAAAAACTAGCCAAACAAAAAGGAGAGGAAATAAATAGGAGAATTCACTAGAATGTAGTCACCTTTAGGTAGAGCTATTCAAAAGGGAGACTTTCCATTTTCTTTTTTTTTTTTTTTAAGTTTATTTATTTTGAGAGAAAGAGAGCTCATGGTGGAAGGGGAAGAGAGAGAGGAAGAGAGAGAATCCCAAGCAGGCTCAGCACTGTCAGTGCAAAGCCTGACACAGGGTTCAAACTCACCAACCATGAGATGATGACCTGGGCCCAAATCAGGAGTTGGAATACTTAACCCACTGAGCCATGCAGGCGCTCCTATTTTTTCACTTATTTGGTTTCTTGTGGCATGTCTTACTTTGGTAATTTTCATAAATCCCCAAGTTGTCTTTAATCAAACATAGCTTTATAGTGTTCCACGGAAAATGCATGTATTCTTCAACTAGAAGATTACTCACTTTATTGAATGGAACAAGACTAATGAAAAAAAAAAAACCTAAAGCCTATGCCTATTTTATGCACATTTGGGGCACACACAAAAAATGTTATCAGCTGAGTGTGTTCGAGAGCTGGCAACCTAAAGATACTTCCTAATCTCGCATTCTCAAATTAGATCACAGCTGCGTTATAAAACCAATGTCTGCCATCCGCTAGTCGTCCATTGGCAAATTCATAAAAATGCATACAAATTACTACATTTGTCAAGTTGGCAATGAAGTCAGTGTTATTGGACCAGGCACTGTTGGTAATCCACCTAGATTCCCTGGCGTTCCTTTGACCGTCTCTTGTGCCCCTTGCCTGATTGGATGGGCTTTTGCTTCTACGAGCAAGAACAGGTAAGTCTGTAAAGGGAGGAACAGTCTCTGGTCAGTGCATGTTCCTGATGCCTGGGTGTTCTGAGCAGGAAGTGCTCCGCTGTTGATGTCCTTCCTAGAAGCCTTTGGTCAATGACGTCTGAGTGCAGGAGTAAGAAATTCCAGCGCTCCTGCTTGGGCCAGAACAACGTCAAAAGCATCCCTTACCCTCCAGAGTCCCAGGCCAGTTCACTGGCTGTGGAGCTTTCCCTAAATCACACTTTTGCTTGGTTTCTTGTCTTTTCCCTGTGGGCATCGCCTGCAAGGCCTTTCTTAATGAATAAATTACACATGAATCCTCATCACTGGGTCTCCTGAAGAACTCAGTCTCAGACGATCTTTTTCTCACGTTTAAGCTCAAACCTGGAAACACAATGCACAAACATCGTTGATCCGAGACTGGCTTCAGAAAAGCCCAGTTTCAGGGTTTCATAAAACAGGATGATTCAAATCATGGCGGATGTAATGACAGTGGCTCAAAGCCTCAGCTGGACTATTTACTATTCAGACTCTGTAACGGGCTAACGGTTTTGTCTACTGAAAGATGCCCTGTCTTCTCGTGCCCATGTGTACAAGCACAGGAGGTTTTATTTCAGAAATTAATTAACTTCTCTTAATTACATATATCCTTGGAATCATTAACATCTGGAAAATCAATGAAAACTGTGGATTCTTTTATTTCTTTGCACCTTTCTGTCCGGGTTAAAAGAGTAGAATTGTTGTTGTACTTCTATGCAAAGTGATTTTGCAAATCTGAAGGGAGAGATTTTTCTTTTTCTTTTTGGGGGCCCTGCTAGGTTATTCAGAAGATGAAATGAGAGAAATACAGAACCTAGCTCAGGGGTATGGTTCCTGGGAGGCACACAGCCAGTCACCTTTCTTCATTATGAAGCTGTGGCCCATGAGGATATTCTAATTCTGTGATTCCCAAAGTATGGCCCTACACCTGAAGTGCTTACCAAGTGCAGATTTCTGGGCTCCATCCTTCTGAATTAGAATCTCTGGGGAAGACCTAGAGATCAGCATTTTTAAAAAGAACTTGTTTGAATTTTATGCACTCTGAAGTTTCAGCAGCAGTATCTGTGACTCAGCAGTTTCCAACTAGAGAGATCAGGAGAATATGAGTGTGTTAATAGGTATAGTTTCAACTGAAAATGACAGAGAATCAAGTGAAACTAACATAAGCTAAGGGAAAAAAAAGTGGGAAGATTTATTGGTTCACAAGACTATAAGGTCTGGGCCTTTCCTTAGATTTAGACCTTGCTAAATCCAGGGACTCAACTGCTGCCTTCAAGTTTCTCTCTTTCCTCCATTTGGTTTCATTCATGAGCTCCACAGGTGATAAAATGAAAGCCACCAACAGCTGTCTGCCGAGCATCTTTACACTAACAGTCCTCAAAGACAGGAGTGTTTTTCCCTCCTGGTAGTTTCAGCAAAAGTCCCAGGGAGACATCTGATTGGTCTAGCTTAGTTCACATGCCCACCTCTGAACCAGTCAGTAGCCAGAAGGATGCAGTGCTCTGATAGGTAAGGCCTGGTTCTATGTCCATCTCTGGAGCAAAGCTATCAAGTCCACCTACAACATATAAATGGGTTTCCCCTAGAGAAATAAGTACCCTACTGACAGAAGTCTTGCCAGAGGACTGGTTTCATGTTCACTAAAACCAGAATCTGTGTTCTTTAAAAATCTTCCAGGGGCGCCTGGGTGGCTTAGTCGGTTAAGCGTCCGACTTTCGCTTAGGTCATGATCTCGCGGTTCTTGGGTTCGAGCCCCGCGTCGGGCTCTGTGCTGACTGCCAGCTCGGAGCCTGGAGCCTGTTTCAGTCTGTGACTCCCTCTCTCTCTGACCCTCCCCTGCTCACGCTGTCTCTCTCGCTCTCTCCTAGAAATCAATAAAAAAAATATATTAAAAAAAAAAGAAGAAAGAAAAAAAATCTTCCAAATGGTTCCACTGATTACCAATATTTTGTGGCGCTGGACCCTAGGGATGCATTTACCCTAAAATGACTTGGGAAGTCTCAGAACCACCGATCTGTCCTCTCTGGAAGTGAGGGACTTGCCTCTCCTGCCTGGGGAGTGAGGGACTTAGGGTGAGACGCTGGTCTTTCTGGTTCAGCGGGGGGTTAATCTTCCGTAAACCGTGTCAACCAGAGAACGCAAAGCCCGAACTGTCACCGCTTAACAGAGAGCAAAGAGGTTGGCATTAGAAGGAGCTCTCGGAAAGATGTGTCTGCTTATCCCCCAGGGAGACGACAGGTTAGTGTAACATCTACCCGGCAGATGTGCTGACAGGAACAGGGAGCAAATGGCAGACTTGTTGAAAAGGGAAAATCCAATTGTAATATAGATGCTTTCTTGATGAGAAAGTAGTGTAGTTCAGTTAGTCCGGTTAGATTTCTCCCCTGATATCTGTTAACAGGAGAGAATCTTTTTCTTGAACTGAAAAAAGAAAATCTAGTCCATCTGTACGTGCGTGTTTATATCAATGCCAGGGAAGGGGGGGAGGGAGATATGTCCATGAAATAAACTCAGTGTCGTCCTGCACAACTAACTCGCCCAGAATCGTCATGCTCCTATTGCTGGAGGAACAAAAAATTGAGGCAAGACCCGAAAGGACTTGGGGGCTAATTTGAAAAGTGCATCAGGACGTTGGGAGAAGATGGGGGGTGAGGGGAGCGAGATGTTTGCTGAGAGAAGGTCCTGGTTGTGTCTTTTGTGGCCAGTCTGCTCTCATCAGCATGTCATATGTAAAGAGCAAAACACATCCCTTTTTAATAACACACTTAACTGCCTACACGTACACAGGAGATCATGATGTACGCCAATTAAACAAATTCAATCTCAAGTGCAGGTACCGCAGGCCAATATTTTTGAGGCCAGAAAGCTAGAGGAAATCTGTAGTTCTTAACACAGTATGTGGACTGGTAAAATAGTGTTGCAGCAGAGATGACAGTGATTTGGATATTGAAACCACAGGACAGGGCGGACGCTTCCAAGGGTTCAACTCAGCATCCCACTGGGAAGTGCAGGAGACAGCAGGAAATCAGCGCTTGTGCGTGTGTGTGTGTGTGTGTGTGTGTGTGAGAGAGAGAGAGAGAATTCCACCCACACACTTACTCCACCGAACAGCAAACTGGCCTCTTTACTGGTGGTTTTACAAATTTCATCTTGTACAAGGTTTAAACTCTCACCAGATGGGAGTTCATTATTCTAACTTGCTTTGGTTTGGCCTTACTACTCTTAAAGTGTCCCGTTCTGCATAAGAATGTTCTTCCATGATTAACTCAGCTTATTGTGGTAATCATTTCATACATATACATATATATGATATCATGTATATGATATGAGGTATAATATATATATATCAAGTCATTCTACCTCACATTTGTGGAGTGTTGTATGTCAATTACATCTCAAGAGAACTGGGAAAAAAAAGAATGCCTTTCTCTCTCCTACAGACTTGGTTATTCATTTCATCATTTATTTAAAAACATTTGTTAGGGGTCTGCACTGTGCTATGCATGGTATCAGGCACTGAAGATACAGCAATGTAAAAAAACAGGTGAGAGTTCCTACCCACTTGGAGCTTATGTTCTAGAAATATACTGTCCAGTATGGCAGCCATGGACCACATGAACTATTAGGTACTTGAAAAGCAGCTAATTTATCTTTTTTTTAAGAGTAATCTCTACACCCAATGTAGGGCTCAAACTCATGACTCGAGATCAAGAGTTACACTGTCTACTGAGCCAGCCAGGTGCCATCGAAAGTGGCTAATCTAAACTGAGTTCTGCCATGAGTATAAAATATGGGATTTCAAAGACTAAATGTTGAAAAAAGAATGGAAAGTATGTCAATTTTTTATACTGATACATATCGAAATGACAATACTTTGGATATTGAGTCAAGTAAAATATACTTCACTTGTTTTTCTTTATATGTAGCTACAAGAAAATTTAAAATTATGTATGTGGCTTGAAGTAGATTTCTTTTTTTATTAATTTATTTATTCTGAGAAAGACAGAGAGCACACACAAGTAGGGAAGGGGAAGAGAGAGAGGGAGAGAGAGAATCCCAAGCAGGCTCTGCACTATCAGTACGGAGCCCAACGTGGGGCTCGAACCCCCAACAGTGAGATCATGACCTGAGCTGAAACCAAGAGTCGGACACTTAACTAACTGAGCCACCGAGGTGCTCTGAAGTATATTTCTATTGAATAGCCTTGTTCCAGAGCAATGATTCTGAAACAGGGAATGAGTTTGCACCCACTCCCAAGAAGAGAGGCAAACATACCTGAGTCTTCCTTTTATGGCTCTGAATCTATCATCACTTCAGAAGTTCAAGCTTTCAGGGCCAGCCTTTGAGAGGTTCTTAGGCAGAACACCTGGGAATTTATGCAACTGCCCTCAGGTGATGTCTAGATTCCTCTGCTTCATTTAAATAGCTGAGCTCCCTTTGGAAGAGGTCATGGAGAGGACATGACCTCTGGCTGACCTGCAACTTGGACCAATCAAAGATTTCCCACCCCGTCTCCTGTCCTGGCCATGCACACGCTCCGGCCACCATTCCCGAGCTAGCAGCCAGTCTAAGGACATGGCCTTGAGAGAGTAAGGGGTTGTGGAGACTCTCCAGATAATATACGTGAATGAACCTTATTAAAGCCTCTGTATAAACTGGTAAGATTCTGGCAGGCGGGTGCCGAGACCACTCATATTAATAACCTTGCCCCCCACCCATCTGGAGTGGTCTGCCTTTTTCTTCAGCTCTCCGTGCCCTGGAGAGGGCAGAGGTCAGTTTGCAAACCAAGACTCCCCCAGGATTTTGAGGTAAGCGTTTCTCCCCTTCCTTTGTAACTTTGCAACGTATAGATACTTCCTTCAAAAGTATAGTTTCATTTTGCCTAGTTTTGAGCATTATATAAATGGAATCATGTGCATGTATCTGTATCTTGCTGCTTTTGCTCAGTATTAAGTTCCTCAGGCGATCTTTATAGTTTCATTAGCTCTCTTATGTTTATATTCACTGCTGTATTCATGTAATATTCATGTATAGTACTATATTCATGTAATAATTTTATATAACATAGTATATACTATATTATTACAGGCACACACAATGTATTTGTCCAGGCTACCGATGGGGCACATTTAGGCTGTTTCCACTTTGGGGCACTTTTTTAAAAAATATTTTTTAAATTTATTTATTTTGGAGAGAGATCACAAGTGGGGTAGAGGCAGAGAGAGGCGGGTGGAGGGGAAGGACGGGGAGAGGGAGAGAGGAAGAAAGGATTGTTCCATTCAAGGGCATCTTTCCTTGGGGGGAAAATGCACAGGGTCTAATTGGGTGGATTATCTCGTCTTCCTTTGGGGGCCAGATAGACAGGGTCCATGTAACAGATCACCTCATTGGTGCTGACCAGAAAATTGCTGACATTTCCCAGGGGAGGCTGGAATTGCAGTTAGGTTGGGTATTAAGCCCAGGTTTGGTGACTTAGCCTAAGTGGCTCCATTTTGGTCCTCCGGTTTTCTTGTTAACAGGAATCACAAAGACTCCCAAAGGTACTTAAGCCTCCTCCTGGCTCCAAGTTGTAGCATTCAATGCTGGTTGAGATCAAAGCCCCAGGGACTCTGTCCTGACCTTCTTCCATTCTTCCCCATCTCTTTGCCCCAAAGGAGGAAAGTGGTCTTTTGTTTCACGTCTCTGCTTGCACTTGGTTCACCGTGTTTACCAGAGTGATTTAGCTAAAAACGAAATGTGTCCCATATTTGAAACTTTTCATGGACTCCCTCTTCCCTTTGGTGTAACGTCCCTAATGCCTGCCTAGTACGGTATCAGAGTCCTCTCTGAGCTCCCTGATGGCCAGACTGATGACACACAGTCCTACCCTTCTTTTGGGAGTGATACCAAATGGCTTACTGTTCCCACTACCGCCCCCATGCCTTCGGCCACACCGATCTTTCTGCCAGGGGCAGCTTGCCGCATAAGCTCCTACCCATTCTTTAAGACTCACCTTGGGGCGCCTGGGTGGCTTAGTCGGTTAAGCGTCCGACTTTCGCTTAGGTCATGATCTCGCGGTTCGTGGGTTCGGGCCCCGCGTCGGGCTCTGTGCTGACTGCCGGCTCAGAGCCTGGAGCCCGTTTCAGTCTGTGACTCCCTCTCTCTCTGACCCCACCCCCACCCCCCGCTCACGCTGTCTCTCTCTCTCTCCTAGAAATAAATTAAAAAAAAAAAAAAAAAAAAAAGACTCACCTCACACATCATGTCCTCCAGGAAATTCTACTCCTTGGTGCTCCCTTGTCCTTGGCCAGGCTGGGTGCCCTTTGCCTGTACCCCCACATCCTCAGGCACTTCTCTCTGTACCAATGTGCGTTGCACTGTATTGTAATGGTCAGCCGTCCCCCCCACTGTGCTGAGAGCTCCCCCCGCCCCGCAAACGAGAGACCTTCCTTATCTACCTCTGTATTTTCAATGTCAAACACAGTGGTGTGGCAGTTAGTATTCTCAACATGACCAAATCACAGGGGGGCTCAGATAATTTGGCCAAACTTTATTTCTAGGTGTGTCTGTGAGGGTGTTTCTGGATGAGATTAGCATCTGACTGAAGCAGACCTCCCTCTCCAAGGTGGGTGGGCATCGCCCAATCCGCTGAAGGCCTGGATAGATCAAAAAGCTGGAGGAAGAGAGAATTTGCTATCTTTGCCTGACTCCTAGACCCAAGCCACCCGTCTTCTCTTGGCCTTGGACCAGGACTTAATGCCCTAGGCACCGCTGGTTCTCAGGACTTCAGACTGGGCCTGGAACTGTATCAGTGGCTTTCTTGGGTTTCTCCCCTGCTCGGCCTCCAAAATCAATCAAGTCAGTTCTTTTTAATCAATCCATCAATGAATCCATCCTATATATAACCTATATATATATATGGATTCTATTGGTTCTTTTTTTCTGGAAAATCTTCACTAAGATACTTGGTAGATGCTAAATAAATCTTCGTTGAGCTGAACTGAAATTGCCATTTGAACTTGAACTTGGCTTAGATGGAACGCCAGGGAGCCCCATTTGCTGTGTTGCAAATAATTGTGTTTCAAATGGCTTCTCCCAGCGTTGTGCGCCATGGAAGGCCTGCTAACCCCCAACCCATTCTCTTGTTAATGGTGTTGTCCAATCAAGAAAAAATCGTCTCCTTGTGACCCACTTCTAGTCCTGATTTCTATCCTCAAAACAGAGTTGCTATCTAACATTAATGAGAATCACACACTTTTAGAATCACCTAATACCCCTGTGGCCAGTAACTACACCCTTAAATGAGTGTTTCTTAATGCAAATAGACATATATCTAAGAATACGTGTTTTCAATAGGTGTTTATACAAATATATGCTTTAGCCTTAATAATACAGGATATTTTTTTGTACCTCAGGTTCATCTTTCAGAATATAAAGGAATCAGCTTATAACACTCTAAATAAAGTAAGGGATATCGGTTTAAAGAATTGATGGGGCGCCTGGGTGGCTCAGTCGGTTAAGCATCTGATTTCAGCTCAGGTCATGATCTCCTGGTCTGTAAGTTCAAACCCTGTGTTGGGCTCAGTGCTGACAGCTCGAAGCCTGGAGCCTGCTTCAAAATCTTTGACTCCCTCTCTCTCTGCGCCTCCCTGGCTTGCTCACTCACACGCGCGCTCTCTCTCTCTCCCTCTCTGTCAGGAGTGAATAAACATTAAAAAAAAAAAAAAATTAGATGAACAGAAAAGTACTGGAGAATTCTCTTCAAATATTTGATACATTTGATTTTTCTTATGTGCCTTTGTCCTAAAAGTCAAAAGCAAGGCATGGAGTCCAGTTACTTAAAGATTTCAGCTCACAGGGTCTATAAAAACAGATATTTTTAAATCTCTTTTTTCTACAAAAACAAGTATTTTATTATAATTCACAGAGAAAAGTGTGTGAGAAGTCGTACATGTGGGAGGTTCATCCTGGCTACTTCCACACCTGTGGCAGACATCACCAATTGATTCCAGCACTCGTTTCCCCTGCAGCTGGCAGAGACCCAGAATCCTTTATGAAATAGCAAGCGCTCCAACAGAGGAAGCACAGTTGCTACCTCAGACTGAAATGTGCCAAGAAATTTTTAGGCAAAGGGATGTCTCTTGTTTTTCTAAATTGGAGCAGAGTGTCTCCTAATTGATACTAAGGATGGCCCTAACATACTGAGTATCGTACTGAAATTTCCTTCCACATCATATTGACTTCTCACAGGAAGATCTTTCTGGTTTCTCCAGCCTGCACTGATATTTCTCTTCTGTCATTATTTATTTATTTGTTTTGGTCTTTATTTTTGAGAGAGAGAGACCGAGTGCAAGAAAAGGAGGAACAGAGAGAAAGAGGGAGACACAGAATCCGAAGCAGGCTCCAGGCCTGATGCAAGGGCTCGAACTCACGATTCATGAGATCATGACCTGATCTGAAGGCAACGCTTAACGGACTGAGTCACCCATTGTTAATGGTCCTTAGAATTTGTGCCAAACTGGTTAGTGTCCAATTAGATTGCTAAATTTCTTGGGAGCAGGAAGAGTATCTTCACTCGTGGTGAATGTCAGGATGCTGATCACATAGTAGATCCTCACTTAAGTATTTCCTCTTTTGACTGCCTGTACGTAAGGATGGGAAAGCAGAAAGAGAATGGTCTTACTCTCCCAATAAGTTTCAAGGGAAAAAAATCTGTATAAAAAATTTGGTGAGAGCTCAGACTAAAACAAGAACAAAATATTTTCCTTTCTCTTTCAAGTCCAACACCTTCAAACCGTGTATAGTCCGGTGGTGGAAGGAAACTGATTCAGGGACCACACTACCCAGAATTCAGAAGACATTCAGTTAGTGCTGAGTTTAATAATTTAATATTTCAAATAACCTTTCCACATCCAGTGTCCAACAAGATTATTAATGCTGGATCTTTGTAATTCTCTGAATTTAAAATTCTGCCGCAGTCCTTCCCCAGAACATTCTCTTCTGTCAGTGAAAGGACTGCCTCTTCCTAAGGCTTGCCTGCTCTTCCCTTTGGCCTCAGCTCCTCTCCTGTCTGAAATCCTTCTTCCCTGCCATCTTCACATGCGGGGCATTTGAAGTCAACACAGGGGTTTGCCTCACAATGAATGACAAGCCTCTGCTTCTGGAAGTCCACAGGATACTTTCTGCAGCACACAAACAGGTTGGAACCTCTCGCATGGAGTATGGAGTTAAGGGTTTGATACACACCCAGGTGCCTGTGTGGCTCACTCGGTTGAGAATCTGACTTAAGCTCAGGTCATGATCTTGAGGTTCGTGGGTTTGAGCTCTTTATCGGGCTCTGCCCTGATAGTGCAGACAGACCTGCTTGGGATTCTCTGTCTCCCTCTCTCTCTCTGCCCCTCCCCTACTTGTGTGTGTGTGTGCTCTCTTGCTCTCTCTCAAAAATAAATAAATAAACGTTAAAAAAAAGAGTCTGGTACACACCTATGTTAGCTTCCTTTTCTGCCACTGGCTGATTAAGTGACCTCAGGGAAAGCTCCTTTAGACCTCAGTTTCTCTATCCATAAAATGGACATAAACATAGCACCCACCTCAAAGAGTTCCTCCAAGGACTTAGTAAAATAACTGCAGAACACTTCACAGCCAGGCATATAGAAAGCATTCATTTAAATATTCGTTCTTAGAGGCACGTGACTGGCTTAGTCGGTGGAGATTATGACTCCTCATCTTGATTGTGAATTCAGGCCCCATGCTGGGTGTAGAGATTGCTTTAAAAAAACCTCTAAAAATAAATAAAAAAGTAAATGTCAGTTCTCTTTATGATCATGTGTTCTAATGTTGGCTTGTAATTTTAACATCTGGCTTCATACGTTGCATACTTTTAATGTTTAAGAATATGTTGGGGTGCCTGGGTGGCTCAGTCAGTTGAGCATCTGCCTTCAGTTCAGGTCATGATCTCACAGTTCATGGGTTTGAGCCCCATGTCAGGCTCTGTGCAGGCAGCTCAGGGCCTGGAGCCTGCTTCAGATTCTGTGTCTCCATCCCTCTTTGCTCCTCCCCCACTCGTGCTCTGTGTCTCTCAAAAAATGAATGAACATTAAAAAAAGGGGGGGGCACTTGAGTGGCTCAGTCAGTTGATCATCTGACTTCGGCTCAGGTCATGATCTCATGGTTCGTGGGTTTGAGCCCCACGTCAGGCTCTATGCTGACAGCTCAGAGCCTGGAGCCTGCTTCAGATTCTGTGTCTCCATCTCTCTTTGTCCCTCCCCTGTGCGTGCTCTCTCTCTCTTTCTCTGTCTTGCTTGCTTGCTCTCTCAAAGATAAATAACATTAAAAAAAAAAAAAAAAAAGGATGTGTTAGCTGTTAGCTCACCTAATGAAATTTAAGCATCTCAAGGGCATGGGTGAGTTAATCTTCTACACATGTATCAGTTAGCATCTGGTGGGTAACAAAGCAGCCCAAAGTTTAGTGGCTTAAAATAACACTCCATACTCGGTTTAGTGTGTCTTCAATTTTAGCTTGCTACACAATCACCTGGAGGGCTCCCCCACCCCACACACAAAAAGAGGTCACTCGGCTCTACTCCCAGAGTATATGATCCAGTAGTTCTAAGGTGGGTCTGAAAATCTGCGCCTCTAACAAGAGCCCAGGTGATGGTGATGCCACAGGGCTGCAGGATATACACTTTGAGAGACGCTGCGTGTGCTCATGATCATGTGGTTGGCGGGGCTGGGTTCAGCTGGGCAGTTCTTTGGTTCTCTCCTGTGCTCCCCTCACGCACCCAGGGTCAGTCTCTGATCAGCCACACTGCTGTTTCTGGGCGGTGGCTGACTGCCAGCGGAGGTGTCAGGCATAAGGAGGGCAAATCTCTCTCCTAGATGCAAGAGGCGGGGCCTTAGACTCCACCTCTTGGTGGGGGAAGGGCAGTCACGTGGCAAAGGGGTGTGGCTAGAGCGAAAAAACGGTGAGGTCATGTTTGCTGTCTGCCAAACCACAGCTCAGTCTAATCCCTACCTGCTGTGCAAGAAACCCTTACTGGATGAGTAAATGTTTCTGCTAGCAACTGAATTAAAAACCTTTGCAAATGGTATTTGTTTGTTTGTGCACTGCAGCCTGGCCGAGCCTGGCCTGGGGACTGCTGGTAAGCCTTGGTTTTCCTAGTTACTGGCTGTGTGATCTTGACCCTGAGCCTCAGGGGGTTTTTTTTGAATACAATGCGCATTATAATTCTCACCCCACAGCAATTTGAGGCCAAGTACAATTTAACCTCTCTACACCTCCATTTCCTCATCTGAAACTTGGGCGCAAATCATCCCCATCTCACAGGGCTTTGGGGAACATTTCAATGGGATGGTGTGTGCACAGTGCTTTGCTGACCTGATCATGATTATTCCTACTCGGATCCCATCGCTTCACATGGCGTGTTAACACTCAGTAAGCGTTGGGTCCAACATAGCACCCTGGGTATCGAAATCCGGGCTTCTGTTAGTTTGTTGCCAAAAGAGATGCCTTAAAGCGCTCCAGGTGAAGAACTCCCGATCCATGGATGCTGCCCACAGAGTTCTTGGAAAATCTCCCGCCAGCAGCCTCCGCCAGTCCCGCCCGATAACCTCTGGGGTCCACTGTTCCTGTGGGCTGCTTCACGGTTCCTCTGCCCGCTTCTCAATCATCCAGCCGCAGCGCCATGGCCACCCCTGCAAAGCGAAAGTAGGTCACCTTGACAGTTCAGATTTTAGAGACCCGCCGGATGCAAGAGAAAGGGATGGAGCCGGTGAAGCCAATTGTCAGGGATGAGAGGTAGAGAGCGGGGAATGCAGAGAACGTTTGTCATGTTCTTAGGGAAGGGGGCAGGCAGGGAGGGAAGGAAGGTTGGGAAGAGAAGGGAGAAGAGGAAAGGAAAAGGGAGGAAGAAAGGAAGAAGGGAGAGAGGAAGGGGAGGAAGAAGGGAAAAGAAGAGACGGAGGAAGGGCGGGAGGGAGCCTGTTTTTTGCAGGCTGCGGGGCAGACGGTTCTGGGCGGCCTCTGAGACCAAAGGCTGGAGATGCTAAGTGAGCCGCAATCTTGCCTGCTGCCCACCTAATTGCCTGGGGAAGCCCCGCCCTCTGCTAAAGCTTTCAGAGGGGTCCCTGGGGCTTCACTCCCTCTAGATGATTCCCATTTAGGCCAGTGTTAATGGGTCCCCTGCTGAGAAGCTGGAGACTGAGCAGTTAAAAATGCCTCATTCAGATAATCACCTTCAGCACACAAAAGACCTCGGGGCTGGAAAGGTGAGCTCAGGCTGCCCTTCTGGGCAAGCCCGGAGCAAGGCACCTCCTCACCCTCCCTTTTCCAGGCTGAGGGCCGGTTATGCTGACTCCGGGCTGGCAGCGTGAATAATGCTCAGCAGGGTGGGGCCTTTAGTGCAAGCCCAGGAGCTGATTTCAGATCAGGCCTGACAGCAGAACAGGGGAAGAAATCTGAGAAATCTGAGCCATCTGCCATCTCCCCCCCCCAACCCCAGGGAGGCTCCCAGGCAAGCTGGTCGGGCTCCCTTACTGGGTGCCAGTCCCTGTTACAGGCTCTAGAGATTCTGCAATCCTGTGCCCAGGGAGCTTAGACTCCCAGGAGGGGACACAGAGGCTACATAACCCTATGAGTGACTAAAATAACTTTAAAGGAGAACCTGGGTGGCTCAGTCGGTTAAGCGTCCAACTTGGGCTCAGGTTATGATCTCATGGTTCGTGGGTTCGAGCTCAGCGGACAGCTCAGAGCCTGGAGCCTACTTCGGATTCTGTGTCTCCCTCTCTCTGCCCTTCCCCTGCTCCTTTTCGCTCTTTCTTTCAAAAAGAAACATTAACAATTGTTTAAAATAATAAAAAATCAAATCACTTTAGAAAGTGGAGAGAATGGAGGATGGCGTGCTAATGCTTGGCCTGGAGTGGGGACCACGAAGAAGGGCACCATTAGACAGAGTGACCAGGGAAGGCCTCTCTAAGGAGAAGACCCTCCAGCGAAAGCCTGCATGCTGCCGTAACGGAACTCCGGAGGTAACGTGCTTGGCGAATGACCCCTGTAAGAGCTGAAAGGAAATAACCTGTTGTTACTTGTTACGAGTTCAGGAGATGAGGAGCTAGCTCTCACAGCACTGCCTCCCCTGGGGTTAGTACAGGAAGCTTTCATTCAGTGCATCAGGGGTGGGGACGGGGACTTTGCAGAGTCACCGCTGGCCCAGTGGCGTATCCCTGGCACGTCACCATGCTAGTGCACACACCGTATGTTCAACCCATGGCAGAAAATTCTGCCCATAGGAGGAGATCCTAGTGTTTTAACGAGCTAACGGTGACTTTAGGCCAGCCCAGGGGGGCTTCTGTGCGAGCCCTCAGCTCCAGGCTGGCTCAGACTTGCTCACAGAAGGGGGCTCGCAGCCCAAACACCCGTTCTGGGGTCTCCTTGGCTGTTGTTTCTGCAGAACAAGACCCACATACCTTCCCAGCTTTTGTCCCCTCCTCCCTTCTGCCAAGAGCGTTCTCCCCCTTATTGGAGTAACTTCTGACATTGTAGCTAACTTGCTGCCGAAACTGGGATCTGAGAACAGCCTGAGTCTGGACCCAGCTGAGCGTGTTAGAAGAACAGACGGAAGGGGCGCCTGGGTGGCTTAGTCGGTTAAGCGTCCGACTTTCGCCTAGGTCATGATTTCGCGGTTCCTGGGTTCGAGCCCCGCGTCGGGCTCTGTGCTGACTGCCAGCTCAGAGCCTAGAGCCTGTTTCAGAGTCTGTAACTTCCTCTCTCTCTGACCCTCCCCTGCTCACGCTGTCTCTCTCTCTCTCTCTCTAGAAAAATAAAATTAAAAAAAAAAAAAAAAAAAAGAAGAACAGACGGAAGGCCAGTGTGATGAGACTATAGTGAGCTCATGAGAGAGAGAACCGGAGAGGCTGGTGGTCGTAGCCAGCCTCTAAGACAGTCCCGGTTGAACTTTCAAGACTGAGTCAGCCTTCTCAACATACACAGCTGGGAGCGGGGGGTGACGATTTGAGCCCAATACTGTGAAGTGACCAGATTTCTCAAACTTGAAAGCAGCCAGACGTTCTACACCATCACACTGTTCCTGAATCTTGAGAGCCTCATTTAGGCTGTTAAATAGAAATTCAACCGAGTAAATTGGGAAGATCTGATTGGCTTTATTAATCGATTCATGAATCAGGCAGCATCCCACCTAGCAAGTGGAGGGGTGCTCCAAAGAGTTACAGAAAGATAAGGGTTCTAAAGGTAGAAAGGGAGCAGAGAAAAGGGAAATTATTATCTAAGAATCCATTGTTTGAGGCAAGGTCACCATCCTAAAGGGAATGGAAGGGGTCTATCAGTAAACTGCCTTGTGTGGACCAGAAAATTCCCCTGTTGACTGGTTAAAGCTTACCTTCCTGGGGCACCTGGGAGGCTCAGTCATTTAACCATCCGACTTTGGCTCAGGTCTTGATCTCGTGAGTCATGGGTTTGGCCCGCGTCGGGCTCTGGGCTGACAGCTCAGAGCATGGAGCCTGCATGGGATTCTGTATCTCCCTCTCTCTCCACCCCTCCCTCACAGTCACTCTGTCACTCTCTCAAAACTAAACATTTAAAAAAAATAAATAAAGCTTTTCAAAAATCTTAAGGTTTTATTTTTGAAACTGTAGTGAGGTTAGGTATTAAGTCTTGGTTGACTGACTCAGGGCCCTAATCTAAGTGACACCATTTTGGACCTGTGGTGGGGTTTTTTTTGTTTTGTTTTTTTGGTAACAATTCTGAAAAGGATATTCTGTGTTTTTTAATTAGTGTTAATGGAACATGTTGAATTTCTTGATGCCCTAGAATTGTCTGCATATTTGTGATGACTTAACCACATATTTTATCTGATGTCTCCCCCGCCCCCATTTATGTACTGAAGAAAACTGGTTCAAGTGAGTCATACTTGAATCGGGTCTCACCTTCCCTGCATTTTATGGAAAGCTCCGAGGAGGCTCCTGGGGACTGTCCTTCCTGGTGGTGCTCAATGTGGTGGTGAATGGAGGACTTGTTCCTTATACTCCCTTAAGAATGTGTCAGGCTGCCTCCGCTAAGGTCATGATCTCGCAGTTCGTGAGTTCGAGCCCTGGCTCGGGCTCTGTGCTGACAGCTCAGAGGCCGGAGCCTGCTTTGGAATCCATGACTCCCTCTCTCTCTGCCCCTCTCCTGCTCACGCTCTGTCTATCAAAAAATAAATGTTAGAAAAATTTTAAAAAGAATGGGTCAGGCTGTGCCAAAATAGGGTCAGGGAAAGGTCTCTGAATCACCAGACGGCAGCACTCAGTGTCGATGACCCATCCGATGTACCGGAGCCTCGAGAGACATCAGGAGGGAGCGTGGGATTGATAGCTCAAAGGACCCAGCACAGAAGAAGACAGGCCGAGGGCTAAATCCAGCTGAGCCTCTCAAGGCTGTGTGAATGGAGGAAAGTTAGCTGACCTCTCAGAGCCCCTGACTTTAGCCATGAAATGTAATGCATTCCGCTTTCTAAGTAAGGCGAAGGAGATACAATGACGCGTTACATTAGTATACGCATCTCGGAATGGAATGGGGGCATCATGGTTTCAGGTGATGGCTCTGGAGCCTGGCCCACCTGGTTCACATCCTGGGTCTTCTCTCTGCTACCTCCCAAGCCTTTGCCAAGGACATGACTCCTCTGTACCTCAGTTTCATCATCTGTATTATGGAGATAATGACAGCACCCACCTCAT
This sequence comes from Proteles cristata cristata, assembly GCA_017311185.1. Taxonomy (NCBI): domain Eukaryota; kingdom Metazoa; phylum Chordata; class Mammalia; order Carnivora; family Hyaenidae; genus Proteles; species Proteles cristata. The sequence goes on from JAESUZ010000846.1 coordinate 49,741, forward strand.
TAGACTGCTCTCAAAATTAAGTGAGATGGTAGTGTAAAGTGCTAGAACAGTGTTTGGAATACATTCAGTAAATGCATTCAGTGAAGGGAAGCTCTTATTATTTAAATGTGCCAGAGTACCTGGGACATAGTAAGAATTAGATAAAGAGGAGCCATCATTACTAGAAACAACCAACCAACAAAGAGAAAACATCAAACCTTATAGCTTCTGGTGAGTTCTCTAGGGCTGCCTCCATTCTGAACCTTTAGGTGTGGATTGAATGCAGCTGTTCTTTTTTAAACATTTTTAAAATATTTATTAAATGTTTATTTAGCTTTTAGAGAGAGAGACAGAGAGCGAGTGGGGAAGGGGCAGAAAGAGAGGGAGACCCACAGAATCTGAAGCAGGCTCCAGGTTCTGGGCTGTCTGCACAGAGCCCAATGTGGGGCTCCAACTCACGAAACATGAAATCATGACCTGAAATGAGCTGAAGTCATTTGCTTAACCGACTGAGCCACTCAGGTGTCCCTGAATGCAACAGTTCTTAAACTTGCATGTATGCATTTACCCTCACTGGAGGCTTATTAAAACACATTGCTGGGGCTCACCCCCAAGGTTTTCTGATTCAGTTGGTCTAGGGTGGAGACCTAATCACTCATATTTTTTGTAAAGTTAATTCATTTATTTTGTGAGAGAGAGCAGGGGAGGGGCGGAGAGATAGAATCCCAAGTAGGCTCCACGCTATCAGCAAGGAGCCTGATGCAGGGCTTGAACCCATGAGCCATGAGATCATGACCTGAGACCAAACCAAGAGCCCATCATGCTCAACTGACTTAGTCACCCAGGCACGAGTTCCAGGCAAAGCTTGTTCGGAGAACATGGATGTCATAGTCTAATTCTCAAGGAGCCATCTCATTTCCAAGCTCCGGCTCCATGAGCCATCCATCAACCATGTCCCACCTCACTGCCCCGCACAGCCTTCTCCATACGGCAATCTACCTGGAAAGGGGCCACCAGAATTCCTTCTCACAGCCACTCTTTTGATGCATAATGTGACCCTGTCATCTTGCAAAGAATCAGCTGAGCACCAGAGAATTAATCTAAAAAGACCGAGCTCTTCCCTCTATTTATGAGCCTAGAAACAGGCTTTTCCAGTAATACATTAGCAGCTGTTGAGCCTCTGGCCAGTCCTGGTTCAGAAAGGGTCAATATTTTTGTTTTGACACACCCTAAATATGAAGGGGTAGCAGTTACTCTGGTTCCTACCCTAAAATTAAATCAGTCTTCCGGGGGAATGGCGGGCCTGGAAAGATGAAGAGGTATGTTTTGTTATTCATTAAAGAAACTTTTTCCTTTTATTCTGAATTTCATTAGCTTTGTGTTAATATTGTGACCAAAATTAATTTCAGACCAGAGTCAAAGCGTTATTCCACATTTTCCTTAAAATATATTTTACCTTCAGAAACTTGGCAAGTGGGAAAATGCAATTCTCTGTTAAAAAGGGCTTGCTAATTTGCAGTGTTCAGAGAATTGTGGAGGAAAACAAGAAATAACACAGAACGAGAGGGCGAATTTGGAGAAGAAAACATGAGACTAATGCAAAAAAGAGACCCTCAGACCTGAAGGAACTGGAAGATTCCATATCTTGACTGGTGCAATGACTGATGCTGCAATAAACACGGGGTGCAGCTATCTTTTCAAATTAGTGTTTTCATTTTCTTTGGGAATATCCGGCAATTGCTGGATCGTAGGGTAGTTCTAATTTTAACTTTCTGAGCAACCTCCGTTCTGTGTTCCACAGGGACTGCACCAGTTTGCATTCCCACCAACAGTGCACAAGGGTTCCTTTTTCCCCACATGCTCCCTGTTGTTTCCTGTGTTTTTGATGTTAGCCGTTCTGACAGCGAAGTGGGATCTCACTGTGGTTTTAATTTGCAGTGAGCTGATGATGAGTGATGTTGAGCATCTTTTCATGTGTCTGTTGGCCATCTGAATGTTTCTTCAGGTCCTCTGACCATTTTTAATTGGAGTATATGTTTTGGGGGTCTTGAGTGTCCATAGGTGAATGTATAACACAGATGTGATACACACACACACACACACAGGAATATTACTCAGCCGTAAAAAATTAAATCTTGCCATTTGCAACAACATGGATGGATTGAGATGGTGTAATGTTAAGCCAAGTAAGTCAGAGAAAGACAAATAACCATATGCTTTCACTTATACATGGAATTTAAGAAACAAAACAAACAAAGGAAAAAGAGACAAAAAAACTTTTATGAGAACAAAGTGATGGTTATCACAGGGGCGGTGGGGAGAACGGATAAAATAGGTGATGGGGATTAAAGACCGCATTTGTGATGAGCACAAAAAATATATAGGATTGTTGAATCATATTGTACATATGAAACTAATACAGCGTGGTTTGTTAATCATATTTTAATAAAAAAAATAAAAGAACTATAAGAAAGTGTTTTTTGCAAAAGGCCAGAGAGTAAATAACATTCAACTTTTGGGACCATACAATTTTTTAAAAATGTTTTATTATTTATTTTTGAGAGTGAGAGAGACACACAGCATGAGTGGGGGAGGGGCGGAGAGAGTGGGAAGCACAGAATCTGAAGCAGCTCTAGGCTCTGAGTGGTTAGCACAGAGCCCAAAGCGGGGCTAGAACTCACCAACTGCAAGCTCATGACCTGAGCCGAAGTTGGCCACTTAACTGACTGAGCCACCCAGATGCCCCAAGGGCCATACAATTTCTGTCACAGCCACTCACCTCCACCCTTGTTTGTGAAGAACAGCCACTGACCACGTGTGGATGAGCGAGTGTGGCTCATGTTATGAAACTTTACTGATGCACACGAAATTTGAATGTCAGATAGTTTTTATATATCGCCTATATTCCTTGGTGTTTTCCCCCCCAACCATTTAAAATTGTTAAAACCTTTCTGAGCTCATGGACCAGACAAAACGGGACAGAAGCTAGATTTGCCCTATAGGTCATAGCTTGCTCAGTGCATCATCTCCGCTCTCAAAACCACTAGGGAAATAGTAGGCAGGCATGTTTTTCTCTTGCCTACACGAGAGTGATCATTAAATGGTAAAACCACCTGCTAATTGCTGAGGGAAGAGATATAAGGAGATGTGGGCATTGACAATGAAGGAATCAGGGGCATCTGGGTGGCTTAGTCAGTTAAGTGTTGGACTCTGTTTCAGCTCAGGTCATGATCTCATGGTTTCATCGTTTTGAGTGCTGTGTTGGACTCTGTGCTGATGGTGCAGAGCCTGCTTGAGTTTCTCTTTCTCTCTCTCTCTCCCTCTCTCTTTCGCTGTCACTCTCACTCTCTGCCTCTCCCCTGCTCATGCTGTCTCTGTCTTTCTCAAAAATAAATATATGTAAAAAAATTAAGGTGCCTGGGTGGTTCAAGCAGTTGAGCATCCAATTTTCACTTTCAGCTCAGGTCATGATCTCACGATTTGTGAGTTTGAGCCCCACATCAAGCTCTGTACTGGCAGTATGGAGTCAGCTTAGGAATCTCTCTCTTCCTCTCTCTCTACTCCTCCTTAGAATATGCTCTCTCTCTCTCTCTTAAATAAATTTTTTAAAAGTTAAAAAAAGAAAATAAAAGAAAATGCAAAGGAATTGAGATCTGTACCCAATGGGGAGCTTCAGTTCAGATGCCAGTCAGGGAATGGCAAACAAAAGATGTCTAAATGGCTTCTTCTGGCATTTTGTCCCTCTGTGTTCCATTGCCAAATGAGCAGATGCTTAGGCCATATGCTCTAATTTCTAGGAATTTTCCCCCACAAATGTAAGCAAAAATATGTGTACAAAGATGTTCCTGGCAACATTGCTTGTCATAGAGAAAGACCAGACACAGGCTGAACATCCACATTCAGCACCAAAGGAACGTAGGGAACATCCACACTGTGGAGTACTATGCAGTAGTTAAAAAGAATGAGGTCAGCTTTTACAACCTGATGGGAATTGATGTCCAAGATGTATTGTTAAGGAAAAAAGAAGGTGCAGAATAGTGGGTTTAGTATCATCCCTATGTTTGAATACAGAGAGTAAAAAAGATCTGGAAGGAAAAATCTTGTAATATGAACAGCATTTGGGGCGCCTGGGTGGCTCAGTTGGTTAAGTGTTTGACTCTTGATTTCAGAGTCAAGTCATGGGATCAAGCCCCATATCGGGCTATTCACTGACAGCACAGGGCCTGCTTGGCATTCTCTCTCTACCACCCCTCTGACCCTCTCCCACTCATACTATCTCAAACATTTTTAAATAAACAAACAAACAAATAAATAAACAAATAGCAGTTGTCTTAGGGGATGAGGACAATCACAGGCTTTAATATTTCATTTTAGGGGCACCTGGGTGGCTCAGTCGGTTAAGCATCTGACTTCGGCTCAGGTCATGGTCTCACAGTTTGTGGGTTTGAGGCCCGTGTCAGGCTCTGTGGTGACAGCTCAGAGCCTGGAGCCTGCTTTGGATTCTGTGCCTCCCTCCCCTGCTCATGCTCTATCTCTGTTTCTCTCTCTCTTTCAAAAATAAACACTTAAAAATTTTAAGATTTCATTTTAACCCTTTCTGTACTCCAGATTGTTTGCAACTGATATTTTTACTACTTTATATGATGCTTAACTTTAGGGGTCAACTTGATTAGGATGTGGGGTATCCATTTATCTGATTAAACATTATTCTGGGTGTTCTGCAAGGGTGTTCCAAAGGAAGTTAGCATTTGAACTGGTGAACTGAGTAAGGTGCGTAGCACTCTTTAATATGGGTGGCATCACATCATCCAATCCATTCACAGACCACATAGAACAAAATGGCAGAGGAAGGGGGAATTCACTCCCTGCCTGACTGTTCCCCTGCCCTGGGGACTCCTGGTTCTAAGGTCTTCAGATTCAGAATGGATTCTACACCACTGACTCTCCTGACCTCAGGACTTTGGATTATTCCACTGGCTTTCCTGGGTCTGTAGCTTGCAGATGTCAAATTGTGGGGTTTCTCAGCCTTTATAACCTCGTGAACCAGTTCCTCATCATAAATTTAATTTTATATATAAGTGTCAATGTAGATATAAAGATTTATGTATCTATATAGCCATGTCTGTATCTTTGTCTTTCTACCTATCCATTCATCCATCCAACCATCCGTCCATCCATCCATCCTTTCTGTCTGTCTATCATCTATCTGTCTCTCTGTCTATCTACCTACCTGCCTATCCCTCCCTCCCTCCATCCATCCATTCTGTCTGCCTGTGTGTCTATCATCTATCTATGTATCTATCTATCTATCTATCTGTCTATCTATCCATCCATCCATCCATCCGTCTATCCATCCTATATTGGTTCTCTCCTGGAGAACCCTAACAAATATACTTTCATAATAAAAAACTAATTTTGAAAAAGTCCCTCTCTTTACAATATGGGTGGAATAAGGAAGGGTTAACCCAAAGCCTGCATAATTTTACTCAAAATTATTGTGGGAATAAAGAATGAAAGAATGTGGGTAGTTATTTTTTTCTTTAATTTTTCATCCAGTCAATATTTATTATACAAGTGTATAATGGGGTTCATGGGAGTATTCTTCAAATATATTTATTCTCTCAGTTCACATTTGCTGTACAAACACTCTGTGTTAAGCAGTGGATTCTGATTTAATGAGATTTATGTGACTTTGAAGGAAGTTTTTCAGAGAGTTGTTTCCAAAGGTGATTGAGTGTGTGGGAAGTTACAGTGTAAGATGGACACATCATGAGGCAGATTTTTATTGTTGTAGAGACAATAAATAACTCATGGAAATTAGGAAGGCAGAGGCCATAATAACTATAAGAGTGGGTGATATCATCCTTGTTTTAGGTTTGACAATGGAGACTTAATTGTGTCACTTTCACAAGGTCACCCAATTAATAAGTGTTAGGTTTAGAATCTATATGTGTCTGACTTCAAAGACCATGCTCTTTCTACCAGTGTCAGAGACCAAGAGCTCTTCTCCACTTTTTGTCATCAGTAAAATCTCAAATTTTTAGCTAGACATATAGCACCCAGAATAAAGATTATACAACCCAGACTTCCCTGTAGTTGGGTATGGACGTATAAATAAATTCCAGATGGGAGAGGAAGTAATCTGTGTCGCCTTCTAGGAAACTTCCTAAGAGGTAACTACCATATACCCTTGGCCTCTCCTTCCTTCCTTTGTTCTTCCTGCTGGCTGGAGCACCAGCAGCCATCTTGGACAATGAGGTAAAAATCATGTGTTGAATATAGAAAGAGCAAGAATCCCCAGAAACTGTAGAGCTTCAGTATAGCCTCAGACTGCCTGCCTCTAGATGTCATTTATATGAAAAAGAAATACATTTCTATTAAGTCAACATCATTATGGTTTTACTGCAGTTGAACTTAATCCTATTTTCCTATCATAACCTAATACCTTCCAACCTGTCATCATTTTGAGGGGAAAAGCCCTAACACTACTTTCAATAACAGTTCACCTCAAAAAATCTTGAGAGAATCAGGTTTAAATTTTTTTTTTTAATGTTTTATTTATTTCTAGGAGAGAGAGAGAGAGAGACAGCGTGAGCAGGGGAGGGGTCAGAGAGAGAGGGAGTCACAGACTGAAACAGGCTCCAGGCTCTGAGCTGGCAGTCAGCACAGAGCCCGACACGGGGCCCGAACCCCACGAACCGCGAGATCATGACCTAAGCGAAAGTCGGACGCTTAACCGACTAAGCCACCCAGGCGCCCCAAGAATCAGGTTTTATAAGCCAATACTCATGAATATATAGCTTATTCAAAAATGCATGACATAATTCTTCCTAAGCGATCAGCAATGGAGATTCAATGCTCCCCGCATCATGTGTCAACCTCCCCTTCACTCTGCCCAACATTCACGTTCGAAGAAATAAATGGAGGCAGAATGTGGGGAAGAGAGGTCAAGAGAGTGCTCTACCTTCTTCTCTCTAAGTGCAGTGTGTGGGCCACTTCTTAAGAAACCTATTTAAGAATGTTAGAGTTGAAGCAGGGTAAATAGTTTTGGATTAAAAATGTATTGAGGACACATAGAAAACACCTTCTATAAACATTACTTCAAGTGTATTATCTTTATATAGTATTTGCTTAAGACTGTATTTTCTCCTCTTGAACTGTCAAGGGACTTTACCAAAAATATTCGTGTGTCCATTTTTGATAAAGACAAACTTATTCCGAGGAATTTTTAAAGTAAGACTAACTCAGAGAAATAACAAGATAAAAGCTGAAGCTTAGAGCCTGTTTACCTCATTCAGAATCCTAAAAAAGTACCCTACATGGGATTTACAAAATAGAAATATAATACTGTGACATAAATGGACAGTTTGTACTAAAATGTTTTAAAGGAAGATACAGAATTTCATTATTTTTGCTTTTGTGTTGGTTTTTAAAAATTATATTTTCATTATCGTGGGTTTGTGCTACAGGAAATAGTATCCTGAAATAGGAAATTAACATTGAACTTTCAAATTTCCTTTTTAAAAACTTAAATAAAAAGATTGACAAAAGCCAATAACTATATGCTCTTGGCTTGACATTCATTTTTAAAGCCTGGCTCATCCAGCAATTTCTAATTAGTGGTAACCTCCAAATGGGTCATTTTGGCTTAAATTCAATCTCAATATATATATATATATATATTTTTTTGCTTTATGATATTTGAATTGTTAATTGTCAGTATAACCATGGGGGGGGGGGAGAAGAGTGAATTTTTTATAAGCCAGCTTTGAGCCTTTGTATTTCAGAGGGTCCCTAAACCATGTACCTTTGAACTGGATCTAAATACTAGATCACATGATAGCTGTTCAATCCATTTCTGTCATAACGGCTCTTGAAAAGTATGCAACTTTTCTGGACAACCACCTTGTTTTTTTAATACCCAATGTTTCTTACCCAAAACACATTGAATACACATGCTATGAGAAGTGATAGTTTGACATTATGATTTCAGGCAAAGGCACTCTCTCCAATTTACCCAACACAACTGTTTCAAGTCAGAAAATACCAAGTGGAACAAATTTGAATTGCAAGCCATATTTGGATGAACCCAAAAGATTTTCCCTGTATATATACACACACAAGATAAAGGGAGAAGGAGGCAGTGTCTTCTATAGCATTCTAGTACATTCTGCACATGTACTATTTCCATGAATGCTCTCATAATTGGGCTTGTTTTGTCCTAAAGGGGTTTATCTGAGCTCTACTGTAATTTTTTCAAGCAGTTTGAGTGCAAGACAACCTACCCACCAGCCCCCAAAGTGGCTCAGAAATTGCTGAAGAAAATAACATGGAAGGAAAAATGCACCTTTGAAAGAGATGATTACCTTGCTCACCTCCATAATTAAGTCTTCATCCTTTGCCAAATACAATAACCCTTCTTTGCATTATATCTTATGTACACACTATATGTACTTTCTATTTTTTATTTAGTACTTCACTAAACTTGTGTTTATTGTCCAATTGATGTATTTTTCTATCTTTGAAAATTTTGAGGATATTTTGGATTGAGATGGAGCATATCATAGTTTTCCCATTGAAAGTAATGGATTTTTTTTCCCCATTCAATGGCTTTTTATTTGGTAGCTTGAAGGAATGAGTTAAAGTCATTCAGCAAAAGATAGGGTATAGATTATTCCCCATGCAAAAACCTGAGGTGCCTGGGTGGCTCAGTCGGTTAAGCGTCTGACTTTGGCTCGGGCCATGATCTCACAGTTTGTGAGTTCGAGCCCCATGTCGGGCTCTGTGCTGACAGCTCAGAGCCTGGAACCTGCTTTGGATTCTGTGTCTCCCTCTCGCCCTGCCCCTCCCCTGCTCACACTCTGTCTCTCTCCCTCTCAAAAATAAACAAACATTAAAAATGTTTAAAAAATAAAAACAAAAACAGACCAACAAGTAGTCTTAATATGTGTTGGGCAGAATCTTAATATAGACCCCAAGATAGTCTGCCCCTTTGGTATAAATTGTCCTGCATAATCCCCAAGAGTATAAAGATGATGGATTTTATTCTCATGATCAGGTTATGTTATGTGGCACGGTTGACCTTAAGATAAAGAAATTATCCCAGTGGGGATGATCTAATCACATGGGCCTTTGAAAAGTAGAGAGTTTTCTCTGGCTGGTTATAGAAAAGGACATTAGAAAGACTCAAAGCATAAAAAGGTTCAGTTTCAAGAAGATTCTTTGCTGCTGAAGAAGGAGCCACATGGCAAGAACCAATCAGCCTCTAGAAGCTGAGAATGGTCCCAGGCCAACAAGTAGCCACACAACAAGGACATCAGTCTTACAACCCCAAGGATGTGAATTCTGCCAAGACCCCAAGGCTGCTCAGAATAGATCTTTCTGTAGCTGAGCCTCCAGATTAGGATGCAGATTAGCGAATACCCTGATTTCAGCCTTGAGGCATCTTCAAAGATATTTCTTTAATTTTTTATACATTTATTTATTTTTGAGAGACAGAGAAAGACAGAGCATGAGCAGAGAAGGGGCAGAGAGAGGGAGACACAGAATCTGAAGCAAGCTTCAGGCTCTGAGCTGTCAGCACAGAGCCTGACGTGGTGCTCGAACCCACAACCGTGAGATCATGACCTGAGCCAAAGTTGGCCGCTCAACCGACTGAGCCATCCAGGTGCCCCAGATTTTTCTAAATTGTTTATTGATTTATTTTGAAAGAGTGTGCGTGCATGCGTGAGGGGGTTGAGAGGTCAGAGAGAGAGGAGAGAGAGAATCCCAAGCAGGCTCTGCCCTGTCAGCACGGAGCACAACATGGAGCTTGAACCCATGAACTGTGAGATCATAACCTTAGCCAAAATCAAGAGTTGGCTGCAGGGCGGCTGGGTGGCTCAGTCGACTAGGCGGCTGATTCTTGGTCTCAGTGCAGGTCATGATCACATAGTTCAGGAGTCTGAGCCCCACATTGGTCTCTGCCCTGTTAGCACAGAGCCTGCTTAGGATTCTCTCTCTCTCTCTCTCTCTCTCTCTCTCTCTGCCCCTCCCCAGCTCTCTCTGTCTTTCTTTCTCTCTGTCTGTCTGCCTCTCAAAATAAACAAACTTAAAAAAAAAAGAGTTGGATCATAACCATCTGAGCTACCCAGGAATCCCTACCCTGAGGTATCTTCAGCAGAGAACCTAGCTGCACTATGCCAGACTCCCGACCTACGGAGCTTTGGACAAATAAAAGAGTGTTATTTTAAGCTGCTAAAATTATGGTAATTTGTTACACAGCAATAGACAGTGAATATACCCCATATTAGGATCAACTAAGTTATACTACAGTTAAAAATTATTTTAGAAACCACAGACTCTGAGAATCATACAATAGTCTAGGTTTATTTCTCACTGGCACAAATATCTGACGTGTGTCATTAGGAGTCCTCTCAAACATGTCACCCAGGGTTCCAAGATGTGGAGACTCCTTTTTAGGATGTGTTTCCATGATTGCTAGCGGAAGGGCAGAGCACATCCATCTTCTAAGCATCTAAGACTAGCCGCTTACAGAATGAATCAAGCCCGCAGGTGTTTGCAGTTAAGGCTTCACACCGTTCTTTACCTTTGTAAATCAGTTGCCAACATTTAAAACATGGGAACTTTTCCCATAAAAATTTCAATCTATGGATTCTCTCAAAGCATTTGGGAGATCTCACAACGATATACTTCAAGGAACAACGTGGAACTATGTGGCCTGACCTACGGAGTTTTCTAAAGAGCACTGTTACCTGAGAAAAAATAGAGTAAAAGTCTTGTATGTATAATAGAAAGTATGGAAAATGAACTGGGAGACATAGGATGTATAGAAAAAGAAGTAGAATATAGACACTGCACTATTAAATCATAGTTCCCTAGCGGAAACGGAGTGAGATGGGGGTATTCCATGGCAATCTGGAATTTAAACGCAGTGTTTTATCTGACCATGAAAATTCACCAAGTTTGGGGTCCCTCTTGGTGGAGATGAGAATAAGAGTATGCCTTAAATTGAGAAAAATGTCTTACTACTATTTATTTTGAAGGTGCTTTATTTTCTTTAACCCAGCAGAATAAGATTGCAATGCATGGGTGCCCTCCCATAATCATTTTTATGAATTCTAGATTTCACTTTTATAAGAAAAGGACAACGACAAACCAACGTAGGCAAGAAATTTATAAAAAGAAAGGAAAACTTCAGAATATTTTATAAGCCAATACAAATCCACCTTTACTTGTATGTCCCGCTCAGCACCGTGTCCAATTGGTGGTAGTCATAATGATCTTGAGACATTGAGAGGTACAATTACGTTGTGGCTTTACAGTTAGAGAACTATGGCTGTGTCCGTTTAGCAGCCTTCCATTTTAGGAAATGACAGAGCTCTCCATCAGTTGAAGACTTTTGTCACTTTTGGCCATTTGTAAATTATCCCCCTCCCCTCCGACATTCTGATTTCCTTTTGAAAAAAATTTTTTTAATGTTTTATTTATTTCTAGGAGAGAGAGAGAGAGAGACAGCGTGAGCAGGGGGGGTCAGAGAGAGAGGGAGTCACAGACTGAAACAGGCTCCAGGCTCTGAGCTGGCAGTCAGCACAGAGCCCGACGCGGGGCTCGAACCCACGAACCGCGAGATCATGACCTAAGCGAGAGCCGGACGCTCAACCGACTAAGCCACCCAGGCGCCCCTCCTTTTGAAAATGTATCCTTCCCCCATAGTGTTCAGCACTGCCAGTTGGTAAGCCCAGGCGTATGCCCTTTATGGTAGGCAGAGTCATGATCTGTCCCCTAGAGATGCCTGTGTCCTAACCCTCAGAACCCATGGGTATATTATGGGATATGGCAAAGGATAATTAGGGTTTTAAATGGAATTAAGGTTGCTCACCATACAGACTTAAAATACGGAGATTATCCTGGATCGTGGGGTGTGGGACAGTATAATCATAAGGGTGCTTAAGGAGGGAAGAGGAGAGGCTGGGGAGAAGAGGCAGAGGGATATGTAAGAAAGAAGAACGGTCAGGGAGAGAAGCAGCATTGTAGACCCCGGAGATGGACGGAGGGCCCGTGAGCCCAAGAAACACAGCCAGCCTTTAGACACTTGGGAAACCCAAGGAAATGGATTCTCCCTCAGAGCCTCGAGAAAGGAACGCGGCCCTGTTAACATCTTGATTTCAGCCCAGTGAGACCTATGTCAGACTTCTGACCTCCAGAATTGTAAGACGATAGATCTGCGTGGCTTTAAGCCACTAAGTCTGTGGTCACATGCTACAGCAGTGACAGGACACTAACATAGTCCCTCGCTGCTAGGGGAGCCAACCAGTCCTTCTGGCACGTTCTGCTTCTTGCCATCCTCACATGGAAGTTCTGCCTTCTCCTGGTTCGAGTCAACCTTTTCCTTCTTTGTGTGACTCTCAAAAGTCCTTTTAACAAATGTGTCCTTTTGTTGAAGCTCTTTGGAATTGTGCTCCTGTTAGCTGATGCAGAGTGCTGATCATATTTGATCCAACAGGCAGAGGACCATTTTTCATTAGGTTTTTCCTTCCAGGGATTATCATGAAAAGAACAGAAGTGTTCATGAACTCATAGTTAATCCGTTAGCCACAGGAGTTAGAAGCACCTGTAGGTAATCAAGATTCTAGTGGATGAAACTTGTTTTCATCGGATGTCCTTATAATCCCATTTTTTCAATGAAAAAGAGAAAGAATAAGGACAAGACAGCATGGGGGTAAGATTCTGGGCTTTGGAGTCACAGAATGGAGTTCAAATCCCACCTCCTCTGCTGACTAACGATGTGAGTTTGGACGTGTGACCCGCTGGGGAAGGATCTTCATTCACTGGGACCCCTGGTCTTGCACACGGTGTTTTAATCTTCATGTTTCTGACTCTTGTCTCTTATTTCTCGACTTGTCCCAAGGACCCTTAGCGATGGCTCCCTAAGTCTGTCAAAATCTGAACCGTTTCTAGTCTTGGTCTCTTTTTTCAGAAAGATGGTTGATGCCACACCGATTTTGAAGATTAAACAGGAATAATATGCGTAAGCAACGTCTACAGATCCTGGCACTTGAGTACTCAGTAAATGCTCGTTGATAATATAAAACCAAGCGCAGATGACCCTCTCTGAAATTCAGGCTCCTCATTTATAAAACGAGGCTAGCATCTTTCTCACGTGTACTGTTAGGATTTTTAAAAGATGAAGGATTTCCAGTGCTTATTTAGCACAAAAATTTTTGGTTTCCTTCAGCTTTTCTCCGAGAAAGATATGCAAGGAAGCATCAACGTGGATTGGCTCTTTTCTTCCCCCTGGCCTGGCTCATGTTCCATTTCTGAGGAGACAGCAAGACCTGAGTGAGGGCCGTGCTCACTTCTGAAGCTCTTTGCCAAGTACGTGATCGACTAATCGTGGTTAGCCTTGTCGGTCTACAGTTGAGGAAGCTGAACCTGATCTTTGCAAAAAAGCAACTTCTGAGACCTGTTCCCTTACTGCAGTCTTCAAAACAATAGATCACATGGCTGTATGTCTAGATTGACTCCTCATGAGTGGGGGTGTGTGTGAGAGGGTGTTCAGGAACGTTTACCAGTCAACTTTTTCCTGAAATTCACATAAGTACTGACTTGGAAGTAAGTGAAGGGCAAGATGATATAAAAGAAAAAGCAGGCACCTGGGTGGCTCAGTCGGTTAAGTGTCTGACTTCGGTTCAGGTCATGATCTCACGGTTCGTGGGTTCAGCCTGCATCGGGCTCTGTGCTGCCAGCTGGGAGGCTGGAGCCTGCTTCGGATTCTGTCTCCTTCTCTCTCTGCCCCTCTCTCACTTGTGCTCTCTCTCTCTTTAAAAAATAAATAAACATTAAAAAATAATTTTAAAAAAGAGAAAACAAAGATTCCCCATTGAGATAGAAATATAAAAAACCCCAGATTTTCTGTTAGTGCCTCTTTGGCTGGCACATAATCTCCACAATTATATAACACATGCCTCAATTCTATATTATTTTTTTTGGTGGGACAAAATATAAATATTTTTCATTGTTCATATATAGAAAGTGATTTTAAAGTACATTTTGTTGGAGGGAGCACATTACTTTAGATTGTTTTAAGTACAATTTACTATGTATTAAAATCCAGTAGAAAATTACTAGCTCTAGATGTGGAATAATATTGTACTAACCTAGACAAAAAAAAAAATCGCCTAAAAGGAGTATTTTGGTATCGATGATTAATGTTCCATAGCAGAGTCAGTGTAATCATAAACTTAAATCTAATATATTAATGAGTTAACCTTGCCTTACCTCTGGTAAGCTGTGTGGTCTGTGGTTTATCATCTTCGTTGGGAAATACTACTTTCGAAAATCTGTGCTGTGGTAGCATCTATTGCGGAGCACCGCCACTAGGGGCAGCATCATCCATTATGTTAGGTGGATTACTGGGTTATTTGGGGTGTACATTTTCTTGTGCCAGAAATCACTTCCTGTTGGGCCTCAGTTTCCCCAACAAGGCTTTGGACTAGCTGATCTCTGAGACCTTGACAGTTAAAATCCTGTGGCTCGATGATGATTATTTTTTGTTGTGATTAGAGTGGAGAGGAGAGTGGAGGTCCGAGTTGTAATTCCATTGCTTTTACTCTAGGACTTGGAGCAAGTCAGCCCCTCTCACTGGTTGGTAGTTTTCTTAATGGTGAAATGAGATGAAGTCAGTATTTCCCAAATGCCCGTTCCTTTTTCTTCGTGCAAATGCTAGTTTCTGGTCAAACACGTTTCAAAACACAGAGCAGAGAAAGTTGAATGGGCTTCTTTTTCTAGAACTTCGCGAAGCCTTTTAAATGACAATATGATAGATACTAAGAAGAGGATTGACCAGTGATGATGATGGCTGTATTTATTTTCTAGGGCCATCACGGCAAATTACCACAAACTGAGTAGCTTTAAACCACGGAGGTTTGGGGGCCCCTGGCTGGCTCAGTTGGTTGAGCATCCAGCTTCAGCTCAGGTCATGATCTCACAGTTTGTGAGTTCGAGCCCCGCATCAGATTCGCCGCTGTCAGCACAGAGCCCGCTTTGGATCTCTGTCTCTCTCTCTCTCTCCGCCCCTCCCCCACTCACTCTCCCTCTCTCAAAAATAAATAAAACATTACAAAACAAACAAACACACACAGAGGTTCATCATCTCAGAGTCCTAGCTGCCAGAAATCAAGGAATCGTCCGGGCCATGCTCCCTCTGAAGGCTCTAGGGACAAGAACCCTTCCTTGTCTCTGCTCATGTCTCATGGTTTCTGACAACCCTTGGTATCCTTAGCTCATGTCAATGTAATTCTCAATCTCTGTCTCCATTTTCAGATTGAGTTCTTCCCCATGTGACCTCAGCACGTCTATTTCCAGATCTCCCTCTTGTTCTCATAAAGACACGAGTCACTGGGGTATCATCTGTCCCAATCCAGCACGGCCGCCTCTTACCCCGATTACATCTGCAGACACCCCACTTCCAAACTGGGTCATCTTCATAGGTACTGGGGGTTAGGACTTGAATACATCATTTGGGGGGATACGTTTCAGCCTACTACAATGATGCCACCATCATTGATGATAGGAAGAAAAGCAAGAATAAGAGAACGAAGATAATAAGACAAAAGAAATAATTATTGAGCACTTATTAAGGGCCATGCAGTATGCTAAGTGCTTTTCCCAAGTTATTTCATATAAGTCCCTTAGAAACCCTGTGATAGGGGCACCTTGGTGGCTCAATTGGTTAAGTGTCAGACTTTGGCTCAGGTCATGATCTCACAGTTCGTGCGTTGGAGCCCTGCACCAGGCTCTGTGCTGACAGCTTGGAGCCTGGAGCCTGCTTTGGATTCTGTGTCTCCCTCTCTCTCTCTCTCTGCCCTTCCCTTTTCTCTCTCTCTGTCTCAAAAATAAGTAAATAAATATTAGAAAAAAGGAGACAGAGAGAAAGAAACCCTGTGATAAAGGTGCTATATTCTTGTCCCCATTTTTCAGCCAAAGAAACGTAGGTTCTGAGGGGTTCCCTGTTGCCCAAAGTCTCTCCACTGGTAGAATGAACCTAATGTTCACTCCAACTCTGACTGGATCCCCAAGCGTAAGAAACAATGTTGGCTTTCTTCCTACGTTACTACGTGCATAAATCTCTCAAGGCTTTTGAAGTCTGATACATGCATCTTCTTCAGAGAATTTACCTCCAGAAAATGCGAAACCACTTCTTGCCCAAAGCGGGACATGTAGCTGCTAGTGGTGCACATGTTGGTGATACCCGCGTGCAAGGCCACATAAGGGAGGCAGTACTTTTTAAACAATTTTTTTTTTTTAATTTTAGAGAGAGAGTGTGTGAGCTGGGGAGAGGGCAGAGAGAAAGAGAGACAGAGAATCTTTTTTTATTGTTTATTTTTGAGAGAGAGAGAGAGAGAGAGAGACAGCATGAGCAGGAGAGGGGCAGAGAGAGAGGGAGACACAGAATTGGAAGCAGGCTCCAGGCTCTGAGCTGTCAGCATAGAGCCTGACACGGGGCTCGAACTCATGAGCTGTGAGATCATGACCCGAGCTGAAGTCAGACACCCAACCGACTGAGCCACCCAGGTGCCCCGAGAATCTTAAGCAGGCTCCATGCTCAGCCTGACATGGGGCTCCATCCTGAGATCATGACCTGAGCCAAAATCAGGAGACAGACACTCAACTGACTGAGCCACCCAGGTGCCCTAAAAAGTTATTTTGAAATAATTGTGGGCTCACAGGAAGTTGCTAGACAAACAGTACATAGAGTCGCATGGACTCCTCACTTGGTTTCCCTAGTGGTGACATCGTAGAGAGCTGCAGGGCTATGTCCAGGCCTGGAAAATGACACCAACCCAGTATTGTCATCTAGACTCCAGACCCCATTCACATCTCACCAGCTTTTGCTTGTACATGCGTGTGAATCTTGCAGTTGGATCCTGTGTACAGTGTCACGTAACCACCACATGCTGGTTCAGAACAGATCCCCACAGAGGAGCTCCCCCGGCCGTGTTCCCTTTTGTGTCTTTCAGGAGAACAGTCACCATCTGCGGTCTCCATTTCATCAACACCTAACCCTCTCCGCTCTCCCTCTTTGTCAGGGACATCACACATCCCAGCCTCAGAGCCCACAGCAGACAGCTGAAGCTAACAGGGATTGGGATTATTTGGTTTTTCCCTACGAATTTCACACGTGTCCATTTATGGCAGGAGATGCCGGCTCACCAGAATCGTGAGGAATGAGATGAAATAATTTTTCTTTTAAGCAAAGATATTTCAGTAGCAAAAGTGAGTTACGGTAAAAAAAACCAAAAAACAAAAAGCAAACAAAACAAAACAGCCCAGGAGGTGGTCTGCAGACAGGGCAGAGAGTGAGAGGGACGTTGTGGGAATGCTTAACGTTTACAGAGCGCTGAGTTAAGAAATAACTTTGAATCTCACTTAGAGTCAGAGGGGTTTTAGGATAGCCAACAGAAGGAGGAAAATGCCAGTGTTGTGTCTGGAAATGCCTACTATGGCCATTGCAAGTGGAAATTCAAAGAACGTGTTCTATTCCTGCATTTCAAGGCCCTTTTCATTCAAGGAGATTTCAGTTTGGCTGGGCCCTTGCAACAGTGACTCATCCGGCCAGGGGTGGGTGATGCACCAGGTCAGCAGCTTTCTTTGCTCTGGCTGGCCCCTGACAAAGCTTCCTGATCCGAAAAGTGGTGACATCACCAAAGGGCAGGTCTGCAGTTTTCTCCAATGAGCTGGGAGGGAAACCTCACTGAATCTGTCCGCAGAAGAGCCAAGTGTGCATTGATGCCAGTACAGCAGAGGTGATGTGGAGCCCAGTGGACGCAAGGAACTAATAACGATGGCTTGGCTCAGTGCTGAACTCATTCGTTCAGTTTTTGTGTTTTTTACTGTTGGAGTAATTCAAAGAATATATTACGGCACTTTCAGATAAATGGTTTAAGCCCACACTAAGTGAGTCAGAAAAATCAATTAATTTGTAAAACCTTACTGCTGGAAATAATGTCAGGCCCATCCTTTTCCGGGCAGCGGATTTTTCAAGGTGATTTGGCTTGTGGACCTTGAAGTTTCACTTTGTATATGAAATCGTAGAGTTGGATTCTTTGCGTATATCATTGGTGCATCTCCTAATTTATTCCACAAGTATTTATTGGGCCCCTGCAATGTCCCAGGCACAGTTCTAAGGAGTAGAGATATAGGGGTTGATTGAATGAATGAAAGTCCTTACCTTCCTGGAGCTTACATTTCCTGGGGGAGGTGGAGAGTAAGAAGATAAACACATCATTCCATGTGATATATGCATTGTAGGATGCAAACGAATGAATGTATGTTTCTCCCTCCTGAGCAGGGAACAACGAGAATAGCCTGAGTAGTGATGAATCAGTAAGCATTTATGGAACACTTACTATGTGCTACATATTTCATGGGTGGTTGGGGGAGGAGTAGAGGAAATAGAAAGGTTTATTGGACACCCACCTGATGAGCAAGGTATAAATCACAAAACTGATGATTCTCAGCATTTCCCCCCACAGCCCTCTGAGACGGGTGTTATTCTCATTCTACAATGAAGATCTGGGGATTCCAAAATTTTTAATTACTCTTCACAGCAGAAAAGTTCCAGCACGAAGAATCTAACTCAGATAATTGGTTCTGAAGCTGTTTGACTCCTGTCACATTCCCTTCGCAGTACAGACAGAATTGGAGAAAGGCCTCACGAATGAATAATCTTGGTGTACTCAACCAGGCATGCTGTGAAAAGATATCAACTATCAAGTCCAAACTAAACCAAAAGGTCCTCTCAACTTGATTGTATTATTCTTTTTTTTTTAATTTTTTTTTAATGTTTTATTTATTTTTAGGAGAGAGAGACAGCGTGAGCAGGGGAGGGTCAGAGAGAGAGGGATTCACAGGCTGAAACAGGCTCCAGGCTCTGAGCTGGCAGTCAGCACAGAGCCCGACGCGGGGCTCGAACCCACGAACCGCGAGATCATGACCTAAGCGAAAGTCGGACGCTTAACCGACTAAGCCACCCAGGCGCCCCTTGATTGTATTATTCTACCAAGGAATTGGAAGGCATTTGAGGGTCAAATGGGTTTTGGGTTCAGCATTTGGAACATCAAATATTACTGATGATGGATATGTGGAAGTATGGACAAACCAAAACAAAAAAGTGGTCAATAAAGTTTCCTAATACAGGGATTCTGACTCATAAAAATAGACCCTCCAAAAGTTGAGCACTTGCAGGTATCAAACCCAGACTTTTGTCCTGTATTCTAGATGCATCTATCTAATTGCCTACTAACATCTCCATTTGGATGTCTAGCAAGCATCTCAAACTCAACAGGACCCCAAATGAACTCCTGATTCCCCCACCCCCAGAAAACCATTTCTCCCACCAATGCTCCCAGACTATGTCTGAAAAACTCCATCCTTCTGGCAGTTTGGGATGAAATCCCGGAAGTGTACTTGCCATCTCTTCTCATCCAAGTGCTCAGAAAATCAGGCTGACTTCATTCTACTTTATTCTCAAAATGCACCCAGAGTCCACTCACTGTTCTCTGTTCCTCCTCTAGGATCTGATCCCAATGACGACCCTGGCCTAGGTAGCCTTTTTTAAAAAAATTTTTATTTTTTTTTTCTGAGAGAGAGAGAGACAGACAGAGAGAGAGAGAACATAGAGACAGTGTGAGCAGGGGAGGGTCAGAGAGAGAGGGAGACACAGAATCTGAAACAGGCTCCAGGCTCTGAGCTGTCGGCACAGAGCCCGACATGGGGCTCAAACCCACGAACCTTGAGATCATGACCTGAGCCAAAGTCTGATGCTTAACCGACTGAGCCACCCAGGTGCCCCCTGGGTAGCCTTTTAACAGGACTCCTGGCTTCTCTCTCTCCCTCTGGTCTATTCTCCACATAGCAGACAGAGTGATTCTTTAAAAACATAAATTGGATTACATCACACCTCTGTTCAAAATCTTGCAGGGGCTCCCATTTCATCCAAAGCTCTTATGGCGATAAAAAAGGACTCCGTGTGATGTGCTCCCATCACCTCCCTGACTGCTTCTCTTCCTGCCTCCTTGTTAATCTGTTCCTGGCACAGTGTGGTCTCTTTGCTGCCCCTTGGTGTCCCAAGCACCCCCTCCCACCTCCTGGAGAATTAGCTTTAGCTGAACTAATTAGCTTTTTTTCTCAACTGAGACACTTCCCTCAGTTACCTACTTGGCAAACTCCCTTCCCTCCTTCAGATCTTTGCTGAAATGTTACCTTGTCAGTGAGCACCACCCTGACCACTCTGCCTGATGATGCAGACTGCCTTCTCTCCTGCGCTAGCCTGCTCAGTCCCCTTTGTTCTGTTCAACTGTATCCTTTTTTAAAAATATAGCATGGGGGCACCTGGGTGGCTTAGTCCGTTAAGCGTCTGGCTTTCGACTTTCGCTTAGGTCATGATCTCGCGGTTCGTGGGTTCGAGCCCCGCGTCGGGCTCTGTGCTGACTGCCAGCTCAGAGCCTGGAGCCTGTTTCAGTCTGTGACTCCCTCTCTCTCTGACTCTCCCCTGCTCATGCTATCTCTCTCTCTCTCCTAGAAATAAAAAATTAAAAAAAAACTAAAAAAAAAAACAAATAAAATAAAAATAAAAATATAGCATGAATATCATCTTCTGTCACATTCTGTCATCCGTTCATTATGTATCTCGCCGGATCTCCTTTGCTAGAATGTAAGCTTCATGAGGACAGATCTCTTCATTCTATTTGCTCACTTATTCCAAGCCCCCAAAGCAGTGCCTAGCATAGAGGAGAGATGCAATAAATATTTGTAGAACAAATGAATGGAAATCCCAAGGAAGGGACACTCCCCCTGCCCGTCAACCTAACCTGGGTTTCTATGTATTTATTTGCTGAGCTGCTGAAGCCTATAGCCACACTGAATAAGAGCCAGACCATTGAACTTCATTCGCCCAGTTAGTCTCATTACATGCGTAGTAGGAACCCTGAATGTCATTCCACGAACAACTCTGGGGGCCAGAAATACAGTAATCCTGAGCAGTTAAAAATTCACAGCTTCCTTGGGATAATCTCCAGTGTGGGTGGGAGCTGGTATGTCCCACAGGCAAAACCTTCTGCATAGGACAGCTGCAGCCCCTGTCATTTTCCGAAGACTCCTGATTTGGTTAGAAACACTGACAAGATGTTGCCCTTGACATCTTGTTTTTATTCCCTTTCCAGAGAGGAAGAGGAGGCTTTCTCATGGCTAAACTTATCCTATAACAAAAAAAAAAAAAAAATCTATGCACAATTCTGTGCCCAAGTGAATGATAAGGGAGCAAGAGAGAGGATTATTATCTTCTGGGCAGGTTCGAGGGAATAAGATGCTATGCACAATGTAAGGGTGTCTTTTGTGTGTATCACAGTCTGTCCCTACATGATTACTGGAGGGAGGGTGGTAGGCAAATGGTACAGCCACAGGGAGAGGGTAAGTGTGATAGTGGGAAGATGAAGGGAAAAGACAGACTCTTGCAGACAAACCTAGTTCCCTGGAAGTCCAGGAGGTGTGTCCTACTGGGCTCAAAGTCAATGCAGGTGTGAAGTCATCTTTGTAAAGTGTCCATTGTGGCTTCTTTGTTTAAAAACAAAGAAATCTGTTAATGTCTAGAAAAGAAAATAAAGGAAAATGCTAATAGCTTAAAAAGCAGTCCTAAAAAAAATAGTCTGTCCACCAGTATTAATTGAGTTTTTCATCTCTGGCTTCATTTTTCTTGCTGTCTCAGATGGCCTGGAGAAGGAATGGTTGATGGTGGGCAGTTCAAATCCCCTTACTTGCTAAGTGTAAAACAACCATGGATGCCAGGACAGTTCCCACTGAAATCTATAAAAGAGAATCATGCTGACACATGTCAACAGCCTGGGAAGCGCCCAAATCCTCTAATTCAGTAATACTCATCCTAAATCTTCAGACAAACAGATGTTAACTGTGAAACCACTGCATGGATAATAATCCAAAATTGAAAATGGTTCATGTGTCCAATTGGGAAAGAATAGTTAAGTAAACTAAGATGTATTCACAAGTGCAGCTGTGATACCCAGATGTGTGTGGGATACATATATATGTTGACATTTTTAGTCACCTTATTTTCCAACAATAGACAAATTGGGAATAATCTGAGTATTCGTAAGTATAAGTATAGTTAAATCAGTTTGGTACATCCATACAATAGATTAATAGGCAACTGTTAAGAATAATAAGGTCAGGGTGCCTGGGTGTCTTAGTCGGTTGAACGTCTGACTTCAGCTCAGGTCACAATATTGTGGTTCATGAGTTTAAGCCCCACTTTGGGCTCACTGCCGTCAATGCAGAGCTCACTTTGGATCCTTTGTCTCTCTCTCTCTCTGTCTCTCCCCTGCTCATGCTCTCGCTCTCAAAAATAAAATAAGCTTATTTTTTTTTAATTTTTATTTATTTCTAGGAGAGAGAGAGAGACAGCGTGAGCAGGGGAGGGTCAGAGAGAGAGGGAGTCACAGACTGAAACAGGCCCCAGGCTCTGATCTGGCAGTCAGCACGGAGCCCGACGTGGGGCTCGAACCCATGAACCGCGAGATCATGACCTAAGCGAAAGTCGGACGCTTAACCGACTAAGCCACCCAGGAGCCCCTAAAATAAGCTTATTAAAAAAAACAAAAGGGAGGATGGGGCGCCTGGGTGGCTCAGTTGGTTGAGCGACCACCTTCGGCTCACATCTTGATCTTGTGATCTGTGAGTTTGAACTCCGTATTGAGCTCTGTGCTGACAGCTCAGAGCTTGGAGCCTGCTTCAGATTCTGTGTTTCCCTCTCTCTCTTCCCCTCCCCTGTTCATGCTCTGTCTCTCTGTTTAAAAAAAAAAAATTAAAGGTTAAGAAAGGATAAGTTCAGTATACATGTACAAACATGGAAAGATATCCATGTAAGTGCTGAGCCCAATGTGGGGCTGAAACCCACAAACAGCGATATCATGACCTGAGCCAAAGTTGGATGCTTAACAACTGAGCCACTCAGGCGCCCCTCAATAAACAACTCTGAGTAATATATATATATTTTTTAAAAAATAGTTTTCTTAGCAAAAAAAGCAGGCCACTAAAGAATGTATACATTACAGACAATTTGTGTATACATGTGTGTCAGCCTGTGTGTATATGTATGCGCGTATTATCAACACTACTTTATTAGTAGGTATAGGATAGTTATGCTGCTGTAACAGACACCCCCTCAATGAAACAGTGTGTGTTATTCCTCACTTACTGTACCTGTCCACGATGGGTTGTCCGGGAGCTCTACTCTGTGTCTCCTTCTCTCTGGTACGTGGCTGTTAAGGCAGCTAGTCACTGGAATGCTGGTGGTTGTCATGGCAGAGGGAACAAAGGCCCTGGAGGCTCTTACCAGCAGTAACTAAATACTCACAACTCATTGGCCAGAACTAGTCATGTGGTCTAACCAAACCGTAAACTAGCCAGCAGGTGCAGCCATACCTGTGCTTGGAGAATCGGGACTGTGGCGGGCAGACAGCACTACTGACCGCGACCGACATCAGACTGGAAAAACACATGGAATTGTTTAAACTAGTTACAACTGAAGAAAGGGAGTTTGAGGAGGATCGAGGGGTTAATTTTTAATTTTCATTTTGTATACTGTCTTTTTGACATTTTGCACCAAGTTTGTTCTATGACGAAATGTTTCTACAAGTGGGGAATACATTTTTTAAAGTAGACCTTAATATAATGAAACAGGCTACCACCCTAGAAATGATTAGGGCATACTTTTTTTTAATTAAAAAAAATTTTAAATGTTTATTTTTGAGAGAGAGAGAGAGCAAGGAAGGGGCAGAGACAGAGGGAGACACAGAATCCGAAGCAGGCTCCAGGCTCTGAGCTGTCAGCACAGATCCCGATGAGGGGCTCGAACCTATGAACCATGAGATCATGACCTGAGCTGAAGTCAGAAGCTCAACCAACTGAGTCACCCAGTGCCCCAGGACATTTTTTTATAACATGCCAAAATTCTTATACTGTGATGTTAAGTGGGTAAGATAAATTTTGTTTATGTAGTTTTATTTCATTTGTCTGAAGAAAAGCTTAGAGGGGCACCTGGCTGGTTCATTTGGTAGAGCACATAACTCTTGATCTCGGGGTCATGAGTTTGAGTTTCACGTTAGGTGTAGAGATTACTTAAATAATAAGCTCTTAAAATTTTTAAAGAAATGCTTAGATAAAGAACATAAGGAAGAAATATGCCAAAATATTAATAATACTTTGAGTGTATTTGGGTGATAAGAGTATGCCTATTTCTTCTTCTCCTCTTCCTTCTTTATAATATTTTCTTAGACACTGCAAGTTCTCCACAATGATTAAGTGTTGCTATTATATAAAGAAGAAAGCATCCACTAAAATAAAGACCGATTTTTAGGGAAAGGATGACCTGATGTGTCAACTTTAACTTCTAAAACATAAATGGACAAGGACACCCATAACCATAATTTTTCAGGAAAAAGAATTAGTAATAAGTGGACATTTCCTGTCTCAGGAAAGCTCGAGTTTTATAAAAAGCCCTGGAAATAGGCACTGGATTATAGCACAAATAGTTTCTCTCTAGGATTGTTCTTTTAATATACAATGGGCAGAAAAAACAGCTTTTAGAAGGACTATCTTCAACTTTTGTTCTAAAGTAAGATTTCTTGGTGTAGTATTGACATTTTAATAGTATTTGTTTTTCCAGTCCATGAGCATGGAATGTTTTTCCATTTCTTTGTGTCTTCTTCAATGTCTTTCATATATTTTCTTTAGTTTTCAGCATACAGATCTTATACAGGTTAGGTTTATTCCTAGTATTTTATGGGATCAGTTTCTTGCTTTCTCTTTCTTTTGCTTCACTATTTGTGTATAGAAATGCAACATATTTCTGTACATTGACTTTGTATCCTGTGACTTTGCTGAATTCATGTATCTACAAGACTTCAAATCACAAAAAAAAAAAATGAATTTTCCATTTTGCCAAGCATAGATGATTGTTTTCTTTTTTAAAAAAAATTTTAATGTTTATTTTTGAGAGAGAGAGAGACAGTGTGAGCTCAGGAGGGGCAGAGAGAGAGGGAGACACAGAATCCGAAGCAGGCTCCAGGCTCTGAGCTGTCAGCACAGAGCCTGACACGGGGCTCAAACCCACAGATTGGGAGATCATAACCTGAGCTGAAGTCAGATGCTTAACTGATCTGAGCCACCCAGGTGCCCCTAGATCATTGTTTTCGATTGGTCCTCATGAGAACACACAGGAACAATGTTCGTGTTCTATTTGTCTCATGTATGTGTATGTAACTGCTTCACATATGTTGAATCAGAGAATTTAAAAACTGGGCTCCTGGACGAGGCGCCTGGGTGGCTCAGTCGGTTAAGCATCAGACTTTGGCTCAGGTCATGATCTCACAGTTCATGGATTTGAGCCCTGTGTCCAGCTCTGTGCTGACAACTCAGAGCCTGGAGCCTGCTTCAGATTCTGTATCTGCCTCTCTCTCTGACCCTCCCCTGCTCTCTCTCTCTCTCTCTCTTTCAGCAATAAATAAAAACATTAAAAAAATAAAAAAATAAAAATAAAACTGGGCTCCTCGAAACAACAGGTTGATTGGAATGGAAACTCAAAACGCCAGGAAATAATAATAGCTAGCATTTATTGGGCACTTGCTCTTGAAGTGTCCATACAACAGGATTTATCACCCTCGGGACTATAGATATTGGAGGCCACATAGTTCCTTGTTGGGAACTCCGCACAGTAGGGTGCTTCCTGGTACCCTGGCCTCTCCCCACTAGAAGCCGGTGATATCCTTCCACCGAGTGATGACAAACGAAAGGTCTTCCTCCAGACACTGCCGAATGTCTGCCTGATGATGTTTGAGAAACACCTCCATACAACCTTAAAAAAAAATCCTTGGGGCGCCTGGGTGGCTTAGTCGGTTAAGCGTCCGACTTTCGACTTTCGCTTAGGTCATGATCTCGCAGTTCGTGGGTTCGAGCCCCGCGTCGGGCTCTGTGCTGACTGCCAGCTCAGAGCCTGGAGCCTGTTTCAGTCTGTGACTCCCTCTCTCTCTGACCCTCCCCTGCTCACTCTGTCTCTCTCTCTCTCCTAGAAAAAAAAAAAAATCCTTGATGCCAAAGGACATCTTACGACACCATTTTACAGAGACATGCTTCTAGATGCAGAGCAAATAAGCAACAAAACCAGGGTTTAAATCCAGATCCCCACGACTCCATGTGGTAATGTTAACCGCCTATGAAGAAACATTTCCCCATGTTGGGCACCGTGAGTAGTCACGGACTTAGGATGGTTTGACTTACGATTGCTTTGACTTTGCGATCGCACGAAAGCGATATGCTTTCAGAAGAAACTGTATTTCCAGTTTTGGATTTGGATCTCTTCCCGGGGTAGTGACATGCCTCTGGGTCCTGTCTGGTGCCCTGGGCAGTGACAGATCTGTGACTCCCAATCAGCCACCCCACCATGTGAATCCAGAAGTCAACAACCATTCTGTACCCATATGACCATTCTGTTTCTCACTCTGAGTACCATATTCAACATATTACATGTGGTACTTAACACTTTATTATAAAATAGGCTCTGTGTTAGATGATTTTGCCCAACCATGGGCTAAAGGAAATGTTCTGAGGACGTGTAAGGTGAGAGGCTAAGCTACGATGCTCAGTGGGCTGGGTCCATTAAATGCCATTTCAACTTATGATCTTTTCAACTTACGATAGGTTTATCCAGATGTAACCCCGTCATAAGTTGAGAAAGATCTATATGTCCTTGTAGATACAGATATTGACTATAAGACGTGGGTACACTTGTGATTCCCATTTTGTGGTAGAATATTAGGCTCAACAAGGTTATATAATTTGGCCAAGATCACGCAGTTAAAAAGCTGCATGTCTGAATTCAAATAAAGCACTGTCTGACATCACAGTGTTTATTACCTCCTGCGAGAGGTTTTATTATAGATCATGTGTTGCCAAGGGAGGGTGGGGAAGTGGAGAAAATATAATTTTTTAAAGTAAGCCCTGCTGTAATTGAACTCATTGATCATTCATTCATTTATTCCATATGCACAAACCCTGGGGTGGCAATATAGCCTAGTTCTAAAGAGCACGGTCTCAAATTCTGCTCTTCCAATTCCTAACTCTGTGACCTCAGACATTGTGCTTAAGTTCTCCGAGCTGTAAACCTCATTTTCCCCTTGTGTAAAATTAGGATAAGTGCCTACTTTTTAGGATTGTTATTAAGAGAGAATGAAGGAAGTCATGGAAGATGCCGAGCATGGTACGAAACACTATAATTGATGGATATAATTTTTTTAATAAATGTTATTACTGTTGTTGTTACTTCCCAGAAGGGATCGAGCTGGCTAAGTTCTAAATGCGTGCAGAGTTGGAGAATATGAAAATAGCCAGAGAAAAATCATTACGCAAGGGAAAGGCAATTGAAATACCAAAGCAGTCCTGAAGCAGTCTAATATGATACTCGCTATTGTATAAGTCAGCTTTTGGGGGCAAAAAAGCCACATTAACCCAAGTCTGGCTTTAAATAAAAAAAAGAAAAAGAGTTTGACTTTATTTGGCAAACACAATGAGACACACTTACAACACAATACACTAAATAAACTGAAATAAATCTATAATTTTCTAGATTTTTGTCATCGTTTTGCCTGTTTCTAGTTTGAGAATTTGGGGGCGACAAAGAAAACAAACTTCGGTTGCTAGGAACATTTCAATAAATGAAGATATTTCTCTGCCCACATAAATGCCCCCATGAACCAGTTCTCCTCCAAACCAAAGTACACACAGATGTATGGCTATGTCTGAAGATGTTTATTAAAGCTAGTGATTTCAATTCTCATTTTAGTTGCAGATAAGACGCCAAACGGGAGGGCAAAAAAGATTGGACAAATAATATAAATGACTTCTCTCAAGGAAGCTTTGTTTTATCTGCCTTGAATCTAATCATCTGCCCTATTTGTATTTATCCTTATGCGAATTGGCTGGATGTTCTGAAATTCATATGAGAAGGCTAGGTCTAATATCTATAGGTCAGGATTTAATATCGGAAGTCCGCAGAACACAGAATCCAAAGCAGGGTCTAGGCTCAAAGCTGTCAGTAGAGAGCCCGACTCAAAGCTTAAACCCATGAACTGTGAGATCATGACCTGAGCTGAAATCAGACACTCAACTGACTGAGTCACCCAGGTGCCCCTTTTAGTCTCATTTCTAAAGTTACCCCTAAGTAAAATCCATGAGACTAGTTAATTCACCTATACTGGATGGCTGTTTTTGCTTCCCAATCAGGAGATTAAATTTAAAAGGACAATCCCTGGGGTGCCTGAGTGGCTCAGTCAGTTAAGCGTCCAACTTCAGCTCAGGTCATGATCTCACAGTTTGTGTGTTCAAGCCCTACATCAGGCTGTGTGCTGACAGCTCGGAGCCTGGAGCCTGCTTCAGATTATGTGTTTCCTTCTCGCTCTGCCCCTCCCCTGCTTGTGCTCTGTCTCTCAAAAATAAATAAAAAATTTAAAAAGTTAAAGAAAATTTGGTTTAAATTATAAAAGGATTATACCTTTATTTTAATGTTATTTTTGAGAGAGGGCAAGAGGGAGGGAGAGAGTGCAGGGGAGGGGCAGAGAGAGGGCGAAATAGGATCCGAAGCAAGCTCTGTGCTGATAGCAGACAGCCCAACGTGGGGCTCGAACTCAAAAACTGTGCAGTCATGACCTGATCCAAAGTCAGACGTTTAACCAACTGAGCCACCCAGGTCCCCCTGATAATACCTTTCCTAAAGACTTTTACAGTCCGTGTTAGGCTAACCAGATTAATCTTTCTGAGATGTAATCTTGTTAATTTGTCTGGGAAGACAAAAAGCAAAGTGGTTAACTTTGGGACCTTCAGAGTTTGAAACGACCGACTTCAAATCCTAGTTCTGCTATTTAATTGCTTTGATAAGCAGAGTCCATAATGTCCAACAAGGATTCTTAACTACCTGATAATTGTGCCCCTGTGTAACCCTCTCGCTCTGAGTGTGGGCTGGCCTGGTGACTTGCTTCTTCCCAATAGAACATAGCGGAAGTGACAGGATGCCACTTCTGTGATGAAGCTCTGTGCAGGGAGTTCTGTCTCACTAGAAGATCTTCTCCTTTACTGGCTCTGATGGGAGCAGGCATGCATAGTGTGAGCTGCTGTGTTGGAAAGGGCGTGTGCCTAAGGACTGAGGCCAGCCTCCAGCCCAGTGCCAGCAGGGAGCTGAGCGCTCAGACCAAGAAGCAACCGTGTAAGAGGTTGGCAGCAGACCTTTCCCAGTCAGGTCTCCACATGAGGCCCGAGTCCTGGCTAGATCTCGGGGCAATCTGTGACAGCCCATGAGCAGAGTTTGTAGCTAAGCTAGGGCCAGACTTCTGACCCATGGCAATTGTAAAATAATAAATAGTTGTTGCCTTAAGCTGTGAAGCATGGAGTAATTTGTTATGGAGGAATAGATATCTAATACAGGGGCTTTGCCTCCTTGGGTGAGCCTCTAAACTTCTCTGAGCCCAAGTGCCTCAACTGTAAGTCAGGGATGCCAATATCTATTTTTCAGGGTGGCTGTGGAAAGTTCCATAAGCTAAATGCTTAACGTTATAGCTGGCGCCTTGTAAGCATAGTTTAAATTTTACTTTTATTGGTAACATTTTGTATTCACAATGCACACTAATCTCAGAAATTAATTAGTGCAATGTACAGGAGATTAAAATAGATAAGCCAGTTTTTTTTTTTCATAGGAATCACACTTCAAGAAATTCTGTTACAGTTGACATGGAAAAAAGCATAGTTCAGATTTTTCCTTCTGATTCTTGGGCACTGAGGGGTGGGGTAGGCCATATGCCAGAGGAAGAAAGGCAACTGGAAAGAAGAGTTCCGCAAAAAACCTAACGAAGAGGGATGCGTACATACGTGAAAAGAATGAATAGATCTACCCATGGCTTAGTTTGGCAGTTGTTGGGGAGGTGGGTGGGGAGTCTCGTACTTGACGGAGATACAGAACGTACTCTGAGGCACCCCATCAGTATTTCACATGTGTCTACTCTTTAGCCAAACAGCTCCATTTCTAGGAATTTATCCTGAAGAAATGATTGGAAAAGTGTACCAATAGGTTGAAACTGTTCATTGAGACATTGCTAGTAAATATTAGATTGGAATATACAAAATTGCTGATACTTGACCATTTTGATGTCTGAAAACAGCAATTTCATATAGTTCTATGGAGAAGAAGAGAGTTTGAAACAATCCCAGAATAGAACCCAAGTGGAATTATGGAACAATGGAATTTTACACACACACACACACACACACTCACCCTATGTATAATGGCATCAGTATCAACATACTACGTGAAAACAGCAGCTTGAACAACAGCATTCATTTATTCCCCTGAGCATTTTCATGGAGCTCTGAGGGTAATGAAAAAGGCTTGGAAACAAACATATGGATTCTAATATTTTGGGCCCTTACTCCCCACTCCACTGTGTTTCTCTGGACAGGGACTTCCTGACTCTTCTCCATCCCTCCCTTCACTCCCTTTCTCCATCCAGATGAAGGAAGACAGACTTCTCTGATTGGTCATTTGTCAAGGATGAAATGTGCATGTGTACTTCCTCTTACTGGGCCAGACTGGTTCCAGAGCTGGCTTCCTGTTATCTGCTCTCCCGTCAGCCAGGCAAGTTCAGAGGGGTAGTCGCTGCCCCTGTTGGGTGATGCTGATCATTGTCTGGCTGGGCAATGACTGGGCATAAGTCTAATTCAGAGGTGGAAAGCATTAGAATGCCCACCTGGTTACCTGCATCGGCCATGTCCTCCAAATTTGCTTTTATCAGAGATAAGGGATATATTGATCTCCTTATATACCTAGTAAATTATCCTTACATAGCTAAGATATTTATTGGACCCCCTCCCAAATCCCTATACACACTACACGCATGTGCTCACAAACATATTCATATAGGCATATTGAAGTTGAGATATGTCTATATCAATACCTGTATATCTAAAACTGTTTAGTGATGTCTGGGAAGGGTAGGATAACAAAAGACTCCCGTCTTCTCTTCATTGCTTCAGCATTTTGTAAAGATCAAAGCTATTGGGGCGCCTGGTGGCTCAGTCGGTTGAACATCCTAGTTCGGCTCAGGTCATGATCTCATGGTTCGTGGGTTCTAGCTCTGCGTCAGGCTCTGTGCTGACAGCTCAGAGCCTGGAGCCCGATTCAGATTCTCCCTCTCTCTCTCTCTCTCTCTCTCTCTCTCTCTCTGTGCCCCTTCCCTGCTCATGCTCTGTCTCTCTCTGTCTCTCAAAAATAAATAAACATTTAAAAAGTAAAAAAAAAAAAAAAAACTTTATTAGGTCGTTAGACTTTTCCTGGGAAATTAAAGAGGTGCCTTAAATTTCACATGTGACCATTTCTATCTTTCATAATACTGGCTACCCTGGTGGCCGGCAAAATGTGTGAATAGAACATTAGCGAAGAAGGGTCATATGAATAAAAATTTTCCTGAAATTCCACTTGCTGAAAAATGAATTCATTATCTCCCCGCTACTCCCAAACTGGCTCTCGCTTCCAACATCAGCTTTTCTTCTGTTTTTTTCAGGCTAGAAAGCCAAACCTTTGATTCCTGCTTTAGAGTCCCTGAATTCATTCTGACACCAGGTCCTCTGTTTCATAGGATCTCTGTCCTACATTTTTTTTCCTTTTCCATTCTGACTGCCGGAACTTTCCACCTAGCCATTTCAGATTTCGATTGCTCTCTTCACATCTAGTTCCTCCCAACCAAAACCACAGTCTGCCCATCTGTCTGCCTTAAAGCAACTTGTCTGCCTGGGGTTCAAGGTTTTCCGCGATCAGGTTCCACCTGACCAGCTTTCTTCCTGACTTCCCACAGATGTTATTTCCTCCCTTCCCTCCCTCTCCTCACATGGTTTGTAACCCTCACTCACCTCTAGGGGGAGCTCAAGACCCTCTTCCCTCACCTCCCGTTGATCTGTTGCCCGAAGTCAATAAGACCACATTAAAGGGTGAAGCTTTAGCACAAAAGCAGAATTAAATTTTGATTCCTGCCCAGCTTCATCTACTATTAATACCGATAATATGGACAGTCATAACAGCTACCAGTTTTTGGAGAGCTGACCATGTACCAGCGAAGGTGTATTTCCTGCCGTTTCTCATATACTTCTCCCCAAAACTGTAGAAAAATTCCGTCTTGAAAATGAGGATATTGTGCCTCATTGAACATTAGGGGATTTGCCTGAAGTGAGAGGGCAAGTGAGAGTTGGAGCGGAGATGCCATCCAGGTCTATCTCCTCTGGAGCCCAGGTTCTCCATCTGCCTGGGGTGCTTTCCTACAGCCCGGGTATAAATGAAGGTGACAGGGCCCACACTAACTTCTCTGCGTCCTTCCTACTGCCTCAATTTACTCATCTGTCAAATGGCAATAATACAAGTCTGTATTCGCTTTCCGAGGCTGCCGTAACACCTTAGCACCAACGGGGTGGCTTAAAACGATGGAAATAGACCCTCTCTCGGCTCTGGAGTCTAGAAGTCAAAAATCAAGGCGTCAGCAAGGCTGTGCTCCCTCAGAATGTTCCAGGGAAGGATTCTTCCCTGCCGCCGTCCAAGCTACAGGCAGTTGGTTGGTCATCTTTGGCCTGTTGATGAATCACTTCAACGTCTGTCACTCTCACCACATGGTCTTCTTCTCTGTCTCAGGGTGTGCTCTTCTTAAAAGGACACCGGCCATCAGATTAGGGCCTGTCCTACTCCAGCATGACCTCATCTTAACTTGATTACATCTGCAAGGACCCTGTTTCCAAAATAAGGTCACCCACACAGGTTCTGGGTAGACACGACTTTCGGGGGACGCTGCAACACACAAGCTCTCAAGATTCTACTGAAACTTAAGTGCGACCCTGTATGAAAAGTCATCTATCCCAGTGTCCAGCGATGCAGCGAATGTCACCGTCCTTCTTTCATCAGACCTGCAACCATAGGCTTTAATGTTCACCTGACTCGGGTAGCTGGCCTCATCTTAGAGCGCAGACAAGCATTCCTTCACCCCAGCCGAATACCAGGGTCACCTGGGAGCATTTATAAGATCCATTCTCAGGCCTCACCCAAGACTCATCCAATCAGAGGCTCCAGGGCGAAGTCAGGAAATGTGGGCTTAAAAGGCCCCCCGGGTGACCGATCCTGACTGCAACCTGGGTTGAGAATCACGCCCTGCGAGGAATGTGGTCAGAGGTCCCGAGAGATAAAATCTAGTGCTGTTAGAGCGCTTCTGGAAGCAGCGTTTCCTTCTCCAGGACACTGGGTCGGTAAAAACCCGGGCCAGTGCTTTGGAAAGACAAAACCGGGGGAGGCTCGGCAGATTCAGACTTGTGCGAGTCGTTCCTTCTGGTGGGGAACAAAGCATCGTTCTGACACTCGCTCACGCAGGGTTTGACTCACTCAAACAGCGCCCAGCAGGAGGAAGACGGAAAAACAAAATGAAAGCGGAGGAAGGGACAGGTGTCTGCCGGGTTTCCCAATGATTTTCAAGTTGGTCCCGGGCCTCCCATGACAGACACGTTATCCGGAGGCGGCCAGGAACCTACTGCGGTGACTTTGCAGGGACACACGACAAATTAGAGAAGCATCAATGGGAGAGGCAGGGCTTGAGGCACGTGGAGAAATAGCAGAATTTGAAATCCGCCGACAGGACTGCCGGCATTAGTTTAATCGAGAAGCAAATTTAATGCACTTCAACGCATATTGATTGAGGTTTTCCTATGTGTCAGGTCTGGTTCTGGACGCTTGGTTTCTCCCACTGGAGATACATACGTGCCTTGGGGAGTTCCTATCCCTGTGTTCGGTTCACAGTCCTTTCGGGAGCTTCCGGGGTGTAACCTGCAAGTGGCGCCTGTTCTCAGAGGGCGGGGAGAGGCCACTCCAGGCTGGCATGTGGCAGCTTTACTTATTTTGTGGTCGAAGTTTTCATAAGCAAAGGGAACTTGGATTCAAGGCTTGTCTTGGGTGGCAAGATGAATGGATGCTTGCACCCACCTGCCAGATCTTGACAGTTTATAAACAGCCCCTCGCTGGGATCAGTCATGGGTACCATGCTGTGTTCCTGGAGCAGCCCCTGGGAGCAGGAGAGACAAGCAGAAGCCACATTCCAAGGTCAGGGGAGCAGGTGAGGAGTCTCTAGTGCCTGGGTCCAACTCATAGGTCAACTGGCAGTCATGTCGTTTTGATAATATTTCCCAACACTGCAGGGAGATCAAACTGTGCACTCAGTATATAGTTGAGTCAAGAGGATTGGAGCTCTCAGGAGAACATGCATTCTTGTTCAGAAAGGGGAAAAAAGTTTTCATGACACGAAGTGAATAACTGTAAAATATTTAAATGGTTTGGGAGGCTGAGTTCATGATACAGATGAAAATGGAAATGGAAAGTAAGAGGAAAGCACTACGATCATGGCAGAAGATTATTATTTACGAGGGGTATTATTAGGCAATGTAGGGGGGATAAAAAAGAAAATAAAATGGAGGAGCAGAAGCCAAAATGAGGAGATTAAATTCAAATGTTTGAGGGGGCCTGGATGGCTCAGTCGGTTAAGTGTCTGACTTCGCCTCAGGTCACGATCTCATGGTTTGTGAGTTTGAGCCCCATGTCGGGCTCTGTGCTGACAGCTCAGAGCCTGGAGCCTGCTTTAGATTCTGTGTCTCCCCCTCTCTTTGCCCCTCCCCTTCCTGAGCTCTGTCTTTCTCTCTCAAAAATAAACACGAAAAGAAAATTTTAAATGAGGTGAAACTTTATTTTGTTTGAGGGATAACAACAGAGAAAATCCATGTAAAGTCTTGGCAGACACTCATAAAAGATAATTATACCCAGCAACATACATAATAGTTGTATTTTCTTTCTAATAATGAAAACACAATTTGTGACCTATGCCGCTCACCCGAGAGCTGCGATGATGTCGAAAAAGTCTCAAGGACATGATTTAATTTTGACGCAGGAGAACGTGGGTACGTACACCTGAAACATTTCCCTAATCCTCTACCGCCTTGGGAAGGGGGAGATTATGGAGGTCCTGACAATATCAGTGAAGTCAATAAATTAGAAAAACAAAATAAAACAAAACCAGTGACATTTGGGGTCTGAAGTCCTCATGCCATGTTGACCTGGTCTGTTATTTATTTTCAGTTCTTTTTTTTTTTAATTTTTAATGTTTTATTTATTTCTAGGAGAGAGAGAGAGACAGCGTGAGCAGGGGAGGGTCAGAAAGAGAGAGAGTCACAGACTCTGAAACAGGCTCCAGGCTCTGAGCTGGCAGTCAGCACAGAGCCCGACGCAGGGCTCGAACCCAGGAACCGCGAGATCATGACCTAAGCGAAAGTCGGGTGCTTAACCGACTAAGCCACCCAGGCGCCCCTATTTATTTTCAGTTCTTAAAAAATGATCAAGTGTGTAAACCTGACATCCTCCTGGACTGCCCTTTCCCTTGACCCCAGCCCAGCCCCTGGCCCATCATTCCTGAGTCCCACCTGAAGAAGGGTAGGTCAGCAGTGCGTGAAGGTGAGAGGCATCCGGCGCCCACGTTGCTGAGTCATTATATTGTGTCTCAGGTTTCCATGTATCGAAAATGTGCTGTATCCTTCCTTCTAGGATGAC
Source organism: Proteles cristata cristata (assembly GCA_017311185.1). NCBI lineage: Eukaryota > Metazoa > Chordata > Mammalia > Carnivora > Hyaenidae > Proteles > Proteles cristata. The sequence continues at coordinate 85,454 of JAESUZ010000846.1, forward strand.
GATACCAACCTGAATTAAAGCCTCACTCTGAGCCTTCAACACTTCCAAAAAAGGCCTCTGACAAGCTGTGTGAGTCAGGGTTCTCCGGAGGAACAGAAGCAAAGATGTGTAGACATATAGAAAGAGATTTATTTTAAGGAATTGGCTCACACGGTGATGGAGGCCAAAATCTGTAAGGTGAGCTGGCAGTCTGGAGAACCAGGAAGAGCCAGTGCTGCAGTTGAAATCCAAAGGCCATCTGCTGGCTGACTACCTTCATGCTTGAGGAGTCATTCACTTGTTCTATTCAGATCTTCAACTGGTTGGACGAGACCTACCCACATTATGGAGGCCGATGTGCATTCCTCAAAATCCACCGATTTAAATCTAAACCTCATCTAAAGAGCATTATCACACACACACAAAAACACCCAGAATAATATCCAGTGTGACGTAAAACTAACCATCCCACAGTCCAACCAGAAATGACTACATCCATTAAAGTCAAGCCAAGCACTTTTCTCTAAATGAAGCACTGAGCTCTTATGCAAGCCTACCGGCTCAAATCTGTAAACGAACCTGGTTTGTAATCCTAACAGCCTTTGTCATCTGGATTCGCAAACCTGGGCAGACGAGAAATAAGAGAAGGAAGTAGACTGAGGAGTTGCAACAGGCAGATTCCAGAAACAGTGAGAAGTGACAGCTCACAGCCTGACAGTGAGGAGGAGACAAAAGATCTTTAAAAAGTAGATGGAAGAACTATAAAAGCTCGGCAGCCTAGGGCCTTTGAGTGTTAAGACAAATTGTTCTCCTTGCTTCATGGAGTGAGGCTATGATGGCGCCCAGTACGGCAACTGGTGTTCTTAATGATCTACGTGAGTCTCTGAGTAACAACACATTAGGATTCACTGTTACAAGGGACCAGATGGAAGAAAAAGGGCAGTTTTTAAAGGGTGGGGAGGAGGCACAGTAGTCACTAGCTGATAGGCTCTCCCTCCCCTCGCTCCCAACCGTCACTTGTGCATGGGGAATATAGTGCATTCTCTGTTGGCGCTTAAAAAAAAATATTAGTCACTCCACCTTGATCAGGGCAATCGGGGTGTCCAGACCTCATTTGAAGAAAACTATGCTTTTAATCCTTAAGGATTATCATAATATTGATATGAGTGATATCGATTCCACTCCTTCTCTGGGGATGGCTCTTATGCCTTCAGTCAATCTAAACATGCCATTTATCTTCTGACTTTCAGAAAGGAGCTGCTCCTTCAGAAAGGAGCAAACTGGCACTTCAGCGATGCAAAAGGATGTTTGCTGGGGACTTCTGAGAAAAAGAGACTCTTTTTCTTCCCCTCCCTAGATGTGTCTCATGAGAGTGTGGTCTCATACTGTTGTAACCATTCTAATCCTATGAAGGGGGAGGCTGGAACTTTCAAATGATGGGAGAGTCCTCTGCATGGAGACTGAAGATAAAGCCAGAGAGGATAAGTGGAGAGAAGTTGGATTCTTATAACAGCATATGAGCAGCTTGATCAGACCTCACCTGAAGCTACTACAGGGTTTTTATTTACATATGCCGATGGATTCCTTTTTTGACTAAGCCAATTTGAACTCATTTTTAGTTATTTGCTAAGACATGATACCTGACTGATATAAGAAGTCACTCCTAGAAGCCTAATCTTGAAAGAGAATTTTGACTAGAACAGAATGAATTGAAGGGTAGACTAACAACAATAATAATACCAACTCAGAAAAAAAAAAAACAACAACATAGGAAGCACATAATATGTTCCAGAAATTTCCTACAGCTGCATTGACTTCTCACAAAAGCATAGGAGGTTGGTGCTATGATTTTAATTTTAAATGAAGATGCCGTAGCTCAGGAGGGTTACATGACTCGCTCAAGGTTGCATAGCCAGGAAGCGGACTGGACAGGTCCACCAGATTAGGTTGTGCTAGTCAGGAATATGCTCTTCTCTTGCTGCCTCTCTGTCTCCTCTCGCCTGCCAGGCAGATGGCTGAATAGAGGAGGGTATGAGCCCGCAGACCGTGGTCAGGAAAGAGTAGAAGCACTGGCCTGTACAGTGATCAGGAGAGGACTGGGAAGGCAATGAGATAAGATAAGATCTAGTAAAACTGAGTCACAAGACCCTTCACACAAGCCCCTGAGTACTGGGACTCAGCGGTGGACAGGTTTACTTGCAGCCATTACTCTTTTTTTTTTTTTAATGTTTATTTTTGAGAGATAGAGCATGAGCAGGGGAGAAGAAGGGAGAGAGGGAGACAGAGATTCGAAAGCAGGCTCCAGGCTCCACACTGTCAGCACAGAGCCTGATGCAGGGCTCAAACTCACGGACCTTGAGATGATGCCCTGAGCTGAAGTCGGATGCTTAACCCACTGAGCCACCCAGGCGCCTCTAATTGTAGCCACTACTCTTATCCGGCGTTATGATGTAGTTCTGAGGCCACTCATCGTCACTACCAACAGAGCTACGCCCAACCACCGCCCAGGTTCAAATCTGGATTATAGTGCCAAGATATTTATAACCCATTTATTCGTGTAGCAGCCAACAGAGCCTCTATGTCTCAATAGCACCCTGCTCGGCGAGCAAGACGGTCAAGGTAACTACCCTCATGGACCTTAACAGTCGAGCTGGGGGAGAGAGCAGGGAACAAATAATTGCACCTGAAACAAACAGTCACATCTGCAAATAATTATCCTGCATGGTGAGAGCACCCACTGTGAAAAGGGCTAGAAGAGACAAGAATGGAGGGTTCTAAAAAGAACGAGGGAGACCTGGTTTGCACAGGAAGAGGTGTGTGCATGCGTGGGGGCTAAGGCTTCTTCTTGGAAGTGTGATTTAAGCAGAGGCCTTGATGTTTAAATGGGCACATGCATTCTATGCAGAGAGAATTGCATGTACCAAAAAAGAAACTGGCTTTGCATGTGTAAGGAACTGAAACGGACCGTTAGTGGCCGGGGGGTAGGCAGGGGCTGGATCATGCAAGGCCTTGAGGCCCCCATTGGGACTTTTAGTTTGCATTTAGTCATTCCCTCTTGACTGTTTCCTGAGAATCCTCTCCTGGGCCAGACTGTATGCAGGGAATAGGGATATGGCGATTGATAATGATTATGATAATGCCCAATATTCACCGAGAACTTACCATTTGCTATTAAAACTCTTGTCCGGGATTGGAGGAAGAGTTGTCCTGGTCATTTTTGTGACCCAAAGAGTGTTTCAGATACAGGCAGCTAGTTAAGAGGATTTCCCAAACTTGGCAGATCAAAAGAACTCCTTAGCTGATAGGATATGTTGGGGTACAGGAATGAACGGTCAGTAAAGAATTCTTGAGACATCTTGGGTGCAAAAAAGGAGGTTTTATTAAAGCACGGGGACAGGACCTGTGGGCAGTAAGAGCTGACCCCAGTCAGGTTGGGAGGGGTGACTGATTATATACTTTCAAGTTGGGAGGGGTTTTGGGAAAGCCTAAGTCTCCGAGTAATTCGGAAGCAAGTCTTCCAGGACCTTGAGTGGCTTAGCTGCTGTTAAGATAAGGTGATTGAAGGGGCGCCTGGGTGGCTTAGTCGGTTAAGCACCCGACTTTCACTTAGGTCATGATCTTGCGGTTTGTGGGTTCGAGCCCCGCATCGGGCTCTGTGCTGACTGCCAGCTCAGAGCCTGGAGCCTGTTTCAGAGTCTGTATCTCCCTCTCTCCGACCCTCCCCTGCTCATGCTGTCTCTCTCTCTCTCCTAGAAATGAACAAAAATATTTTTAAAAAAAGATAAGGTGTTTTACTACTATCTAGTAAAACTGAGTCACAAGACCCTTCACATGTATATCAGTGGGCCATATGCTTGGAGGATGATTGCTAACATATTATCTTGTGGGGACGGGGAGATAAAGGAAATTTCCAAAGGGATTTTTTTATGTTAAAGAAGAATTACAGGATCCTGGAGGTGGGTCTAACTTCAAGCTAAGGTTACCTTTCGACCTTAGCAAAATATTAACATCAAGCAGTCCACTTCCTGGAGGAAGGTCACTCTGCCTGTCCCGAGGATTTCTCAACGGGCTGTAAGCTGCAAGGAGATTTAAGTTTTTTCTACATTTCTTTTTCCTTTGTTTTCCATACCCTGAGGGAGTTAAAAACCCTTCTAGTGATTTGGATTCAGTAGATGCAAATTCTCCTGGAATTTGTGTTGATAGCAACTGCAGCAAACACTGGCTTAAAGTGTTTAGTGCAATGGCTTTTTCTTTTTGTTTCGTTTTTTGTTTTTGCTGGACAGATCCCAGTTTGGGTCGGAGGCAGCTCCACTACTTTTCCAGATTATGTCACCTTGAGCAAACCGTTCCACCTCTCTGAGCACCAGTTTCCCCTTCCGACAAACACAGCTGAAGGCAGCACCATCTCCTGGCGTTGGGGTGCAGATTAAGTGAGCTGGGATTCCTAACGATCGATGATGATATTAACAGGACGATGGTGAAGACGACATGGAATGCCTCATGATCAGGTGTCCTAGATCACAGTTGGTGGCTTGAAGGACTGTCCTGAGACGGGGCCCAGTTCTTCTGCCCTCAAACTAGGGTTGCGGGATAAAACACAGGAGCCCAGATAAAGTGGAATTTGAGATAAACCACAAAAACAATTTTTAGTGTAAGTATCTCCCAAATATTGCATGGGATATACTTATATTGAACAATTACTCGTTGTTTGCCTGAAATTCCAACTAACTGGGCGCCCTGTATTTTTACTTGTGAAACCTGGCAATGGCACCTTAGAGAAAGGAAGGACCCGCTTCGCGGCCCTCACTCCCTCCCCACCCCAAGGCCTCTGCGCACGCACGCAGGCCCCAGTCTAGGCGCCTCCACTCGCCAGACTCCCCAGTCGATCCCAGAGGGGCCGCTCACGCTTCCTTCAGGCAGCACTAGCGGCGCCCCGAGCGGGGAAGCCCAGGCGCGCCCGCCCTCCCGCCCCACCCTGAGCAAAGGGCGCCGCCCCCAGCGGGGCACGACAGGCCGCGTGGTTGGGTTGTGCGGCGTCCAGCCGCTGCTTCCTACACAGGCTGCTCAGGGGAAGCCGGAACCTCGCTCGCCATGTCTGCTGCGGAGGCGGGGGGTGTTTTCCGCAGAGCCCGGGGCAGGACCCTGGACGCCTTTCCCTCAGGTACTGCCAGCCTTTCGCCCGGGGAGAGGATGACTTCAAGGCTGAGGAACCATCCGGCGGGGGAACCGTTGGTTTGGGCGCGCGCGCCTCCAGCCGGACCGCTTCGGGGGCTGCACCCGGAGGCCGGGGACCGCAATAGCGGCCGCACCGCCCGCATTCGGGGCTTCGAGGGGCGCCCTTGAGAGACGGGGTGGGGTGTCTCGGCGCTGGGGCCTCCACTGGCCTTGACGTAACTTCCCTAAAAGAGGAGGACGTGGAGGAAGGGGACAAAGCGTGCTCAGCAGGGGCGGGGAGGCGGGGCTTTCAGCCCTGCCCTGCACATGTGACTCACTCAGCAAGCCTTGGCCTCAGTTTCCCCACCTGCAAACCGGAATAGTAACCGTGATCTTAACGTGTGGCGCCCTTAGGCGCCCAGTGCGAGTCGGATGCGGCTATTTCCATTGTGGTGGTTCGCCACGGTGCGTTTTATACTCCATAATCCCGGCTTCCTCTTGCGATAGGGGTCATCCACCAGATGGTATATAGCGCCCGTCGCAAAGCGAGAGGGGAGCCCAGCGTCGTGTCAGAGTTAATTAGGTGCTTGGAGTTTGGGTTCTTGTAAAAATGGATTAAGGACAAAACTTGCCGTATGGGGAAGCGTTGAGAAGTGTAACTCAGTGCCCGACACAGCCTGGGTGCTAAGTGAATGTTAGCCTTGGAGCCGTACGTCGAGAGGGAGGTTCCTGGTGTCTTGGTCCTCTCTCTCTGGCTTTTTGCTGCCTGCAGTCACGGGTCCCTCCTCGGCACCACTTTCGTAACCCCGAGGACATCACCCCAGATGCCCTGCATGATCTGGCCTGTGCTCACCTTCCATGATTCCTGCTTGTCATGGCTCCCTTTGCGCTGGTTTTCTTGAAGGCCTTTCTGTCTTCAGCTTCCATAGCTAACGAAAAGCCGTGCAGATGGGCCTGACCCGTTCCCCACCTTCAAGCCCCATTTTAAAATTCAGTCACTTGCGCTAGTCAGATTTTTTTCTTTGCAACCCTCCTTAAAGTAGGTTCCTGCTGAAGTCCTCTGTCTAAAACCCTGTTTCTTGGTGGGCAGTGGTGAGGTTCTGGAAGGGCATGTGGGGCCAGAGATAAAGCTTTGGTGCATTTGGGGAAAATACAGACCAATAGAGTGCCCATTCTCTAAATATTTTAATATACCTTTTTTTTTTTTTTTTCACCCGGCATGAGGTTTTTGAGATGTATCTGTTTTGATAGAAGTGGCTCTAGTTCACTCATTTTCTTCCTGGGCAATAGTCCACTGGATGTATTACCTAATTTATCCGCTCTGTTGCTGGATATTTGCGGTGTGTCTTCCCGGAGAAAGGGGTGTGCTCTCTGATTGCAAAGGATGAGTTTGAGACACTGGGACCACAAGGGAGGAAAGGACTCTGGAGGGGGGAGGGTGTTCCATGAGACCCGAGGATGAGTGGTGAGTAATTGACGAGTTTTGTCTTTACCTAATAGAGTGTCAAAGAGGTTTAAGCTACATGTGTGAGAAAACAAGGACCCGTGAACAGATTTCCATTTTAGAAAGGAGAGTCATTGACCTGGACAAGAATGGGGAGGTGGGAATAGAGAGCCTCAGAAGAAGAAGTGGCAGGATACTTACCTTGCTGAGGTAGGAAGAAGGAAAATGACCCTGGGCTTCCCTTAGCTCCAGTGGGTGTGCTCAATGCAGGCCATTTAGCTCAGGGCTTTCAGAGGCGGGGCCTTGGAGGGTTGGCCTTGGAACGCCTAGTCTCGTGGGTTCAGTTCCCTGGGTGCTGAACCGCCAAGGTGCCTCCATTGCTCTTACTGAGTTTTCCCTGCATCCTCATTTCCTGCTAGCAACTTTGAGAGATGCTTTTCCAGGGTCCCATGCCGGCCCAGGCTCTGTGGGAATAGAAAGGCTCAAGCTGGTAGGGTTGCCGCAGAGGCAGGCTGGGAGGAGAAAGGGAAGGAACTGACTTTTCCTGGGCTCTTGCTAAAATACACCCTCCCTGTGAAAGAAGTTTGGTTAACTTGAGCCACACTGCCTAAAATCGCAGCCCTGATAACCCTCATACTCGCAGCTCGAAGTCCCCTCCAGCATTAGCTAGAGTTTATTTCTCAGGTGAAACTGAGAACTGTCTTAGTCCATCCAGGCTGTCATAACAAAGCCCCAAGACCTGGTGGCTTAACAGCAGACACTTAGTCCTCACAGTCCTGGAGGCTGGAAGTCCCAAGATCGGAATCCGTGTGTGGTGCCAACCTTCCTGGCTCATAGACGGCCATCATCTTGTGGCCTCACATGGTAGAAGTGGGGAATGAGCACTCTGGGGTATAAGCCATTGATCTCATCACTGTGACCTCATCGCGTCTCTAAGGCCCCACCTCCACATATCACATTGGGGTTTAGGCTTCAGCGTAAGAATCTGGGAGGCACACAACCATGAAGTCTGTGGTAAGCGTTTGAGGACCATCCCCTGCCCTCCCCCACTTGTGGTTCATGTGAGTGGCGGTATTCTGGTGGTGGTGTATGTGAGGCCTGGCTCCAGTCATCCATTCCCTGTAAACATCATCTGCGAGGCTCTGTCGACAGATGTTTGTAAAAAGTAAATTGTCCATGTCGCATTGGAGAAGCTTCACGTTCCTCAGGCATGTTCAAATATCCATTTTAATTAGTCAAATTGATAATTATATTTCCTTGACACGCATCCTAATGAAGACTACATTCTCCCAGCAAATAATTGTTTTTCTGAAAAATTTACGACATCTGTTTTGAAGACATTCTAAAAGAGAGAAATAATCAAGATGAAAGAGGTTTACAAAGTACCCATCTCTATTTGTTTTCAGGTCCTAAAGTGTCTTTTCTTTTTCTTCCCCCAGTTCGTTTTACCACCAAAATGTTCCCTCTTAGAGAATAGGGCTCTTTGGTGGTTTTCTTGAAAAGATTGTGTCCCTACATATTTTAAACCTGCAGCTGTTTTGCAGGAGCCGACCGTATTCACTAACCCCGAATATTTCTTGGTCCCCTCTCATGGGGCAGAAAATAAATGGACTCTCCCAAAAAATAGCTTGCCCCGTGTCTTGCAGGTCACACCTAAGAACTCTTCTCCGGACATGTTTATCCAGGTCTGAACGGGGCCGAAAATATTGTGGTTCGAAAAATTCTAACAGATCAGTGAAGAACATGAAATAAATTCTTTTAATGATGCCATACATTTAGGCCAAACCAGTTATCTCTTATGTGAGAAGGACTTCTGTGGCTAAAAGAAGAATTTTGATTATCCCCTCCTCGGTATTATCATCATCAGTCAAAATTAGTTTGTAAAATGTTCTCGCCATAACACTTCCAAGAGACAAACAAACTTTTATTTTTGAGTGTCCCCCCTTTTTTGAGTGCCTTTCTATTTTTTTAATAACTTTATCGAGGTACCCTAACATTCACTCATTTTAAGTTCACAGTTCAGAGGTTTTTAATAAATCTGTAGAGTGGTACAGTGTGAGGATTTTAGAGCCTTTGTGTCTCCCCCCCAAAAAAGCTTTGTGCCTGTTTGCAGTCTTTTCCTGTTTCTACTCTATGCACCGGAAACTACTAATTTACCTTCATCACTTTGCCTTTTCTGGACATTTCATATAAACGGCATCATAAAACCTCTGGTCTTTTGTGACTGGCTTCTTTCCCTTAGCATAATCTTTTCAAGAGTCTCTCATGTTATAGTAAGTATCAGTACTTTGTTCCTTTTGACTGAATGGCATTCCATTGTATGGGGAAACCCCATCTTGTTTATCCATTCATCCATTGATGAGCACTTATATGTTGACTGACATTCCCCAGTTTGGACACTGGCTGTTATGAATACAGCTGTTATGAACATCCACATATAAATCTTTGTGTGGACCTAGATTTCATTTCTCTTGGGTAGATACCCAATTGCTGGATCATGTAAGTAACTACGTTTGACATTCTGAGGAACTTCCAAACTGTTTTACAAAGCAGCTGCACCATTTTACATTCCACTGCTAAGGTATATGGGTTCATATTTCTCCATATCCTCTCCAATACTTGCCATCATCTGTCTTTTTGAGTCTAACCAACCCTATGGGTATGAATTGGTATCTCATTGTGAGGTTGGTTTGCATTTTCCTTAAGGCCAGTGATGTTGAGCATTTTCATGTGCTGGCTGGCCACAGTCTTTCTTTGAAGACATATCTTTTCAGATCCTTTGCCTTATTTCCTCCCACTCCCCACCCCCCCAAACCATTGGCCCAGTTTTAATTGCGTTGTGTTCTTATTGAGTTGTAAGTGTTCTTTATATATACTGAATGCAGATCCTGTAGCAAATCCAAATTTGCAAATATTTTCTTCCATCCTGTGGATTCTCCTTTCACTTGCTTTATAATATCCTATGCAGCACCAGAATTTTTAATTTCGATGAAGTCCAAATTATCAACTCCTTTTCATTATCACTTGTGCTTTTGATGTCCTATCTAAGATATTTGCCTAACGCCACATCATGAAGATTTACTTCTGTTTCTTCTAAGAGTATTCTAGTTAAAGCTTGTACATTTAGGTCTAGGTTCATACTGAATTAATTTTTAGGTATGGTGTGGGGAAGGATCTAATTATTAGAAAACTTCCTTCTATTTTTTTTTTCTTACTACAGTAGGAACCTAGTAGTTGGTCAATGAATAGAAAAAAAAATAGCTAAACGGGAATTTAAAAAAATTACACATTCTTTTAACATTTCCATTTAATGTAAACTATAAAAGTACATCCATTTGCCGTTCTTTTGAGGTCGGGCCAAGGACTTGTCTTGGAGTAGCAGTTTACAGATGGGCCTGCCATGGAGCCTTCCAGGCATAAACAGTGCCCGTAATGAATCTTTTCCAGCTTGGGTTTTTTCCAGTGGAGGAGTCCGTTAAGAATCCCTTGGAAAGCACTCCGAGTGGAGAAGTTTTCTAGGTTGATGCTTTCTTCTCCCTCCAATCTTTTATAGTTGTCTGCACAACACCTAATTCAATAGTGCTTTATTTTCACCAGCTTGCCTTTTACTGAGTCTCCCTGAAGCCTCCATCTTAGCTTTCTTAGAAGCAGCCCTTTTTACAATTCATACTTCTCTGGTTTACGTGTTTAATTAAGTGACTTAAAAATAAGCATTGGTGTGAACAGGGTTGGAGATGGCACCTGATGGACGCATGGAGCCGACTCCTAGGGGCCTTGGTTGACCGTCCACGCCCTTGCAGAGGGCATGCAGAGTGTCAGTAAATCTGGAGGTTTGCTAAGAGCGTCTGTTTCCCAGAGGGGACTAACTGGCAGCTTTTTATATGTGAGAAGCATAGGATTTTTAACGTTGCCAAACCCTGCAGTTAGTTACAGGCAGTAGCATTTGCTGCCCTTTGAACCCGGTCAGATATGCAGCCAGACAATCAGGAAATATCCGTTGAGTGAAAGAATGCCCAAAGTCTCCATGTACCCTTGGTGAAAAGAATAAAAACAACAGCCAAAAATCGAGTCAGGCTAAGGTAGGTCCTCGTTTGTAAAACGAAGGCAGAGGGTTGGCCGGAACCGTCTAAGCTGTGATAACGTGTGCCTTGGCTTCGTTGCATGAGGGTGCCGAGACACTTTGATGATTTCGGGTCCTAAACTAGAAGTTGGGAGGGCCGAGAAGGGAATGCAGCTCTTCAGGCTGCTGCCACTTTGGCCTCGGCACCAGGACATACTGGAAGAGGCCACAACTCTTTGTCTGCTCCTTCTCCAGTCTTCCCCCAACTCCTGTCCAGTCCGAAGCCTAGGCATCGTTGCTGACTCTCCTCCTCCCCTTCCCTCCATGGCCCTGTCCCTGAAACCTCCAGAGCTCCCCTTGGTTATGTCCATCCATTCCCTTCCCAGCTCCCAGTGCCGTGACCCCCTGAGCCACGCACATCTCTCACCTGGACGCCTCCAACAGCCTTCTGCATCCACTCCTGCCCCAACAGTCCGTTCCCTGGATGGCATTCAGAGTCATCTCTTTGAAACAAAAATTGGGCCTGTCACAGAGCCAGAGCATGAGCCAGTGAGGGGCAGGGAGAGGGGGAGACACAGAATCCGAAGCAGGCTCCCGGCTCCAAGCTGTCAGCACAGAACCTGACACGGGGCTCGAACCCACGAACTGCTAGATCATGACGTGAGTCAAAGTCGGATGCTTAACCAATTGAGCCACCCAGGTGCCCCTCTTCCCGTACCTAAAAGAAAGCCATGCTGATTCTCCCATTCTCAATTAGGGCCCTGTTGATTTCCCTTCCCTCTTTTTTTTCCTTTACCACACCTATTACAACTTAGTAGCTGTGTATTTATTCCTGTGACTTGCATGACTTTTCATGCCTCTAGATGATAAGGTCCTGGAGGGCCTCCAGACCTAGGACAGTGTTAACAGTGGCGGCCACTCAGTGACCATTTGTTGTATAAATCCATGAGTAAATATGAATGAATACACTATCCCTTTGATCACATTCCTGTGTCCGCCTAACCCATTGCTTACACCATGTATCCTCTGGACCAAGCAGAAACCAGGAATTGAATCAATTAAGAGGATCCCTTGCTGACCACCCTAGGTGGCCTGAGGTTTGGGCGCTGCTCAAAGCTGTCTGTTAAAGGAGGTTCTTGTTACCAGGTGGGCGCCCTCTCGGGGCTGTATCTGCCCTGAGGAAGGGCTGCCTTCTGCATCCAGAGCTTCTGTTTGCCCAGCCTTGTGCCCGCAGGGCACTTCTGCTCCGAGAGCGCACCCTCTTCCACTTCTCCCTGAGGCACTCCCCGGCCAGCGGCCAGCAGCCACCTATCCTCTTATCAGGGGAGCACGGGTGATGGTGGGCAGCGAGTCCAAGCAAACATTCACCCCCAAAAGGCAAATCCCAAATGGACCCCTGCTTTGGAAAAAGGGGAGACGTTCAAGAAATGTCTTCTTCCCCCATTAGCTCTTGTCCAGAATAGCATCAGCCACAGCCAGGGATGCCGAAAGCCGCCTGGCCAAGCCGTCCTGGCCTGTCTGCCTTTTTGCTTCTCTGAAGGGTTGCAGGTAGAGATTTTGGCAGGTCCTTTATCCCCCAGCAGCAAATGATGCAGCCCAGCGATGACTCCAAAGCTTTTGTGCGTCTCAGAAAGTACCTTTGAATGCATTTAGGCAAAGAAAAGAGAGGTTGGATCAATTCACCTTGCTGCTTAGAAAAAGTAATTTGGAGACTCTGAGGATGTGGCTGTCACAGTTAATTATTTGGGGGAAGGAGGGGGCCCCGAAGGGCACTATTATTATTATTATTTATTTATTTATTATTATTTTTTAATGTTTTATTTATTTCTAGGAGAGAGAGAGAGACAGCGTGAGCAGGGGAGGGTCAGTGAGAGAGGGAGTCACAGACTGAAACAGGCTCCAGGCTCTGAGCTGGCAGTCAGCACAGAGCCCGACGCGGGGCTTGAACCCACGAACCGCGAGATCATGACCTAAGCGAAAGTCGGACGCCCAACCGACTAAGCTACCCAGGCGCCCCGGGCACTATTATTTTTAATCGCTTCACATAACATACAATTCACCCTTCTGCAGTGCACAGTTCAGTGGTTCTTAGTCTGTTCAAAAGAGTTGTGAGACCACAGCCACAGCCGATGTTAGGACATTTTTATCACCCCAGAAAGAAACCCCGCACCCCTTCGCTGTCACCCCACCCTCCTCTCCAGCCCCGGACAGCCACTGATGGATGACGCTATTAAAGGGGGCGTAACTCCTGGTGGTTTTCCAGTGGGGGACACTTGGATTGTTAAGCCAGAAAGAGCCCCCAGGTGGTGCAGATTGTTTTAGTACTATTGTCTTGTTGTTGTTGTGTGTAACCGCTGAAATAAGATTCGTCCATAGAGAAGATGAGGGATGTTGCCGAAGACATTTTGGTTGTGATTCACTGTGCAGATGGCCACCGTGAGAAACTGTAAAAATTGCATTTCGTTAGCATTTGCTCTTTAGCCAGAAAGCCTCCAGACAGCTGTAAAGCTGCCCATCTTTGCTGTTTTATAACCCAAGCGGGATCTCCAGTGTGTGGAGGACAGGATGTTAAGATCAAAGCATGAAGCGTGTGCGTGTGTGTATCATCAGATATTTTCTGTGCCCCACTGTGTGTGGGGGGGATAAAGAAACGGGTGGGATTTTGTTGGCTTTGTCTCTGCTAAGACCAGGGTAGGAGTTACCAAGAATAACAGTCGTGGTAACAGCTCACCCCTGACTGCTTCCTGGGTGCCGAGCGCAATTGCTTTCCGTGTATTAACTCAGTAATCCTTCACAGTAGCCCTTTCGAGGTAGGTGTGTTCTCCTTACTTCACGGGTGAGGAAACTGGGACCCGGAGAGGTTAAGAGCTTGCATCATGTGACATGGGTGGTAAAGGGCGGAAATGAGATTGGAGCCTCAGCATCTTGGCTACGCTGGCAGCAGTTCAGGGCTTTGGGAGATGGAGGCCCGAAGTGGCACCTAGGCTTTCCGCCCTTGCCCGCGCCCACACGTCCTGGCACGATCAGTCCTCTGCCCTGCATTTGTGTTTGCCGCGGGGGTCAGGGTCTGGCCCTTGCCCGGGGTGTGTCCCCGCAGCTGCCCTGCATCCGGCTCTGGCCGTCGTCGGACCTCACCTGTCCTGTTGCCTCACTGCTCCATCCAGCCACAGCCCTCCCGCCCAGCAGTCACTCCGACCATGACCGTGCACCTCCCTGACACGGTGTAGGTTACTCTTGAGGAATAGGACCCGTGGCTTGGCTCACAGTTGAGTGTCCAGTGACTCGTGGGGCGCCTGACACGTAGCGAGCATTCGGAGAGGGAAGGGCTGTGTCTGCTTGCAGTGGAGGAAGGTAGGCTCTGGGCCGGGCTGTGAAGGGGGGTCTGGAGTCGCCACAGAAGGGGGAGCAGCCCCCCAGGAAGGAGTGGGAAAGCGGGGCGTGTCTTTGAGGAACAGCTAAGGGTCCGTCTGGGCGGACCTGTGGCATGTTTGCTGTCAGGCTTCTCAGTGACCGTGTTGACCTTATGGGCCGGACTACCTGTGTAATGTGGGATGCCGGCCTCTCTCCACTGAATGCCAGTGCCCCCAGGGGGTCAGAATCAGCCCTGGGTGAGACACCCCCCCACCCTGGTCTAGTGGGAGCAGCGGGCAGGTTAGCCGCGAGACTCGTACCTCACTTAGACCCAAGTGCCGGAATGCACGAGGCTCCGTCGACTGCTTCATTTATCCTGTCCATTCACCGAATGTGTCCTGAGTGCCCCTCACATGCCGGCGACCCACTGATACATGCTGACAGTACGCTGGAAAGGGAACGTGGGCCTTTCCTCGTGGGGGTTAGGGCATCGTGACCCTTCAGCGAGGGAGCTTGATGATCAGGGTAAGCGTTTTAGGGGGAGTCACAGTGGCATCCGGCTCGGGGAGACTGCATGGAGCTGTCCTGGTGGCCCTGGGTGGGGTGGGAGTGGGGGGATGGAGCTCTGACCCCGGGCGCTCGGGCTGCAGAGTCAGGGACGAGCTGCAGAGCACTGCAGATGTGGGTGCATCCACCCCGAAGGCTGAATGGCCCCAGTGACACCCAATCCTGTCATCTGTAGATGGGCGGATTGGGGACCATGGTAGCAAACTCAGGGCCATCAGGATAAGAAGGGAGGGTGATGAATTTGTTTGTGGGAGAGTTGTAAGGTGCTGACGGTACAAGCCAGAAGCTTGGACACATCCAGAAAAGCAAACATACTACTTTTACTCCCTCCTTTAGCTAGTTCTGTGGCTTTCTAGTCAAATGGAAAATGTGCCCTCTGGTCCCACTTCATGTATGATTTTGAGTCCAATAAGTTACCAGGAGCCCAGACACTGAACTTTCAAATACTCGTACAGTGTACTGATACGGTGTCACAACCATCAGACTGCCCGCTCACCAGACTTCTTAACCAGTATCTTCCAGAAAGCAAACGAGATTCAGAAAATGAGACGCTGCTTTATGAAAATTAAGTTGCCTGTGAAGTAACAGGTTTAGCACATCAGGCGAGCACAGATTGTCACCGTGTTCGGTATTAATTAGCGGCACAATCGCCTCATGTAGGCCTTTCCCTAGTAGGGTGATGAAAATAGTGATTCATTTGCTTTTGGGGGTGCATTTATTATAATTAGTCATCGATTAACTGGTAATAGTGAAAGGATCGATGAAATTTAGAATCTTTTGTACATGTTAAGAAGCCATCTTTCATTAACAGTTGACAAATGTGCCTGACAGGGGTAATAAAAATGAGGAGAGGAAATATATTGGCGGAGACAAATCTGAGACAACGTTTAGTTCCCGATGTTAAAAGTGCCAACTGCAAAGAGAACTTGCGATCTGAATATTTTTCGGGCGAGATATTGGCATGTAAACAGTCTCATACGAAGGCTTAGTGGTAAAGCATTGTGCGAGTTTTTGAAGATCTCTAAGAATCTTCTGTGTGTACAGTTAATTCTTATAGAGAATGCTTATAGAGAAGACTCACAGGCCTCTACTGTCTATGATTTAATACCACCCAAATCCACTGTCTTTTTATTCCTCAGTTTTGAAAGACGGTTTTCTGTGACAGTCTATCAGTTAGCAGGAATCAGGACGTGGCCAAATCTTTTTTTTTTTTTTAATGTTTTATTTATTTTTAGGAGAGAGAGACAGCGTGAGCAGGGGGGTCAGAGGTCAGGAGAGAGTCAGCTCAACCCACGAACCGCTCATGACCCAGCGACACGGCTAAGCCACCCAGGCTCTGGAGAGAGAGAGAGACAGCGTGAGCAGGGGAGGGTCAGAGAGAGAGGAGTCACAGGCTGAAACAGGCTCCAGGCTCTGAGCTGGCAGTCAGCACAGAGCCCGACGCGGGGCTCGAACCCACGAACTGCGAGATCATGACCTAAGCGAAAGTTGGACGCCCAACCGACTAAGCCACCCAGGCGCCCCAAGATGTGGCCAAATCTTGATACTCTGTACACAACGACTGAATCACATTTCCCTCTAAGGCCACTTTTTCCTTTACAAAAGTGTCCTTAATTTATATTTTTGAAAACTAAATTTTAAAATTAATTTGATTTAGATTATGGTACTGTTTATTATGGTAACTCAGCTCGTTTTCTCAGGCATGTCGTTTGGATGGATCTAGGCACTCCCGACTACATAGATCTTATCTGTAATCTCACCTGTGCGACCACCTGCCCCGAAGTCAGGGCTCTGTGGCCTAATAGGCCTGGTTCTGCCTCTCAGCCCTTGTTAGAGCTTGATCAAGGTACTTAACCTTGACCTTGCTGAATCTCCCCATCTGTACCTCTAAGCAAAATGGAAGAGTCACATAGACATGGGCCACGTGTGGGGCCAAGTGTGGACTGTTGGTGAATGGGCAGCGGCTGCTCAGCCCAGCCAGTCAGCAGACTCCAGCTGGGCATGGTTTAGCCACATTTTCCAAGAGATTCCAGAAAACCAGGTATCTATATGAAACTCTTGAATTTAAGATGTTGGCAACCAATTGAAAATTTTGTAACTACTGTGTGGGCCAAACAAAACACATCTGCTAGCCAGACTGCATCTAGAGACCTGGGGTTTGTAATCTCTGGAGAAAATCACCAATTAGCATCCCCTCGAAGATGGATGTTCTGGGCTCTAGCCTGTACCCTGAATCAGCCCTGTGCTGTTGGCAGGAACTGTGAGCATCACAGCCTACAGGGGAAAACCTGCCAGCATCTTCTTTGTGTACAGTTTTCTTATTTACCAAGATGTTCCGTTCAAAGGAAACTTTTCGGAGATAAAAATGTCTTTATGGAGGTGGACGGCTTGCAGCAGCCCAGGGCACATCCCATCTCCTTTTTGGCTCTGTCCTCTCCAAGCCAGCCCCACAGCACTGAGATCTTGGATTAACTGTGTGGTCTTGAACTTGACCTGTGACCGAGATTCCTAGCCAGGCCTCAGTATCCCTTGTTGGTTAAATAAGGGGGTTGGTAATTCTGCAAGTCCCTCCCACATTGAAAACTTCCAGTACTTTAGTGGGATAAAGGATGGCTTCTATAAGGTAAGCCTTCAGCCTCCCTGGGATGGACTGCAGTGAATGGGCTCACACAGCTCAGGGCAGGAGGGTCAGGTGTAAACATGTGGTTGTGTGAGGCTAGGCCTTGTTGAATATCACCCTCTGTGGCAGACAGACTCTCAGATGGTCCCAACGATCCCCACCTACTAGTATTCATGGCCTATGTGATCCTCTGTCCTTGAGTGTGGGCTGCTCTTGCAACTGGATTATAATGAATAGAACACAGCACAGTGATGGGATATCACTTCTGTCACCAGGTTACATAGGATTATAACTTCCCTTGCTAGCAGACCCTCTCCCTTGCTGGTTTTGATGAAGCAAGTTTCCCTGTTACCAGCGGCCATGTTGGAGAAGCCCCCATGTCAAGGAACTGAATGGTAGCTTCTGGTCTACAGCCAGCAAGGAATCTAGTCAACAGCCCCATAAGTGAGCTTGGAAGTAGGTCCTGCCCCGTTTGAGCCTTCGTATGAGACCTCAGCACTGGCTGACACTTTAATCGCGGCTTGTGGGAGACCCTGAACAGAGGACCGAGCTAAGCCATGCCTAGATCCCCACCCCACAGAAACTGACATAATGACCATGTACGTTTCAGGCTACTACATCTGTGCTCATTTGCTACAATAGCAGCAGCTACTACACCAGCTCTTCAGATTTGTTATAAAAATTAACATTGAAAAAATTCAGTTCACTGTGTACATTCTTATTTATGGAGGATTTAGGTGTTTTAGGTAAACACATGTATGCTTTATGATGTATCAACAGTAAGTACCCAATGGACGTTACTAGAAGTTTGTGTCAGATGTTTCAAAAGATGATAGCCTTATTTTGGTACCACCAAGCTCAGAAATGAGGTCTTAGTTTAATCGCTCACTTTATCCTTTAATGCATTTATTCTACAAGTACGCACAGTTGGACCTTGGCCTTATAATAGTCCCCAGTTAGGGTCCTTGACTGCATTCTTTTATCAATTTTGGAAATTACCTGAATTGGACACAGACAGGGACCTAAAAAGGAATAGGAAACTGTGCAAAAACAATAACAAATCCTCCAAGCAGTTATTTCAGTTGAGGGAAACCAAAGTCCCTTTGTACTTGTTTCTGATCAAGCACATTTAGGCAGTTCCTTGATTAGTTACGGGTCAGTGCTTCTCAAACTTGGATTTGCATACAGATCGTGGAGATTTATTAAAATGCAGACTCTGCCTACTGAGGCAGTAGGTCTGGGGTGGGCTTGAGGTGCTGTCTTCCCAGCAGGCTCTGAGTTGGTGACTCCGGGGCCGAGGTGTAGGCCCAGCCTGGCCCTTCGCGCCCAGAGTGGCTTGCTGTATTGGTGCTCTCCTGTGTCCGCACGTTCTCTCTCGCCCTCAGCCCCCACTTCTGGCAGTTTTCCCCCTCTTGGGAGGGTGGGAGGTTATCAAGCATTTGCCTTTTAACCCAGCAGTCGCATAGTTAAGTTTTTTGACTAGGAGAATCAAAAGAAAACCAGAAAGTCTGCCGGATCCCTAAGTGTGTGTGTGTGTGTGTGTGTGTGTGTGTGTGTGTGTGTGTGTGTATTTTTTTTTTCAGTACTAAAAAATGCTCTGATTGTGCACTGGAGTGCTTCAGGAATGGACCGCAGTACGTCTGAACTTCTGTGTTCAAAACAGTGTTTTCAGGGAGTCTAAAGAGGGAAGCTGGACCGTGCCAGGGTGGGGCCTCTGCCCTGCAGGGGATGGTGTGGCAGGCACTCCCTGGCTCTTGTAGATGTCACCTCATACCTGTGCCCTCCCCTGGGTGTGACCGTAGACTTTGGCAAAATAGTTTAAGGCAAGTGTTTGGTTTTTTGTTTGTTTTTTATGTTTATTTATTCTTGAGAGAGAGACAGAGCATGAGCAGGGGAGAGGCAGAGAGAGAGGGAGACACAGAATCCGAAGCGGGCTCCAGGCTCCAAGCTGTCAGCATGGAGCCCAGCACGAGGCTTGAACCCCTGAACCGTGAGATCATGACCTGAGCCGAAGTCAGGCACTTAACCGACTGAGCACCCAGGCGCCCCCTAGGGCAAGTGTTGTTAAGCCTTTACTTCCATAATGTAAAAATCTGTCCCTATTGAGGGATGCAGGAGGTATAAGTTTTCCTCTACAACTAAGCATTATAAGTGCTAAATGCCCTTAATTCAGCCTTGGTTAATATTAAGATGAGGCCCAAGACCACAAGCTTCTGTCGCAGAGCTTCGGGAGGGACCCATGTGCTTTTGAGAACACGGAGCTCTGAGTGGAAAAATTGCCCTCATTATGTAGATAAGGTGAAACAGTGGTATGTGAGCTGTTAGTCATTTCAGGTTGGATCTATTTATTTTCTACCTTGTCATAAAATTGAGATTCTAAGATTTTACTAAGTAAACAAATAATAATGAAATATTTGTTTTAATACCTCTAAGGACTATTGACTTTTTGAGGTGATGACTATTTGTTGTAGGACACTGTATTTGTGAAGACATTTGCTGTAGAAAACTGTTTATAGATTCTGTTTGTTTTGGGATATTGATTTATGCACCCACCTTGGGGTGACAGCCCCTCCCTGATCTGGCTCTGATTCATTTATCCAGTTGAAACAGCTCTGCAGACTGCCTCAGAAACAGGACTCTAGCTAAAAGCGTTCAGTGTAAAAAAGTTATTATTCAAGGAAAATAAATGATTGATGCTAACAATTAACTTTAAAACACAAGTGGGAATCTCATTTTTTTTTCATGACCCCAGCCTTCAGCTCTTGAAGAAGTCCTGCTGACTCTGTGTCTTCAATGCCCGATCGCGTCTTTAATGCCTGATCTGTCAGGATCTATTACTACTTTGTAGCCGATGACCCTGAAACTTGGCAACTTGGAACAACAAATGTTCATTGTCATCTCAGGGTTTTGGTGCGGAATCTGAGTGCCGCCTAGTGGGATGGAGTCTTCAGATTCTTGTGTGGCAGGGTCTCCCCCAGGGTTCAGGCACCGTGCCCACCAGGGCTGTGGTCTCATTTGATGACCCGACAAAAGGAGAGTCCTTTTTTCTAAGTTGGCTCACATGGTGGTTCGCAGGATCCCGCTCCTTTGGGTTGTTGCATGAAGGGCCTCCATTCTTCATGGGCTGTTGTTGCCTCAGCTCCTTATGATGTTGGCCTCTCTGGAGGCCGAGTCCCTGCACGGCAGCCTTTTTTGTCTGGGGTGAGGGCTCTGAGAGAGAGCGAGAGAGAATGAGCAAGATGGAAGACATGGCTTTTTTCTAGCCTGATTTCTCTTTCTCTTTTTAGCCACTTTATTGAGACATGGTTGAGCTGTAAAAAGCTGTATATGTTTAATTTGTACAATAATCCTCAAGGGTTTGGGAGTAAGTACACACCTGTGGACCATCACTTCTATCAAGGTCCTCAACATGGTCATCTCCTCCAAACCCTTTATTATTATTATTATCTTTATTATTATTACCTTTATGACCTTTAACCTTTTTTTTACCATTATTATCATCATCGTCATCATTATTCTTTGTGTATATGCTAAGAGCACCTCACATAGATTCTACCTTTGTAGCAAATTTTAAGTACACAGTATAGTAGGGTTAGCTGAGGACATGATGCTCTACAGTAAGTCTACAAAACTTCTTTATCTTGTAGAACTAGAACTTTGTACCCTTTGACCATCACCTCTTCCATTTCCCCTAACCCTCAGCCCCTGGCATCCACCATTCTTCTCTCTGCTTCTATGACTTTGACTGTATTAGAACCCACATATGAGTGAGATCAGACCCTATTTGTCTTTCTTTGGCTGACTTATATCACTTAGCATAATGCCCTCGAGGTCCATCCATATTATTTCAAATGGCAGGATTTCCTTCTTTTTTTAAGACTGAATAATAGCACATTGTACATCTAGACCACATTTTATTTATCAGTCCATCCATTGAGGTACATTTGGATTGTTTCCATATCTTGGTGTCGCCTAATCCCTGAAGGGGCATCCCATCACCGTGTTCTGCTTCTTAGAACAAAGTCACACTAGAGGGGATTGCACAGGGATGCGACTCTCACAACGCAGGGATCTTTGGGACCTTCTTGGAGTCTTTCTGCCACACGTAGTAATTGCTCAGAAAATACAACTTCACATCTGTTGTAGTGCTAGATCGCCCTCCTTCCCAATGACATGCATGTGCCAGGGCTTCATGCAGCCCTTGTTCAGATGGAGTTCAAGTTGGTTGTGATTTGCTTGAGCAGCTAACAGTCTGAGCTGTAGGTCAGGAACTGGTGGGGTGACTTGCACGCGCAGTTTGTTCTATAAATACGTGCAGGTAGCTCGCATGCCTGTGTTTTTAAGTTCTGAAAAAGGAATCGAGATGGAAGGGAGGCCTGAAGCCAGAGGTCCACTGTAAGATGACAGCAAGACAGGTATGGTGGCTGGAGGGTGGCTACGGAATTCAAAAAGGTTACACTGGCTCTTTGCCACTGAGATCTCCGCTTAGATGATGCATATCGGAGAGAGGCTTCCCTGGGTGCCCCGTTGAAATTAGCCATTGCTTTTCACTTCACCTCCCTGGTGTGGCTCCTTTCCCCGTGCATTTCTTTGTTTGCCGTCTTTCTCTCCGCTGAGGACTGAGCCCCAGGAGAGCAGAGGCCTCGGCTGTCGGGGTCCAGCCACGTATTGTCAGCACCACATATGGGGCCTGGCAAACAGTGGGCTCTCAGTGAATACTTATTGAATAAATGAACGAACTGAACCTACAGATGTGAACAGACTCTAAGGAGCTTTTTGGAAACCGTAATGTCTTCATGACTTCCAGAGGAAATGCCACTTAGTTAACATGCAAAATACACTCATTCATTGAAAAGAAGAAAACAGTCTCGAGATAGTGGGGTCGTTTTGTCCTTGCTGCGGACCCCTCGCTAGTGGCCATCAGGCAAGCAAGCCGTGGCGCATCTCTGGGCCTCGGCCTCCTCAGAGCATGAATACAGGGGCTGTGCCCTGGTTGGGGGGGTGGGGGGGGGTCTTCACACTGCTCTGTGCTGAGATCAGGCTCAGGCCAAGGAGCTCTGGTTTTCAGCACTGGTCTACTGTGTTTGGTTCGAAGACAGGATGCTGTCACCAGGAAAAAAAAAGTTGGACAACCACACGGCTCCGTGCCCACAAATGGCCCTCTGTCTGTGCTGAGGCAGGAGCCCTGCAGTTCTGCGGGCTGATAAGGGTGGGGACCTGCGACCCGCCAAGCCTGGGTCAGCAGAAGCAGTAGCAAGGGCAGGCCTAATACTTTTGGTTCAGGTGACCCAGCGCCCTTTCCAAGAACATAAAGAATCCCCTCTTCCTTCCTCTCCCCCCTCCTCCCCCCACCCCCCAGCCTCACACCTCGCTTAAGCCCACATTGTGCTGCCTTTGAAATGTTAGCGTCAGTTTTTTTCCCCTCTTCTCGTTGACGAACTCATTTCGAGATTTCATTTCTGGCACCTCGTTTCCTACCAGATAGCCAGAGCTACCAGGTTTTATAATTAAAATTCTGTCACATCCCTCTAAACAGTGCAAATTGTGCCATTAAGCCTGGCAGATAGGATTTGCAAGCACTTCACCTAGTAATTTAAATATAATACTTCTGGCAGCTTTCAGTTCCTGGTATTTTTAATTCTAATTAAAAAACGATTATTGAGCATTAATATCTTCTATACAGCACGCTGTTTGCCTCGGAGCTCCATTTTGGCCAGCTAGTTTTAAACAAACAGCTTGGCTGGGTGGCTGTTGCGGCCCACGTGGTTTTTCCTGGCCTTTGGGAATCACCAGGTCCCAGGCATAATTAGTCTAAATCAAAATCCTCTAGACTATGACAGGAAAATGGTATGTTTGAACAGCAGCTTATTAAAATGACCCACTTAATTTAAGAAAAATATTGTATCCACTTGCACGATAACCTGGATGATTTCCCTGACAGATTTTATAATATTTCTTCCCTCTCCCTTCCCCCCCTCCTTTGTTTTTATAAGAAAAGGAAAGGGAATGGAAAGGCCCGTTCTACTTCATCCAAGGTGCAGACCCACAGTTCGGGCTCATGAAGGCCTGGTCCACTGGGAACTGTGACAGCGGCGGTGACGAGTGGGGGCAGGAGATCCGTCTAACCGAGCAAGCTGTTGAGGCCATCAACAAGTTGAAGCCCAAACCCAGATTCTTTGTTCTCTGCGGGGACCTCATCCACGCCATGCCAGGTAAGACTCTTACGTACAGGGGCTGCGACCACCCCTTCTTCCTCCCCTCATGACCGCGCCTGGGCAGAAGAGCAGACTTCTCTTAAAGAGACGTCCTGACTCGGTAATGGCTCGCTCCTTCCCTCCATGGCTGTTGGAGGGAATATCCTTGAACATCAGAAAACGCATGCTCATTTTATATTTAGAATTTGGCGAGATTAATCACAGTAATTAGGCAGAGCTACAGTTCTGATGATCTGAACTTACTATGAAAAATGGAACAGATTCCCATGCGCCCCCTCATTTCCAGGGGACAAACTTGAACTGCTTCCAGATACCACATCCATAAATGTGATCCTGTCTTGTTCCCCTTCTTACGCTTTAATTTCTCCTGTACTTGTTAGTGCTTTTTCATTTGCAAGTGACAGAAATCTAACTTAAACTGGATTATTATTATTATTTTTTTTAATTAAAATTTTTAATGTTTTTATTTATTTTTGAAAGAAAGAGCAGGAGTGGGGGAGGGGCAGAGAGAGAGGGAGACCGAATCCGAAGCAGGCTCCAGGCTCCACGCTGTCAGCACAGAGCCCGACGCGGGGCTTGAACCCACAAACTGTGAGATCATGATGTGAGCCAGAATTGGATGCTTAACCAACTGAGCCACCCGGGCACCCCTATTTTTTGAAATTAAAGATATGTGTTCTTTTATGGGACTGTAAAGTCCAGGGGCCTATCTGGGCTTCAGGTATGGCTGGATCCAGAAGCTTAGAGGCTGTGATCAGGACTTGGTCTCTTGCTCAGGCCTGCTTTCCTCTGGGTTGATTGCATTTTTCGGCAGGCTGCCTCTAGGTAGTGTCTCCTGGGAGCTCCTACCAAAGACCACGACTCAAAGAAAGTGTCTTATTCTTGGTGGTCCAGTCAAAGTCCCAAACTGACACTCATCCTTCATCCTGCTCTTGAGGCCCCTTGAAGCCAGGGTGTGGACTCATTTCCATTGCAGCAAATGTGGTCTGAAGAGCAGGATGGTTCCCATCAAGAACAGTGAGCTAGAATGTAGAAACAACAGATGCCTTCTAGAACTCTCTTGCATTTTTGGTTCTTCCTCTGATACCTTCTCTCCCAGGCAAGAATAAAGCCCAGGGAGCAAGTATAAGCAGGTGGAACTGCCGCCCGCACATCAGAGAGGTAGAGTGGACTCCCATGGCCACTCTTAGTGGCTCGGTGGTCTCTGCTCTTGGAGCAGCAGTGGCCTGAAGGCCATTCCAGAAAACACTCCAGTGGCCGCACATGTTGGCTTTAGCCAATACTATCTTGTGAACCAGGGCTCTGGGTCCTGCTGTGTTTTCCGGTGCCTTTACAAGCCGAGGCTCGCTATGGTAGCTTGGGTGCATTCGTTTTTCAAGGTTCACTTGTCTGGCAGCCTGCCTTTCCAGAACAGACCCAAAGTAAAGATGTGAGAACAGAAAAAGAGCTTCCCAGAATCACTCTCCCCAAAGTCCAATGAGTGTAAGGAGCAGGAGAACCCTCAGAACTTCCCCTTATTCTCTGTTTACACATATTTTATGCAGAGTCATGAATGTGGACATGCCCATGGCATTGGGTTCTACCAAGTGGAACCCAGGGTGATCACCCGCAGAGAATCAGCCAGCCCTGCTGTTGGGCTTCTACAAAGGCGGCAAGGTGGGAAAGAAGGAACATAAAGCAGTGGATAGAGACCTGAGCTAGGGCCGGCGCCAGCCCCACACTTGCTGTTGATGTGCTGGGTACACCTGGACAGACCCCTTACCTTTTCAGAGCCGCCGTTTCAGAGCCCAGTGGTGCAGTAAGCGTTCAAAACGTCCACCTTCTGGGGCTACACCGTACAGGGACAGGTGTGGGTGGCGGACATCTCAGCAGCTTGGGGCAGACGCACATTCACACTCGGCCACCCTTGGTGACTGTAGGATGCCCCAGTTTCTTTCTTTCTTTTTAATGTTTGTTTATTCTTGACATAGAGAGAGAGAGTGTGTGTTAGCAGGAGAGGGGCAGAGAGAGAGGGAGACACAGAATCTGAAGCAGGCTCCAGGCTCTGAGCTGTCAGCACAGAGCCCAGTGTAGGGCTCAAACCCACTTACCATGAGATCATGACCTGAGCCGAAGTTGGATGCTTAACCAGCTGAGCCACCCAGGTGCCCCTGAGTGCCCCAATTTCTAAAGGAGTTAGAAATCATAGTAGGACTCAGAGGTCAACAAGGTAAAACCAGGGTAATCTGCCAGTCGGCCAGATTCATGCTATTTCCCGAAGGTCTGATTTGCTGTTAGCTGGGTGCTTTGGAATCATTTGGCCCAGTGTGCCCTGTAGCTTCAGCTAGATCTCTCACTCTGGACCGTCCAGGGAGCAAACTTCTGCTTTTACTGGACACTTGAAGGTCACATTCCAGTTCTACTATTTTTATGTCCAGCGGTTTCTTTCCTTTGAAAATAGAAATGTTATAGGACTCTCTAGAATTATATAACATGTTTTTGTAGATGTTTACTGACTTGTTCTCAATTACATTAATGCATTCAGTCATATTTCAAAATAAGACTTAAAATAAAAGCTCTCCATGCAATTTCACTGCTGCTTCAATAAAATGTACCGAGCATAGTAAATTAACAGATACGGTTTTTATGCTCAACTTTTCCCGTTGGTCAGAAGGCCTTGTAAATGTGAACTGGCAACCTTTTGAAGACATATTTTTTATTCATTGTGACCCGAGGAGAATTTGTAACTGTTCTGAAGGGTTGGACTGTTTTGGGTGGTTGTAACTGAGCCAGTGGAGAGACTGTAACTGTTTTGAATATTGTGGTCTGAGATTAAACAGAACGTTTTAAAGCTAGTTACCATTTTTTAATATGCAATTAGTGGCTTCCTCCTCATTTAGCTCATAGGCAGGAGCAGACACTAGAAAAGTAATTATTTGCTTTGACTGCTTAGCACATTGTTAATTATCAGATGCATATATTAATAGGCAAATAAAATCAGAAAGCATACTTTTAATTCTACTATAAATAATATCTTGGGCCAAGTAGTTTTAAGTTCAAACTGGAGAAAAAGAACTTTATGAATAATGCTCTTTCTAATGAAAGTCATAATGCACTTTTCCATTATAAATATTCATCGTGGGGCGCCTGGCTGGCTCAGTCGGTTGAGTGTCTGACTTCTGCTCAGGTCATGATCTTGCGGTTCATGGGTTCGAGCCCCACCTCGGGTTCCGTGTTGACAGCTTGGAGCCTGGAGCCTGCTTCCGACTCCGTGCTTCCCTCTCTCTCTGCCCCTCCTCCGCTCATGCTTTGTCTCTCTCTGTCTCTCAAAACTGAATAAATGTTTAAAAAATTAAAAAAAAATAAAGATTCATCGTAATATTTGTTCACCTACAAGGCTTGTGCATGCTGAGTGCCGGTTGCGGTGCCGGGTGCTGTGGATATAGTGGTTGGAGATGAGCGAGTGGCCCTGCCATGGAGCGCAGAGTCTGATGTGATGAAGGAAGCGCAAGGACAGTGACGGTTCCAGGGCCTGCAGGGAAAGCCTGAGAAATGCAGGACAAAGTCCAGTTAGTTTTGAAACACGTGTTTTCATCCTGCAGATGTCTTTCTGGTTACCCGGGTATTTTCTTATTTGGCTAAGCTTCTCTGTGGGATAAACCACATTATCTATAGCAGATGGAGATTTGTGCAGGTATTGAGACCATTGATTTCCAGTCCTTCTTGTTGAAGCCCAGGGTTACTTTGTTTGGTCTCCCTGACGTGGAGGCTCCGACTCCACGGTACTGTCCGTGGGAACCTTGGTCAGCCCCGGCAGTCGTGTGAGGAGTTGACAGATGGGAATGCGATGATGCCATTAGAGTACAAGGGGTCCTTTCAGCCTGTAGAACAGTTTGTTATAAGTGTGTGTGTGTCTGGCCTGTTGATTAAAAATTGCCACAACCAAACAAAACAGTGTGGGACAAATTCTTCCCTGGATATAAAGGCTCCTTGGAGAGTTCTTTGTGTGTGGACCTCTGCTTTGGGCAGCTGTTACATGATTTCGTATCCATGAATGATTCGGCCTCTGGAAGTCCTGTTATGTAAAGCAAGGCAAGCCTGCATTAGCCTTGATCCAGTACGAGGTGTGTGAGTTTCGTATGGCTTCTACAAGCTTAGTGGCTTGGAACAAAACAAATTGATTTGCCTACAGTCCTGGAGGTCAGAAGTCCAGAGTGGGGCAGCAGGGCTGTGGCCTTCAACGGGTTCCAGCTTCTAGAGGCTGGTCACCTTTCTTGGGTCATGGCTGCTCCCTCCTGTCTTCAAAGCCAGCAGCATAGCGTCTTCTCTCTTCTCTGACCTTTGATTCATCCTCTTATCTTCTATTTACTTTTTTTTTTTTTTTATTTGAGAGCGAAAGGGAGAGAGTGAGCAGGGGAGGGCAGAGAGAGAGAGGATCTTAAGCCTCAATCTACTACCCTCTGATCATGACCTGAGCTGAAGTCAAGAGTCGGATGCTCAACCGACTGAGCCAGCCAGGTGCCCCCATATTGTCTCCCTTAAACCTACCTTCCTGCTTCTTTCTTATAAACACCCTTGTGGTTATTGGCCTACTCCAGTAACCCAGGATAGCTTCTCCATCTCAAGATCTTTATCACATCTGCAAATTCCCTTTTTACCCTTCAAGGTAACATATTCACAGGTTCCTAGGATTGGGACGTGGATGTCTTTGGGGGCCATTATTCAGCCTACCACAGATGACATGGGATGCGGTTCAGGGTATATGCGAGCAACAGCACTGCTCGCTCACCTACCCATTGTAGTCACGAAAAGAGTGTGTCATTGTTATTTCCATTTGAACCAGTGGTCAGAACTGGCTCAGAGTAGGCAAACCATGAGAGACTCTTGAATGCTGACAAAAACTGAGGACTGGTGGATGTGGAGGGGAGGAGGGGTGGGCATGGAGGAGGACACTTGTGGGGATGAGCACTGGGTGCTATGTGGAAACTAATTTGACAATAAACTATTTGTAAAAAAAAAAAAAAAAAAAAGAAAAAAAAAAAGAAAAAAGAACTGGCTCAGAGTAGTTAAGTACTTTTCCTGGGGTCACTTAGCTTATAAGTGGTGGAGTCAGGAACTAACTCCGGCCCAGCTGTGTTCAAACCTCGTACCCTTCACAGTGTAGCCCCCCTGCTCAAAGGGTGTCCCAGGATAGCAATCAAGAGCTTATTTGAAATGTAGAATTTCTGCCCCACCCAGATCTGATGAGACAGAATCGGCATTTTTGATAAGAGCCCCAGGTCTTATTGCTTATGGACAATTACGTTTAAGAAGCACCTGCTGGACGAATATGTACCAGGCCCCGTGTTTTTTGCATTAGGTACAGATTTCGTGTGTCCGCCGGTGGCGCGTGGGCATTCCCTTCAACTGTTACAGATAATGGTGCTTCACCAGGGGACCGTCACCCCAGGCTGCCCAGGCTCAGCCTTCCCAGGGAGATGTTGTAAGTTTGTGGCTCTTGTTTTGCTCTCTGAACAACAGCTTGAACAACTACAGCGAAACAGAACTTGTCCAGAACATTCAGGAAAACAGCCACCCATATATGCTTGAAAAGGACCTTTATGTGGAATGGTCGGGAGAGCGAGGACAGGTTCCTTAATTTGGGTCACGTCCATGTGCATAATCCCTTATCTGCTATTCCAAAGTCCAGAAAGCTCTGAAAACTAAGAGTTTTTCTCAAGTTTGGAAACTAACTCAATTGGCAGCAAAATTGCCCTGAACTGACATGGGGATATTTATAGTCTTTCTTTATCCTACTTAGTGGGAATATTCATGTGTTTTGCCAGCAGAATATTACCATGCTCCATTAGGGGGTGTTACCCAAGACCCAGCTCCAGGGGTTATTCAGTATGTGCCCCACACTCAGTAGTGCTGTTTTTAAAGTTCGCAGAACTCCAACCGTCAAAGCAGATCTGGCCCCTCGGGTTTAGATAAGAGCACACGGATCTGCAATATTGATAATTTTGGATTTATGGATGAAGAAGCCTTTCATCACTAGAAACCCAAGGCTTTTTCCATCCCTCCAATTGAACCTTCTCCTGAGGTGACTTCTGCACACCCACTGCACGGCGGCTGCATTTTAGTTTCAAAGTTAAAATGATCCCAGGCATCTCCTGTTTGAATTTTGGGCACCATTTATGAAAATGGAACTGCGTTCAGAAATGACTCTGACAAATTGAAGGAGAGGATGTGTGCACTGAGGTGATGTTTGCTATAGGTAAGCGCAGACTAATCCACTTAGGTGGAAAAGTCTTAACTTCAAGGCAGAGAAGGGCTGGGTGTCTGCAGATATGGCTGTAAAGGGCCGGGAAGTAAAGGAATGTGCGCGGAGTGGTGGTTAGGAATGGGGAGATGTTGTGGGAATGTAAAGTAGAATTACTGGTACACGGGATTGTGGTTTTTCTGAAAAGACCCAAGTGAAACCTGAGAAAGGATTTTTCATCCAGTTTGGTAGCCCTTTGCCTTAAATGAGATGTGACCAGGTAGGCCAAGGTCCAGATAGGAGTCACCGTGGCCAAACGACCCTCAAGACACCTTCCCCACTTGGAGATTCCTAATTTTGTGATGAAGGGATACGGTTGGGAAAGGAAGCCACCGGGCAAAGATGAAGTGCTTTGGTGC
Source organism: Proteles cristata cristata (assembly GCA_017311185.1). Taxonomy (NCBI): domain Eukaryota; kingdom Metazoa; phylum Chordata; class Mammalia; order Carnivora; family Hyaenidae; genus Proteles; species Proteles cristata. Next base: position 115,483 of record JAESUZ010000846.1, read on the forward strand.
GCTGGGCTTCAGGCACAGAGCAAGCCGTGTGCCCTTCCTTTGTTCACGGAATCCAGGAGGGCTGGTATTCATTCTCCCCCAGCTGGGCAGCCACCAAACACATGAACGGAATTCTGGTGCAAGACAGACTATGATAAGCAGAGCCTCAGAGGCCTTGAGAAACAAAGCGAAGATTAAGGCTCTGGCCAGGAAGAGGGGCCTTAGCACATCCCTGCAGCCTCTATGAGTTCACCTTCCTCCGAGCTTCATCCTGAGTTCCTCCAGGACAGTGGGGGGTGGGCTTGTGTTGGCTGTGTTTTCACCCCCCACGCAATGCTTTGGAGCGTGGCAAAGGCATTCGCTGAATGCAGGTCAGAGGAATCACTCCGTGTTTCCCGTGATGCTTAACAAGTGGCCAGCAAATGGGAGGCACCCGGGACAAGTTTCTGAATTAAATGAAAACTCAATTCATTCATTACCAGGCCTCTCCCTGAGTGCTCACTTTGCACAGGCAGTGTTCTGGGTGCTTGTGAATAAAACAGACAAAAGTCCTTGCTTGACCTAGAAATAAGGGGCACATGGAAAGATGACATTCTTTTTTTTCCCCCTCGTCACTCTGATCTTTTGTAGTATACAAACTTGGGTTGATACAAATCTGCATTCTTACTGTTTCATTAGACTATTAAATGCTATAACTGATATGTGAATATGATCCCTTTGTAAAGATTTAGCATCTATGTCTAGAGTAAACTGTGTAACCTCATCCAAGCCCTGCCTTTGGGGTCCCCGTATGTAAGTAACCTTGTCTTCTAAATGTCATTATTCTGTGCACATTGTTCTGTGACTTCTTTTTTCTCCTTCTGTCTACTCAGAAAATCCTTTTATGTTGCTATGTAGAGGTTTATATCAGGCTTTTAATAAGGGCATTGCCTTCCATGGATGAGATCTTGTAATTGGTTAATCCTCTCCCCTGGTCAGAGCTAGGAGTGATAATCTCCTGTTGGAGCTGATCGAAAGAGCGCTGCCATCGGACATGCTTGAAGTCAGATGGATTGGCCGGGTTTGGGGTCCGCTGTGGCATTTTGCATGACGTGAACACCAGCCAGTTTGCTGCGTGCTTCCCCAAAGGACATCTCTCAGGGATTGACCCACACGTCCACGTGATCTCTTCTGTGCCACCAGCATCTAAGTCCCTGTCATGCAAGTGCCTGCACTGCTCACCCCGCCATCACAATTCAGAAAGTTTCCATTGAACCAACATCCTCTTGTCCCATCACAGTAGGATTTCTTGCTGTTGTTGAAAAGCTTGGTTAACTTCTGTTGTTTTCGTCACCTGTGTGATTAGCCCTGCGTTTTTTCATTTTAAGTGCCTACTCCAGGATCCAGGAAATGCCAGGATTTGAAGACACTTTACCATACAGCTTACCAGCCAGCAACATGAAGGGTTACACGGGTGCAGGACAGTGCTATGCCTGGGATCGGGTATCCCCAGACCCTGGAGTGGGCGGGACCGTGAGCCTCCGCCTGCCCTTCTGGCCGGTTGTGGGTGGTGAATGCCGAGCCCTGGTAACCTGAGCAATCAGCCAGCCCCACGGCTCCTTAGGTCCTTCACATCCATTATGAGCCTGTTAAAGCATGTAGGCAATCAGCGACAATACCTTCCTTCTGTCAAGGCTGATTGAAAGTGGTTTGAACTAATTTACCTAATATTACTAATTAGGGAGCTTGGAGCATTACTTGAAAAGTTGTTTCTGATTAGGTGTGTGATCAGCAGCAGCCTTGCTGGCACCCGTGACTGTCTCTTCGCCCAGGGGCATGCCACATGGCCTCTCTGCAGAGGGGCCGTGCTCGCTGCAGGCTGTGTCAACTCTCTGTCCCCCGTCAGGGCATCGTAACCTGGTTTGTGCCCTGGGTCCCTCTGGCAGGGTGGCAGACCACCTCTGGACCACCACTCAGAATGATGTGTTGAAGTGCATAAAATAAAATGCATAGGATTCCAAGGGAAACCAGTCACGCTAAAATACGCTTCTCAAAATGCTTTTATATTATTCTGTAATGTCAAATGCGTACTCCGTTGTTGATGTATTACACAACACAGTCTAACAGCAGGGCCACTGACTCCCATGATGTCAAAGTGGTGCCGAGCTTCCACGATGCCACGCCGTGTGTACAGCAGCTGTCGTGGGATGTGAAAAATCCTCGTGGCTTCTGTTGGTGACACTCACAGGAGCCTCGGTGAGACCTCTGTGATTTTCTGTGTAACTTAACAGTAGGAGGACATGCTAAACATCAGAGGTTAGTGAAGTGCAGTTTTTTTTTCCCATGTAGGTTCCCAGATCCCCGTGGGCCCCTGATTCATAGCCCTTGTCCGTGTGCACATATGGACCGCCTGTGGTTTGCCGGCTGGCGCCACCTCTTCCCAGTCAACTTGTGGATATTTTAATCCACCAAGTATAAACCCAATGGCAGAAACCCTCCCTTTAATTAAAGGCTAAAAGGCTTCTTAATTATGGCTACGGAAATGTGGATGTGATTATTCAGTGAAAAGGCATGACTGGAGCCAAGTAAGAGGAGCTACTGAACAATTGCCTTTTGATTAAGGGGAGAAGAATGTCTGTATTCTTTCTCTCTGGTTTCCAGTGTTTGGATCAAAAACTTAAAATTGAGAAAGCCTGGTTGGTTTGTTGGTCACATGAAGCATTTGGGAAGGCTAAAAATGAACAGAAGCACACAAGGAAGAAACAGAAGTAAGAAACAACCAGTCAGGACCAAGGAAAATATAAGTTCATGTGTGAAGTCAAGAGTAGAGGAAGGGGAGGCTGAAACAAATAGACAGATCTTAAGCGCCACTGTGGTTGATAAGGTGGTGGGTTAGCCAGAGGGAATAAAGACCGTTGTCAAAGAAATAAAATCAAACCCGTATCTAAGGGGGACACAGCTTTTTCTAGAAGGTCTTAGATTTGAAAGAAAGATTCTATGAGGATTGCTTTCTGGGGCACTAAGTAATGTCATGTCTGGCAGGGGGACTGCTGGAGTCCAGTTTCTTACTACATTTTTTTTTAATGTTTTATTTATTTCTGAGAGAGAGAGACACAGCATGAGCAAGGGAGGGTCGGAGAGAGAGGGAGACACAGAATCTGAAACAGGCTCCAGGCTCTGAGCTAGCTGTCAGCACAGAGCCCGATGTGGGGCTTGAACCCACGGACTGTGAGATCATGACCTGAGCTGAAGTCAGACGCTCAACCGAATGAGCCAACCAGGCACCCCGGGCCTAGTTTCTTAAACTGGCTGTTCAGTCCATTAGTAGGCTTCATCCAGCCAGTGAGCCCCATTAATGCTGGGCAACATCCAGTATATCTGCATAGATGTTTTGGGGAGTGGAGTGGGGAGAAGGTCTGTAGCTTTCGTCCGATCCCGTAAGGGCGCCGTGACTCAAAAGGTTAAGGAACCAAGGAGCTGACTGCTCCTGCGTTCAACTTCTGTCCGAGGACACTTTCTCTGGAGGGGAGCTGAACAGAGGCCATTCATCAGAGAACCTGTGGGGGTCTGCTCTGGAGCCCACTCCAGCCTCCGCCCTGCCCTGGGGCTTTCCAGGGACAGTGGGTGGATGTTGCAGAAGCCTGTGGAATGCCCCGGCAAATGGACCTTGTTGTATGGAATCCGTGTCTTCCGAAGCTCGCACCTAGCTGATTGAAATATTCATACCTCTCCTCTCGTTGTTTTTCTGCTCTAAACACTCATTTCCCCGAATTGGGACATTTCACCTCTTTGATGTGCCTCTTTTCTGCAACTAAATGAAATACAAAAAAGGAGCATGATCCCAAAGGGGTTCAATTATCAGGTAATTGGTCAAGTGATTAGGATGTGAAATGACAAAAATAACGAGCCTTGGAAATGCAGCGCGTTTAAGTGCCAGAACTGCAGAGGCTGCCAGCTTTGTAACCCTCAGAATTTAGAGACTCCCCTGCATGTTTGGAATTCTAGATTGTTCCCTCTAGTTCCTGCATAGTTTATTGGAAAACCATGGTGAGTTCTTTTGAATATATATTATTTGGGTTGTATAAAAAATTTACTATCCCTTCCTTCTTTTATGTATTATTTGGGTGAAATACTGCTGTCGTAATCCATAAATATTCTTGTGAAGAAATTTTATATTGATCTGTAAGGTAGCAACTGTAGAAATTTCACTTGGATAATAGACTTTCTTTCCTTCATCTTTTTTTTTTTTCTCCCCCGAAAACACATTGAAGCACGTTCCATACCTTACCAAAGCCCCCAATTACGTCGAGCAGTTTATTAATCGTACCCTAAGTCGGTTCATTGTACATATTCAGCACTGAGTTTCAGTAAACGTCTGGGAGCAGCCAGTGTAATAAGCTGTAGCTGTTAGATGCAAAATTAAATGAATTTTGTCTAATAACATGTATAATTTAAAAAGCAGTAGAACCTGATTAAGCTTGATCTGTTGGCAGCGTGGCTCCAAATCACTTCGTGAGCAATGCTTAGTCTTGCAAAGTTTTAGATCCATGAATTTACATACCTCAATTAATTAGGAAAAGATAATGGAAAAGATTCAAGATGGGATTATGGCTCTATAAATTTACTGGCCCTAGATGAAACTAAATGTTTTTAATTGGAAGGAATAAATCATTTTCTTAAGTTTCCACTCAAGGCTGCTTGTGCTGTGCCGTCCCCAGTCCCCATGTCCCCCAGAGTAGTGTCTCCCGCTCCCCTGGTCTGCTCTGGCCTTGACCATCACCCGTCCAAGTCGGGTCACTCGACTATAATTCGTCGACTCATTTGTCTGATCAGGCACAGCAGGAAGGTATGGGGAGGGTCTGCTTCTGTACCCCATCCAACTTAGCGACAGATAAGCCCAGTGCCTGTATAGCCGCAGGAGGCGTCCAGGCAGGCCAGGGAGGGGGTGGTGAGCAAGAGGCCGCACAAATGGAATAATCCGGTGGCCTTTGTGAGTGCTGGCGGCTGTGAGGGAAGGCGTGTCCATTACTCTGGAGTAGTCTTGGGTAGCCCGCCATGCTCAAGGGTTCAACAGTGACATCAAATCCAAAAAGTATCCGGAAAAATAGTCAGCGCCCCTGCCACCACTGATGTACTTCCCCTCCGAGGATACCGCATTTGTTTTTCATAAAAAATGATAACAACGGCAGTAAGCATACGTACACAGCACGTGTAGTATTCTGTAAAAAAACAGTATGGGAGGAAAGAAGACCCAGCATTCATTTCTGTTGTTTTCTGTTGTCTTCCATGGCTGGGTGTACAGATGCCCGTTGCTGTTTTCAGGGCAGGAGATACCAGAGTGTGTCATCTGTCCCCGACTGGTGGGCATTTGGCTGTGTCCTGTGTTCTGTCGTGACCAGTACCGTAGGGCCCCTGCTTGAACCCGCACCTCTGTGTACACGTGCAGCTCTTTAAGAATATGGCTGTGAGGTCCGCTTGCTTAACTTAAATCCTGGACCCCTTGTTTACCATCCGGATAAACTCGGGCAAATTACCTCCCTCTGGGGCTGAGTTTCCTTATCTGTAAAATGTAGATGATAACGGTATTTCGCAGGCTTTTCATAAAACTTTAAAAAGTGCTTAGAATGCAGTCTGGAATTTAATACCATCGTACAATAATCACAATTATTCCTGCCAGTGGGTTTTTTTTTTAAATGAGAGCTTGTTATTGAGATATAATTCCCATACCGTATAATTCACCCATTTAAAGTGTACAGTTCAGTGGTTTCATCTATATTCACAGAGCTGTGCAACTGCCACCACCATCCACCTCGGAACATTTCCATCAATCCCATAAGAAGCTTCGTACCCGTTAGTAGTCATTTGCTATTTCCCTCCACACCTGTCCCCACCCGTGGCCCTTCTCAACCGCTAGCATACTCTGAGCCTCTATGGATTTGCCGGCTCTGGACGTTGCATATGAATGGACTCCTGCAGCACGCAGTCCTTTGTGACTGGCGTCTTTCACCGAGCACCGAGTTTTCAAGGTTTGTCCGTGTTGCGGCACATGTCAGTGCTTGCTTCCTTTTCATGTCTGAATAATATTGTGTCATGTGGACGGACCATGTTCTGTTTATCTACCTTTTGTTGTTGGCCTGTGAGATAAATTCTTAGCAGATTGTTGAGTTTTGGAAAGAGCCTGGATGTCCTCGCCCGGCGAATGACTAGAGAAGATGTGGTATATACACACGATGGAATATTACTTGGTGATGAAAAAGAATGAAATCTTGCCATTTGCAACAACGTGGATGGAAATGGAGGTCATTATGCTAAGCAAAATAAGTCAGAGAAAGATATGATTTCACTCATATGTGGAATTTAACAAAACATGAACATAGGGGAAGGGATGCAAAAATAAGATAAAAGCAGAGAGGGAGATAAACCCTAAGAGACTCTTTTTTTTTTTAAATATATATATATATATTTTTACAAATAGTTTATTGTCAAATTAGTTTCCACATAACACTCAGTGCTCATCCCCACAAGTGTCCTCCCCATGCCCACCCCCTTTTTAATATATTTTTATTTATTTCTAGGAGAGAGAGAGAGAGACAGCGTGAGTAGGGGAGGGTCAGAGAGAGAGGGAGATACAGACTCCGAAATAGGCTCCAGGCTCTGAACTGGCAGTCAGCACAGCGCCCGACGCGGGGCCCAAACCCACGAACCGCGAGATCATGACCTAAGCGAAAGTCGGATGCTCAACCGACTAAGCCACCCAGGCGCCCCAAGAGACTCTTAAATACAGAGAACAAACTGAGGGTTGCTGGAGAGGTATTGGGTGGGGGGATGGGCTAAATGGGCAATGGGCATTCAGGAGGGCACTTGTTGGGATGAGTTCCGGGAATCATATGTAAGTGGTGAATCACTAAATTCTATTCCTGGAGTCGTTATTATACTCAACTGTATGTTAACCAACTTGGATTTAAATTTAAAAATACATGTAAGGACACCCAGGTGGCTCAGTTGGTTGAGTTTCTGACTTAGGATCAGGTCATGATCTCACGGTTCATGAGTTCAGGCCCCACGTCAGGCTCTGTGCTGACAGCTCAGAGCCTGGAGCCTGCTTTGGACTCTGTGTCTCCCTGTCTCTCTGCCCCTACCCTGCTTGTGCACATGCTCTCTGTCTCTCATGAATTAATAAACATTTATATATATATATATATATATATATATATATATATATATATATATATAATGTATTTCAAAAAGAAGTAGATTATTGAATCAAATGGTAATACTAAGAAAAGTGAGCCTTTGTCCTAATATGTGGTACAATGAGTACATTTTAGTATTTTTATCCTATTCCTAAACAGTATCCCTGGTGACCCACAAAGTCAAATTTGCTGTCTGAAAAAGTACAAATAAAGGAGAGGGTGTTTTTAATGCAGAGGTGGAAGTCCAGGGCATGAACGAGAAGGGAAGGTGGACAGTGCCGCTCTCCCTGCTTCAGGTAAGCCCCAGTTCGCCGTCCTGAACAGTTGAGAATCTGTCTCTAAGACTTAACTCTTAACTCTTCACAGTTTTTGTTAAGGATAGTTTGTCTGAAAACGTTGGAAACTAAATAGGTTTCACGGAGTTGATATGTAGCCCTCTTTTCTTCTTTTCCTCCTTCCCTCCCTCCCATCCGTCCATCCGTCCGTCACTTCAGAAACAGCATTTCCTGGTTCATTCCTCATCGTTAGGTAAACTAAAGTGGCCGCAGACACTGGGAAAAGTTTGTCACCGTAAATAGTAGGACTCGGGGTAGTGGAGAGCCACCAGCAGCTGTGTTATTATGAGGTCATGGTATTCTTTTCCCTTCCTCTGGACGAGCAAACGGCCAGGTGTGATGGCTCTCCCAGCACCACCCAGCTGGTCATGGGACGCGGGGGCTGAGCCCAGCCCCGTAAGTCAGAGCGCAGGCTCCTGTGACTGGACCTTTGCGGAGCACAGACGTCCTAGAGAGAATGGGACGATGGGCCAAGGCTGGTTGAGAACTAGGGGAAGGTGGGTGGGGGACGAGTGCTCCTGACTTGAATGTGATGACGGCCACCCCTGCGTGGATCTATACCTACAGAGTACAAAACGGTCTGTCTCTCTGTCCATCGAAGGACGAGGCCGCACAGGGCTGTGCGCGTGGAAACAGGCGCCGTATTTTGGCAGTTCCGGCCATCCTGCGAGCCCCGGGCCGCATCAGCATTATCAGGTTGAGGTTAATAGGATGATATTGTCATGGGAGTTGATTTTCTTTGTTTAATAGACCAGGACAGCGGTACTCAAAGATGTCACATTTTAAAATTTCACTTACCGGTAAATTAAAAATGGTCCCCAGAGTCCAGAACCCAAGGATCTCCAAACCCTTGCCACATACTGTGGGAGCTTTGCAGCAGCTCTGAATGGAAGGTAGCTGTGTCTCTTTCTTTTTTAACATTCACTTATTTTTTAGTTGGCGGGGAGGGGACAGAGGATCCGAAGCAAGCTCTGCACTGACAGTAGAAACCCCATGCGGGGTTCTCAGGGACAGCTTTCTTACTCCTGGTGACCAGGCCTGCTGACAGCCCGCACCAGGGCCACTGAGCCCCCAGCAGCAGAAAAAATTCGACCATTTCATCTCATCCTAGCAGCCCCTAGACTCACCAGTGATGAAGGCCACCATCTTCTTCAGACTCCTAAAGTCACCACGTTAAACTCTGTTCACTCTGAGACATGTCAAGATGTTTCTACCTGTGAAAGGCAGATTTAATCAATTATTTAGAAAAGACAGAGCCACATGCTTGTGGTGGATGTTTACGCCTGACCTCCCTGTACCTTTGAGCCCCACTTTTCCTCCGCAGGGAGGCAGAGACCCCCTGCTGTGGCTGAAGCCCGATGCCGATGCCGCGATGCTCTTCCTGGCATCCCTTTGCCACTAGGACTAAGCGTGTGACCTGGTTTCAGCCACTCAGACCCACCTGAAGCAGGTTTTAAAACTTCAGCTACAAACAGGGAAGAGGCGGGATCTGTCGTTGGGAGGGGTTCCAGCTACCCCCACATTCCAGGGGCAGCAGCGGGCAGGGTCCTGGCGTTCCTAGTACCTAACAGGGCCGTCTGCAGTGTCAGAGGGCAGGCTGGGGCTGGGGGCGCATCCAGGCTGGTGTCTCTCCCTGCAAGCATTTTTGCACGTGATTTGAGGTGCTGCCTCTGCCCTTTTAGCCTTACCACCTAGTTCTCCAGCTTTCTTTGGTCCCAGCGACCTGATAACTAGCCAGAATCACTTGTTTGCAACAAAGAGCCTGACCGATGGGAGCTTACACGCTATTTCTTTTAGGTACTTCCCAGTCACCCCGCTGAGCCCAGTCCCCAGGCCAGCGTTCATTCTGTGCTTCTCCATGGGCATCTGCCTGGTTCCACTCGCGCCTTACTTTCATCGTGGGAAACCCAAACTCAGTCTCCTCACGGCTTCCTTTCCATCTGGTGCTGTCTCATTGCTCCTTCAGTCATAAGGATGTGAACTTCCTGGCTTCATTCTTGAACCGCCTTTCCTGTGCTCCTGCCCCTGCCCAGTGTGGCCCGTCTCCTGTGTCTTCTGTAGCCTTGACTCCCCTCCGTCGTGTTAGCCCCAGACACTCAGGCCAGGACTTTTGCAGCTGCCTGACTGAGCTCTCTACCAACAGTGTGGCCCCTCATCAGATGGTCCACCTCCACTGGGTCATGTGCTCCGCCCGTCACCCATGTGGTGTGCTTACAACAGATGGCCTCCGTTCGGCACCCCTCCTTGCCTCCCATCCTGCAGGGTGACTTTGCAGCTCTTCCCATCGGGAGATGGAGCGTGTTTCTCACGTTCCTGTCACCTCTGGTTTGCAGAGGGGTGGTCGGAGCCAGTGACGAACAGCACAGGCCACAGCGTCTGACTTCCCCGCCTGGGTACCAGTCCCAGCTGCAGCCTGTCATGGCCATGTGACCCTGGACCTGCTCTGTAAATGAGGCTAATGATGGTACCTACTTCCAGAGGCTTCTTGGGGGACGAGGCAAGATACAGAATGTAAAAGGGCTGGTAGAAAATACCATTGGATCCACAGTGCTGGTCACCCCCATCTTCCTTCATCGTCCCGCATCTTTGCTGTTCCCGTTGTCGCTGTCCTCGTCATCAGTGTGCCTTCCTTTGGAATTCAGCTCCACTTCCGAAACGGGCACCCTCCTGCACTGTTGGTGGGAATGCAAACTGGTGCAGCCCCTGTGGAAAACAGTGTGGAGGTTCCTCAGGAAACTAACACTAGAACTCCCCTAGGACCCAGCAATAGCACTGCTAGGAATTTACCCAAGGGACACAGGAGTGCTGATGCATAGGGGCACATGGACCCCAATGTTCATAGCAGCACTTTCCACAATAGCCAAACCATGGAAAGAGCCTAAGTGTCCATCAACGGACGAATGGATCAAGATGTAGTTTATTTATACAATGGAATCCTACATGGCAATGAGAAAGAATGAAATCTGGCCATGTGTAGCAACATGGATGGACCTGGAGGGTGTTATGCTAAGTGCAATAGCCTTACAGGCAGAGAAGGGCAGATACCGTATGTTTTCACTCATATGTGGACCAGGAGAAACTTAACAGAGGACCATAGGGGAAGGGAAGGGGAAAAAATAGTTAAGGAGAGGGAGGGAGGCAAACCACAAGAGACTCTTAAGTTCTGAGAACAAACTGAGGGTTGATGGGGGGTTGAGGGAGAAGGGAAAGGGGGTGATGGGCATGGAGGAGGGCACTTGTTAGGATGAGCACGGGATGTCATATGGAAACCAACTTGACAATAAACGATATTAAAATAATTAATATTTTTTAAAAAGTGGAAATTCGGCTCCACTTCCTGTCTTTTGAGGACTTTTCCAGAATCCCCAGTTTCTAACGATTCCTTCTACTTCTAAACCCAAGAGTCCGTCTATTTCCTTTCTGTGGTGCTGAGCGCGGTCTGTCATCTGCTGCATTTGTCTGACACCCGCGATCTAGTTAAGAGTCTGGATTTTGGAGTCAGAAGACATGACTAATTAACCCTGTGACTTAGGGCTATTTACTTCATGTCTATAAGCCTCAGACCGTACAGCTGGAAAAACATGAAAATGGAAAGCAATAGCTGTATCAGTGGGCATGTGCGAGGACCAGCTGACATAGTGACTTGGGGACGTTTCGCACAATCCCAGGCACCTGATGAGCAGTGAGCAAGTGTGCTGCCTGCTACAGAGCAGCTGCTTGTATTCCCTCCAGCTTGGGGACCTCCTGGGGACGGTTTTTCTTCCCTTTGCATCCCAGAACCTACCACGGTATCAGACACATAGTAGGTTTTCAAAGTATATATGCTTTTTGGAGACAGACAGACCTGAATTGAAAACGGAGTGTTATATAGGGGCTGTGTGTAGGCAAGTTCCCAGACCTCGCCGAGCCTCTGCTTCCTTAGCTGGAAGCCAGGGGTGGTGACCTCTATGCTCTTGGGTTGTCTGGAGGATGAAACAAGGTCATAAATTATAGGGCCTGTGATGGGCTTGGTGGTGGCCGTGATGGAGTGATGTCCGCACTTGTTTTCCTTTATCCTCACTGGATTCCACACTAGACTTAAGTGACTGTATTCTTCTCTGCCTTTCATGGCCATGTATTTTGCTCTGTTTTAGAGCAACCCTAGCTTCCAACAAATTTATTTGGAAACGGTATTTTCAGCCAAGTGCTCTGACACACCGCCATCTCCTGTAAATAATTACACAGTGTTTTATTTCAGTATCATTTCAAAGCATGCCGGGAGGACCTCTCACCCTTTCTTAAAAGATTGTCACTAGGACTGGTTTGGTAGATCATCTCGAAGGAATGAAGCGTGTCATGGATGCAAAGGGTTATTTACTCATGGTATCTCTGCTGCTAGGACAACCCCCCACTCTGTGTGGAATATCTATGTTTAGGGTCTGGGATTCCACCTATATAATGCCAAGTGCTCAGAGGGAAACCAGTCAAAGTTTTATTTACAAGTATGTCCAAGCCCTTCTAAACAGTTCAGGTAGGCAAACCCTTTAGGAAGACTGCACTGCGTGGGGCTCTTACCATCTGTAGCGATGTGTGTAGCTAGACCGAGGAGTTCAGTGTTATTCCATTAGGGTGCCCACCCAGCCTGCTTCGCCAGGGACCAAACTGGTTTCAGCACTAAGAAGTCTCACATCCTGGGAAACCCCTTAGTCCTGGACAAGCTGAGCCTGTTGGTCACCCTCAGTGTGCTGTACCCAGATTGTAGTTTGTGAAGATACACATTGTAACTAAAACTTACAGCAGCGAGACATGGAGAATTACTGATACACGCCTTAGTGTAAATGCTCACCACCACTCCGTAGGAAGAAACCACCCAACAGGGACGTATTTTGGGAAGGCAGTGTAGTTGAGGTCTGCAAGATTGATCTCAAAGTTGTAACCTGGGGGCACCTAGGTGGCTCAGTCGGTTAAGCATCTGTCTCTTGATCTCGGCTCAGGTCATGACCTCACGGTTTGTGAGATAGAGCCCCATGTCAGGCTCTGCGCTGACAGTGTGGAGCCTGCTTAGGATCTCTCTCCGCTTCTCTCTCTCTGCCCCTCCTCCACTCTCTCTTGCTCTCTTTCAAAATACATAAATAAGCTTAAATAAAATAAAGCTGTACCCTAAGCTTCAGCAAACATTCTCTGATTGTTTACTTTTGTCCGATTTATTATTTTGCTGATTGGCTTTCCTGGTATCACTCAGGAGATTGAAGGGTTACTGGATAAATACATCTCTGCTGCTACTTCCCCTGGAATAGCCTGCACAGAGCTGTCAGGTGCAGTGCAATCCATCGCACATCACCCCCCCTGCCCCATTGCGGTCTCTGCCCTTGTGACTTTCCATTCCAGGGGCCCCTGTCTGTCCACAGACTGTCCCTGTGGACAGCGTGCTCTCCCCGTCACCCGTCCTGTGGGCGTACCCTTGCACGTTTCGGATGCTCTGCAGCTGAACCACCTTCTGCCTCTTTGAGGCACCTTGCAGAGCCCGCTGTGCAATTTAAATATGTCACTCAACCTGGATTTTATTCAAACCGCCGCAAACATGTCTTCCACACTGGCCGAAGGTGTCTAGCTGTTTTCATGTGATGAAGCAACAGAGCATGAAGCCATACCATCACATGCATATGAGCCTTCTCAAAAGTATTGATGTCTGGCATAAGAATGATGTAGCATCCGAGCTAGTGGATGCATAAAGAGATATATTGACATGCTTGCAAAAGGGTCACCCTTAGAGAACTTCAGTGGTCAGCCCATGAGGGTCACCGTGACAGTCGTCATAAAAATGATGCCGTCCCTTTGCCAAGAGGCACCCCTCAGAGACAGTCGGCCCCATTTGTTGCTGCCTCCTACCTGAGAGAGAGCAAACTGCCACTTGTCCAGAAGCTTCCTGTGCTCAGGAGTTATATAGTGAGTCTGACCCCAGCCGTGCCTCCTGAACGTTACTGTTTTCTCTAATTTGGCCCACTGTACGGAGAAAAGCTGGCATTCTCCCTCTGGGCCTCTTTCTCCCAGCACTAGACAGGGTCCTGTGAAAATTAGATTTTTATAAATAGACTGCGAAGGATCCTGGAGGACTCTACAGTTTGCCCTCCTGGAGGGCGAGGAATGAGCCTGCACCATGTATCCCCTGCATTTGTATCAGACGTGTGCAGATCAGACTGAGAAGTCGTGGCCCCCCCCACCCCCCGCCGTGTATTGAGAACAGTGCTGTTAGTGTGCTGGCTCTTCTGTTAGGAGGAGGGGGGCCTCCGTGTGCACGTGTGGATGTGTGTGTGTATGTGCATGTGCACATGCGTGTGCAATCTCAAACCAGCCAGCAGTTGCTTGTGAAAGTTGCTTTGAACTACGAGGGCTTCATCTGGTTTGGGTTTGGCTTGAAAACATCCTGTCAAAATGATCTAGGGACAGAGCCGGTTTTAAAGCCGATATTTATTATTTCATTTGTCTTCCTGCGAAGTGTGGAAGCTCCCATGGGCGGGTTCAAGGGCCACGGTGCACCTGGGTATGGCTCTCTGTTATTGAGATGCAGGCCGCAGACCAGATATGTCTCTCTGTCCTCTACCTGACAAAACTGTGCCACACGAAGAAATGAAATTTCGGAGCCGGGAATGACGGGCAGCTGGGGAGGAAAGCCGCCCAGGACCCCAGGGAGGTTGCACGCGCTGTAGTGAAACGAGCGCGATGAACTTTTCAGGAACCCTGAGCCTCGTTCCTGGCTGTCTTGGGTCATCCCTGTCCACACAGCCCACACAGGAGGAACGGCTGCATTCTCCCCCTTTCCCGGGTCCGTCACCACATAGGGCTGGATTTCCAGAAGGCTTGACTCTGACGGAATAACTGCAGATGGGGGTGGGGGTGGGGCTCCCACTGGGAGTGCGATCCAGGTAAAGGAAGGAAGCACAGACTCCTTGTGAAAAATAGGAGGCATGTTCACATCAGCGCATATAGTAGGGGAGGGGGATTCTGGGGGAAGGGGGGATTTATGAGGATCTTGAGGAAAGGTGATTCTATCATGAGAAATGGAAATCTCGCCAAACTAAGTGAGGAAAGAAAAGTGGCAGGGAGGGGGTGGGACTCAGGAGGATTTCATCAAGCGGGGGAACAGGAGTGCCCTGGAACCTGGAGACGGGCCTGTGGGCACAGACACGGGAAGGGCGGTGGTCACTGACTTCTGCCTTCCCTGGGTCCCCGTGGCCTCCTCTGCTTCATGTTCCCCTCTCTGATGACCAGTGTTCTTGGTGATCCCCGCCCCCCACCTTCATGTTGTCTCCTAGCTCTTCTCCTCGGTGGGATGCGTAGATATCAAACGGTCTGAATTCACACTCCCGGAAGAGAGCATGTGATTGGCTCAGGTGGGGTCCGATGTCTCCTGAAACTGACCAGCCCGTGGCAGGGGCTGGGGTCGCACTGTACAAACATGGCTCCTGGCGTTCGTCCCTATTGTTGTCTGCGGGCTGGGAGCAGGAATCTTCTGGATAGATTTCTCCCCGAGGAGAGAAGAGGGTTCTTTGGATGCAAGCACCTGAAGGCAGCAGCTGATTTAAGGAGAGCGATGGATTAATCGAAGACATTAGAGGTGGTTCTGGGGACTGAAGGAGAAGCTGAAAAACCAGCATCTGGAAAGCAGAGGGCCCCTGACTGGCTGGGGGGCGGGGGGCTGGTGGTGGTGGTTGGGAAGCAGAGCTTCATGCCAGACCCGCCCACAGCCCTGCTGGCCAGGTGTGCCTGTCTCCGCCATGCTTTTTCCTCATGTTGCTCCACGAATCTGTGCCAGGCGGGGGCGTGGGGGGAGGTCTGATTGGCCCAGGTGACATGCACAGTCACGCCTCGGCCAGGAGGGGCATATGGTCCCAAGTGACCGTCCCAGTGGAGTCTGAACTACTGGCAACAGTAGTTCTCCAAATCACGGTGGTCATGCAGCTGCCAGAAAGAGAAATGAATGCAGCGCAGGTAGAATCCAGAGTCCACCGCAGAGGGGGCCGTTCAGAAACAGGATTCAGGCACAGGAAAGCCCTGAGGACGGTCAGGGGATGCACGGAGACCCACTTGGCTGGGTCGGAAGCGAGGGGCGGTGGTAGGGAATGTGCATGGCATCGCCTACCTTTCCCAGGCTGGGAGAACAGCTCTATCTCCTGGCACCGTTTCCCCACCAACCAGAGTGATGTCAGGGAATCTGGCGGCTCAGACAAGCTGCTTCGAAGCCATGGCTGTGTCCTGGCTCATCTGAAGATTCACTGTTCTCGTTCTTGATGCTCTCGCTCTCCATGCCTGTGCCCCCCGAGCTCACCGTGGCTGCCGGCTCAGGGCCCACATGCACATATGGGCTGGAGAGCCACACTCTTCTGGTGTGACTCCATGGATTGGGAGAAATAAGAGGCATTGAGATCGAGGGGGTGGAAAGCACTGAACGAAACTGAAATAGGGGCACCTGGGTGGCTCAGTCGGTTCAGTGTCCGACTTTGGCTCAGGTCATGATCTCTTGATTCGTGGGTTCAAGCCCCGCATTGGGCTCTGTGCTGACAGCTCAGAACCTGGAGCCTGTCTTTAGATTCTGTGTCTCCCTCTTTCTCTGACCCTCCCCTGCTCACGCTGCCTCTCTCTCTCAAAAATAAATGAAACATTTAAAAAAAAAAAAGAAACTGAAATAAAAGCTGTCCTACATACAGAGACAGATCTCAGTAGGTCATTCTCATCAGATCCAAGTGTTTTCCTTTGTGCTGAACTCTAGTGGGATTTTTGAAAGCACCGGTGTGTATCAGGCTGCTCTAACAGATGACCACAGCCTGGGGGGCTTTTATAATCTGTATTTATTTCTCAGTGGACGTCCAAGATCAAGGTGCCAGCAGATCTGATGTGTGGTGAGGGGCTCTTCCTGGTGTGAGGATGGCCTTCTCACCGTTTCCTCACATGGTGCAGAGCAGAGAGTAAGCAGGCTATCTTGTACAGCTGAAGGGTGAGAGGGTTTGGAGTTGGAATTGCCACACAGGCAGAATTACATATATACTACATATATATATACAATTTTTCATACCATTACACACAGTCTCACTTCATTTGTTGACCTGCCAGGATAACCCTTGAGTAACTCGTTTTCAGAGTTTAATAAATTTGATCTACTTGGCAAAATTGACTTCTCTCCACTTACCCAAAGACAACTGTGACTGAATGGAAGGCAGTCAGGGTGAATCCAGTGAGAGCTCTCGGGGCTGAGCAGAGCTTCGCCTTGTGGGTGGCGGAGTGATGGGTGATGCGAGAGTTTCTCCTCCAGCAGGGCAGCCCCATCAGACCCGAGCAGCGATGCTCGTCTGTGCTGTACTCTGACATCTGGTGGGTCCCTGAAGACCTGCAGGATGCTTCTCACCAAACTCCAGCTCCAGCCCACGATGCTCTTTCCATAGGGTTTTCTTAGAGAAAGAGGCTTTTCGGAATACTTGAACATCTGTGGTATGCCTGTGCTGCTGTTGTGTTCGAGTTCCTAAACTAGACCCAGCGGATTATGAGAAACCTTTATCTTCAGGGCAAAGCTGCAGAGTGGGAAACACTCAAGACCTTGGATTCTGGCCACACAGTCTGCCAGCTTGGTGACCCAAGGAAGCTTCCTTTTGATTTCCGATTCAGTGTTCTTTGTTGAGTTGTCTCAAAAGGCATTCCTCGTTAATCACAGAGTCTTCAAATCCTTCTGAGGATTAGGTATTGGGCTCCATGTTTTTAAAGTTTGAGATGTTTCAACATTTAAACAAACAGAAGAACCACGGGCACCTGGGTGGCTCAGTAGGTTAAGCATCCGACTTCGGCTCAGGTCATGATCTCACGGTTTGTGAGTTTGAGCCCCGCATCGGGTTCTGTGTTGACAACTTGGAGCCTGGAGCCTACTTTGGATCTGTGTCTCCTTCTCTCTCTGTCCCTCCCCCATTCATGCTCTGTCTCCCTCAAAAAATAAATAATAAACATTAAAAAATTTTTTTAAAAATAAATCATTCTTGGGGCGCCTGGGTGGCTTAGTCGGTAAAGCGTCCGACTTTCGCTTAGGTCATGATCTCGCGGTTCGTGGGTTCGAGCCCCGCGTCGGGCTCTGTGCTGACTGCCAGCTCAGAGCCTGGAGCGTGTTTCAGAGTCTGTGTCTCCCTCTCTCTCTGACCCACCCTTGTTCACACTGTCTATCTCTCTCTCTCCTAGAAATAAATTAAAAAATTAAAAAAAAAAAATAAATCATTCTTTACCCTGAAGTCTTTAAGATATTCTGTTTTATTCAGAAAGCTTAAAAAGGTCCTTATATTTTGGTGTTTGTTTTAATTCATTTGGAATTGACTTTGGGGTGTGGTGGAATAGGGATCCAATTTTATTTTATTTTTTGCTAGTTGTGATTGCCAGTTACCCCATCCCACTTAATGATTAGTCTATCTGTGCAGACAAGAGTTAGCATGGCTGGCCTGAGACTCTGTTATAAAGGCCTGTCCATGCATTTGGCTGGCATCTGGGAACCTGGATTTTGGGGATGGGGTCCCCACCATTCCCAGAACTGACGAGGGCCTCACTGTGCCTACACTGTACAGACCACGTGGTTCATGCAGAATACCCCGTTCTGTTCTGTGAGTCTGGAATGTTGTGTGTGCTAGGCAGAGGCTGTCTACGTGACCAGCCCCCAACAAAATGCCTGACATGGGGTCTCTGAGGCGTTTGCTTGATAGACATCATGTCATACATGTTGTCACAGATCATTGCTGGAAGAGTTGACCACGTCCTGTGTGTCTCCACTGCGAGATGACTCTTGGAAGCCGGTGCCTGATTTTCTGCATCTTTCCCCCTTTTGCTGATTTGCTGTGTATCCTTCGCTGTGATAAATCACAGCCATGAGCATGACCATGTACAGAGTTCTGTCCCGTGAGCCCTCCTAGAGTCATCAAACCTGGGGGCAGTCGTGGGAGCCCCTAACATGCTTTCCCTGACAACATTGCAGTGATTCTGAGAAGGAGCTATTGGGCAGTGTTCTTAGCTACTCTTGAACATGAGTTTCTCCATCTAAGGATCTAGGGCCCCTTCCCCGGTTTCCTGGCACATGCACTCTGCCACTCAGTAAGTGATAATTAACAGCCCTAAGAAAGGAGCAGATAGGGGCGCCTGGGTGGCTTAGTCAGTTAAGCGTCCGACTTTCGCTTAGGTCATGATCTCATGGTTCGTGGGTTCAGGTCCTGCGTCGGGCTCTGTGCTGACAGCTCAGAGCCTGGAGCCTGTTTCAGTCTGTGACTCCCTCTCTCTCTGACCCTCCCCTGCTCACGTTGTCTCTCTCTCTCTCCTAAAAATAAATAAAACATTAAAAAAAAAAAAAAAGGAGCAGATAAAGTGCTATGCTAGTTTGGAGGAAGGTGTTAAATATTCAGCAGTAAATCTTTCAGGTGGGTATATTTTATGCTTTTTCAATTAGTGAAATAATTTGTGACTGCCGGCCTTAAATAGATACGGGAGAAAATGTTTAATCATCTTGGAATATTTATAATTCCTTTACTTTCTTCAGTTAAGAATTTTTCCCCTTCCTAATCATGTCTTAGAATTTAAAATCCCAAGATTATTTAACATTCTTGACATCCCTAAGTATGTGTCATGCTGTGGGCTGAATGTTTGTGTCCCCTGCATAATTTATATTTTGAATTTTGGTCATGAATGAATTTTGAACTTTGAAAATGCATCTTGAAGTCCTAACCCCCCAGTGGGATGGTGTTAGGAGGCAGGGCCTTTGGGAAGTGATTAGATCCTGCTTGGGAAGCCAGTGCGGTTAGTGCTTTATAAAAGGGACCCCAGAGAGTTCTCCGCCTCTCTCACCACCACGCAAGGCCATCTACGACCCATGCCGGCACCCTGGTCTTAGACTTCCATTCTCCAGAACTGTGAGGAGTAAATTTCTGTTGTGTGTAAGTCACCCAGACTGTGACACTTTTGGTAGCACAGCCCGAACTGAGACATGTCACTCTGGGATTTCTGACTTAGCAAGCCACCTGTTCAACCACTTGCTTTTATTCACACTATGTTTCTTTAGGCAGCAGTTCATGATTGGTTCCGTGATTGCATGTTTTGTAATGTTTTGAAAGACACGTCTACAGTAATTGAAAATATTTTTCTTCTACAGGTATTATTGTTTCTATATATTGCTCTATTCCTTTGTTTCTAAGAATGTCTCTGTTTTGTCATGTCTTACATACTCCTGACTCTTATTGACCTTAGACACAAGGTAAGCACACTTAGAACGATAGGCATTATGCGCTAGAAGTTATAAGCCGCAGCACAGTTAACTGTGAATCGGCCCATAAAGTTCCAGCCATTGTCTTATCTGTCCATTCAGTGTCTTTTGTCCCATAGAAATTCACATGCCTGACCAGGTTTTCGGTAGTGAATTTTTCTAGTGGCTGGTGCGAACAGACCAATGGTGTCCAGCTAACTAGTTCCCCTAATGAGGGGAAGCAGATAATCATGCCCATTTCAAAAACTGCCTTAAATTGAGCTTCATGTCTTAGGCCTTCTCCCCAGTGAGTGGGGGTCCCTTTACCGCTCGTAAGGACTGCCGTCTCCCTCCATTCCCGTGCGATTCTCTGCAGCTCTCCATAAACAGGTCTGTCTCGATTCACTTATTCTACAAAAAAAGTGCCCGAAGGGATTTATTTTTTTTCTGCTCATTTTTTAAAGTCTGATATAAAGCTAACCGGACAGTCTCTGGTGTCATCCATGAGGCAGACAGTTGTTCCCGATGATTTATGTGGTTTGCTCTGCTTCCCACTTTGTAGTAAGTTTCATCCAGCTGGTTGTCCTTTGTTGTGCTCGGGTCCCCTTATATCCCTGTGCCAGGCAGTCCACCCAGTTAAGAAATGGGAATGTTACTCGGTACAGGGCTGGCATTTTACATCAGCAAAGCAGACTACTTATCAAGCATGGTCAGTCAGTATGGGCCCTTAGCCTTTTCTCTCTCTTCTTTTAAAATGTTTCTTTATGCTAGGAATTTACCCCAGGGATACAGGAGTGCTGGTGCATAGGGGCACATGTACCCCAGTGTTCATAGCAGCACTCTCAGCAACAGCCAAAACATGGAAAGAGCCTAAGTGTCCATCAACGGATGAATGGATCAAGAAGATGTGGTTTATCTATACCATGGAATACATGGCAATGAGAAAGAATGAAATCTGGCCATGTGTAGCAACATGGATGGACCTTGAAGGTGTTATGCTGAGCGAAATAAGTCAGGCAGAGAAGGACAAATATCATATGTTTGCACGTATAGGAGGATTAGGAGGAACTTGACGGAGGAACAAGGGGGAGAAGAAGGGGGGAAATGGTGGGGGAAAGGGAGAGAGGCAAACCATGAGAGACTCTGGAATGCTGAGAAAAAACTGAGGACTGATGGATGTGGGGGGGAGGGGGGAGATGGGCATGGAGGAGGGCACTTGTGGGGATGAGCACTGGGTGTTATATGGAAACCAACTTGACAATAAACTATTTGTAAAAAAAAATAAAAATAATAAAATAAAATGTTTATTTTTGACAGAGACAGAATGTGTGTGTGTGTGTGTGTGTGTGTGTGTGCGCGCGCGTATGCGCGCGCAAGCAGGGAAGGTACAGAGAGAGAGGGAGACAAAGAATCCAGAGCAGCCTCCAGGTCTGAGCTGTCAGCACAGAGCCCAATGCGGGGCTCAAACTCAAGAACCGTGAGATCGTGACCTGAGCCAAAGTTGGACACTCAACCAGCCGAGCCACTTGGGTGCCCCAGCCTTTTCTCTGGCTTCCAGGACATCACTCAGGAAAGTGTTTGGCTGCAGGGAACAGCCACCCCAGTGTGGGCGGCATCAACAAATAGTTCTGCAGTCCAGCAGCCCAGCGGCACCCTCGGGGTCCCGTCATCCCTAGCATGCTGGCTTCCATCTTCCTGCCCGTTTCTGTGGGGTCTCAGCATGGCTGCATCGGCCACATAGCGTTCCCCTCTCACCAGGAGTGCAAATGCTGCTCGGACTGCACCCTCTGTGCACACACCCCCACCCCCACCCGGCCCTCATCCCCGCAGTCAGATCAGGGCCTCATGGCCGTTCTTGGACTCCAGGGAATCTTAGAAAATGGGGAGGAAGCAAGTGCTCATTGGCATGGACCACTTAGAGTCCTTTGCCGGGCACAGCAGCGCGGGGCTGCCCTGAAGATTACGCTTCTGTGCGCAAGGGAGGAGGGAGAGTGGGTACGGTGTGTATAGTATGGCATAGATTCGTATCTTCGTATCTTCGTATCATCTTCGAACAATCTTCGTATCTTTCTCTCCTGTACCACGCCCCCAGCTGGGTATCACATAACCAGGATTCTGTCTGAACATGTCCCCTCTTTGCCCAACTCACTTACATAGTTTCCCCGTGAGCAAGGGGGGAAACCCTGTCTACCCAAAAGAAATACAAGGTCCACAGCAGCCTGGCTCTGCCCACCTCCCATGGTGTGATCTCTTGCACTGTGCTTGACTATGCTCTGCACCAGCTACTGTCCCGTTTAACATCTGCATGCTTTGCACTCTCCTTTCCTGCCACGGGGCTGGGCGCCTACTGTTCGCTCTGCTGAGAATCTGCTCCCTCAGTCCCCTTCTTCCCAACCTTCTCCACTGGCTCCAACCCCTTATCTACAAAGGACAGAGTTTCAAGCACCCCTTCCTTCATGACACTAATAATAATTCTATTGTTACATTTGTATGTGAGCCCCTGTTACGGTCCTTATCATCAGTAGACAGTACGCTCCATGAGAGCAAGGACGAGACATAATCACACTCAGGATTTGTATTCTCTAAGAATGCCTTTGGTGCAGGCTTGAAAAGAAAGTGGCTTAAAGTACGACTGATTTTTTTCCTACATAAATAACAAGTTAGGGCTGTCTGGGTGACTCAGTTGGTTAAGTGTCTGACTTCGGCTTAGGTCATGATGTCATGGTTTGTGAGTTTGAGCCCCACATTGAGCTCTGTGCTGACAGCTCCGGACCCTGGAGCCTGCTTCAGATTCTGTGTCTTCCTCTCTCTCTGCTCCTTCCCTGTGCATGCTTTGTCTCTGCCTCTCCACCGAAGTAAATAAATGTTAAAAAAAAAAAAAAAATTAACAAGTCTAAAAGAAGGCAGCTGCTGGTATGAAGTTGCTTCCCACTGTCACAGTCAGAGCCTTTGCCACGCTCTTGTGACTTTCCCCATGGTTGTAAGATGGCTGCTGTGGCCCAGCCATCCCCTCCATGTTTAAGAGAAGAAGGAAGGTGGGGAGACAGTACCACTGACACATGGCCCTGTCATCAAGAAAGCAAGAGCTTCCTGGGATCCCCCCCAGCCGCTTTCTTCTTGTGTCACTTTGCCACTTTGCCACTTCTAGCCAGAAAGGAGCCCAGAAACCACCCTCTGTACTGGAGGCAAACAAGGGAGAAAAAGGGAAGAAAAATGGGGGTTAGGTCAACGCACCCGTACTGGTCCACCCCACCCGTTTTCCCAGCGTGCACTCAAACAAGTACTTTGGTATTAATGGACAGGTAGGAAATACTTGCTGTGATTATTTGTTCATTGATTCACCCCTCATCCGGGGTGAGCCAGTGTCCATCCCTGTATCCTACGCACCCATTTTCTTATTCTCACCACCGCTCTGGCGAGGCAGACATTGTGGTCCTTATTTTACAATTAGAAACGGACTCTCAGGAAGGATAAACGATTGGCCTAAGGTTGTGCAGCCGAGTAAGGGGCAGAACAAAGACCCCAGCCCCCTCCCTCCAGAGCCCTCTCCCTTCCACAGTGACGCACTACTTCCTGCGGTGATTACAACACGTCTCCTGTCTTTGACCTTTTCCTACCAGGGAGGGGGCGGGGGCAGCGACTATTAGCCTGTCAGAGCTCAGCTGCTGCATGAAGCATGTATTGGCAGAAGCAGTTTGCTAAGAATATTGCAACAGTAATTTGGGGTGATTTTATCTTTAGGGTCTAATAAGTTGACTTCCGTTCCCTGAGCAGGTTTGTAATTTCTGGCACAGGTCCTTAGATGGTAGCCTGCTTCATAAGCATTTACCCAGCAGTTAGTCCATACTCTCGGATTCTAAATCATTTGCATCATCTTTCGCTGTTTGAGTAGGTAAGATACTTTGCCCTATATTATTCCTGAAAATCCCAGCATTCTTGCTTCAGAATAAAGAAACAGTGATCATCTATATTCATGTCCTCAGCTTACAGCTATGCATTTATGAACTAAAATATTCGGAGGCATTTCATCCCCCCAGCATGCTTTTAATAGTGCGTGTGGCTTTTTTGTGATTATAAAAGTAATAGATGCTCAATTGAGAGAAATTAGGGAAGAAGAATAATGAGAAACATTACTTATAATTTTATACCACCCAGAGGCAATAACTATTAACGTTTTTGGCATATTTCCTTCCTAATCTTTAAAAAAAATTTTTTTGCGCAGCCGAGTTCATACATTATTTGCAGTGCTGTGTGCTGTGAGTTTTCACGTAACGTAAATAAGCCTCTCTGTTAGCACAGGGGTCACTGTGAATGGCCCGTAATGCCCCTTCACTAACAACACACCATCTTTCATAGTTTTTAAATGTGCACTAACCTAAAACAAGGGCCCCTTAAGTAAAAATATTTTCAATATTATTTCCCGTGCCTTTAGACAGAGACATCTTCCTGAGAGATACACTCCTGGATTGGTCTCTGAATTTTTTTTTTAAATTTTTTTGGTAATGTTTTATTTATTTCTGAGAGAGAGAGAGGCAGCGTGAGCAGGGGAGGGTCAGAGAGAGAGGGAGACACAGAATCTGAAACAGGCTCCAGGCTCTGAGCTGTCAGCACAGAGCCCGACACGGGGCTTGAAGCCATGAACCGTGAGATCATGACCTGAGCCGAAGTCGGATGCTTAACCAACTGAGCCACCCAGGAGCCCCCGGTCTCTGAATTTTAAGAAGATTGCATAACTGTGTTCTGGGGCGTCTTGTTTGATTGCTCTCCCCTCGACTCCAGCAGTGTTCTCTTTCTAAACGTCCAGTGTCTGCCTCATGTTGTGGCTCACGTGATTGGTGCCTGTCACGCCAGCCCATCTTAGGTGCCTTGATTTCCTCCTGGCCAGCGGACACTAGGGTGCTGACCTCAAGTGCAGATTTATCCAGACAACAGTGTGGAAGTATGCCTTCTGTTTAGCGCCCCTTCCTCGTCTTGCTCTTACAGCCTTCTGTCCATGTGGCCCCCACATGGAGTGGCTCCCGCACCCCTGAACCGGGGGCCCCGAGGGACATGCACGCCAGGCTGGCTTCCCAGCAACTGAAGCACTTGTGTGGGGAGGAATTACTGTGGTTTCTTCCACGGCCGGGTCGAATGCCCAAGTTTATTTGGAGACAGTGGTTTTTGTTGTGTTTGGTTTGGTTTTGCATTTCAAGGCCTGAAAAACAATTTTTTCTACTCTCTGAAGTAACATTTGCCACAGACAGATAACCCATCAGAGCAGAGATTTTTTTTTTTAACTTTTTAAAAAAGAGTTATTTTGCATATTTCCTTCAAAAGACATCATTTCCTCTCAAGTCGAATGCGTAATTTCAGGAGTACTCTGCAGGGCGTATCCAATTCTGTGTTATACAGAAGAGTAAAGAACTGGTACCCTGTGTTCTTCCAATTCCCAAGCCCTCACCTTTGACCTTTCATCTTCTTTCTCTACACATGTATGAACCTGTATGTTCATATGTATGTGATTGTGTCGTTACTGTCGAAAAGCCCACAGTGCTTCTAGAGTTTGCCAAAGGCTGTTCCCAGCCCAGAAGTCATCGCTGCCTTACAGAGGCTCTAGAGTAACGGTTTTCCTGTAGATACCTCGCCTGTCCATGGACAGAAAGCCTGTGAGTCTACTGGCTTTGTGTGTTGAGTCCAGTCCGAAGGCCCATGACTAGCCAAGCATTGGCAGGAACTTCAGGATCCTTCTCTATTTTGCTCTGTCATGCGTCGGGGCATGAGGAGGCCCAGGCTTCTTGAGGAGGCTGGTCTCTTAGAGCACAGGGCAATTATCAACCAGCCTTGTGTTCGTCTCTTGTGTGGAGGAGGTCGCGGGTCTGGGGGCATGGGGGCCGTAGACGCCGTGTGGCCATGAGCCTGGTCTGTGGCTGCTCCGACTTGAGAGCGAGCATAGCCTTTGCCTTGCGCATGCCTTCACTCTTGCTTTTAACCCTATATCTGGCTCTTTATAGAAAATACTATAAAGGAAGGCTGCCCTTCCCCCTCCACAGCTGACCGAACCAGCCCCCAGCCAGCACCCTCCTTTGTTGGTGGATGTGAGTCGTGGCACGGATGTTACAGTGTGAGCCTTGGATTGCTAACACACTAAAGGAAGATTCATTCAAATCCTGATACATCTGCTAACCGGCCTTCTACCTGCATCCACACCCGTGTTAACAGTGTATTGTTGGTGAGCATTGGTCAGTCTTACTGTCACAGTGACATTTCCCGGGTACAGCAAGATGCCAGCAATTTTTCTATTTTGAAAAATGAGCAGATATTTCAGTCCTGCGGCGGGTGCCCCGGGTGCTGAGAAGATGAGCACCATGAAGACATAGCGGGTGTTCCCTCCAGGCTTCCCTTTCTGCTGTCCCGTTCTGGCCACCACTCAGGTGCCCGTGAGCCCCTTTGCTGCACGGCCCCGGTGTCCCTTTTCTTCACGTGGCTCAGCCGGCCCCTCTGGCCCCTGCAGCCCGCCGTGGCTAGTAGAAGTCTTTGGCAAGGCCAAGGCAAACTGCCCAGACCCCACCTGGTTACTTTTCATGCTTCAGGAGCGTTGTGGGCAGTAAAAGCCTTGCAGCCGGTGAGGTTGTTTGCAGCCTGGGTCCTGAACACGCCCATCCCTGCTGAGAACCCTTCAGGCGCTGTCCATTGCTCTTCGCATCCAGACAGGTCCCCGTGGCGGGTCACAGGCTCTGCTGGGTCTGGCGCCTCTGGCCGTCCCGACTGGCTTTCACTTCCTCGGTGGCCTGGGTCCCTTGGACATTCTGCTCTCGCACATACTGTTCCTCTTGCTGGAAACTGTTCCCTGTACCCGCTCTCCCTTCTTCCCACCCCTGAGCTCCTGCCTCTGCTCCAGGTACCTGCTATCCAGCTGCCCAAGTCTTTGCTGGGCTTGTGTCACCTTTTCACCGAGATCGTCTCTGATTTTAAAATCGCAGTTCCTCCCATCCCCCCGCTCTCCCCAGCACCTTCCTACTATACTTTTCTCCGTGACACTCAGTGCCATTTAACATCCGACATACTGCACTTACTACCTGTACTGAGGCTTTCTCCACTAGTGTGTAAGTTGCACAAGCGGAGGGAGTTTTGTTTCTTTGTTTTCATAGGAGCTCTTGTGCCCAGTACAGTGCCTGGTCGAGAGTGGGTGTTTAGGAGATATTTGTTGAGCCAGTGGGAAGACTCCTAATTCTAAGTCGCTCCCCTGTTTTCTTTGAGGTCTTCTCTCTGGGTTAGAATTCACTTGCTTTTAAGTACAATAACTAGAAGTTTCCAGACACCAAGAGCTAAAATCTAAAGGTATTTAAACCTTCTCTCCTCTGTGGATAGTACTCAGCCGTATTTGGTGGTGCTGCACCCAGTTTCCTGGTGATTGCTGGCACTGGGGTTGGTTTTCTGAAGGTCCAAGCCACCCTAGACATAAGGGAGACCTACGGCCCATATGCCCACCTCACGGCGGCCAGGCCAGAACCCTGGCAGCGAGCTCGGTCGGGCTTCGAGGGCCCAGAGTGTCTTATGTCTCAAGTGGCAGGTGGTCTGACCATTCACACCTCCCGTGGGACCAACGCTCTGGCCCATAATGATACCCAGGCCTACCTGTCTTCTACCACGGGGCCTCCTCCCTGGGGCATCTGCAGGGGCAGGCCCTTTTTAAATCTCTTGTAGGAACATTTCGTCAGCACGTGTGCACAAGTTCTGGACAGAGAGGGACGTCACACTGGGCCTTTGCAAACACACCGCATTCCCTTCCTTTATTTTATTAACTAATATTTATATAGGGAGTGCTGTGTGCCAGGCATTGTTCTAAGTGCTTTGCAAAGATGAACTCGTTTAATCTTCATAACAATCCTACATAGCAAGGCAATATAATGATACGTGTTGTTACACCGTGTGTAATTCATCTTTGGGCAAGGGGCACCTGGGTCTGGGTGCAAATTGCTTTATAGTCATGGCCTGCTTATTTTCTCTCTTCGCCCAAGGGATGGAAAGGGAAAAATCATAAATATTCGGTAGAGTGCACCAGAAGGGCAGATTTTCAGGCCCTTGAAAAGGAGTTGTACCAGGGTCCTCCACACTTCTGTATACTTGTGACGGCAGCGACCTGAGTATTTCCACCCGACCCTCTGCACAACATTCCCCACTTCTTCTCTGCTCGTCGGCCAGGGCTCATGCCATTTCCTGTCCTGCCATCTTTCTACATTGCCTGGTGTCTGAAGTCCAGTGCCAGGTGTGGGAGAGCAGCTGTCATGAGGCAGGACAGAGGAGCCCGTTAGTCTCTGGCCCTGGTCAGTCTCCGCTTTGAGGCTGGCACTTGCTTGGTGGTCTCCGTGGGGTGCATACCATGGTTTGGGATCCCCTGTGTTCAGCCCCCAGTGCCCTCCTCACCTGCTCTGATGAGGGGTCTCATGGGAACCCTTTAGCCAGTCAGAGGAGTTGGACTACATTCTAGACATTTAAATACCTATGGGGACAAAAAGTGATGTTTTTAATTATAATTTATATAGGATATGGAATTGCTATTTTTAGTAACCAGAACAGTGTTATGATTTAAGATCTTTCTTCTTTGACTTGGTTTTTCTACTTTGTCAACATTATGTAGGCATGCAGATTAATGAGTCAAATTATTGTGCACAGACTGTGATGAGAAGGGGCGGCTCATGAGTTCTCACCTGGACGTGGCTTCCTCCCCATCGGCAGCCATGATTTCAGCTGATGATGCTGATAATCGCTTCCATACTTCTAAATAACATGCTTATGGTTGCTGTTTCTGGAGCCACTCATTGTTATTTATTGAATCTGCATCTTCGTTAAATTTTAATTTTTGTTACATCAGTGTTAAGTATTTATAATAGTTCCTCTATGTATACATTATCTTAAACATTATTCACAACCGAGCGATGTTTGTATGCCATGGTTATTCTTCCTATTGGTTATTTTTGTGTTTTTAAAATAATGTCTTCATCTTTTAAATGTACTTCTTCAGTCTCATTCTCTTCTTCCACAGGCAAAAGTGCACAGGAAATCTATCATTTCCTGTGAATAAATTTTAAAATGTTGGGCATTCTGTCAGCTTCAACTTCGTAAGCTTTGTCTAGGAGAAAGTTCTCCATTTCCTGCCTGATTGCTCTAAGCCTGCTGACAGCTGTTTTCTTGAGATTTCCATCCCCATTTGAGGAACTGCCTACCTTCACCCTCTCTCCTGTTGGATCCCATTTCCTTCCTTTTTTTTTTTAATTTATTCTTTTTAATTAATATTTTTTATTTTTATTTATTTCTAGGAGAGAGAGAGAGAGACAGCGTGAGCAGGGGAGGGTCAGAGAGAGAAGGAGTGACAGACTCTGAAACAGGCTCCAGGCTCTGAGCTGGCAGTCAGCACAGAGCCCGACTCGGGGCTCGAACCCACGAACCGTGAGATCATGACCTAAGTGAAAGTCGGACGCTTAACCGACTAAGCCACCCAGGCGCCCCTTCCTTCCTTTTTCAGATGGATGACTTTCTCTTGTAGCTTCTGGAGAAGAATTTGTATTTCTCCTTCAGAAACATCCTCATTCTAGCCTCACATTAAATTGAGATTGTGGTAGTTCAGCTGGGTATAGAATGTTAGGTAAAGAGTCATTTTTCTCTCAGAATTTTAAAGGCTCAGCTTCCTTGCCTTTGCCCATGCAGAACAGATTTTAAGATGTTCGATTTCATTCTGATTCTTGACCCTTTCTAAGCAAGTGGAGACATGTAGGACCTTCCCTCTGTATCCAGGGTTCTGATATAACAGTGTGATATACTGTGATGTGAATCTGCTTTTATTTATTAAAAGTCTGAGGCCTTCAGCTCTGAAATATTGGTGAATTATTTCCCTCAGTGATTTTTTTTTTCTCTATAGTCTCTGGTACTCATGTTTTTCAGATGTTGGACTTCTTATGCTGGCCCTCAAATATTGTCTCCTTTTTATCCTGTTTCCTTGCTTATTCTACTTTCTGAGCTATTTCCTCAACTTTATCGTTTAAGCCTTCTGCTGAGAGTTTCATTTTTGCTACCATCATTTTAATCTTCAAGAGCTTTTTTGGTCATTACTCCTGTAATTGTTTGATGGATGCACTGTCTTCTTTTCCTGAGAATATTGTTGATAGTGTTTTTCCTTCTCCAAATAGTCCGTGTTCCCCCTGTTTTGATTCTTTGGGTGTCTCTTATATTGATTATTTATAATAATCCCTGGCTTTCCATACCTGTTTGAGTACATCACACACACATACACACACACACACACACACACACACACACACACACACAGTGCAGCACTGTACAAATGATTGGACCTTTTGTTTTTTTGGGGGGGCCTCGTGTCCTGTGATCTTCACCATAGGACAGTGAAGATCTTTTCTCTTTGGCTCTCACATACCTGCCTCACGGTAGATTCTTCTCTCCTCTTGTTTGGGGGTGTGTGTGGGGGGGACTGCTCTCATTCTGAAGGCCTATGGAGGAGAAAGGCTGTGCTCACAAAATTAGGGTAAAACCTTTTATCATAATCGTCCTGTCTTCACTATGGTACCCCCACTCTCAACTGTACCTGCTGGCTCTTGGAATTCCCCCTCTACTCTTTACAAAAACTAAAGCCCTCATCTACCGAAGTATGAAGGGCAGTGGTCCAACTCTTGGGAATTTCAGGGCATCCTTCCATTTTAGCTCCCTTTTACTCATTTCTGAGGATACCTGTCCCCACACGTGATTAGGCCTTTGACATGTCTATAATATAAATTAGATATTTCTAATTTCTTTACTTTCTTTACTTCTTTCTAAAATTGAGGTTTCAGGGGCACTTGGGTAGCTCATTCGGTTAAGCATCCAACTTTGGCTCAGGTCATGATCTTACAGTTCATGTGTTCGAGCCCTGCATCAGGCTCTGTGCTGACAGCTCAGAGCCTGGAGCCTCATTCGGATTCTATGACTCCCTCTCTCTCTCCGGCCCTCCCCTGCTCATGCTCTCTCTCAAAAAATAAATAAATGTTAAAAAACAAATAAAATTGAGGTTTCATATTAAAAAAGTAAGATGCAGCTAATCTAAACTGAAGAGCTCGAACATGCACATCCACCCTCAAACGCCACTCACATCAAGAGAGAGAACCTTTGCCACCTGCCAGGAAGCTCCCTCGTGTTTCTTCATCAGTAAGCTTTCTGTCACTATCAGTTGGCTTTGCCTTTTCTTGAAATTTATAACAATGGGATTGTACATTTTGTACTCTTTCTGGCTTCTTGTACTGTGTGTAATATCTGAGATCCATCCATGTCACCGTGTGCAGCGACAGCTCATTCTTTGTGACTGCAGCATAGTATCTGTCTGATGATTGTATTGCAGTTTACTGGCCCGTTCCACTGCTGATGGCTATCTGAGTCATATCTGTTGGGGGACTTCTGTGAATAATGCTGCTATGAATGTTCTTACTCATGTCGTTTATTAGACCTGTGTACTCCCTTCTTTGGGGACAGTCCTGGGAGTGAAATTGGCCAGGTCATCGGGAAGATGGAGGTTGAGCTATGGTAAATCTCTCTGGAGGGCTTCACAAAGGGGTTGTACCAAGCCAGCTGCTTCTGCTTCATTCCCACCTTCAGCTGATTATTAAACCTTCTGAGTGAGTGGAGTCCACGTGTTCACCTGCTCTCTGGTTTCCACAGTTCTGTGGCTGTTCCCTCCTCGCCTCTCCTCTTTGCCCTGAAGAGTTGACTGTCTTTGCAATACAGTGTGTGGAAGGAACAGAGTAAGTGTGAGGTTCCAGTCCGCCATCTTTAACTGGGAGACTCTTAGGACTCGAAGAAGGCTTTTAGTTCTCAGTCTCGCCAAACGTGATCACTCTTGTGTTTTCTTGGAGTCATTTCTGCCTAAAGGTTTTATAAAAACAAGGCTTTATTGCTCTCAGCCGGTCACAGCTACTCCAGACTTTGTTTTCTACGTCCCTCATGGCCAGCAAAATGACAAGACCATTCTGATTCCATGTCTTTAGCATATAAAAATTAGTAAAGAACACAGACTGAAGGTATGGTTTATGAGGTTCTTTCCCTTAAATATTTTTTCCCGAGTTTGCAGTGTTCAAGTCTAGGCAGATCTGAATGCCCTAATATTTAACCTTGTAATATTCCAAGTGTGTGTTCCAGGTGTTTCCCTCACCGCTGGGACTTCTTCCCCATTTTGGCTCAGGTACATTAGGGCTAGGAGGCACAGGGGATCTCCTATAGCCCTGAATTCAAAAGTAGACCATGTTTTACCCAAAGAATGGAGGGTGCATGTTGGTCCCCACCCACCCCCTGGGCTTCTTCCAGTGCTGAGGTGGCAACAGGCGGGGTGGAGATGACTGAGGAGTCCCAGACACCTTCTTTGCTCACAGTGGTGGTGACCATGCCAGCAGACACGATGGTGCACACTTAATGCCTGAGGTGCTCTGAGCTCCCAGGTTCTGAACGTCCCATCCATTTACTGCTCGGGCCCCTCCCCAGGAGACCTGACCCTTGGTGCCCTAACTTATCCCTTTACCAATCCTTCTTGTATCATAGAACCGGCAAGACCACATTTCTTTTCCTGTGGCCATAGTTCACGTCATTTGATGTGTTTCTACTCATTAGAACAGTGTTAGTGTGAGGAGGGGCCTCAGTCACCTGGCCACGTAGCCAGGTTATCAGTACAGTAGCAGGTGCATCAGGATGCAGTAATGCCAGTGCTTAGCACACGGTAAGAATTCCATGATTGATAAGTGACATCTTACGTGTTATTTCTTCTAGAGTTGAGTGTCTGAGTATCCTAGTAGAGTTATTTGCTTCACCTGGTCTAATTCTCCTATGCCCTTGGCTCACCTCACTCTTTGGCGTCCCAAGAATGTAATCAACTGAAACAACCTGAAGACCCTTCATCTTTATTTCCCCTGCTGCTTCATATATTGAGATATGTTACCTGAAAACCACTAATTTAGTACATTCTCCTTCCATTAATGTAACAAATAATATTTTTAAGTATAGATAACCACATAATTACACCTTTACCAAACCTCTAATCAGATGCATTTAATACTCATTTGTTCATGTAATACATTTCTCTCTTCTATATCATATTAAATTTCCTTGTAATCATTGTTACCTATGGGCATAAATAATAGTTAGGTTCTTACACTAACTGGTAAGAGCATTTTTGAAAGAAAGTAAAGACACAATTTGGCAACACTGACAGAAATGTCAGATATTTTGCTGGGAAGGTAAACATTGCAGTTGGGGAGAGGAGCGTGATTGTAAGTCTCAGGGTTCGGTGAGTACATTCATCTGTGTTGTGGATTAACTAGGTTATTGTGAGGTAGCCTGAGACCAAATCATCAGTTACAGTGTTATTTCTGTGACAAATCCTAGTTGCTTTCCAAGTAGCCAGTTTAGGAACAAACTTTTGCACGCAATACATTTGTAAAGTGAAAACCATTCTAACAGGTTTACCAATTTTTATAATTCCAGTGCCTCCCTCCCCACCCCCCACCCCCTGTCTTTTTAAAAATACTGCTGGATGCTCCAAGGGGGATACTTTACCAAACGCCAAATGTTTGCAAGTTAATACATATGTATTTTAATGTTTTTAAGTACAGAATTATGGTGAATTCAGAGAGTATAGAGCCTTATCTTTTTTGGGGAAATGACGTTACTCCACCCAAATGGAAGGCTTCAGTAAAAAAGGCTTTGGTATCCAGAATCTCCTCTATAATTCCGGTGATTTCCCTGTTGCCTTCGGCTGCTCTGACAGTTTGGCCCAGGAATTTGCTGCTGTGTATTCCCTGTTACCCCTGGCTGGAACACCTGTCTGCATGACCAGACTGGACCATGTCAATAAGTCTGGAGTATCCCTCTATTTAACACACTTTTGGATGTACCAACCATATCTCGTAAATCCAGGGGTCAAGTCGTTTGTTGTCAAAAGGCTGTGAGGGTTATTCACTCTTTATTATCACTTGGTCAGTGGTTCTTTGATGGTCCTGTGAAGACAGTCCCCAGCATTGAGTACAAGTGTTCTCCCCACCACCCCCCTCCACCAGCAGAAGCCTTGTGTGCGCGTCCAAAGCTCCGTGAAGAAGGGACTGTATCTGTCTCCTTCATCACACTGCTCCAGGCACCTGGCCCTGTACATGCTACGTCATTGCTCGTTTTCCAGGCACTGGACATAGATATAGCGGGCTTTGATTGCTGCTTTATACCTGGACAAATTAAGGCAGCACACAGTTGAGTAAGAAGTGGTGCTGTGGTGACAGGATGGTGGCTGTGTTGAAATAATACGTGAGAAGTGCTGACCTTGATGCCCTGGCATGTAGAAACTCGCTAATGATAGCAAGGGGCACATTCATCACTACTTATTGCCAAAAAAGAGCACAACTGATTGGTCAAAGAGTGAGGTTTAGGATACCTGTCTCCCCACTCCCCAAATCCAATGAACCCTCTGAGACAAGCCAGTTCCCAGGCCAGCCCTCTGTGGCATGCAGCTCAGCAGTGGGTCCCCATTCCCTCCCCACAGTGACTACAGCAAGTCCCGGTTTGCTCATCCCTAAACCATTGGAATAGAACAATGGATTGAGGCTATACGAATCCAAAATAGCATGATACCAAAAAAGAAAGAAAGAAAAGCTTCTTTATGCTTTACCTTTGAAGTAATGCAGCTCCCTTCAAATTAAACATTTGTCAAGAATCATGTCATTTTAGAACTGGTGAAGCTGATGATGAGTAAAATACAGAACTTTTCATGCTCTTGCAAAGCATCATGGACCCTTGAGCTGCTAAGCAAATAACACCAGCCTGTTCCAGGAGTCGTATTGAAACAGGCAAGTCTTGTATTGGGCAGGGATTTCAGCAGGTGCCTCTCACATAAGATGCTACATCCACCCATTGAGCCTTCACAGGGTGATGTGAGGGTCAGGTGGGATGAGGAATAAGAAGGTGAGGCCAAGCATCCAAAACTTCGAGTATTTTGTGATTCGGCGAAGTGAGCAATTTGATGGGCTGGTGACCTGGCTGGGAAAGCTCGTGACCTGGCTGTGGGAACGGATTGTAAAGAAGCACAAGCACGCACGTGTGTGTGTGTAGAAGTTGGACTGCAGCTGGATGTAGAAGATGCTGAACCTTCTCAGAAAGCCTGAACTGAGGAGAAAGAGTTCTGAGGTTGCCCAGCTGAGAACCCACCCCGGGGATTAGGGAAAAGAGGGAAGAGAAGGAGGAGGGGGGTGTTCTGTGCATATCCCACTGTCTTGTTAATTTCTGCATTCAGCCCATCCCAAATTAGACCAGATTCATATCTATCAACCAAGTGTCTTCACAAAGAAAATGTTGCTGCACAGCCCAGCCTTGGGGCCATGTGAAATCCCTGAGAGCTGGGGCAGGCCGACAAGGCTGGGCAGGTGTGAAGGGGGCTGACCACGTACAACAGCCATTTTCCAGACAGGGAATTCTTGCCCATCACAGACTAGTTCATCTGCCTCCCCTGCACCTGTCTCGGCCAGAGAAATCATCTGGTTTGTAAGTAACTAACTGTTCAGAGTGTGCTTACTTGGGCGCCATATTGATTTTGTTCTTTTCACCCGCCACAGGTATTGAACTGACAAGTCCACTCCAGGTCCCCCTGAATGAATAGACCATTTCATCACCGGCCTGTTTCTGTGCTTGCTAAAGTTGTCCTGCTATTTAATTTAAATTTTCCTGACAGTGGTTGAGCACATTATCATCAGCTCTCGTTTGAGTTCTTGTGCCTACAGGGACCAGGGAATAGAGAAGTCTCATTTTCTTTAACTAAGCAATAGTCTTTCTTGTCGATTTGCTACAGAGAACATTGGTTTGCTTGTTGAAAAAAGAAGAAGAAAATCTTACTAAAACAGTAAATAGATTCATAACACTGTTGAAATCTATTCGCAGCATCTGTTATTTAGACAGCCTCCATGGAGGAGAGAAAATGTTTTGAAGGTCTCAGAGGTGGATGGTTTTCATCAGTAGTTTTCTGGTGGAATTTTGCCGTCACTGCATTTGCTGGCCAGGATAGGGATGGTTAAAGGGAATAGAAACACACAGTTTTCCTCTTCATTTTTTGCTCTGCTTTTTTCTGTAGCCAGGTCATACTCTATGGGGCTTTGAGGCAGCTTCTGCTCTCCTTTGTCCCCAAAGGGGAAAACAAAATATATTCATCATGGTTTTTCATGGTTGGCAGGTAAGCACTCAAGTTTTGTGGTATCTGCTTGCATTTCTGGTAGAGATATGCTGTAAGTGGAACACAGCGTTATTTCCCTTCAGAAGATGGAGCCCTAATCTATTGTTGAGTGTTAGGAGTTCTTTATATATTCTGGATATTAATGCTTTATATGATATATGATTTGCAGATTTTTCTCTCATCTTGTGATGCACAAAAGTTTTAAAAATTGTCATGAAGTTCATTTTATGTTTTTTTTTCCTTTTGTTGCCTGTATCCATATCAATACATCAAGTTTTATATTGAAATAGAGCAGTTGGTTTTTACCTTGAATCTGTTTCTTTCCCATTCTTTTTTTTTTATGTCAATAAATGATATGACCTCCCAGTTCCTGAAATGCCAGGAATTACGTTTAAGTCCATCTTCTCTTTCTCG
Source organism: Proteles cristata cristata (assembly GCA_017311185.1). Taxonomy (NCBI): domain Eukaryota; kingdom Metazoa; phylum Chordata; class Mammalia; order Carnivora; family Hyaenidae; genus Proteles; species Proteles cristata. The sequence continues at coordinate 151,828 of JAESUZ010000846.1, forward strand.
TGACTAATACAACAAGGACTTCCATTGTTTCTACCCCCTAAATATCTTTCAAATACTTCTATTTATACCTCTCATTCTTCATTGCTAGTATATATGCGGTTAATTTTTGTATAGTGACTTTGCATCCAACAACCAAGCTAATCCTCCCTTATTAAGCTAGAAATCTTTTTAAAAAATAGATTCTTTGGAGCTTTCTACAGAGGCAGTCATGTCCTCTGAGAATAGGCAGTTTTATTTTCTCTTTTCCAATCTGTATGTTTTTTATTTCTTTTTTCTGGCCTTGCTGCACTGGCCAAAACTTCCTGAGTGATGTTGAATAGAAATGGTTAAGACCAGACATCTTTGCTTTGTTCTCAGTCAGAGGGGGAGAGCATTCAGTCTTTTACCATTAAGCGTGGCATTAGCTACGGGTTTTTTGTAGATGTACTTTATCCAGTTAAGGATGTTTACTTCTTTTCCAAGTCTACGAAGAGATTTTATCAGACTGTGTATTTTAAGGCTATTTGCAAAGAAAGACGATAATGATCTCCACCTTAATGAATAATGACAGGTTACACATTCCACGGTGCCACAGCATATTAAAAATTCAAAATTAATGGGGTACCTGGATATTTCACTTGGTTGAGTGTCACACTCTTGCTCTTGGCTCAGGTCATGATCTCACAGTTCATGGGTTCAAGCCCTCTGTCAAGCTCCACACTGATAGTGCAGAGCCTGCTTGGGATTCTCTTTGTCTCTCTTTCAAAATAAATAAATAAACTTTAAAAAAATTCAAGAGTAACGAATAACATAAATATTTTTTCATAATCTTTATAGTGTTTTCTACCTCCTGGTTTTCTTTTAACTATTTGCATTAAAAACACTTTTTTAAGGGGTGCCTGGGTGGCTTAGTCGGTTAAGCATCCGACTTTCGCTTAGGTAGGTCCTGATCTCGCGGTTCGTGGGTTCGAGCCCCGTGTCGGGCTCTGTGCTGACTGCCAGCACAGAGACTGGAGCCTGTTTCAGAGTCTGTATCTCCCTCTCTCTCTGACCCTCCCTTGCTCACGCTGTCTCTCTCTCTCTCTCCTAAAAATAAATAAAAATTTAAAAAACAACAACACTTTTTTAATATGTATTTTAAACACATCACAGGTTCCACACCACCCTTGTCAGTCCCATCCAGAGCTCTCAGCAGTTAGCAGGTGTGTACTGACATCGGGTCCTTCTTCACATTGGCCTCCTTCTTCTCTCGGTACCCACTTTTCAGCAGGTGCCCCTCATCTGCTGTGGCGACTCATCCAGAACAGTTCTCCTCCTCTCTCCTTTTTGTTTTTCGTTCAAGTATAATTAACATAATGTTCTATTAGTGTCAGGTGTACAAGATAATGATTCAGGAATTCTCTACATTTCTCAGCGCGCATCACGATAAGTGTCCTCTTAATGCCTTCATCTCTTTCACCCATCCCTCTGGCCCCCTCCCCTCCTCAACCATCAGTTCTTTGTATTTAAGACTCTTGTTTTTTTTTTTTTCCTTTTTCTTTGTTTGTTCCTAAATTCCACAAGTGAGTGAGATCATGTGGTATCTGTCTTTCTCTGACTTACTTCACTTAGCGAATGGCAAGATTTCCTTCTTTTTTATAACTAATATTCCATTTTTATATACATACTACATCTTCTTTAGCCATTCATCACTTGACCAGACATGGTTGCTCTCGTATCTTGGCTATTTAAGTAATTCCGAAATAATCTTTTTGAATTCATGTTTCTGTTTTCTTTGAATAAATACCCAGTAGCGGAACTACTGGCTCAGGTAGTATTTCTGTTTTTAATTTTTTGAAGAACCTCCATACTGTTTTCCACGATGGTTCACCAGTTTGCATTCCCACCAGCACTGTAACGGGATTCCTTTTTCTCCACATCCTTGCCAGTACTTGTTATTTCTCGTCTTGGTGTTGAATAAGTTCTTATATAATTTGGACATGAACCCCCTTATCAGAGATATCATTTGCTAATATCTTCTCCCATTCCATAGGTTGCCTTTTTGTTTTGTTGCTGGTTTCCTTCACTGTGCAAGTTTTTTTTTTTTTTATGTGGTCCCAATAGTTTAATTTTGCTTTCTGTGTCCCTTGCCTCTGGAGACATATCTAGAAAAATGTTTCTGTGGCCAATGTCAAAGAAATTACTGCCTCTGCTCTCTTCTAGGGTTTTTATGGCTTCAGGTCTTATATTTAGTTCTTTGATCCATTTGGGTTTATTTTATTTTTTTATTTTTTTAATGTTTTTTTTTTTTTTTTTCTAGGAGAGAAAGAGACAGCGTGAGCAGGGGAGGGTCAGAAAGAGAGGGAGTCACAGACTGAAACAGTCTCCAGGCTCTGAGCTGGCAGTCAGCACAGAGCCTGACGCGGGGCCCGAACCCACGAACCGCGAGATCATGACCTAAGTGAAAGTCGGACAGTTAACCGACTAAGCCACCCAGGCGCCCCCATTTGGGTTTATTTTTGTATATGGAGTAAGTGATCCAGTTTCATTCCTTTGCATGTAGCTGTCCAGTTTTCCCACCACTGGGTGTGGAGGAGACTGTCTTTTTCCCATTGAATATTCTTCCCTCTTTGATTGTAGATTAATTGACCATATAAGCATGGGCTTATTTCTAAGTTTTTCTGTTCTATTCCATTAATCTCTGTGTCTGTTTTTGTGCCAGTTCCATACTGTGTTGATTACTGCAGCTTTGTACTGTAACTTCAGTTTGGGATTGTGATACCTCCAGCTTTGTTCTTATTTCTCAGGATTGCTTTGGTTATTCAGTCTTTTGTGGTTCCATACAAATTTTAGGATTATTTGTTCGAGTTCTGTGAAGCTCACACAAACAAATGGAAAGATTCCATTCCCATGGGTTGGAGGAATGAATATTGTTAAAACGTCCGTACTACACAAAACAATCTACAGATTTAATGCAATCCCTATTTCCAAACAAAATAGAAACATATTTCACAGAACTAGAACAAATAATCCTAAAATTTTAATGGGATCTCTTTCTCTCTTCTTAGTCCTTTCTTGCCAGTTTTCTTCCTTCTCCAAAGTCTCTTCTTTCCCTGAGTCCCTTTCCATCCTTCCTGTGAAGTGCAGAGCCCTGCTCAATTCTTAAGAAACTCATGGAAGCTCTGTGTCCTTGGCCAAGGTAACATTTTTTCTTTTCCTGATGATAGTGAGGTTTGGCTTTGGGCTTTGCTATTAATAATATGACTTCTTTAGAAAGTACTACCTTCTATTAAGATGTACTAGCAGCTCTGTTAATAATACTAAGGGGTTATTGATGTCCTGACCCGAAAGACATTCTGATACATGCAGAAGAAAGTGTGTTGAAAATAATGCAAATGTTTTCCTTAAGCTTGGCTTTTTGTAATCGAGAAGTTACTCCTTTGCTTCTAAATTCTTATCTAAAAATTACTCATATCCCTGGGGAATGTTTTCTTTCCTTCAGAAATGATTTATTGATTGCTGTGTGCACACTGTGAGTCACTGGTCAAAAAGAGAGAATTCAGTACATTCGGGTGTGGGGGTGGAGGAAAGACAGCTAACGTTTTTGCCACTCTGTCTGTAAACTCTGGAAATCATGGTCTTGGTGTGAATCCTTATATTTACCCTCTGAGGTATGGAGGTCACCATCTTCATCTCACACACGATGTGACCAAAGCTCATAGGAACCAAATGACTCCCCCAAGGCCACGTGACTTAAAAGGGGCAAGAGCCACGTACCAAACCCAGGTGTCCTAGACCTCACGTCTACACCATGCCTCCATGTTAGGGGTGTAGAAAGTTCTGGAAAAGCTTTATGAGAGAGGCTCATATTTGACTGAGGAGATCCAGGAAAGATGGGTTTCATGATTTTTAACAGTTTATTGGGGGATATTTGTGGTTTCGCCTAAAGCAGGATGCCTCCGAAGTTTGGAAACGAACATCCTATTACTGTGTGTAATTGATAGCTCTTCAGTGTAGGTTGCTTGTAGGCAAGGTCTCCTTTCCCTGTTTTGACCCAACCTTTCTCCTAAGGTGCTTTTTTGTGAATCGTCATTAGCTCACCGATCATCATTTGTGTCAGTGTGTGAAGGGTCGTGATGTGAAGGGTCGTGATGAAATGCCCTTTGAAAACCAGAAATGGGAGACACTACATGCCAGTGCGTTACCCAGTCCTTGTCCTGTGGGTCAGGACGGCTCAGAGAAGTCACCCTGGAAGCTAGGATCTTAGTCTGTGACCAAGACACTGTAATGAGAAGCAGCCCTCTGAGCTGGAGTCCTGGGTTTAACCCCTGACTCCCCACTGGTTGTCAGACCGAGTTGATGGGTGAGGACAGCCCTTAAAACAGTGCCTGGCACGTTGCGAGTGCCAGATAAGTGTCCCCACATCTGCATGAATGGAAAGAAGGGACCATGCATGGTGGCTTTGGGATTTCTAGAACACCGGTTAAGGAAAGATTAGCCTTGGTTTGTGGAGTCCCTTGGAAATGGTTTATCACGTTCCAGGCCATAAAGATTCGTCCTCCCTTCCCATTCCTCCAGATGGGAGAAGAACTGACCAGTGGGGTCTTAGAGGAGGCTCTGTAAAGTTAGCACGGGTGCCCACAGTCCAGGTTCGGCTAAACCAGCAGCGTCAGGAGCCCCAGGGCCAGCCCAGCCCAGCGAGGAGGCAGACGCTGGCTGTGAGCCAATGCCCAGCACCACTGAGGGAGGGCCTTTCTGGTCCCTGGTGCCAGGCAGGACCTGCTTCTCCCCTGGAGAACTCCCCCTGCGGCGGGCAGCCCGCCGACCCCTTCCCCAGGCAAATTCCACTCATCCCGGAAATTGGGATCGCTTCGAAATGGAGCTGCCTGACTGGCCTCTCCTGAATCTTCTTTAAACCTTAGGATCCTGGAACTAAAATCACCTTAAAAAAATCACTTCTTTTTAGTAAAAATGGAAGTTGGTACATAAGCTTGGAAAAAGGAAGGAAGGAAGGAACTTTTAAAACGTAGTATAAAGGATTTTAAACTGAATGTGGAAGTCCCCCTCCCTCCCTACTTCTGTCTCCCAGATTTAACCAAAGTCAATAGTTTCCTTTACGTCTTCGGAGAAATTTTATCCACCATATATGAATATGTGTAAACCTTTTGAAAATTTACATGTGATTTTTTTCCTCCATGCATTTACCTTTTTAACTTAATATATTAATGATCTTTCTGTTGAATCAGTGTAGATCTACTTCTTTCTTTACTTTTTATTTATTTTATTAGAATGCATTGTAAAGCTCTGTCAGTGGGATATGGGAATTCTAAACTCTTACCCATCCAACAACATGGCTAAAAGTCAGTGCACACCAAACTTGGCATAATCACAGGAGAAATAGAATCATTGACAGTTATGGTGGAGACTTCACTGAGTCTGTCCAGAAGTGACACGGATCAGCAGGCCAAAGGCAAGGCCATGAACGGTACCGGAGATTTGAATCACCCCTTGCCCAAGTGTGATGGGGTGGAGGTACGAGGGGCCCCCACATTCCCCAGTTAGAGAGTGCACGTTCTTTCCAAGCCCACACTGGGTAGCAAGAAAAACTGGCGTCTATAAAGGAATTCTTGGTCCTGCTAATTTCTTGTAGCTGGAACTCCTGAAACGGTTTTGTCTCGTTTCTTTCTTCCCTGAGTCTGTTCCAACCCACTCCTGCATCACGCCCGCCTATTGTATGACTTTCTAGACTGAATTCCTCTCTGCGTTAGGTCCTCCTTCTTAACTGCAGTCTTTTTGCAGAGACCTTGTGGCCTCCTTTTAAGTTCACGATAGACACAGAACATTGGGTATAGTTTTCATCTGTTCATGGCAAGGTTTTCCAGGTGCCTTTCCACCGTCCCTGGGGAGACGGGGCTGCTCTTTTCTCTCGGCATTTTCCTCCTGCTGTCGGTGCACAATATTGAGCATGTTCCTCAGGAATCATGTGGTGCAGGAATCCTCCCACCTTACTCTTCTCAGCAATAATTCACAACATGTGATATGGATAGTGTGCGCCTATCATTTGCTGGACCGGTTGTCTGACTTGCCGGTGGGAGGGAAAGATTCATATCTCTGGCTCACAGTTTGCCCCAGTAACGAAATCGGTGCCTTAGACACAGTCCTCAGTAAAGATTTGTTGAATGAATTAGCACAGAGGGGCTCAGAAAACCACACCGAACAAAAACAACCAAAAACAGATCCAGAATGTTGTTGGTCATTTCAAATCCCGTTCACTAAAGTGTTACTCCATTATGACAGGAAGTGTGGAAACCAGGAATCTGGAGGAGGGAGAACTCTCTGTTCAGACCATTATCTCCGTACTGAATCCTGTGTTTCTGGGGTAGGATGGAGTGAGACACACTTAATATTTAAGACGCTGAGCCTGTGCCCGTTTTCACACCATTAGTAGGATACAAAAGTACCTCTTCCCCTGGATGGGGTGTGGAGGTGGGATTTGCCAAGATGCACAGACCAGTCGATCTGGCCATTTGGGTTCTAAGAGTTTTTCCCGCACGGGTGCTCACACAGTCTGCAAGGGCATGTGTATGGTAAAGAATAACTTTAAGCAGCAGTTGGTTTGGGACTAGCGTTCAAAGCGCGGTGCCCACACAATAGGGGGCTCACATGATGACCCATTGAGATCAGACAGAAAAGCTACAACTATTTTTCATTTGAATAAAAGAAATGAAGCCTCACTAATATTTAATATTCACTAATATTCAATATATGAATGTTATCATATATTATCATATATCATCACTCCGTGAGCAACGTTGGGCAGATAGCCACTTAGACACGGAATGTCCCGAGGGAAGGGGCCAGAGGTTCCCGCCTCACTTGCTGATCTGCTTCTAACATACTGTTTGCAGCGCCCACACGCCCGGTTGTGTGTATTCCTAGCTCGTGCTCTCTCGTGTTGATGCACGAACAGCCGCGGCCCTTTCAGACGTGACCCTCTCTCTTGCAGGGACGCCCTGGCGGAAGGAGCAGACGGTGGACTTGCAGCGGGTGCTGGCCCGTGTGGACAGCGACATCCCGCTGGTGCTCGTCAGCGGCAACCACGACCTGGGCAACGCGCCCACTCCCGAGACCGTGGCCGAGTTCCAGCGGACCTGGGGCGACGACTACTTCAGCTTCTGGGTCGGGGGCGTCCTGTGCCTCGTGCTCAACTCCCAGTTCTGGTTCGATGCCTCCGGGTGCCCGGCCTTGAAGCAGGCGCAGGACCAGTGGCTGGACCAGCAGCTGAGCGTCGCGGGACAGCGCCAGTGCCGGCACGCCGTCGTCTTCCAGCACGTCCCGCTCTTCCTCCGGAGCATCGACGAGGACGACGACTACTTCAACCTCACCAAGGCCGTGCGCAAGGAGGTGGCCGACAAGCTCATCAGAGCAGGTAGCGCCCTGGACCCCGGGGGCTGGTGGGGAGGGCCGTCTAGAGAGGGGGCTTCCAGAGCCTTCTCCCACCCCCCACCCCCTGCAGCCTGGCAAAGCAGAGAGAGGATGGGGCTTTGGGCAGAACTGGGTTCTGACCGCAGCTTCACCGCTTACTGGCCTTGTGGCCTTGGACAAGCCGCCTAGCCCTTCCAGCCTCAGTGTGGTCATCTGTAAAGTGGGAGTGGCAGAAGGAGCTCTCTCACGGGGCGGGTGTGAGGATTAAAGGACAAAGGGCCTATAAAGCATTACAGGAGCCCCTGGCCTACCAAGTAGTGAAGCTGTGGCAGCTGCTGGCTGCTGAGGGGGGGGTCCTGCAGGTAGGAGTGAGTGGGGTTGGATGGGGGTCTGAGTGCAGCTCTACTGACCAGGGAGAGGGGACATTGCCAGGGTCATCTTTCCTGAACTTGCCTGTCGGCTGGTGGTCTTCAAGAGTCAGGCTTCCCACCAGTGTTAGATGTAGCCCCCGGGAGGCCTGAGGCCTTATCAGCTTTCCTAGAACAAGGACTCAATTCTCCCCAGAACCATGAGAGAGAAATGCATTTAATCTGATTGAACCTGCTGTAAACACTTAGCTAATTACGTATTGAACATGTGCGCGCGCGCGCACACACACACACACACACACACACACACACACACCCATGAAGCACTGGTCGGTGCCCCTCCGTCGCCCCTCCCACAGCACTGCACTGTGTCTGTCATGAGAACCAGGTGCTCCGCACCGACTCCCTGCATGACCAATGACTCGGCAGGATTCTGGCTTTGATGACCATTGTCTCCTCTTTTGGTTTTAATGCCTCCTTCCAGATCTTTCCAGACTGTACTTCATCCAATTCTTCTGAAACTTAAATACATCCATTTATTCGTTAGGAGGCAGGGAGATGGAGAGGTGGTGGCCTGACCCTGTAGCTAGTGTTCGTTTAAAAAATAAAAAAATCTTACACTCTTTTTTTCATCTTTGAACACATTTAAATGTGTTCGCATTTACTTGCAAAATGTACAATAGGCCCTTCTGTATTTTTGAGACATTTTACAAAGAGCTTGCATAATTGGAGACATTTTCTAACTGTTCCATGGAGATGAAGTTGGAAAACTTCTCTTGAGGCTTTGAAATTTCATGCCATGCTCGAGTCGGTGCAGAAAACCGTTTCGATGACACGGAAGTGAAGGGTCAGGATGGCATGAGCACCAGCATGGAGACTACTCTGTAACAGAGAATAATGCCAGAGAGCACTGAATGCCAGGCAAGTGATTCCTTTCATATCGCATGATAAGTGATGTAAATGCCATCCCTGTGGCTGCTCTTTGCTCGCCGTTCCTGCCAACCGCATTCTTGAGTGGCGTGTCCGCGAGGGGGCCCAGCAGCACCCCCGAATACGGAGACCTGTGGACATGTGTGAAGAGAGAGCCCACAGCTCTAACTGGGCACCCACAGGAGCCCCGGAGGCGGCATCGTCTTTGGCCCTGCGAGGTCCCAGCACACCCACAGCTGGTCTGTATCTTGAGGTGGGTTCCATTTCCCCGGCTCACAGAGATGGCTGTCTACCACCAGGATGCCAACCGATTGACTTAAAGCAAGACTGAAACCCTCCCCTCCGCCCCAACAGCACAGCCTCTGCCTGCGGGCGGGACAGCATGGGAAGCCAAGTTCAAGTCAGGCGCTTGCTTGCCCGGCATGAGACCGAGCAGAGGAAGTAGTTGTCTTGTTCCACTCTTAATGGCGTCCAGCTCTGGAACGCTGATGGGCCCGTCTCCAGGAGGGCCTCCTTGCCCAGAATATACTCTGGTATTTCCGGTGCCTTAACATCTCTCCAGACTGTCCACTTCCTGAGGCCACCATCTCGGCCATGGCAGCAGCTCTGCAGCCCCCCGCGCTCCTGGGGCCCCGCTCTCCCCCACTGCCTCTGCCTCTTCCATTTCCCCTGGCCAGCTACTGCCCTTCGGCACCTTCTGCATGAGGTGCCCCCAGCCCTACCCTGGGCTCTTCCTCAGCTCGCCTTGATCCCAGAGGACTTGTTTGTACCCACTTCTCAGTCACCCACCGGACGCGGCTCCTTGAGTGTGGAGGTGCTGTCATCTCTGCGTTAGGACGCCTGGCTCGGGTCAATTCACAACCAGTGCTTCCCCTGTGTTTGTGGAATGACTGAGGGACTGACACAGCCCATTTGTTTGGTTAGCACCCACTGTACGCTGCGCACGGAGGCCGGTCCACGCTCTCACAGCGCTCCTGGGCATAGAGCTCTTCCAAGGTGCGTTCTGACTGTCAAACATACATCACGCGGTGTCTAAGCTTTTTGCTTCGGTGACGTCTGCCCTGATGCTGGCTCTCCAGTTCGAACAGCAGTCAGTTTCTCTCTTCCCACGTGGCCCCGCACTGTTCCCACCAGGCACCTTCACTTAGGAGAAGGTCCTATTGGCCACTGACGTTAGGCTCTTCACCTAAGCCTGCTTAACCTGGGAAAAGCAGAGAGCTGGGCGTCCTTGCCGCTGTCACCTGTCAGCTTTAGTGGCTTAGCAAGCCCGGCCCTTTGCTTTACGGCCTTCCAGACACAGAGCAAGCCAAGGGCAACGTTGGGAAGAGACCCAGGCCGCATGTGGACCCGGCTCGGTGGCAGGCTGAGTGACCTGCTTGGAACAGGGTAGGTGGGCCCTGATGGGGAATGTGTGCCCCCCTGACTCACGCTACAGGAGATCGCTCGGGTCACAGCAGTGTAATTCGTGGACTCATTTGGGAAAGCCAGAGTTCAACTGACATTTCATAAGATCCGTGAACTTCAAGACCGTGGTAAAATTGGGGGGGGGATGCTGCTGTTTATTGCTGCTTTCAGCTTCTCCCCCACAGCCATATTATTCCCTCGCACTATTCTGGTCTCACTTATCTCCCTGTGTTAAAATGCCGGTACTCAAAAATATGTCAAAGCTCATCAGAATATCCGGGTAGCTTTTAATTATGATAATTGTGTTGTTATAAAATATCCTTTTACAGAGCACATCCCTCCCAAAACCACCATGGAGGTAAAACCCAGCTTCCTTCCAGCAAGCTTAATGAATAATTCTGAATCATTGTGTGGGATGAATAAATGATTTAATAACGAACATCAACAATCATCTCTCATTGTTGCGTTAATGTTTCGAATGGGATGAGGTGAATGAGGAGGAGGGGTGTTACTATACAGTGGGCCCGCGGGTGTGTTGAGATGCCTTCTGTGAGTCCAAGCCTGCGAGCCTCCCTGCTCAGGTTTCCCTAGAAACGGACTCATTCTGTTTCTACTTGGGAAGCTCAGTGAAAAACCTTCTTTGTGTGATACAAAAGCGTCAATAGCCAGCGCAAATAAACAGTTATCAGGGCAGGACAGACGCACCGATGGGAAGCGGCACCCGTAATTTTCGGTCTTCCTTTGCACTGCCTGAGGATAATCAATTTCATCACATCCACGGGATGTAGAAATTGGTTTTCCCCTTAATTCACCTGATACCTAGTTGAGTTGCAAAGACAGATAGTAGATAATGAAATCGTGGTTGAACCTGGCCGTTGTCTCTCTCCCTCATGCCTTTTTCAGCAAAAGGTTAATTTGTGACCCAGTTAATACGGATTCCAATTTAAGAACTCAATCTTAAAAAACCTAAAGTCTGGCTCTTTTAACTGACCTTGTCTCCCTTGATGCCTTGATGCCTTTTCTTTTTTCCATTCTCAACACAGAGATGAGAACTGTGTAGAAGGGAGCCCAGAGCGCATTTGGCAATTATGAAAAATTCCAGTAAGTTGATCTTTCCTTCAAAAGTTAATGAGTAATTTCACAGAAATAGTTTCATCTCCAGTGTTTATGCCTCTAAAAAAAAAAAAAAACAAAAAAACAACAAACCAGAGAGAAAGAGATCTTAGCCCATGGTTATCATTTTAAAATTTCAAAGTTTGAAAGAACAAAATGGTCGGGTTTCCAGGGTCCTCTTTGTAGGAAAAATAAAACATCAGATTCTACTCTGATGTCTCATTGAGTTGGGTTGAAATTATATGTTATGTCCTGATTCCTCCAAGAAATGGAATCCTGGCTTTGTTCACCTCTGGAAGCGCAGCCCCTCGCCAAGACTGTCATGGGGTAGCCCCATCAACAATAGATTTTAGCTAAGTGGAATGGAAGTAATTTTGATGCACATACTTATTGGCAGACTCAAAGGTAATGTCCGTATTCCCTCTGGATTGATGTTGGCGAACTGAGTCTTGGATGGGAAATGTATCACCCAACTCGGGGGTCTCGGTGAACTTTTTCCTCCAAGGGGCACACACACAAAAAAAAGCCTTTGGGCTTTGGTCTCCATGGCAGCTGCGGAGCTCCATTTTCATAACATGGAAGCCGTAACAGACATACGTAAGCAAATGAGCGTGGCTGTGTTCCAGTAAACCTCTAACTTACAAAAGCAGAGTGTGAGCTGGCAAGTCATACTTTCCCCGCCGTTGGCTTAGAGAAATCTTCACCGTGCATGCGTCTAACTCCAGAGTGCTTCTGGTGACCCACCAAAGGGTCTGCCCAGAGCGAGCCTCAGGTTTCTTCATGGAGGGCATGCCTGGGTGAGGCACCTTCCATTGGAGGCCCTTGTGGGCAGTGACATGGGGGCACTGAAGTCCTGTGCTTGGGTGTTTATTTTAATATGTGTTCGAAAAAATACAAGTAGCTGTTCAAGTGAAAGAAAAATAGTAATAGTACAGGTAGCGTGGGGGCACGGTGGACCTCATGGAAGTGGCGTCGGGGAAACATGTGTGCCGCGGCGGGAGGGATGAGGCCGTATCACAGCACGGGGCAGCGGACAAGCTTTGGCTTCAGACAGACCCGGATTCAGATCCGTTGGTGCCACTTCCCAGCTGCACCGGGCTCACATGAGCTGCCGAACAGCTTTCTGCCTTAAGTTGTCTCACTTGTTAAATGGGGGTTCTGGTCCCGGCCTCATAGGGTGGGTGTGAGCACCAGATTAAAGGGCGGCGGGGACGCGTATGTGCCTCACGAAGGGCTGTGTGCCATGAGATGACCTTGCACCGTATTGTGAGCCCGCAGCCGGCAAATTTGCTTTACACAGGGTCTGGCGTCACCTATAGGCAGTGCCTCTGGCCCTGAGACGCCGGCGGAGGGGCAGGGTCTCCTCGCAGGGAGAGGCGTGTGTGCCAGTGTAACTTTGTAAATGCAGAACAAAAGGAATTAGCAGCTCTTCTCCTAATACAAATACAGGAAGTGAAACTAGACAGAAAGTCTCTTAGCTCCTGGGAAGCACAGGAAGTCATGCCGTGTCTCAAGGAGTCTGAGGTTTTTCAGGGCACGTGAGGGATACAGGTTACGTTTGGTTTTATCAGAAGCCAGGAGGCGCTTGACTAGATGGGAAATTCCTCTGGAATTTAGTGATGGAATTTGGCTCTTCATTACTTTTCTAAATCAGTTAATGTCTTCCTAAACACACCTCTGAATGGTAATGTCATAATCAGGTTTTTCTGAATCTAGCAAACGTGTCCACAAGGCAGTCGTAGCCATCTCACAATGCCCTTTGTTTATTTTTTTCTTTCATATTTTATTGTCAAGTTGGTTTCCATATAACACCCAGTGCTCATTCCAACAAGTGCCCTCCTCCATGCCCATCACCCCCTTTCCCCTCTCCCCCACCCCCATCATCCCTCAGTATGTTCTCAGCATTCAAGAGTCTCTCATGGTTTGCCTCCCTCCCTCTCCCCCACTATTTTTCCCCTTCTCCTCCCCCACAATCCTGTTAAGTTTCTCCTGTTCCACTTATAAGTGCAAACATATGGTATCTATCCTTCTCTGCCTGACTTATTTCACTCAGCATAACACTCTTGAGTTCCATCCACATTGCTACAAATGTAATGCCCTTTGTTTAAAATGCTTGCCTGGTTGGCTCAGTCATTTGAGCATCCAATCATGGTTTCAGGGTTCATGAGTTTGAGCCCCACTTCGGGCTTTGTGCTGATAGCATGGATCTGCTTCAAATTCTCTGTCTCCCTTCCTCCCTCCCTCTTACTCTCTCTCTCCCTCAAAAACAAACATTTAAAAAAAATTTAAAATGCATTTTAAAAAACTATCTTAGTGATTGTTTTCTTAACCGTTACTCTGGGCACCTGGGTGTCTCAGTTGGTTAAGCGTTCATCTTTGGCTCAGGCCATGACCTAAGGGTTTGTGAGTTCGAGCCCTTTGTCTGTGCTGACAGCTCAGAGCCTGGATCCTGCTTTGGATTCTGTGTTTCTCTCTTCTCTCTCTGCCTCTCCCCCAACTGGTGTGTGCACCCTCCTCTCTCTCTCTCTCTCTCTCTCTCAAAAACGAATAAACATCAAAAAAATGTAACCAACTCTCAAGTGAGGACTCCTCACCTGTTCTTTTTTCTTTTTTAAATATAATTTATTGTCAAATTGGCTTACATACAACACCCAGTGCTCATCCCAACAAGAACCCTCCTCCATGCCCGTCACCCATCTCCCCCGACAATCCACCCTGAGTTTGTTCTCTGTATTTGAGACTCTTGTGGTTTGCTTCCCTCCCTGTGTGTAACTGTTTTCCCCTTCCTTTCCCCCCATGGTCTTCTGTTAAGTTTCTCGAGATCCACGTGCAAAGGAAACAATCACCTGGCCTTTTTTTTCAGCGTCTATAGAATCCAGAGTTTCTGGGCGCCTGTCAGCTTGAGGAATTTTACCGTCTTTAAGTTCTATTTGGTCTTGAATCCATTTTCCCAGGTTGGGTCTGTTATATGTTTTGATCGATTCACCCTAAACCGTCATGCTTGAGTCATCTGACGTCTGGCTTCATTCACTGTAAACCTAGATAAGAGACCGAGTGCCGAAGCTGCATCTGGTGCGAAGGGATGGATTACATCTCTCACTTTGGAGGTATCCTTAACAGTTGGGCTAATTAAAGTCGAAATCAAGTCCTGACTGTAAATATTTATAAATTGAGAATCTGGCGTGTGGAACTGTGTGCTGCTACCTCCCAGAGTGAAGTCAACATTTACTCATTCAACAAGTGGAAGAGGCCCCGGGCTGGGCACCGCGGAGGGGAGGGCATACAGCAGCCTGCGGTGCCTTCCGCAGCCTGGTAGGTCCCTCTCAAGCTAAAAGATGATAAAATCTTGTTGAAGAACCCCACCGCGGCGTTTCAGAAATGAGGCGCAAGTGCATGGGAAGCAGCAGTGACTGTTTGAGTTCACGAAATCAAAATATTATATCTTCTCTTTTTAGGTCATTTAAAAAAATAGCAATTAGCGTCATTTCCACACGAGCAGTGAAATGTCCTTTGTGAAACTGAAATATCCCTAGCTGAGCTGAACACTCCGATGTCTCATACTGGTTCAGGTATTTTTAGGTACTGGACTCGCTTTCCTTTAAGAGGCATTTGCCCCCACCGTGGCCAACAGCCTAAGTGAACATTTAGAATACTGTTATTTAAAACAGGCTAGAAACTAGGGGCCCCTGGGTGGCTTAGTCGGTTAAGCGTCCAACTTTCGCTTAGGTCATGATCTCGTGGTTCGTGGGTTCGAGCCCCGCATCGGGCTCTGTGCTGACTGCCAGCTCAGAGCCTGGAGCCTGTTTCAGAGTCTTTGTCTCCCTCTCTCTCTGACCCTCCCCCACTCACGCTGTCTCTCTCTCTCTCTCTCCTAGAAATAAATAAAAATATTAAAAAATAAATAAATAAATAAATAAATAAAACAGGCTAGAAACTGCTTTGTCTTGTTTTTCATAATTTTACTTAATGGAAAAGCGTTTGCATGATGATTCACTTAGAATTGAAAGAATGATATCCCTTTGGTATAGAAACGTTGAGAGTCCTGTGACCTGTCCGTCGTACAGGTGAGGCAGTTGAGAGCACACGGAGACCCTCTGGCTCGAGTCATTTTTAAATGTAAATTATAGACACGTGAGAGGGAGGGAAGGGCCTTCTCTCAGGTGTTTCGCGTACACAGAGTGCTCCCCTGCGCTGCATCGGGAGCCTAGGCCCGGAGCTCCCTGCGGGAACGTTGTCCAGCGCGAGGGGTCATGTCCAGGGCAGGCGTGACACCACCTGCCGCCTGGTCACCCTGCCTGGGTGCGGCCTCCTGGCCTGCGCTGGTGTCTCCCTCGGCAGAGCCTCGTGCCCTCCCAGATGCCGGTGACGACACCCTAATAGAGCAGCTTTTCTGCTGAAAAGGGGAAAAGATGAACACGCTTCTTGAGAGCCACGGGTCACATTGGGGTTTACTCTTGCCCTGAGGGAATCACCAGTGGCCATGCCCCACTGTCACCACAGCGTCCCCAACAGCCCTGCGAGGCATCTGTGTTCTGTCTCTACCCCCGATGAGCTGCGAAGCCGGCCTAGTTCTGTGTCAGGGTTTTGTAGGGATCGGCTACGAGAGGCCGGCTCCGTGACGCACGGTCTGGGTCCTGGCAAGGGCTCAGCAGTGAAGGTGCTGTTGGCTTCCCCGTCTTGCTGCCGAGAGCGTCAGTCCCTGACAGTCCTGTGAGGGACTTCACGTTAGGTCGGTCAGGGCATGAGGGATGTACCGTCTCCTTCCCACAAGTGCACGCCCCTGGCCCACTGCTGGCTCGCTGGGGTACCGCCAGAGTGGGGACCCCGGTCTTTCTGACCATGTTGTTTCTGCTACTCTTCTGCCCACCACGCTGGGGTCCCATGTCCCTGCGACAGCCCCGTGCGGTGCCACCGGTAGACGCTAGACACCGCAGGGTAACCAACCTCCTCTATATCAGTTTGACTTCATAAGCCATTTACAGCACGATTTACATTCACGTAATAATAATTACCACTTACTAAATATGACAGCGCAGTACTTTGAGTGCTGATAAACAGTACGGGTCCTGCTGCTCTGATTTTATAGACCAGGAAGAGAGACGCACAGCTGGGAGGTGGTCACGCTAGGCCCCTGTCCCAGCGCTCTGACCTCTGAGCCTCGCTGCTGTCAGGGTGATGAGCAGAGTGCGCATCAGGCACGGCTGTTGACGGCAAGATACGAGAGCGTGGGTTGGGGCCTGCCCGCCTGCCCACCCCATCTCCCCCATGTCTGCTCTGCACTTGTCCTTTTGCAAGGGCTCCCTCAGGAAGGAGCTGGTCCACGTCACCAGGGAGTCTTAGTGCCACCCTGTCTGAGGGGTCCGTGGACTGAGGTTCGGGGGAGGTCCGCCGCAGGTGTAGGCTGCCCCTCCAGTCTCGGCAAGCAGCGGTCATTCTTCGGGAGTGAGCTTCTCAGCTCGTCCTTTGGTCTTGAGCATGTGAATTATGCCTTCTGCAGACAAGCAGGGAGGGGTCTGTACCACCCCTGTAGTCCGTGGCTGGCTCCTCTGGGAAATAAATCCAAGGGGCTCATACCTGAGGATGATGGGCACCAGAAAAAGCTCACTTAAAAATTGGGGACTGGAGGGGCGCCTGGGTGGCTTAGTCGGTTAGGCGTCCGACTTTCGCTTAGGTCACGGTCTCGCGGTTCGTGGGTTCGAGCCCCGCGTCGGGCTCTGTGCTGACTGCCAGCTCAGAGCCTGGAGCCTGTTTCAGAGTCTGTGACTCCCTCTCTCTCTGACCCTCCCCTGCTCACGCTGACTCTCTCTCTCTCCTAGAGATAAATAAAACATTAGAAAAAAATTAAAAAAAAACAAAACTGGGGACTGGAGGTACCTGGGTGGCTCAGTCAGTTAGCATCTGACTCTTGGTTTTAGCTCAGGTCACGATGTCACGGTTGTGAGATCGAGCCCCTAGTTGGGCTCTGCACTGTGCGTAGAACCGGCTGGGGTTTCTCTCTTTCTCTCTCTTCTCTCCCTCTGCCCCTCCCCTCCCTGCATGCATATGCACTCTCTCAGAGTAAATCAACAGACTTTTAAAAAGTTGTTTTAAAAAAATGGGGACTGCAGGTCTTAGAAAATAGTGATGAAATAAAGATAAAGGTTGGTTTGGGGCACCGGGGTGGCTTAGTCGGTTGAGCGTCCGACTTTGGCTCAGGTCATGATCTCACGGTTTATGGGTTTGAGCCTCGTGTCGGACTCTGTGCTAACAGCTAGCCTCAGAGCCTGGAGCCTGTTTCAGATTCTGACCCTCTCTCTGCTCATGCTGTCTGTCTCTCTCTCTCTCAGAAATCAATAAAACATTAAAACAAAAAAAGATAAAGGTTGGTCTGAGACATTATTTTGCAAAAAGAGACAAATCATGGCAATCCATTTCCATTTTACTTCAGCTTGTATTTTCCAAACTGCTGTTTGCTTTTGCAAACTTGCATCTACTCTTAGAATGCGTAAGGAATAAATTGAGTGCTGGCTTGGTTTCCTTGGTCTGAAAAGACTAAAATAATTGTTCAACCGCATCCTGGGTTTGACAGTAGCATCACAGAGGGTCATTTTGGCACGAGAGAAAAATAATTGCAGCTTTCATCAGTTTTCCTAAGGGTCTGATCCTGAGTCCTCAGTAATCTGATTACTGCCCTTCTCAGGAACCCCCGTGTGTGCACGTGTGTGTATTTCTTCTGCCAGAGCAGTATGTGTTGACGACTTCCCCACTCCTGATTCTGACAGTTCCCCACGTGTCATTTCCATTGGCCTGATGAAGTCTCGTGTCTTGAGTATGATATGTGACTTGCCATCCTCTGCTAGGTTGCACAGGTTGGTATTATTTGTTTTGCTTTCGAAGGGGCTTGGTTTATAAACAATCTATTCATTAACATTTTCTTGTTATTAAGAAATTCCTTCCTGGAGTACTGGAGTGGCTCAATTGGTTAAGTGTCCCACTGTTAGTTTTGGCTCAAGTCATGATCTCATGGCTCCTGAGTTCGAGTCCCGTGTCAGGCTCTATGCTGACAGCATGGAGCCTGTTTGGGACTCACTCTCTCTTCCTCTCTCTCTGTTCCTCCCCTACTTGTGCGCTCTCTCTCTCTCCTTCTCTCCAATAAATAAGTAAACTTAAAAAATTTAAAAGAAGTTCCTTCTTTTCATACAGCTGAGATCTTATATGAGCATTTTAGGAGAATAACGATGTCATACACAGCATTACCTTGTATCATTGAAAATGTTCCTCAAGGGGCGCCTGGGTGGCTTAGTCGGTTAAGCGTTCGACTTTCGCTTAGGTCATGATCTTGCGGTTCGTGGGTTCGAGCCCCGCGTCGGGGTCTGTGCTGACTGCCAGCTCAGAGCCTGGAGCCTGTTTCAGAGTCTGTGACTCCCTCTCTCTCTGACCCTCCCCTGCTCACGCTGTCTCTCTCTCTCTCTCTCTCTCTCTCCTAGAAATAAATAAAACATTAAAAAAAAAATTAAAAAAAAAAAAAGAAAATGTTCCTCAAACCACTGATATTTTATACTGCGTATTTTATACATATCATGTTCACTGAACTCTTTTGCCATTATTGGACACTTTAATGTCCTTAAACAGGTTAAAATCTTAAACCAGAAATGCTTGCACACTTTTTATTTATGAAATGCATGCCTATCTCGTAGTTCATGAGTTTCAAGCCCCGTGTTGGGCTCTGTGCTGACAGCTCAGAGCCTGGAGCCTGCTTCACATTCTGTCTTCCTCTCTCTCTGCCCCTCCCCTGCTTGCACGCGCGCTCTCTCTCTCTCTCTCTTTCTCTCTCCCCCCAAAATGATAAACATTAAAAAAATTTTAAATAAGAAAAGAAATGCATGCCTGAAACTGATCTTGGGAAAGCCAGATGTGACCTCCAGTCATGTTTCACTGAAGAGGTTCTGATTGGAGAAATTGCTGGAACTCTGGACTTGGGTGCTTTGCCGGTTGCTCTGTTCATCTTTACGTTTTGAACCCTGCTTGTGCATGCTTTCTGCTTTTGGGAACTACGGGAACAATGGTGAGGAGCATTGGTCCTCACCTCGGAAGGCTGGGTCGAAGGGGCAAAGGGAAGGAGCCCAGAGAATTACAGTCAATGCAGCCGTCTTAGAGGGGACTTCATGATACATCAGACATTTGTTTCTAATACTTAAATTCCTCTTCTCCAGAAATTACATTTGAAGCTGTGTAATTACTTGGCCTGCTATTATTTGAAAGGGGCCTGGTTTCCCTTAAGAATGTCAGAATTGTGTCATTCTTGTTGGCTTTGACAGCCTCCATATCAGGGACTTTTCTTCCGTCTTCCTTCTTTCTTTTCATTCCTAACAACCTTTACTTCCTGGCTGTGTCTTCATGAAATCGCTCCATCAAATGTTTGCTTTGATGGGGCCACCCGTTCAAGTCAGAAGATTTTCGGGGTTGCCTTCTCTGTGCCAAGCCCATGTATTATGACAAAGACTGCTTTTTGTGTGATTGATCCTTCAACACCTAGAAGCATTGTGATCAGTGTCTCCGTTTCCTGTCTTCTGATAGAAGTTAAGGAACAGGTGTTTTGACCTTGTTGAAGTCCCTGACTCTCTGGCGAAAGGTACCCATTCCTTAAAGGTAAAGGCAGGTGCCTCTGGTATAGCGTGTGGCCGTCAAAGGGGACTTGGGTATAAAAATTATATAATTATAATTTTTTCATTCTGAAAAACTGTGAAAGCAGATGTTATAAAATGTTAATATTTGTTATCTGTGGGTGGTGGGAATATAAATGTTGCATTATTATTTGCACTCATCTGAATCCTCTTTAAGTTTTTCCAAAAAAATGAAAAAAGAATAAAAAGAATCCCTGCAGTGGCATCTAGATTGGGGTTGGCAGACTGTTTCTATAAATGGCCAGACAGTACATATTTTAGACTTTGTGGGCCAAGAGGCAAAAATCAGAGTAGGTGGCTAATAAGTGGTTGTATAAACCTACCTACAGGCATTTAAAAATTTTTTTAATGTTTATTTAATTTTGAGAGAGACTGACAGGGCAGGAGAGGGGAGGGGCAGAGAGAGAGAGGGAGTCACAGAACCCAAAACAGGCTCCAGGCTCTGAGCTGTCAGCACAGAGCCCGATGTGGGGCTCGAACCCACAAACCTAGGCGGAAGTCGGCCGCTTAACCGACTGAGTCACCCAAGTGCCCCTACCTATAGGCATTGAAAAAGCTAAGAAGCATTCTTGATTCACACACCTTCTAAGAAAACAGTCACTGGGTTGTAGTTTTCCAACCTCTGGTCCAGATACTTAAGATCAGTCACCGTTGACACTTATAATTAATAAGGATAATAGTTACAGAGCTATCAGTTTGTTTCAAAAAATTATGTCACTTAGCCTTTTCCACATTTAATCTTAAATGTGAAAAGCTTAAAGTCTAAGGGAGGAAAAGATTTCCTTTCTTTGTTTTTGATTGACCCTGTTTTGAGTCTTTTATTGACACACTCTGCCTCTGATGTGTGTTATCTGTTTCTCACTTCCAAATTGCCTCTGAGTGGTCATACAGACACGGCCTAAGCCTCCTGAGCCACCTTCTCCCGCTTCCGTGCCCGCTGTACTGCCTTGGGTCCACGCCTCGGTCCTACTGAATGCGTGATTCTTGGGAAAGCAATTTCATGAGCCAGAGAAAGGATGTCAGGAAGGTCACTGACAAAACAGTGTACTAATGGAGTGCCATCCTATCAAATAACCGCGCGGACCTGTTAGAGAACAAATGAAGTCTGTTATTTTGTAAGAGCTTCCAAAAGCCAGTTTATTTAGTGTTTGAAAGTGGATTATTGGTCACCCCAAAATGAGAGTTACTGTCCTAAAAAGTGTAGAGTAGTATTAGTTCCTTGTGGCCGTAACAGGAAGCTCCTAACTCGCCCAGTGCAGAGAGTAAGTTTCTTATGTTGTAAGTAGAAGTCTGGGCACGGTTCAGGCTCCCAGCCAGGCCAGCTCGGGGACCAGGGTCTTGCTGTGATTCTGCTCGCTGCCCACCTCTACTCGCCATACACGTAGCCTTTTCTTCAGACTGGACCTTCTTAGAGGGCTGCCACAGTTCTGGACTTGACATTCAGAAGTGATAGGGGGCTTCTGAAAAGAAACAGAACCTCTCCCAGGACCCCAGCAGGTCTCCTCGCACACAGCTTCATACCCACACCTGGGCCACAGGCTGATTCCCAGTCCATCACATGGTGGCCACAGGAGGGGAATTACCACCTTCCACGATCTCAGCTCTGGGGAGGAGGAAGCCCATGACCTCATAGAGCAGGACATTTTCCAGAAGAATATCAGAATTTTTTTCAGCAAAGACAAAAAGGGAAGGGCACGGGTATTGGAAGGTGGCCAGCGGTGCCTCCCGTGGGAAGGAAGAAAGAACCCCACGTCCACACCAGATTTCAGGGACAGTGCCGGAAAGCACAGTGTTTCCAGTGTGCACAGACCCTGTGCTGGGGCTTAAACACATCATCTCTGAAACTCACAGCAACTCCCTGAGGGATCTGTTAGCATCCCCTCAACGTCCATCCTCCTGGGGAGGTAAGGTAGTTTGTCATGTGGCATTTAAGTGACATGATTCAGATCAGAACTCATTTCTCTCTCTGTCTTCCACCCTCTAGTTAGTAATAATTGGGCCTTCCTTGACCAGGAACATGGTAATTCTTTTGTAAGGTCGGAAAACACCGGAACGCTACTTTTCTGTAGATAATATTGACACAGTGGGGAGATCGGAGTTCCTCTTCCAAGGGCACCTGCTAACATACAGCTTATGAGTTGCCTCAAGTTTGATACACTCATTCACCATCCATCTGTCCGTCTGTTCATCCATCTGCCAACAGTCATTTATAGAGCAAGAGCTCTATTCTCTTCCCTTCTGAGGATGGATATCCAGTTAAATAGATTTGCCCTGTGTCCTCACAGGCCAGTAGAGGAGGATACCAAGGTGGGAAGCAAGAACCTGTGGGATGAAAGGAGAGGAATGTGCTGGAATCAGGAGGAAGGAGAATCAACTTGTTTCAGCTGGGCCAGAACGCTGTCCTCCAGGAGCTGAGCAGGCAGGGGCTTGCAGGATGAGTAAGTTCCCCAGGCAGATGTGAGCTGGAAGAAGGCATTCAAAACACAGGACAGAGCATGAGCTGAGGCCGGAACCCCACAGCAGCCTGGTGCGTGTGGGCGCTGCCCTTGAAGCCACTTGTGAGTAGAGCAGGACTCGGGTCATTTGGTGGCAGACAACAGGAGCCAGATCAGGACCCTCAGGTACTAGAGAAGCACGGAAAGGTTTTATGTCAATCGAGTCTCGCATTTTATTTATTTATTTATTTATTTATTTATTTATTTATTTATTTCTATGGGAGAGAGAAAGAGAGAGAGACAGTGTGAGCAGGGGAGGGTCAGAGAGAGAGGGAGTCACAGACTGAAACAGGCTCCAGGCTCTGAGCTGGCAGTCAGCACAGAGCCCGTCGCGGGGCTCGAAACCACGAACCGCGAGATCATGACCTAAGCGAAAGTCGGACGCTTAACCGACTAAGCCACCCAGGCGCCCCGAGTCTCGCATTTTAGGAAGAACAACCTTGCTCAGTCTGTGTAGGATGCACTTTTTTCTTTCCTGACCTGGTTTGGTTCAGGATGCCAGCGTGACAGGCTGAACACACGCCTTCCAGACCCATGGACCCCTAGTGTGACCGCTTGCCCCACTCCTGGGATCTAGCCAGTGGGGCTTCCTGGACAGCTTTCGGTTGGCCCTTTTCTCTTCTTCCTGCCGTGAACTTGGACACGGTGCCTAGAAGCCCTGCCGCCATCGTGCGGTTTTGGAGACAAAGCCGTATGCTGAGGCCAGCAGAGCAGAAAAGCAGAAGGAACCTGCATGTTTAGTGAGGTCCTTGAGTGAAACCGTATCCACCCTGACCACCCGCCCCCTTTCTTTACGGCGGTTGGATAAGTACATCGTAAATTGTCCAAATGCACCTTTTATGTATTCAGGCCATTGTCGTCCTGACACATCTGGGGGGCAGAGAGGAGGGCGGCTGGGAAGGCAGGGAGACAAGGGGAACTGGCCGTCACAGAGGCCGTCCTGAGGGCACAGAGCTGAAAGCGCTTTTCTGGCTCTAGCAGAAAAGTGGTGGGACATATGGCCTGCATCCCCGGAGCAGGTGACTGTGTGCTGGCCCGGGGAAGCCCACAAGAGGAGTGGGCATTGGGGGTGAAAGCAGTGCATGAGTCAAGTTTACCTTTTGCTTGCAGGGACGTTGGGAGGAGGGGACCTCGACTCAGTCCAACCAGTGTCTGGACTGGGAAATGGCTTGGAGTCATCGGCAGTGGGGGAGCTGAGGTCACACGGAGGCAGTGGTCATCCCACGGGAAGACAAGGGTGTGGACAGTGTCCAGAGAAGGCCACCGTGAAAAGGGCTCATGCAAAAGCACACTAATTTGGCACATACCGTGCTCCCATCTGCCTGATGGCCATCTCTCTCTCTCTGGTTATTGACACAGAAGCGGACTTTCCTAAGACCCTCACATTTCCGCGGCCGCAGCTCCCCTCCGAGACCTCCCTGTGTCAGGTCCAGGCTAGAGCACCTTTTCCCCAGCAAATTTTGTCTTCGACACCCTGCAGAACCGCTCCGCTCCACGGCTCACTGCCACCTCTGTCTACCTCCCTCGAGTATTTTTGGATGGATTTCCACTTTGATACATGAACATGCCATCAGTCAAAACAATCTTTTTAATGAGCCTCTTGTCCTGACAGCTGTGTTTAAGATAGGGCATGGAAGCCGGGTAATGGAAATCTAGAAAATTGTCCATTCTGGATTGAAACCTTAATGTGTGCCCCACACTCCATCTCACACACCACCAGCCCACCATCTTCTTTTAAAAATAAAGAGGAAATTATGAATAGCGAAAAAGATGTAATTGATGCAAATGAAAAAAGAAGATCTTCTGATCAGATGCGTCGAGAAGGATGAGGGGAAGGTATAATTATTGAGCGCTGCCCGAGTACGTCACACACAGCTTCCTGCTGTGCAGCCTTGGGCACGGCTCTCAGTCTCTCTTGATCTTCAAAGTGACCCTGGGGGGGTGGTCGATACGAGTCCTGCTTTCCACGTGACCATATGGAGGTTCAGAGAGGTTGATGGACAGGCCACACTCACAGCTTGGTCGTAGCAGTCTGAGGTTCAAGGCCATATCCCCCTGACTTCTAACCCAAGCTGCAGCTGTTTCTTTGGCAAGTAGATATTAGCATTAATAAAATACAGCTCTCCCCTTGCGTGTTCCACACAAGTTTTGAATTGCCATGTCCTCGGGAAGGGGAGAAATTAAATGGAAGCGCTGAGCACAGCCTCCCATGTAGATAAACGGGAGGCGAGTCTGAATTTTGTTGGTGCATCATGAATCCTCAAATTCACGGTGGGAGGGGGGCTGCTCTGCATCCCGGGCCATGGAGGCTCAGGTGCCCCAAAGGCCGGGAAGGCTTGTGTCCTGCATAAGCATGAGCGGGTGGGTGTGGTGATGGAAGCAGAAACGTCACATCACACACGGGAACCGGGCCCCTCTGGGTGTCGGCGTGATGGCCAGGGACTCTCTCCCCAGCTGCTCTTCTGTGGGGCTCAACCTGGTCCAGCTGAAGACGCACAGCCCTTAGGGTTCTCGGGGCCGCTTCTCTGCCTTCGAGAACCATAGTTTCACCCCCTTCTCTTGCCTTCTTGTAGTTTCAGTGAAGAGAAGCCTTGAGCGGTGAACGGTGTAATTTCTGTTGATTATTACAGAGGTGAGGCAAGGAAAGTGTAGTTTCTTTTTTTTTATTTTAATGAGAGGACATGTTTTTCTAAAAGAAAGAAAAATCTCTCTTGTGGTTATAGAGTAGGGACGAGTTGGCCTTGAGTGAAGGTCATTTCAACAACTGGCCGTTCAGTCCCACCCGGTCCTCTCTGGGGAGAGGAGGCTGCGGATCCATCAGCCTAGCCAGATGTTTCATGTCCCGTGGAGCAGATATCTGGCAGATGTTGGGGAGTTACATAGTGCCCTCGGGAGGAGGGGAGGCACGGGCCCAGCTCTCAGCAGCAGCCCAGCCCAGGAATGCCTGGTGCTGTGGTAATGGAGTCGTCACCCGCTCCAGCTGTGGCTGCTCACCTCTGTCTGTCAGCAGGCTGGGTCCCAGCTCCTGTGGGAGACGGTGCACCCTTCACCCTGGGCAGCGCCACTTGGCTTTCGTGCTCCCTATGCCTGGGGTTGGTTCCTGTGCTGATGGTCCCACAGCAAACAGGACCAGATGGACCCATCCCCGAGACCTGCTGGGGAGTGGCTGGGCGATGAGACTCCCTCCTCCCAGGAGTGGTGAGCTCCCAGGTCCCCCGGCAGCTCTCTGAGAAGCTGTGCCAACTCTGATTCCTCTGTGGACCTGAGCAGTCCACGGGGCTCAAGGGCGCTGAACCTGCCCCACCTCCCAGTGTAAAATACAGAATGATCAGCTGACAGCCTAGATGTTTACAGACCGGAAATACAGTTTTCAGACTTTTTTTTTTTACTTTTATTTTATTTTATTTACTTATTTTTTTTTATTTTTTGTTTTTTTTTATTTTTTTTAATTTTTTTTACAAATAGTTTATTGTCAAATTAGTTTCCACATAACACCCAGTGCTCATCCCCACAAGTGTCCTCCTCCATGCCTATCCCTCCTCCCCCCCACATCCATCAGTCCTCAGTTTTTGTCAGCATTCAAGAGTCTCTCATGGTTTGCCTCTCTCCCTTTCCCCCACCATTTCCGCCCTTCTTCTCCCCCTTGGTCCTCTGTTAAGTTCCTCCTAATCCTCCTATACGTGCACACATATGATATTTGTCCTTCTCTGCCTGACTTATTTCGCTCAGCATAACACCCTCAAGGTCCATCCATGTTGCTACACATGGCCAGATTTCATCGTTTCTCATTGCCATGTAGTATTCCATGGTATAGATAAACCACATCTTCTTGATCTATTCATCCGTTGATGGACACTTAGGCTCTTTCCATGTTTTAGCTATTGTGGAGAGTGCTGCTATGAAAATTGGGGTACATGTGCTCCTATGCCTCAGCATTTCTGTATCCCTTGGGTAAATTCCTAGCAGTGCTATTGCTGGGTCATAGGGGAGTTCTATTGTTAGTTTCCTGAGGAACCTCCACACTGTTTTCCAGAGGGGCTGTACCAGTTTACATTCCCACCAACAGTGTAGGAGGGTGCCCGTTTCTCCACATCCTCGCCAGCATCTAGAGTTCTCTGATTTGCTCATTTTAGCCACTCTGACTGGCGTGAGGTGGTATCTCAGTGTGGTTTTGATTTGTATTTCCCTGATGAGGAGGGATGCTGAGCATCGTTTCATGTGTCTGTTGGCCATCTGGATGTCCTCTTTGGAGAAGTGTCTGTTCGTATCTTCTGCCCATTTCTTCACTGGGTTGTTTGTTTTTTTGGGCGTGTAGTTTGGTGAGTTCCTTATAGATTCTGGATATTAACCCTTTATCTGATATGTCATTTGCAACTATCTTTTCCCATTCCGTTGGTTGCCTATTAATTTTCTGGGTTGTTTCCTTGGCTGTGCAGAAGCTTTTAATCTTGATGAGGTCCCAATCGTTTATTTTGCTCTTGATTCCCTTGCTTTTGGGGATGTGTCAAGTAAGAAGTTGCTGCGGTGGAGGTCAAGGAGGTTGTTTCCTGCTTTCTTCTCTAGGGTGTTGATAGTTTCCTGCCTCACGTTCAGGTCCTTTATCCATTTTGAGTTTATTTTTGTGCACGGTGTGAGAAAATGATCTAGTTTCATTCTTCTGCATGTTGCTGTCCAATTCTCCCATCACCATCTGTTAAAAAGGCTGTCTTTCTTCCATTGGATATTCTTTCCTGCTTTGTCAAAGATTAGTTGGCTGTATACTTTTGGGTCCACTTCTGAGTTTTTGATTCTGTTCCATTGGTCTATGTGTCTGTTTTTGTGCCAATACCATACTGTCTTGATGATGACAGCTTTGTAGTAGAGGCTAAAGTCTGGGATGGTGATCCCTCCCGTTTTGGTTTTATTTTTCAGGATTACTTTGGCTATTCGGGGTCTTTTGTGGTTCCATACAAATTTTTGGATAGTTTGTTCTAGTTTTGAGAAGTATGCTGGTGCAATTTTGATTGGAATTGCATTGAATGTGTAGAGTGCCTTAGGTAGTAATGACATCTTAACTATATTTATTCTTCCTATCCATGAGCATGGAATGTTTTTCCATTTCTTTGTGTCTTCTTCAATTTCCTTCATAAGTTTTCTATAGTTTTCATCATACAGATCTCTTGTATCCTTGGTTAGGTTTATTCCGAGGTATTTTATGGTTTTTGTGCAATTGTGAATGGGATCAGTTTCTTGATTTCTCTTTCTGTTGCTTCATTGTTGGTGTATAAAAATGCAACCGATTTCTGTACGTTGATTTTGTACCCTGCAACTTGGCTGAATTCTTGGATCAGTTCTAGTAGGCTTCTGGTGGAGTCTGTCGGGTTTTCTATGTAGAGTATCATGTCATCTGCGAAGAGTGAAAGTTTGACTTCCTCTTTGCCAATTCTGATGCCTTTGATTTCCTTTTGGTGTCTGATGGCTGATGCTAGGACTTCCAGCACTATGTTAAACAACAGTGGTGAGAGTGGACATCCCTGTCGTGTTCCTGATCTCAGGGGGAAAGCTCTGAGTTTTTCCCCGTTGAGGATGATGTTAGCTGAAGGCTTCTCATAGATGGCTTTGATGATGTTTAAGTAGGTTCCCTCTATCCCAACTTTCTCGAGAGTCTTTATTAAGAAGGGATGCTGTATTTTGTCAAATGCTTTTTCTGCATCTATTCACAGGATCATATGGTTTTTATCTTTCTTTTATTGATATGATGTATCACATTGATTGATTTGCGAATGTTGAACCAGCCCTGTAACCCAGGAATGAATCCCACTTGATCTTGGTGGATGATTCTTTTTATATGCTGCTGGATTCGATTTGCAAGGATCTTGTTGAGATTTTTGCATCCGTATTCATCAAGGATATTGGCCTGTAGTTCTCTTTTTTCGCTGGATCTCTGTCTGGCTTGGGAATCAGAGTGATGCTGGCTTCATAAAATGAGTCCGGGAGTTTTCCTTCGCTTTCTATTTTTTGGAATAGCTTGAGAAGAATTGGGATTAATTCTGTTTTAAATGTCTGGTAGAATTCCCCAGGGAAGCCATCAGGTCCAGGGCTCTTATTTGTTGGGAGATTTTTGATCACTGATTCAATTTCTTCACTCGTTATGGGTCTGTTCAGGTTTTCTATTTCTTCCCGTGTGAATTTTGGTAGTGAGTGTGTGTTTAGGAATTTGTCCATTTCTTCTAAGTTGTCGAATTTGTTGGCATATAATGTTTCATAGTATTCCCTGATAATTGCTTGTATTTCTGAGGGGTTGGTTGTAATAAGTCCATTTTCATTCATAATTTTGTCTATTTGGATGCTCTCTCTTTTCTTTTGGATAAGTCTGGCTAGAGGTTTGTCAATTTTGTTTACTTTTTCAAAAAACCAACTCTTGGTTTTATTGATCTGTTCAATTGTTTCTTTGGTCTCTATGTTGTTTATTTCTGCTCTAATTTTTAGTATTTCTCTTCTTCTACTGGGTTTAGGGCGTTCTTGTTGCTCTGCCTCTAGTTCCTTTAGGTGAGCTGTTAGATTTTGGACTTGCGCTTTTTCTAATCTCTTGAAATAGGCCTGGAGAGCAATGTACTTTCCTCTTAGGACTGCCTTTGCCGCATCCCATAGATTTTGAATTGTTGTGTTTTCATTTTCATTTGTTTCCATATATTTTTTAATTTCATCTCTAATTGCCTGATTGGCCCATTCATTCTTTAGAAGGGTGTTCTTTAACCTCCATGTTTTGGAAGTTTTCCAGACTTCTTCCTGTAATTGATTTCAAGTTTCAAAGCATTGTGATCCGACAGTGTGCATGGTATGATCTCTATTCTTTTATATTTATTGAGGGCTGCTTTATGTCCCAGTATGTGATCTATCTTGGAGAATGTACCATGTGCACTTGAGAAGAAAGTAAATTCCCTGGCCTCAGGATGTAAAGTTCTAAATATATCCGTCAGGTCCATCTGGTCCAATGTATCTTTCAAGTCCACTATTTCTTTAGTGATTTTCTGTCTGGTTGACCTATCCATTGCTGTGAGTGGAGTATTAAAGTCCCCTGCTATTAGCACATTCTTATCTAGAAGCTTGTTTCTGTTTGTGATTAATTGTTTTAGATATTTAGGTGCTCCCATATTCGGTGCGTAGACATTTATGATTGTTAGTTCTTCCTGATGGATGGACCCTGTAATTATTATGTAGTGCCCTTCTTCATCTCTTGTGGTTGTTTTTAATTTAAAGTCCAGTTTGTCTGATATAAGTATCGCTACTCTGGCTTTCTTTTGATTTCAGTAGCATGATATATATTTCTCCATCCCCTTACTTTTAATCTGAAGGTATCTTCCCGTCTAAAATGAGTTTCTTGTAGACAGCATATAGATGGATTTTGTTTTTTAATCCATTCTGCTACCTTATGTCTTTTGATTGGAGCATTCAGCCCATTTACATTCAGTGTTATTTTGAAATATGTGGGTTTAGAGTCTTTGTATCTTTTGTAGGGTTCATGTTTGTGGTGGTGTCTCTGGAATCTTGGTTCCTTGCAACCTTTCCTTCAGAGCATCCCCTCAGGATTTCTTGTAGGGCTGGCTTCGTGGTGACAAATTCTTTCAATTTCTGTTTGTTTGGAAAGGTTTTTATCTCTCCTTCTATTTGGAATGACAGGCTTGCTGGATAGAGGATTCTTGGCTGCATATTTTTACTGTTCATCACATTGAAGATCTCTTGCCATTCCTTTCTGGCCTGCCATGTTTCAGTAGATAGGTCTGTCACCACTCTGATAGGTTTCCCTTTGTATATGAGGGCCCTTTTCTCCCTAGCTGCTTTCAAAATTCTCTCTTTGTCCTTGTATTTTTCCATTTTTACAATGATATGTCATGCAGAAGATCGATTCAAGTTACATCTGAGGGGGTCCTCTGCACCTCTTGTATTTCCACATTTACTTCCTTCCCCAGGTCGGGGAAGTTCTCTGCTATAATTTGTTCCAGGACTCCTTCAGCACCTTTCCCTCTCTCTTCCTCTTCTGGGATTCCTATGATACGGATATTGTTGCGTTTGACTGTATCGCTGAGCTCTCGAATTCTTCTTTCCTGTTCCTGGATCAGTTTGTCTCTTTTTTTGTCAGCTTCTTGTTTTTCTATAATGGTGTCTTCTAAATCACTTATTCTCCTTTCTGTCTCTTCAATCCGTGCATTGGAGGCCTCTAATTTATTATGGATCTCATGTATCGCGTTTTTTAATTCTTCATGCCTATTTTTATTTTCCATTCTGTCTGTAGCCATAGTTTGTTTGATGTCCCCTATGTTTTTTCAAGCCCTGCTATTAATTTTACCATTATTATTCTAAAATCTTGTTCAGTTATGCTGTTGATATCTGTTTTGAGCAGTTCATTAGCTGTCATTTCTTCTTGGAGTTTCTTTGGAGGAGAGCTCTTTTGTTTCGTCATTTTAGTTAGCTTTCTGGCTCTTGTTGGTTTTAGAGACCTGTTATGCTCTCTGTTTCTATGAGCGCTGCTATATCCAAGAAGACTCTTTGACTTTCCAGGGCCTATCCTTTCAGAGATTGTTTTTTGAATGGTATCCCTGGGTCTCTCTTGTTGGGACCTTGGTTATTTTATTTTCCTATTCGTAGTGATATTTGGGACTCTCCACCTTGTGTACTCTAGCTTGTTTCTTGAGGTAGCCCTGGAAAAGAAAACAGACAGACAAACACACAGGGAGCAGGAGCACACAAACACACAGGCTAATTCAACTAACATGCACAGCGAGAGGGAAAACGAAAAAGTTAAGATAAAAAACGGAGGAGGGAGGGCGAATAATAGGGTGTATAAAATACATAAAAGGGTCAAAAAGGGGAAAAGAAAAGGAAAAAAGAAGAAAACCGATGGACAAAGAACGGTTTAAAGCACATACTTGGATTTCCCAGCTAAAGTTAAATAGCCGTGTGTATGTATTGCTGGTTGAAGAGCATAGAGAAAAAGAGAGAAGGCAGGGCGAGACGAGGCAGAATTGGAAATAGAATGAACAGGCAGAAGGGATAAGAAGCTTTTTTCAAAGAGGTAAAGGGTAGAATATGGTTGGATAGGTGAGAGATGGATGCTGGAATTATCCAGAGAAACTATATAGTCTAATTACTCCTGAGAGAAATAGCTGAAAATGTAGGTAGGTGTAGAATTTACATTTACAGGTTGGACTTGTTGTGATTGTTTAAGCAAGCTGGCGACCAGAGTTAATCAGGTCAGTGTTTTGGGGGAAAAAGTGAGAAAAGAGAAAGAAGAAGAAAAAAAGAAAGAGAAAAGAAAGGGGAAAAAAGAAGAAAAAAAAGGAAAAAAACAAAAAAAAGGAAAAAAAGGAAAAAAGAAAGAAAAAAAAAGAGGAGGAGGGCACCTCTCAGGCAGGGATGGGCGTGGCGGGATCCGATGCCTCAGGCGGGACCTCTGCCTTGGCGGTTGTGGGGAGGAGAGTGACGGTGCTCCAGTCCCTTCTTGAACCCTGCGCTGCAACTCGCTTTTTTGGGCGTGTCAACTCCCCGTTCCGGGGACGCAGCCGAAGTTGGTTGCACTCTTCAACCCAAGCCAGTCCCAATCTCCAAATCCCCGTCCGTGCGCCCTGCTGGAATTGCCTTAGAGACAGCTTCCCAGGCAACCCCCTAGGGCAATTCCAGGCCCCCTGCTGAGCTCTGGGGGCGGAGTCAGAATCGCTGCTTCCTTCTTTGGGTCAGGCTGGCGGGCATACACAGGGGCCTGCCTGCTGGGTCCGCGTAGCCTGAGCCCGCTGGAGTGAGGAAAACCGGGTGCCTCTATGGCTCGTCACCCGAAACATGAACTCACAGGCAAATTTCCCAGTTTTTAGCTCTTTGCCTTCCCTCTCGAGTTCCAGCCCGCCAGGAGCGCGGACGTCCGGTGTCCGCGCGGCTCTTTCAGGGGCCCCAGCCTCCCTGGAGCTACAATGGCGGCAGGCGCGCCGCCGCTCTGAAATCCAGCCTCCAGGAGCGGCACAAAGAAGCAGTTTGTGTGCTCAGCACCCCCCCCCAGGACCAGTTGGCGCGAGGGGACCTGGTGTGCAGGTATTTGGCAAGTACGGTCTTTCTATGCACCGAGCGGAGGTTTTTCTGTTTGGGACTCTCTCCTTTTCTCCTCTCACTCCCCGTAGAGGGTAGAGGGGGATCGCCTCCCACCCTGGAGTCTCCGACCCTGTCCCGATTTTATCTTCCCCGGTTCGCACTCACGTTAGAAGGCTCTCTCAGTGGATTCTGCGTCCTTTTTCTCCCAGTCTCTCAGGTTTTGTAAGGTTTCCAATGGCTTCAGATCTTTTCTGTGTGATGTATGGGCGCGAGTGCAGGTGCGGAGCTCCTTACTTCTCTGCCATCTTGCCCTCTCTCAGTTTTCACTTTTAGAGGGTAGTTCTGAGATCGAGCTTTGTGTCCAGAGTGAAACAATGGAAAAGATCCAGTGTTGAGTGAATAAGAGCAAGTTGCAAGTCCATAGGTATGAGTTGGCAGATCTCATTTTTGTGGAAGTGTGGACTTGTGTATATGTGTGTTGCCATAGACTTGTGACTAGTACCTGTATGATTGGCTCAGACATTTAAATTATCTGGACAATACACTCTGAACTCAAATGGGAAGAGAAAGTTAAGAGATTTTCCTGACCCTCCTTTTTTTTTTCTTCCATGCTTGTATTTTTACAAGAGTTGATTTTATTTTTAGCAAGCATGCATTGCTTTTTTTTTTCTTCAGACTTTTTATTTAGGAATATTTTAAAGCTTACAGAAATATTGTCAGTTAAAAGAAAACCCATATTCTTTTTACCCAGATTTATCTGGCATTTTACCCCAGTTGCTTTCTTTTGTTTATTATTCGTGAGAGCACAAATATGTATCTCTTTTCTGATATATTTGAGGGTAAGCTGCATGCATCGTGTGTGTTTTATTATCCCGTCTTACACAAAAGAAAGCCTACTGTATATGCTTTCTGCACTTCCTTCACATTTTTCCCGGCTATCATTGCCTAACATTTCATGGAGATCTTCCCGATTCTTACAGCTGCACTGTGTGTGTTCCATAGCTTATTCAGCTGCCGTCCTAAGGCACGAAGCACAGTCAAGATAAACAGTGCAAAGGAAATTTTAAAGCCACTGAAAAGAGCAAGCTGAAGCTTATAATAGAAAGTCATTATTTTTATTTTATTTTTTAAACTTTATTTTGAGAGGGAGAGAGGCAGAGAGAGAAGAGAGAGAATCCCAAGCAGGCTCCGCATGATCAGCATGGAGTCCTCTGCGGGGCTCAAACCCCATGAACCATGAGATCATGACCTGAGCCAAAGCCAACAGTCTGATGCTTAACTGAACTGAGCCACCTAGGCTCCCCAGTCTTTGTTATTTTTAAAGTGGGTGAGGGCTGTGGGAGATGTCGAAGGCCGGGAGCCTGTGGGTGGCCCTAGGGCTCACAGAGAGGGTAATAGAGGGTCAGGAGAGCCAGCTCACCAGCTGACCTCCCTTGGTTAGTGTCCAGGGAAGGAGAACTCAAGACAGGGATTGGTTAGACATGTGAGAGAGACTCGCTGGTGCAGGGAATTGAGGACACAGGGCAAGTCTGGGAACAAAGCGAAAGCAGAGATATGTGCTCAGGATCTCAGCCTGACCCAGCCAGAGCACCAGAGCATGAGTCCCCCCACAGACTTGAGGCAGGGGGTCATGTCTCCCAAACCCCATGTACAATAATCCACATTAGGGATAAGGAAAAATATAAATTACTATACACAATGAGACTTGATTATAGTCTGTGGCCCATAATAGGTCTGCAAAAAATAATATTATGGTCATTATTCCCTTGTCCCCCCTCCCCCACTGCACCGTAACAGCTTTATTGACATACCATACCATTAACATACCGTACATTCACTTAAAGCGTACGCTTCAGTGGTTTTGAGTTGTTCACAGAATTTTGCATTTACCACCACAGTTAATTTGAGAACATTTGCATGGCCCTGTCCTTTTGCACTCTCATGTCTTTCAGTCATTGGCTGTGCCTCCAGCCAAGGCTTTGGTTTAGTCCTTCGGGGCTCAGGGGAAGGACAGCAGTGAGCCATTGCAGCCAGCCGTCCTGGCAGCTGGAGGATGGACGCACCAGCCTGGAAAGGGACCTGGCAGGGACACCGACAGCATCCACCAGAGTAAATTGTGCGAAAGGCCTTCGTTAAGAGTGAGATGACAGGGATTATCCATCACGATAGAGGAACATGGAGGAGAGCAGTTACTCAGAATTTCTGGATAAACAGAAACACCGTGTGTTGTTCTGGACAGTCTCCCTTTTAGTCGTTGAAAGGTTCTGCCTTATCACCAAGAAATGCAGTCTCAGTGACCAAACTCTCACATCCTTTGTAGAAGGAAATTTAAGTTGGTTTCTTTCCTTAAGAAGAACTTGACAGTCATATCAAAAGTCTAAAACTATGGGAACATGGAAGACTAAATCTTCCCCCTGAGATCAAGAACAAGGAAAAGTTGCCTGTTTTCACCATTTCTATGTAACAGCATATGGGAGGTTCTAGTCATTACAAAAATCAAGAAAAAGCATAATAATCGGAAAAGAAGAAATAAAACTGTCCCTATTTGCAGATGACATGATTATTTAGAAAATCCTAGGAATCTACAAAACAATTACTAGAACTAATAAATACTCAGCAAGGTCTCAGGATATTAGATTAATACAAATACAAATCAATTGTATTTTTATATGCCAGCAACAAACACTTGTCAAATGAAATTGTAAAATATTTCAATTTGCAGTAGTACCAAAACTCATAAAATATCCAGGAATAACAAAGGACAGGTAAGACTTCAGCCCTGAAAACTATAAAATATTGCTGAGATTAATTAAAGAAGACCTAAGTAAGTGGAAAGATAGACCATGTTCATGGATTGGAAGACTGTTGTTAGTGTTGCATTTTTCCCACATTGACTTGATTTCCCAAACAAAATTCCCGTAGTTTTATTTTGGATAGAAATTGCAGGCTGATTCTAAAATTTCTGTGCAAATGCAAGTTACCTATAATAATAAAATGATTTTGAAGAAAAAGAACAGGGTTGAAAGACCTACCCTACCAGATTTCAAGACTATTTATAAACCTACAGTGATCAAAACTGGCATTTGGTGTAAGAAAAACAGATTAGTGGAACAGAAAAGTAAGTTTAGAAATAAACCCCAACATATATGGTTAATCTGTTTTCATTAAAAGTGCTGAGGCAATTCTGGAAATAAGCCTAGGGTCCATCAGCAGTTTTGAATGGGGAAACAAAATACAGTGAAATATTACCTAGCAATAAAAAGGATGAACCCTTGGTGTATACAGTAATATGGATGAAATTTTCAAAATCATGCTACGTGAAAGAAGCCAGACCAAAAATGTGTGCATGCTATATGATTCCATTCTATAAAATCCATATTGATCTACAGCAATAGCACATCACATGTTGCCTGGGACAGGATGTTGGGAGGGAGTGACTCCAAAGGAGCACAAGGAAACTTTTGGGAATGATGGGTGTGTTCATGATCTTGACCTTGATGATGGTTTCCAGGTGTTTATGTGTGTTCACATTGATCAAACATGTGAAGCTTATCGTCCTTCAATTATACTTGAAGCTGAACCAAAAAAGTAGAGCTATGCTTTGACCTAGCAGTTCACCTTCCTTGTAAAATTTGAGAGCTATTGATCCTAGAGCTACTTTTTTTCTTTTTTTCTTTTTTTTTGGTCTATTTGTATTTGTGGTGTGGTTCGTTTTGCTCTGCAAAAGGGTCTTGTTGTCTCAGTGCTTCTATTAAAGAAATATTCAGTGATCTAAGTAATT
The DNA here is from genome assembly GCA_017311185.1 of Proteles cristata cristata. Lineage (NCBI taxonomy): Eukaryota > Metazoa > Chordata > Mammalia > Carnivora > Hyaenidae > Proteles > Proteles cristata. The sequence continues at coordinate 188,021 of JAESUZ010000846.1, forward strand.
GATATAATAGTGGCTTTCCATCATTAGGAGCCTACTATGTGCAAGGCACAATATAGCTATTTCTCACAGCAGCAGCTTTGCAAGGTAGCTGTTACTATCTCCGTTTTTCAGATGATGAAACTAAGGCCATTCAGTTAAAAAGCGCCAAGACTGGATTGGGTTTCCACCTCTGCCCCCCTCCAGAACTGCACTGTTCAATGTCATACCCACATGTGGCTGGTCCAGATTGAGGTGGGCTCTAAGCATAAAACACACACTGGATTTTCAAGACTTGGTATGAAAATAACATACAATGGGTAATATTTAATATATTGCTTCTGTGTTGAAGAACACTTTAAATATTGGGTTAGATAAAATAAGTAACTAAAGTTTGTTTCACCCGTCACTGTTTACTTTTTAAAATGCAGCTACTAGAAAATTTAAAATGACACAAGAGGCTCCCATTATGCTTCCTGTAAACAGGGCCACTTCAGAACTCCTTCCGCTTCACATTGTCTGTAATAAAGGACAACCGGAAAGTTCATTCAGCAGAATGAACTTCTATTCAGTATTCATTCAGAATACTTCTCTTTCTTGAGTGTCAGCTATATGCTGGTTAAATTTTGTAATTTCTCTTACTGGTACATGCACTTACTGTATAAGCCCATTAGCTATTTAACTTCAAGCAAAACTTGTCAACATACAGTCTTTTTAATGTTTCAGATCTGAGTTAGTTTCTTAGATGGAAGGATGGGGACACTCTTAGTTTCATGTAAATCTAGAAGTCTCTTTCTGACCATTAGGACAGATGCTCATGTTTATTGAATAACTGAGTAATTGCTTATAGAATAACCTTATGCTCATTAAAGCAGTGTTCTCTGTTGGGCAAATACACTCATCTGTCCTGGTCAGAATGACATTCATAGTTTATAAACCACAAATTACTGCTTTCTTGATTTGTGAGAAGTACAGAAAGAAACTTCTAATTTTTGGAGAATTTTGAGAAACCATGGCTCATCACCCACATGTATTTTTTAATGGTGTGCCTTTTTTCTCCAATCGACTCTCCTCTCGTTTTTGTTAATAAGGCTTTATTGGCTCACATCCATGCGCATGCATTTACAGAACTAGGAATGGTGACTGCCTCCCTGCAATGAAGGAAGAGCAGAGCTGAGTGGTTCCACGGAGACTGCGTGGCCCTAAAATACTTGCTATCTGACCCTTTACAGATGTTTGTAGACCCCAGGTCAGTTAAGTTCCCAGCAATCCTCAAAGGAAGTTCCATGAAAATGTCTTCAGGATCCCACTTCAGTTAATGGGAATTTCGGGGTGGGAAGGTTTGAATTCACACAAGGTGGAAACTGGGAGGGATGGGATGCTTTGATGTTCCCCATGAAGGGAAAGAGGACACAGACCTGAGCCGGCATCTCACCTGTGTCCATTTCAGCCAGCCCTTAGTCCGGCCCCCTGGCCTCGCTGCCCCTGCCCTCCAGCTGAGCTGGGATCTACCTGGAATCCTGGTGCCACCACAGACTCCCCTGGAAAACCCGTGCGAGGAATTCCCCTACGGGGGGGCCGCCTCAGTGGCTTGGTCGATTAAGCATCCAACTCCTGATTTTGGCTCAGATCATGATCTCACAATTCATGAGATCAAGCCCCACAGTGGGCTCTGTGCTGACAGCGTGGAGCCTGCTTGGGATTCTCTCTCTCCCTCTGTCTGCCTCCCCCCCATTTCAAAATAAAAATAGTTTCTTCCGTATTGCACAACTGGTGAGGGTTCAAAAGCGTAGAGAGGGAATCCTGCTCCTCCCTTCCCTGCACCCCAAACCCTGTTCTTTGCTCGTGTGCCCCTCCTCTCGCATGCTTTTAGTTTCCCTCCAGTTGGCAGGTGTTCGGTGGGTTCCGACCCCAGCGCTGCCGGGGACGTGCCAAGTTAGGCAAACCGTGAGATGTGTCTGCATCCGCTCTCATGTGCCAAACTGGGATAATAGCCATCCCTTCTTCGTAGGGAGAGTGTGGGGATTGTGCCGTCTAAGAACACGTAAAGTGCTCTTTAGTGTCTGACAGTGAGCTCTCCATGAATAGCACTTATTATCATCCTCGTTACCACCGCAATCATTAGTGTACATCAGGTCCCAGGACAGATGTGAATAGAGAACTGGCAGAAGTGGAGGGTGTGGTTAGGTCAAAGCCCTCCCTCCAGGGAGCCGTCTCCCTGGGCCCTGCCGTGTCCTGATCCTCGGCACATTGTACCTCAAAGGTAATGGACAGGCATCTGCTTGAGTCAGCCTGATCCAGATACAAATCCTAGCTGTGTGACCCAGACCAGTCCCTTAACCTTTCTGTGTGTCATTTTTCTCACTTGCAAAAGGGGGCTAATGTCTTCCTGGGGGTCTTGTGAAACTTAACAGAAACAATACATATGCATAATTCTCGGCACAGGGTGGGCGCTCAGGAAATGAAACACTGCAAACCATGTACCTATCACTTGCTGCCTCTGTTATGGATAGCTGTGTGTATTACTATCCAGCTGCAGGCCCTGAGCATTCGGTTGCTAGGAATGGTCATTCTGGGTGTCCCGCAACCCCCCAAAAGCACCTTCCACCAATGGGAACTCCCCAAGTGTTTATTGCCCCAAACTGGCTGAAGAAACAGCCTCCAGCTTCACCCAGACAAAGTGGAGCTGGTCTTTCCACTCCTTCATGTTCCCTCTAAGCCTGAGCCTTAGGCACTGGGGGAGGTGCTTGCCAGTGACATGTAAAGAAAGTGATTCCTAGTGGAACCTAGAATTCACAGATTGGCGACTCCAAACCCTAACCCAGTAGCAGACCGTACCCTGATTTCAGACTAGCAGCTGCACCTCCCAGCCCTGCTGAAGAAACCTGTCTCTGCCCCTTTGCCATGTGGGCCACCCTGGTCTCAAGGCCTGCCTCTCAGCTACCTGCGGAGGAAATTCCTATACCTATAGCAGGGATTATTTGTACCTGTTTTCTGTATGTTCATACCGATTTTTTTTTTTTACTTTCTTTCTTTTCTTTCCTTCTTTCTTTCTTTTTTTTGTTTAATGAGACCTTTTTGTCCTTAACCACTGAGGCAGGAAACATGGGAGTGTGACTCGTTATTTACAACACTATTTTCACTGTTCCAGCCGGCGATGTGGAAGATGCATAGCATTTTCATAAATGTATACTCAGGATAAAAGCGGGAGCTGTCCAACTCCAATCTGTTTACACTGTCCAGGCTTAAGTAACACGAAGGCATTAAGGATGTCTGTTTTTAGTATTAAAATTGTACTGGGGAGCATCCCGATATCCTGCCTGAGTTGAGGCAAGCCTCCAATATTAGAATGTTAAATTATTTGGAAATTGCATTCCCATCCCCTGATTGATTGGAAATGAATTGGAATCAAGACAGCTTAAAAATAGCTTTTATAGCGTCCTTATGACTTGATACCATGGAGAAATAAATATGAAGCTGATGCCGCAGACGTTGTCCTTCCCTGAGGCTCTGGGGCTGTCTTTTGCTGGGAATTCTTCTGGTGGTAATTTAAGAAGATGCTTGTCATCCCCTTACAGCAGTTCATAATTCAAAAACAATCCATACGTAATACTCAATTAAGGAACCGTAGAAGCATGTCGGCCAGCGATGACTAATGAACAGCCAGGATGGAAATTCTGCACATTTCCTGAAAACACCACTCGAATCAATCCCCCGTCAAGGAAACTGATTTATTAATGCATTTCCTACCTCCATTGAGTTGTGAATCAATGCTTCCCCATCAAAAGCTAATAGAAAAGCAGAGATGGACCCGCGTGGCCTGTCGGCATAAGAGGAGATTGTTACTGGGACAGGAGACCACATGGCAGAGCCAGCACGTGGTGTCTGTGTCCTTTTCCAGCTACCAGCCCCGCTTGAGAGGGAGCCCCCAGGGTTGAGCCCTCGGCCCATTCCCATGCTCTCCTTCAAACCTCTCTGTCACGCATGAGTCATGTTCATTATTCACCTTAGAAATGAGGAAGCGGAGGCTCCCAGGGGTTAGTAATTCCCTGCCCGAGGTCCCCAAAGAACAGAACTGGGCTTCCGACTCTTGATCTCAGCTCAGGTCGTGATCTCACAGGTTTGTGAGTTTGAGCCCCGCTGACAGCGCAGAGCCTGCTTGGGATTCTCTCTCTCCCTCTGTCTCTGCCCCTCCTCTCCTCACTCTCTCTCACTCAAAATAAACGAAACAAAACGAAAGAACAGAAACAGTCTGCAAGGTCGGTTCAGAGCTTAGGCTCCAACATCAGTTTCGCAGCTGTGTAACTTTGCCTCTTTGTTTCTTCTTCTGGCCTCAGGTTTCTCCTCTGTAAAATGGAGGCGATTGGAGTCTCCATTGGGAGAATTCAGTGAGATGATGGACGGGAGGTCCCTAGCATCCTGTGGCTGTCCTTCCTTGTAAGCCACTGTCATCGTGCCTCAGTCCTGCCCTTACTCGAGGCAGGACTTGGGAGAACATGATGTGGGTTCAGAGCTGCTGGACTTGCCGGGAGGTGGGAACTAGAAACTTCTCTCAGCCTCCAGGCTGCTTCTGGTTCTGGTTCCAGCCCAAGAAGACGGTCTCTCATGCACCTCTGGGCCAGCCAGGAATATCCCAGAGCCTTGAACTCTGCACCAGAACCCAGAAGAACCCAGAGCTCTACCTACCCTTCTCCTTTTTGACACCGACTTTAGCATCCTGCCTGCCCGTCCCTTTTGTACTGATTCCACGGCCACTTCTCACAGCTGCTTATTCAGGCCTCCGAGAAGCGAAGCTCCTAATTGTGATGATGGGGGTGGGGGTGATCTCTTGCCAGAGGGGAGAACATTCTGAACGCAATGGCCCTGCTCACTGACAGGCTCTTCATCCTAATGCTAGCCCTCTTAGGCATCCTTGCTAATGCCAGAATCGTCATTCAGTCACATTTGCTGTGACTTGGGACATTAGCAATAAATGGTGAGCCCTAAGGGACGTGCATCAGGAAGACGGATTGCGAGCTGACTGCAGACCAGCCCAGCTGTCCACCATCCACGGAGATCTCCCAGAGTCCCTCCGGTCACTCGAACGGTCCCCATTAACGCTCCTGTCTCTGTGGGCGCCGATAAATATGGCGTGAAGCTTGAACATCAGTGAGTTTTTCCAGCTAATTACGGCTAATGCGAGCCACTCTCAAAATTCCCAAACATGCCTTGCAGAATATTACAGTTTGCAGCTATGAATTAGGCAGAAAGAGCCAAATTCCATGCACATGATCAGGGACACCACAAAATAATAGCGACGCTAAGTGGTTTCTGTCTGGCCATTAGGAACTCCCCGAGGCGGGTCTGACGGCCCAGATCGGTTCACGTCCACGGTCCCCAGTCTGTGTGGCCAGGACTGCCCAGTCTTCCATTTGTGGTGGGGACCCTTTGGGCGCCCAACCTGGGGCTGCAGCTGCAGTTTCTGACTGGCACAACTCAGGCCCTGTCGTGGTGGCACCTACACCCTTCCTTTCTGTCCCCCTCCCCTGGGGGCATCTGGCACACCACCGCCACGCTGCTCAGGTCCCCTCGGTGTGTGCGTTCCTGATCACTGGTGACGTTTTACCACAGTAATAAGGCGTAGAAGGTGATGCCCCCTCGCTAATCGCAGCCCCCCACCGTCTCCCTGAAATCACCCGTGGGGGCAGTGGGAATGTAGCCCCATTCGGGTGGGGGATACAAACCCATGGGCACACACCCTCTTACACATGCGCGGTCTTTATTTTACAAAACCAGGAGCACACAATACTTTTTTAAACATCTTGTTGTTCATACTTAATAATGTATTTGGTGCCTTTCAATGCCAGCACATGGAAATCTACCTCTTTGTAAAATGCACCCATCATCTAACCTGTCTCTCGCAAATGAACGTCACAGATAGTGCCTCAGTGAACACTGCACTGGTTATTTATACCCCAGATGCAACACATCTTCATCTGGGGGCTCTTCTCCGAGACTTTCTGAAGGATACGTTTCAACGGAAGTGGTGGTCGTGGGTCGAGGGGAACCCATCATAAAATGTGAGAAAATGGCACCTCATCACTCTGGGATGAGTTGGATCTATTTGCATCCTAATAACAGTAAATGGAAATAGCTGATCCTCACCACCCTCGGCTGTCCTAAGTAGAGAAACCTGGGTCACCATCCCTAGGTGTGGACGTCAGCGGGCAGATGGCGGCACCTGCCCACAGGTGGGTCTCCAGTCCTGCTGTGAGCACATGGTGGCTGTGGTCACAGGGCTCTGTTCAGACTCTCCCAGATTCCTCTTAACCAGAGCAGCTGCTGTCAACATTTTGTACATGTTTCCTTCAGCCCTTTTTTTTTTTATACTTTATTGTCAAGTTGGTTTCCATATAACACCCAGTGCTCATCCCCACAAGTGCCCTCCCCGTGCCCATCACCCCCCTCCCCCTCTTCCCCTCCCCCTTTCTGAATCCTTGTTAAGTGCCAACAGTTCCGTCACCACCAGGATCCCTCCTGCAGCCATGCTCACCCCTACCCCTCACAACCCCTGGGCGTCACCCCTAGCAGCTGTAGAGGTACCCCCATCATTTCAGGAATGCTGTATCAATGCAGTGTTTCACACAGGATGGAAACTTTTGATTGGGGCCTTTAAAATTAGCATAGTTTCCTTGATATCTGTTGTAGTTGTGTGTACCAGTCGGTCATTCTTTTTTTTTTTCCCCTGTTTTTATTGCTGAGTGGTATTCCGTGGTGTGGATGTGCCACAGTTTAACCGTATACCCACTGAAGGACATTTAGATTGTTCCCTGTTTCTGGCTATTACACATAGAGCTACAGTGCACATCTGTGTACAGATATTTGAACCTAAGTTTTCACTTCTCTGGGATAAATGTCCCAAGAGTTCTGTTGCTGGGTCATAATGGTAAATGCACATTTCGTTTGGTAAGAAACTGCCAGACTGTGCCCCAGAGAGGCTGTGTCACCTTCCGTTCCCACCCTCACTGTAGGAGCACTCCAGCGTCTCCACACCAGGGCCAGCATTTGGTGTCCGTAACATTTTAAAAGTTCGCATTTCGTTTTTTCGTTTATTGTGGTCATTGCGAATTCTTCCCCCCACCTCTTTGCCAATTGAAGGCTGCATATTCCATTTTTGTTCTTTTGGAAATTATCTGTATGGTTTTTTAAATGCACTTAACTTTTTTAAAAATTTTATATAGAGCGTGTGAGTGGGGGAGAGGGGCAGAGGGAGAGAGAGAGGGAGAAAGAGAGAATCTTACGCAGACTCCATATGGGGCTCCATCCCACAACCCTGGGATCATGACCCGAGCTGAAATTGAGAGTCAGATGTTCAACCGACTAAGCCACCCAGGCCCCCCTTAAATAACTTTAAAATTTTAGAACAACTTCACATCTACATAAAAATTACAAAGGTAATACAGAGACTTCCCATATGCCCTGCACCTTGAGTCCCCCGTTATTTATATCTTACACCAGTATCACATTTGCTACAATTAATGAACTGATACTGATCACACCCTATTAATGAAGTCCATGATCAGCTTCCTCACTTTTTACCTAATGCACTTTTTCTGCTGCAGGATCCCATCTAGCATAGCACGCCTCACTTAGGTATCACACCTCCTTAGTCACCTCCTGGCTGTGACAGTTTCTCACACTTGTTTTTGATGACCTTGACCGTTTTGAGAAGTGCTGGTCAGGTATTTTGTAGAAGGTCTGTCTGTTGGGGTGGGTCTGATGGTTTTCTTGTGCTGGAGTTCTGGGTTTGCGGGGAGGAAGATCATGCAGGTATAAGTGCTATTTTCATCACCGTCATCAAGGCACATCAAGGGGTACATGCAATCAACCTGACTGTCATACCTGTTGATGTTTGGCCAGTCTCTCCACTGTAAAGTTACTCTTGGGAGGAAGTCCCCATGCACAGTCCACACCTATGGGTGGGGAGTTATGTCCCACCTCCTGGAGGGCGGAATATCCAAGCAAATGATGTGTTATTCTCTATGGGAGATTTGTCTTTTTTTCCCCACATTTACATATTTATTTATATCAATATGGACTCATGGATTTATTTCTTATACTTTGGGTTATAATGCAGCACTAGTTGTTGCTCAAATTGTTAAGCTTTGGCTGTGGGGAGCTCTTTCGGTTGATCCCTGTGTCCTTCTGACACCCCCCCTCCCCCATTATTATGAGCTTTTAAGCACTTCCTTACTTTCTGGCCCAACAAGGTGCTCCAGGCTCATTTTGTGTATTTTCTGCTCCAGCCCTACAGTCAGTCATTTTCCAAGGATCTATATCTCCTGTTACCGGAGAATGGTATTAGAAACCAAGATCTGGACACTAGATCTGGGCTGGGAAATACATATCTGCATACTCACCTGTGGCTGTACACCTCTATAAATGTTTCTGTGTGTCCTCATCTGTTTTTAATGTCTGACATTACAGTAAACACGAGTTCATATTAATGTCTCCACCTCCAGTTCACTACCACATGGTTTGTTTTAGCTTTCTCCCCTTCCCACACTTTTTTCCATTTTTTATTGAGCTATGTAATTCATATACATAAAATTTACCCTTTTGAAGTATAAATTCACTGGGTTTTTAAAACATATTTATTTTTGAGAGAGAGAGAGAGAGAGAGACAGAGCACGAACGGGGAGGTGGGGGTGGGCAGAGAGAGAGGGAGACACAGAATCTGAAGCAGCGTCCAGGCTCTGAGCTGTCAGCACAGAGCCCGACGTGGAGCTTGAACTCACAAGCTGTGAGATCATGACCTGAGCCAAAGCCGGACACTTAACCGACTGAGCCACCCGGGCGCCCCTGCTTGTGCCATTTTTAAGAGGCATGTTAATTGTGCATTTTTGCTAGCAAAATCTTAAGTTATTTGTTATTTTCATATTCCATCCAAACATGACAATAGCTTTTATGCATTTAATTATCCGTTGAAGTTTCCATCTTGACATTCTTGACTTTTAGTTTCACTTTCACATTAAAAAATAGTTTTTAAAGGGAAATCAGTAGTTAATTAAATTAAAAAATACTTTTATCAATGTTTGCTCATCACTGTTTTTTAACATTTCATCCCCTCCTTGCTGAAACAGATCTCCTAGACTGTAGATGCTGGTGAGGATGTGGAGAAACGGGCACCCTCCTACACTGTTGGGGGGAATGTAAACTGGTGCAGCCCCTCTGGAAAACAGTGTGGAGGTTCCTCAAAAAATTAACAATAAAACTCCTCTATGACTCAGCACTAGCACTGCTAGGAATTGACCCAAGGGCTACAGAAATGCTGAGGCATAGGAGCACATGGACCCCAATGTTCATAGCAGCACTCTCCACAATAGCCAAATCATGGAAAGAGCCTAAGTGTCCATCAGCGGACGAATGGATCAAGAAGATGTGGTTTATCTATACCATGGAATACCACATGGCAATGAGAAACAATGAAATCTGGCCATGTGTAGCAACATGAATGGAATTTGAAGGTGTTATGCTGAGTGAAATAAGTCAGGCAGAGAAGGACACATACCACATGTTTTCACTCATAAGTGGAACAGGAGAAACTTAACAGAGGACCGTGGGGGAGGGGATGGGGAAAAAATAGTTGGGGAGAGGGAGGGAGGCAAACCACGACAGACTCTTGAATACTGAGAACAAACTGAGGGCTGATGGGGGAGGGGGAAAGAGGAAGGGGGGAGATGGGCATGGAGGAGGGCACTTGTTGGTATGAGCACTGAGTGTTATATGGAAACCAACTTGACAATAAACTATAAAAGAAAAAAAAAAGAAACAGATCTCCTATTCTTTCAGTGAAGGTTTGGAAGTGGTTAACTCTTAGTCTTCATATGCCTCCAGAGGTATTTCTTTTGCTCTTCAACTTGAATGATGGTTTAGCTGGATGTAAAATTTGAGGTTCATATTGCTCGCCCTCAGCGTTGGAAGGTATTACTCTTTGATTCTGTTATTGTGAGGGGTGCCTGCTGCCTGTCATTCCTTTGTAAGTTATTGTTACTATTATTTCCTCCTTTCTCCTGTTCCGGCTCCTCTGAAGCATCCATTAATACCTCTTCATCCATTCTTTGGGTTTTTGAACCGCATGTTCTTATTACTTGTGTCTGGGTCTCTGTGTTGACTTCGGTTCATTGCCTGCATGCTGTCTTTTAATTCACTGATTTCCTCTCTGAACAGTGTCCAGTCTAGAATTTATCCCATTTATTGAGAGTTGTCTTTGGCTTTTATTTTAATGGCTTGTCTTTTATGGCCACTATCTCTGAGCTTTCATTACCAATTATTCTCATTTAATTCATGGCTGTTTTGTTTCATAACATGTTTGTTTTTTTTTTATAGATCTTAGTCCCTTATTGAGGACCTTTTGATGCTCTAACCATATTCATTTTGAGTATTTGTCAGGCAGTTTTATATCATTCATTTCATCTGAGTGAATTCATATTCCTGATTGGGGAGTCTGTAGACTGTCTTAATTAGCATGAGATTTCTTCACAGGTGGTGGGATTTTATTTCAGATTCAATTTGAGTAAGACTTTTTTATTTTTTGTTTTTTTTTAATGTTTTATTTATTTCTGAGAGAGAGAGAGAGAAAGAGAGGGAGAGAGAGAGAGAGAGACAGCTTGAGCAGGGGAAGGTCAGAGACAGAGGGAGATACAGAATCTGAAGCAGCCTCTAGGGTCTGAGCTGTCAGCACAGAGCCTGACGCGGGGCTCAAACCCACGAACCGTGAGATCATGACCTGACCCAAAGTCGGACACTTAACCGACTGAGCCACCTAGGCGCCCCGAGTAAGAGGTTTTTTGTTTTTGTAGTTTTTTGTTTTTGTTTTTTGGCTTGGGTTTTTCCTTCACTTTCTCTCCCTTTTCTAAAAAAAAAATTTTATGTATATTTATTATTGAGACAGAGACAAACAGAGCATGAGTGGGGGAGGGGCAGAGAGAGAGGGAGACACAGAATCCAAAGCAGGCTCCAGGCTCTGAGCTGTCAGCACAGAGCCCGATGTGGGGCTCGAACCCATGAACCGTGAGATCATGACCTGAGCCGAAGTCGGATGCTCAACCGACTGAGCCACCCTGGTGCCCCCTTCACTTTCTCTCTTGAAGAGCTTCTCCCTGCCTAGTAGTTTGGGCTCCTCCAGCCCAGCCCCATCTGGGACCAGGACTTAGAGAGGAGCTGGAAGGCTCTTGTGCTCCATGACACTGAGAAAACCTGTCTGCCTTCCTAGACTTGAACCAGTGTCTGTCCTTCCTTCCCAGACCCGTGGATCGCTGCAAGCCCCAGCCCAGCGGCGTGCTGCAGACAGCTCCTCCTGCCCAGCTCACGAAAGCCAATGATTAAATTCTAAGGAATTTTGTGAGCTCGTTGTCAAACAATTATTAAAAATTAAATTCTCCAGACTCGCCAATGAATAAATTATGTTGACAAGCAAAGGCAATAAATGCTGGAAACTGTTTTCTAATTACCTTGCTGCATGTTGCTCTGATGGTGCCGCGAGGTGGCTCACAGGTTCTGTATCTGTGGTAGGGGCACCAGACCGGCAGCTCGCCACATCTCCTCCCACACCTGGGTCAGTGACATCGCTGGTGATTTGCAGTCAGCCACGACGTGAGCATCCGCCCCACGGAAAGGCGTAAACATTGCAAACCGGTTCTCCGTTATTCTCTGGAGAACTTGTTAAAGACACCACTGGCCGGGCCCCAGACAGCGATGGTTTTCTGCAGCCTCCTTCCAGAAACAGAGGCCGTCACGCCACCCCTGCTCCAAACAGGGGCGGAAATTGATTTGCTCATGTCACAGAAGCTGCTTTCAGTCTCTGCTCCCCTCCAGGTGCTACACTCCCGCCAAACTGCAACCCCACTCATTCTCATTCCTCTGCCTTTCTGTCTTGTTTCTCATCCACACGGCTCTCTATCTTGATGCTGAGGCGACTTCCATCCTTTGGTTTTCTTTTTTCCTATTTTATCCACCGGGGCTCTTAGTGTGGGGCAGAGAAGGTACATTAAATGGGGAGCATGCTGTGCTATCTTGATTAGAACTCCATAAACGTAATTTTTCGTACACGTTTAACTTGCATCCTCTGGCTGCCGATACAGGCCTCAGAATATTTCCTTCCGCTTCCTGTGTCTCTCCCAAAGTCACGCCCTTTATCTTCCTTCTCGCTTCTGTTCCCTGGCACTTTCTTGCAGTGTCTGTGACAAATGTGTTACTAATATGTTATATCGATGAATTATTCCCTGGAAGGATCCTGGATGTCACATATGCTGCCTTCTCATTTCTTAGGCGCTAAGTAATAGTATGCATTTAATTTAATAACAGTCAGTATTGTTCCCAGAAGAAAACGGGAGAGCACCCCAAGTCCCCAACAGGGAAATCCTCGGCCCCCTAATGTCTTGCTCCCTCCCCCACAGGTGTCACAGCGGTGTTCTCAGGCCACTACCACCGGAATGCCGGGGGCACCTACAAGAGCCTGGACATGGTGGTGTCGTCCGCCATCGGATGCCAGCTGGGCCAGGACACCCATGGGCTCCGAGTCGTCGTGGTCACTGCCGAGAAAATCGTTCACCGGTACTACAGCCTGGACGAGCTGAGTGAGAAGGGGATAGAAGATGATCTCCTGGGCCTGATGCAGGAGAAGTGATGGTTGCTGCTGATCTGTTTCACTTCCCTTGGCTGTTTGCTTTTCCAGAAGCGGCAGCTGCGTCCCCACCCCTTGTTGAAACGTAAAAGTACTCCAGGCCCATCTGTGGATTTATGTCCTTTTCCATAAATCAGAGGGCTGGGTCCTCTCCTCCTACCCGAAATAATATTCACAGGAAAGCAGCCCTCCCTTTAAAAAAGAGAGGAGTTGGGGGAACTTGAAAATTAAAGAATAAATGATACTAGTATCTCTCTGCATGGGTGCTTGCGTACATTCTCCGAGTGCTGTGTCCCTCGTTCTGCTCCTGAATTAGTGTCTTCAGGTAGCATATGATAAATGTCTACCTGTCAGCCTCCATCCCACCTTGATACCTAAGTGTGGTCTTTGAAAATTCCGCAAACAGACCACATCCGATTATATTAAATTGTGGTCACGACTCCCAAAGCGCTAGACAAAACACAGGCAAAACGTTAGGCTTTCCTAACAAAGCACATGACTGTATCCCATTAGAGCTACACAGGCTGGCTTTTCAAGGATCAACCACATCTGCTACTAAATTTGGAGACTTCGGGCAATGTTGACAGTGCAGTCGGTACAAGTCAAAGTTGAACTGGCCCTCTGGGTGATGAGAAAATCCTCCTTGGCATGCGAACTGGCCACCTGTAAATACCTCATTGCAGAGACTAGACCTGAAACCCCACGCTCTGGGCACGTTCACAGTGCGGTGACTCCGCAGACGGGCATCCTCGTGGGATGAGAATGGCCCTCTGCTTAGGGGACTCTTCGCTGTGTCTACTCTGACAGAACAGGTGGGAATCGCTGCAAGGTTCTCGAAGGAAGCAAAGCAGGAGCTCTGGTGGGGCAGAATTGAGCTTTTGGCGCCGTCATCTAAATCAGCACCGGCTTTGAGGAAATGCACCCATATCCCCTGACAGAGGAGCATGGGTGGCTTGAAATCAGGGTCATTTTCAGGCTATCTCCTTTGCTGTTTCTTCTCTGTGGCCACTGACCATGGCGTGATTTCGTCCATTGCCCCGGCGGACAGGGAGCCTGGGTACTCAGTGAAATACTCAGGAATATTTCACAGCGCCACGGAGTAACATGCTGGCATATCCATACAGAGGAGCTGCGGAGTCCATTAAATCACAAGACTTTCTTGTTACAAAGTTTTAGTCACTGTGGCAAAACCATGAGAAGTTAAACAGGAAGATAATGGATATGTAAATTCATCAGGAAGAAAAGACAAGAAATCAATTATACCACAGATCCACCCTGGACATAGCTCATTGCTATGTGGCACCGGAAAATTAGAAGTTTTCAAAATTAGAATGCTCTTGTTTTAGCATTTTGCTGCAGCCTTGATTTGTGTACCATTTTCTTTTACAACAGGTGTGGATTGAGGAGGTCAGGGACAGGAGTTCAGTAAAAGATGTACCTTTTTATTTTATTTGGGGGAGGATATGGATTAAATTAAAAGTAATGGAAATGAACCTTCTAAGTCTCCTTCCCCAAAAATCCTAATATATAAAAGAATTGATTCAAAATACAGCAAGGTATATACTAAACAGAGGGAATCCTATGAAATTCTAACCGGTTTTTAAGTAACCAGCAATATTCCCTAATGGTGGTTTGTTCAGAAGAAGTTAGGAAATGATTTCATAGATGAGTGTGTCTCAATCTGATAATAGATAATTACCAAGGCATTCACTTATGATTGCTTTTTCTTTAAAGGAAAAAAACACACGTGATAAAATAAGTGCCTTCTACTATGGAAAACAATAAAATGCTCCGTGATCGTAAGTGCTACGGTGTTGAATGTTTTTTTTATGTGCTAAGTACATTTGAAGTGCTTTGTCTCAGAGAGGTGGGGACACTTGGCCACAATCACAGAGCTCACCAGTGGGGAAGGAAGGATCGAGATGCAAGCAGTCTGACTGCCCAGCCCGTGCTCCATAACACTCTCCTCTCTTTCTTAGAAAATGGGTTTTTCACGGGTGAGAGGTTTGCAGCCGCTCAGCCCGTGGCAGTGCGGCACCATGCGCCGCTTTGTCCGCCTTTCCTGGCCAACAGCCCAGTGTGAGCTGGCAGCCATGGGGCTTGAGCCCAGCTTTGCAGAGCCCTTCTCTCGACGGTACCAGGTCCAGGGTGGCAAAGCCTGTCCAGATTGTTCCAGGCAGAGAATTGTCCCTGGAGGAGACTGGAAAACTGACGTGAACCATAATGGGCTGCAGGACGCAGCTCTGCGCTCAACAGTAAGTGCTTCGGGGAATGATGTTCACTGCTCGCTCCGACTTCCCGCCCCCACGGCTCCCTCAAGGCCCGCAGTGCCACCCAACACTCTGCTTCCCGCGCGTCGTTTTCATTGGGGGTGTAAATAGGGGGCTGCTAAAAGGAGAAGGTAATTTAAGGAGACCTAAAATGGGGTTTTCAAGTCTCCAGCGGGCTTGTGGACGGGTTGGGGAGATCCTAACTACATTCCCCTCTTACAGTAAATAAGTATCTCTCTGGACCTCAGTCCTGTTTCCCCTGAGGGTGGAGAACAGCGGGGAAAGGTCTATAGTAAACTTTATGGAACCGAGCAAACAGAACGCTTCATACTCTCTTGTGATTTTCAGCATCACATGGGTATCAGGCCCTGATAGAGAGTTACAAGGCAAACCCTAGTTTTCAGCCTGAATAATAACACTAGGACCCTTTCCCTCATGTACTACAACAGATTCCAAGTTACATATAACTGTGGAAACTATATATGGATGATAGTTTATTATTGTAATCTGTCTTCTCATGGAAATCTGTTGAGACAGGGTAGCAAAAACATCATTTGCATTTACTTGAACTCTTAATACTTTTTCCCCAAGTAGTGCCTAAAACAGCTTTGCGCAGTCATGAAATTAAGTAGCGATACTGTATTGAGCTGGGGGCGGCGGGGGGGGTGCGGAAGGAAGATTTAGGAATAAACTGTCATGGCAAGTTCTATTAAAAGCTTTCTATAATAGACATCAGGGATTTCTTGTTCACATAACCTTAGTAGTTTGTGTTCCACATGCAAGAGATAGTACTTGCCAGGTAATATTGATTTTTTTATAATTTCATAAAATCTTATGTCATTGTAGAGCTCTTATATATATGTGTGTGTGTATATATATATATATGAGGATTCTTGGAATAATAATGATTTCTAACATCTTTCTAGAAAAGATCTTACTAACTAAATTCCCTTTTTCCTTCCATGGATTTTTATTTCCATTATTTCTTTACCATTAGTGACTATACACACATATACACATATATACAGATTGGATGTTTCCTTTAAATTTTTTTAAATGTTTATTTATTTTTGAGAGAGACAGAGCACGAGCAGGGGAGGGGCAGAGAGAGAGGGAGACACAGGATCCAAAGCAGGCTCCATGCTCTGAGCTGCCAGCACAGAGCCCAACGCAGGGCTTAAACCCACAAACTGTGAGACCGTGACCTGAGCTGAAATCAGATGCTTAACCGACTGAGCCGCCCAGGTGTTCTGAGGATGTTTCCTTTAGATAAATCCTAAAGGACCCATGTAGATTAAAAAACAAAACAAAACCCTTATGTAGATAAAGTTGATTGAACACGAATAATAGCAAGTTATCTTTCATTGTTGTGTTCTGATACTTGTCTTTAAAAAGTAATTTTGGCGGGGGGTTGGCGCGCAGCACTCCTGGGTGGCTCATTTGGTTAAGCATCCAAGTTTGGCTTAGGTCATGATTTCGCACGGTTTGTGAGTTTGAGCCCTGTGTCGGGCTCTGTGCTGACAGTGGAAAGCCTGCTTGGGATTCTCTGTCCCTCTCTCTCTCTGCCCCTCCCTTTCTCATGCTCTCTTCCTCTCTCTTAAAATAAATAAATAAACTTAAAAAAAATAAATGTACAGCTTTGTAAAATGTAGCTCAATAAAATTGTGTTAAAATAATTTAAAAAGAAGAGGATTCATCCAGCCTGGGGGAGGGCAGTGTTTTCAAAAGGAGGGTCATTCGCAGCCAAGGAGGCATTTGGTCATGTGAGGTGCTTGTTTCCAGAGCTCCGGTGCCTCTGAAGATAGACCAGTTTTGAATCCAGCCTCTCAGATTGTGAACCGTGTGGACACGGTTTCTCTCACAAGACTGCCAACCTCTCTGTACCTCAGTATCCCCATACTCCATCTGTTGGAGTGCTTCCAGCCAATGGTAACAATATCAGATCAGAAGGGGTTTGATAAGTAAGGGGATTATTTTTCTCCCACAACATCAGTCCTGAGTCCAGATGGGGTTTGGGGATGTTTGAGCAGCAAAGTGTGTCAGCTGCGTGTGGACGGCTCCCTGATTCCTACTGACAAGATGGCGGCGCAACTCCAAGGGTCATCAGTCCAAGCCAGGAAGAAAGGGCTGGTGGGGTGGGTTTCTAGCTCCAGAGTCACTTTTTCTATCCAAGAGGAAACGATCACCCAGAGGCCCTCAATAGATAATACATTGTAATCCCCACTGGCCAGAAACAGAAATGCCAAGAATGCAACCCAACAGCCATCACAGTCACAGAAGAAGACGCAAGCTGAGGCCCACCGGTAATTGTGAAAGAGCACCTCACTGTGCACGCGAAAGCCACGCTACATACAAGTTGCTAAAGGAGGGAGGGGTGCGCAAGAAAAAGTATCAGCACAGACCGGTCTTCCCTGGGAACACAGAAGGGGAGTAGAGAAAAGTGCAGGTTGAGTAGACTCAAATGAGAACGAGGCTGAAAATGGACTTGGAAAGGGACCATACCCAATGGGACAAGGACATTGGAAAGAAGTGGGCTTGGGAGCACGGCCCTGGCCATGAGATAAGAGTGAAGAGGACAGAATGGGTGCTAAGGCCGAGAACATGGGTCGAGCCATGAGTGATTGACGGCCTAGCAGGTATATCCTACTTCCTGCCGATGGCTTTCTCAGAGAGGCTCTGTGTCTGGGCTTCGCTGTGAAACAGGTAAGACTTTCAGCATTTATGCACACTTCACCTTCGTCTTCTCAGGCAAAAGCCACCATCTGTATAGAACTGCTAACCATCTGGTTTTCACTGCAGCTCTGCCTCCAGGTAGGCCATATGGGATGCATTTTAGACATTGAAGAGCAAGCACAAGGCGTGGCTTACTCCCATGCTGTAGAAAAAGTCTCTCCCTGGGCCTTGAAACTGTTCTTCCAAGCTTTCAGGAAGAAATTAGATGATTTCATCTCTTATAACATCTTTGAAAGACTCTCTGGATTTGCTTTTTTTAAAACTACCAAACTGGATCATTGTGTCCCTAAGCACATATTTTAGCTGTCACTGATTTTGAAAAGCCATTTAAATGAAATTGTACTGTATTTGTCATGTAGTCCTGTACTCTCCTGATCTCCAGTGTTTGTCAGACAAGAGAACAAGATTCTGAGGACAGGAACAGTGTCTCGTTGGCCACTGTGTTCTTGTCACCTGGCCCAGGACCTGGTGGATATAAATATCTGCTGACATACAGTACTCGGCAACCCTCTGTACGATGAACCTTCCCGTTGAGCATTCATCCATCCCAAGGACATTTGCCAAGTAGGGACCACAGCCTGTGCCGAGCACCGGTGAACAGAAAGCAGCCTTCACCTTCAGCAAGATAATTTAAATATCGATGTTTCTTAGGCCCCAGACAGTCACCTCTGCTCCCTTCTGTCCTCGGGAAACATCAGTACCAATAGCCTTAATGACCACTTTTGTGATGACAGTCACCAAAGAAACCATTTTTAAGATGAGATGAATGTCTCAGCCTCCACATTATGTACTACAAAGGCTAACTGGACAGGGAAACATTGTCCCCAGGACAAGACAGCCATTTCTAGAATCAAATTCAATTTTCTTCTAAAAAAACTTTCTCGTCTGCTGTTCCTCATCTTGGCCAGTGGCAACACCCCCACTCCTCTGCCTGGAATTGGAAACCCAGCTTCTACCTCTTTCCTGTGTCCCATGCGCCACGTCCCGCCTCCCATGGCTGCCAGGGCCTCGGTGACCCCTGGATCATTGGCACAGTGAGCGGCCTCCGGCCCCAAATCCCCTCTGGGCCTCCAGTGGAGGCCGGACTTGGGGCATTTTTAGCCTCTGCAAACCTTGTCCACACTCTTACCTGTCAAAAGAAGATAATAACGGGGTGCCTGGGTGGCTCAGCTGGTTAAGCATCCGGCTCTGGCTCAGGTCAGATCTCATGGTTCATGGGTTCGAGCCACACATCAGGCTGTGTGCTGACAACTCAGAGCCTGGAGCCTGCTTCAGATTCTGTCTCCCCCTCTCTCTGTCCCTCCCCCGGTCATGCTCTGTCTCTCTCTGTCTCAAAAATAAACTATTAAAAAAATTTTTTTTAAAAAGGAGGATAATAACGTACCCGGATGAGGATTCAGTGAAACGGGGTCAGCCTGAAGCCAGGCACACAACGCAGTGAGCCATCAGGAAATGTCATCCCCACAGCCACAGCTGCCGTTCAGGTCACCAAATCATTACCGTGGCCTCCTGCCCGTCGTCTCTCTGCTTCTGAAACGTCTTGCCCCTTCCAGCCAGAGAGGAAAGGCTGTTCAATAACCTGGAGGCCTTGGGCAGGTCATGTCCTGTTTGGGGGACTGAGTTTCTCTTTCTGTAAAATGGGTACGGTGTCGTACCTTTCCCCATAAGGTTTAAATGAGCTTGTTCCTGAATATGTTAGCGTGCTGCTAGGTGCAGAATATGCACGTGGTTGGGGCGCCCGGGTGGCTTAGTCGGTTAAGCGTCCGACTTTCGCTCAGGTCATGATCTCGCGGTTCGTGGGTTCGAGCCCCGCGTCGGGCTCTGTGCTGACTGCCAGCTCAGAGCCTGGAGCCTGTTTCAGTCTGTGACTCCCTCTCTCTCTGACCCTCCCCTGCTCATGCTGTCTCTCTCTCTCTCTAGAAATAAATAAAAATAAATAAAAAAAAAGAATATGCACGTGGCGTGTAATAACGTGCTGATCATCCTCAAACCCCGCGTGCCTGGTTTCCCACCCCTACCCCAGCCCAGAGCCCAGCGGTGCATCACAAGGGGCCTAGCCCCCGGCCCCTCATGCGTTTCACCTCGCAGACTGGCTCCTCAAAAATGGAATCATATTCCTGAATCTAGGATGACATGGTTACATGGTTGCCGATAAACACCACAGGTGGTAAGAATGGGCATGGGGGTGGGGGGTACTGGGGAAAAGGCAGGTGTGACGAATAACAAAGCAGCAGTTGGTGCTTTGTAATTCATCTCCAAAAGGAAACCAGAAACTGGCCACCAGGGAGGGGAAGTCAGCTATAGCATCTGCTGCTCCACGTGCAAGAACTCAGCAAATGCTGACAACAACCCCACCAAGGTAAGTACTTTTAGTCCCCCTATTTTACAGATGAGAAAACTGAAGCACAGAGACATTAAGGAACTTGCCCAGGATCACACAGCTCGAGAGTGGCAGAACCAATTCCTACCCAAGCCGTGTGATTGGAGCCCAGCACCCAGGCACTGTATCAAGCCTCAGAGTGGCCTGAGGGGGTCTCACCCCAGGGCAGCACCCCCCTACCCCGGGTGGTGGAAGTGGGGAAACAACACAGGTACCTCCTTAGCTGCACCACGTTACCCAACAGGACCCCGGCCCGTCTTCCATCCAACGTAGAGGCCCTTCTGGAGTCACAGACTAGAAAACTAATTCTTTCCATCCTAAAATTGTATCTCCTCTGACAAATGGAACACAGTTTATCTATTTAATTATCTAATCAATTTTTTTTTCTCTCCGTCTCCAAGGAATTCTGGCAATAAAGTGACACACTGCCTACAAAATCTCCAGGGGGGGGCGGGGTGGGGGTGTCTGTGCCCACCTTACTCACCTAGGGAGACTCGAGCTCCTGGCAGAGATGACAAGAAAGTTTCATGGGCTTTATTTACTCCTCCCGACATAATTGGCCAGTGGAGTATAAACGCTGATGTCATGTCTAATTAGCAGCGGCCTCTGCCTTCCTGGTCACAGTACCCTGTCCGGCTTGTTTGTGTGGATGGAGCAGTTTCATAGAGAGCGTCTTTATGAACTAGCCCTCCCATGGAGATGCTCTAATTATCATTCAAGAAAACAAGCTTGCTGATGTTGTGAAGACAGTTTCAGCAACATCTTCCCAACAGGGCTGATAATTGAAACACCCTTGCGGTGCATCATGGGCTTTTCCGAAGGTGATAACAGTAGATCCTGGGGAACTCGAAATTAGGAACTCAGGACACCTTGCCATTCTTGGCTTCAGTCGGGTTCTTCCTGGGCTCTGAAGTGAATTGTCTGCATTGGGATGAACTCTGCCAAGCATCAGAAATTCAGATTAAACCATCAGCGCAATCATCGTGCCCCTGGGTACCATTTATTGTCATGAAATCAAACCCAGCAGAAAGGAAAACGGTTCAATACCCAAAGGATTAGAGTGGATACAAATATTAATTGATTCTGATAAATTTCACAATATGCTTTTGTTTCAGAAGTTAAAAGAGTAGGAGAATAATATGATCTCCGAGTGTCAGGATTCCATTGAGCTTTGGAGAAGGAAGGATGTTTAACAAAATTAATTACGGTCTGAAAACGTCAGTCTGGCAACAAGGCTGTCTTCCTGCTTTACATCATTCAGGTCCAGGAAATCCACAAGGGAGAAAGAAGCCACACACCGTCAGAGGTCCGCAGAGGCTCATTCCAAGCTTTCACAATTGTGGTCATGACATTGCCTTTTTTTTTTAATGTTTTATTTATTTCTAAGAGAGAGAGAGAGAGAGACAGCATGAGCAGGGGAGGTTCAGAGAGAGAGGGAGACACAGAATTCGAAACAGGCTCCAAGCTCTGAGCTTTCAGCACAGAGCCCGACGCGGGGCTTGAACCCATGAACTGTGAGATCATGACCTGAGCTGAAGCCAGATGCTTAACTGACTGAGCCACCCAGGCGCCCCCGTGACGTTGCCTTTTTGACTCTTGTCTTAGCCACCTGCCCTTCCTTACCCCTCCCTGCTGTCGTTCTCTGTACCTCCTCTCCCTCCGCCTCTCCCTTACCCGCTCCCTCTGTCAAAATTTTCCATCAAAGCCCCTAGAGCTCTGGTTTCTCTTAAACAAATCCACCTACATCTGCAGCCACTTCTCTGGGCTCGGGCCACCCTCATCCCCTCCTACGTGGCTGACCGATTTTTCTCCAGCTCGCTTGGAGTGGAAGCTGTCCTCTCCGCTCTGGGTCACCTGACCTCAGTTCCCATAGGTGAGACTGGCGTGCTCCCCGTTACTCGCTTCGTATTCCCAACCCCTGCTCCCACACTGCCTTTCGCTCACTTAATACTCCTTCCACTAATTCTTGGCCACGTGCTCTACACTGGGGCTACGCCTCACGGTTCCTGGTCATTGACATCACCTACCAGTCTTCTGGCGACTCATCCCTCTTCTGTGAAAGGCTTTGGGACCTTATTAAGGGTCTTCCTGTTCCCCCACCAAGTCTAACCTTCAGCCAGGATGACTTGATGGCCTTGTGAACCAACCACATGCCACTAACATCTGTTGTTACCCTGTGCAGTAGCCATTGTCCTTTCTGATTTTACTTTGTGGGACCCCCCCACCCCCGCTTTAGTCAAAGTTGTTTGGCTGGGCTGGTCCCGTTCCTGGGCTTTGCCCACGGTGGATGCATGAATACCTGTGACACATCAGAGTGCCATGGTTCTGGATGCCAGACAAGGCCACAGGAGCCACGTCAGAGCGAGGAGAGGCACTCCCAGAACTCTTGCTGGAATTACTCGGAGGAGAGGCTCTCTTTCTGCCATTCCACCTGGGGCAGAACCTACCGGGAATGAAGCATCATAAAGGAAACTAGGGCAGAGAAATGGGGAGAAGGGTAGAGAGAACAAGGAAGCAGACCCCGGAAACCAAAATGAGCTCCTGGGTCCCACCATGCCTGAAGCCGGTCAATGCCTGGCTACTCAGTTCAACGATTCAACAACTTTCCTTCTTTGCTTAAGTCAATTTTCTGTTGTTTACAAACTAAAAGAGACCTGACCTAAACACCATCCCCCTTATTGACCTCAGTGCACATTGTCTTCTCCATCCTACCTCTGCAATTGATTCCCATACGCCAGCACTGGAGGCTGGGGGAGGGGATTATAGGCATGGCGAGGGAGCAATGCATCCTGACTGATGAGGAAGCAGCACAGACCCATAGGACAGTCATCAGAAAGTCAGGACCAGCCTATGTGGGAGGATGAACCATTGCTTCATAGATGCACATTTGTGATGCTTGGTTAATTCTGCAGATATTTATTGGTCACCTACACCTCTCCAGGCCCTCTTCCAGGTCCAGGGAAATAGCAGTGGAAAAGTGAGATGGAATCACTTCCCTGAATGTCCGTTAAGCAGAGCCCACTGGCTTGTATGTCTGGTCAAAAATCTCCTGTCATGCAATAGTTACCAAAGAGCCTCCCTGCCCTCCTCGAGATCGCAAAAGATGAAAACCCCAAGTACTTTTATTATACTGTGAGATTGCCACTTGGGTGGCCTTCATTCTGCCAAATCCAGTAGGCATTCATATTTTTCAAAATCTGTGCCATTGATGGCTTTTGAATTCACGATAAGCTATTTAGTAGCACGATAATATTCCTCTTTGCTGACATCTTTCATCCGAGGAGAACTGGATGGATTAGCCTGGCAGTTGAGTTTCCAGAGATGTCTGGCTGGGTGGCTCAGTTGGTTAAGTGTTCACCTCTTGATTTTGGCTCAGGTCATGATCTCACAGTTTGTGAGTTCAAGGCCCAAGTCAGGCTCCGCGCTGATAGCACACTGATAGCTGTCAGTGAGGAGCCTGCTTGGGATTCTCTCTCTCTTCCTCTCTCTCTGCCCGTCCCCCTCCCCTGCTCGTGCTCACACCTTCTCCCTCTCTCAAAAAATAAATAAATAAACTCTGATTTAAAACATTAGGAAAAAGGGGCACTTGGATGGTTCAGTCGGTTAAGCATCTGACCTTTGGTTTCGGCTCAGGTCATGATCTTGCAGTTCATAAGTTCGAGCCCCGTGTTGGACTCTGCACTAACAGCAAGGAGTCTGCTTGCGATTCTCTCTCTCTCTCTCTCTCTCTGCACTTTCCCCACTTGCCCTGTCCTGTCTCTCTCAAAATAAATAAACTTTAATAAAAAAATTAGGAAAAAGATATCAGAATTCAACAATCCCTTTCATCCAATTAAGAAACTTAACAGGGAGCAGCAGGCTCTATTCTCCGAGCTTTACAAACACCTTCTATTTCATTCTCCCTAGAACGCTATGAACTTGTTTTACACTCCGTTCACTGAGGCCGTAGGTGATAATTGGTCCAGAGTCTACAGATGGCACATGTCAGAGTGAGTAAACCCCCAAATCAAGCTTTCTCCCCACTCTGCTCTCTCGCCGTCAACAGCCCTGGGATCTGGCTAAATGGGAGGCGTACCACCTGCTTAGCTTGAACTGCAGTAACATTACCATCAGCTGGGGGGCTTCAACAACAAACGGTTTATTTCTTCCATTTCTGGGGGCCAGGAAGTCCAAGGTCAAGGTGCTCTCAGACCTGATGTCTGGCGAGATTCTCCTTCCGGGTTTGCAGTTCACCGGCTTCTCGTGGCCTCTCGTGGCAGAGAACGGAAAGAGGAAGCAAGCCTTCTTTCCTATTTCTTTATAAGGCCACTAATCCCATTCGTGAGGGCTCCACCAATGTGACTTAATCACCTCCCAGTTTGCACGTTGAAAGGATTCACTCCAGCTCAGGTTGAAGAATGGATTGGAGGGGAGCCCGGGTGCCTCAGGAGGGACACCCATTCGGTGTGTCAGGACCATGGTCCTAATTTTGACAGAGGATGAAGACTAGGTCTGAGGCAGTGACAGCAGCAGGTGACAGAAACAAGGTGAGCCAGGGCAAGAGTAGTGTGTCACCAGTTCTTACGATCCCATCAAAATATATTATTTCACAAACGGGAAGCTGAGGTCAGGAGGTGATGGGGCTCGTTCGAGGTAATTCAGGAATAGAAATGAGCAGAAGGAAAGAGAAACCGAGCTGGCCCCAACAACCCAGGGCTGTGGTCTAAATGATAAAGGAAGCCAGAGAGGAACGGAAAAGAAAATGATGATTAGGGTATCAGGCTAAGAGAAAAGACACATCTAAATCACACATGCATTCAGACCAGATCAAAAGGTTACTGGTAAGTTGAAGAATAGATAGTGTAATTATGAAGCTGTCTGCAGTGCCAGCCGGGGTCAGCCCCGTGACCCATCCCTCCAGGCGCAGCGGGGACGCTGGGGAGGGCCGTGGAAGATCTGCCAGGCTTCTCCACGCTCAGCTGCTGCTCCTGCCTTGCGGATTCCTCTCCACGACAACCAGAGCCTGCTGACAGCCTGGCCCACCTCTGCCGTCACACGGTGAAAGGTTATTTCCAGCCTCCTACTTTTAGCCACACATTAAGCAGAAGGGGTCCTTCCCCTTTCCGTTGGTAATGACCCCTTGCCTCTAAAGAGGTGGCTTTTTGATGTCTTTCTTGAGAACAAGAGAAGGTGACTCACATCTCACAGGCTTGAAATCGTTAGTTCCGGGGCAAATGCATGTAGATGTGGGTAAATAATTTCAAGTTAATCCCTCTAATCAATGGTCTCTACGTTTAGTGGGAAAGGAATAGATGGTGAGATGTTTTAAATAGGAACAGAGAGACCAGAGAGAAAGATTTCCATTATATCCTGGGTTAGACAGATCATTAAGTGGGTCCTAAATTCTATGGAAGGGATAGAGAAGGATATATGATACTGGAATGTTCTAGACCCTCTAAGAAAATCAAGTGTAGCAATGACCAATAAATAGCATGCTCACCACCACCTTCCTCTCGCACCCATACTCGATATTAATAATCCATTGCCCTCTAATTTCTCCTTCAGACACGTTCCAGGCATTTGTTGACAATCTGGGTTATGACCCTAGAAGTGCATTATGTAGTAAAATTACAATTAAATTAAAACTACAGTTCTTAGTCACACCAGGCACATTTCAGGTGCTCAAGAGCCACATGGGGCTAGTGGCTACCATACTGGACAGCACAGAACAGAACATTTTGATCACTGCAGAAACTTCCATTGGACAATGCCGCCTTAGACCCACTGTCTCCCAAATGTTGGGCATTCAGACACTTTTGCCACATTGACTCCCTTTTTAAAAAGGTAATTATTTAATATGAAAATTTCACAACACCACCTGAAATGGAAAAACAGTATCGCTTACCCTAAAGACAAGGTAAGAGTATACACAGCCACGCTGAGAGCCGAACAGTGTGAGTTAATTCTGCTGACATACTGTTGCTTCCAGAATGCTCTGGCTCTAAAGACTAGCAAGTATGGCAGTGACTTGCTGATGCTTCACCAGTATATCAATGATCTCTCTCTTTGGTTCAGCGTTAGGCCTTACACCCCAGGCCTCTCACTTCTAGGTGAGAGGACCCATGGAAGTCTGCACCAGTAAAATGTGGGAGGAAGCAACACAGGCCATAGACCATTTCCAGGTGCAGCTCTGAATAACTGAGGCTTGAATAACTGAGTGGAGCAAAAAATGAGCAAAAATTAAGCCTTCATTGAGTTAAGACAGTAACACTTTTTTTTTCCTCTTCTTTTTATTAACTATTAATTTTAATTCCAGTATAGTTAACACAGTGTTAAATTAGTGTTAGGTGTACAATATAGTGGTTCCAATAATTCCATGTATCTCCTGGTGCTCATCATGACAAGTGCCTTCCTTACTCCCCATCATGTATTCATCCATCCCGCCATCCACCAACTCTCTGGTAACCATCAATGTGTTCTTTCTGGTTAAGAGTCTGCTTCTTGAGGGGCGCCTGGGTGGCTTAGTCTGTTAAGCATCCGACTTTTGCTTAGGTCATGATCTCACGGTTCGTGGGTTCGAGCCCCGCGTTGGGCTCTGTGCTGACTGCCAGCTCAGAGCCTGGAGCCTGTTTCAGAGTCTGTATCTCCCTCTCTCTCTGACCCTCCCCTGCTCACGCTGTCTCTCTCTCTCCTAGAAATAAATGAAAATATTTTTTTAAAAAGTCTGCTTCTTGGTTTCTCTCTCTCTCTCACTTTCCTTTCTTTTCTTTTTTTAGTTTTTTTTTTTTGTTTTTGTTTTGTTTTTTAGAGAGATAGTGTGCAAATAAGGGAAGGGCAGAGGGAGAGGGAGGGAGAGAATCTCAGGGCTCAATCTCACAACTGGGAGATCATGACCCAAGTTGAAATCAAGAGTTGGATGCTTGACCAAGTGAGCCACCCAGGCACCCCTGTTTTGTTACTTAAATTCGACTTATGAGTGAAATCATATGGTATTTGTCTTTCTCTGACTATTTCACTTAGCATAATACCCCCTAGCTTCATCCATGTTGTTGCAAATGACAAGATTTCATTATTTTTTATAACTGAGTAATTAGATAGAAATAGATAGATATGATCTTTATGTATATATACCTATATCACATCTTCTTTATCCATTCGTCAGTCGATGGACACTTGGGCTGCTTCCTTACTTGGCTATTATAAATATTGCTGCTAAAAACATAGGGATTCATGTATCCCTTTCAATTAGTGTATTTGTATTTTGGGGAATAGATACCTAGTAGTGTGATTATTAGGTCATAAGATAGTTCTATTTTTAAATTTTTGGGTAATCTCCATTCTGTTTTCCACAGTGGCTGCACTAGTTTGAATTCCTACCAAAACTGCAAGAGGATTCCCCTTTCTTCACATCCTCGCCAACACCTGTTGTTTCTTATGTAGTTGATTTTAGCCATTCTGACAGGTGTGAGGTGATATCTCATTGTAGTTTTGATTTGCGTTTCCTTGCTGATGAGTGATGTTGAGCATCTTTTCGTGGGTCTGTTGGATATCTGGGTGTAAGGGAGTAAGATCCTAGGGTTGTTACAGCAGCTAATCTTACTTATTCTGATTACCCCACCGTGTGTTAGAAGTTAAAGACATACTGGGGGCACCTGGGTGGCCTAGTCGGTTAAGCGTCCGACTTTCGCTTGGGTCATGATCTCGTGGTTCGTGGGTTCGAGCCCCGCATCGGGCTCTGTGCTGACTGCCAGCTCAGAGCCTCTGTTTGACTGCCAGCTCAGAGCCTGGAGCCTGTTTCAGAGTCTGTGATTCCCTCTCTCTCTGACCCTCCCCTGCTCATGCTGTCTCTATCTCTCTCCTAGAAATAAATAAAACATTAAAAAAAAATTAAAAAAAAGTTAAAGACATACTGTACCTTGGTGTAAGCAGAGGGACTGAGAAAGAGTTTGAGGTGAAATAACGGTCTCAGTAAGTGACAACATTATTTAATGCCATGTGGGCATGCTTCCTAGAGGAATGGCTTGTGCCCAGACAGGGGAAGAGATTTCCCAAAGCCTTAGCTATTTCGTTGCCCAGTTGGGATTATAATAGTCAATTCCTGACTTTTGTGCCAGGGCTCTTTCACTGTCACTGCTATCTCAAGATCCCCCTGCTCCCCAAAAAAGAGAGAGAGAAAAATCAGTTCTTTGAGGAGAGATTTTAGAGGTTGAGCCCTTGTAAGGAAAAGGTTAGGTTATTATTTTAATTGTCTTCCTATACAGGATGGACTTTGGGGGAACAGAACATTGTCTCGGGTTAGAAGAAATGTGGTTGTGGCGGACTTGTTCATTTGGCTGAGTGTGTCTTGTGATGCCAGTGAACTTGAAGGATTATTTTTTTGTCTGTTCTGGAAGCTACCGATTCTCTTTAGGGAGGCTGTTTAAATGGTACACTGAGCTCGTCTTCAAAGATAGCTTCCAGGGACCTGTGCTGCTCGGTGTACAGACCCTGCATACACCCCTTCCCCTTGAATTTGGGGTGGTCCTGTGACTCATTTTAACCAAGTGACTATGGAAAGTGTGACAGCATACTAGCTCTGGACCCAAGCCTTCAGAAGACCTGGGATCTTCCACTTTCGTGCTCTGGGGATCCAGCCGCTATGGTAAAGAAGTCCAAGTCATGTGAAGAGACCATGAGGTCCAGCCTTCCAGCTGCCCCTCCAAGGTACCAGCCATATAAGTGAAGCCATCTTGGTCACAACTGCCATAGCCACCATCTGGCAGCAACTGCATGACACCCCAAGGGAGACCAGTCTGAGAACCACCCAACTGAGCAGTCCCCACAGAAATGTAGAAGTAACTAACATGAATGCGTTCTGCTGAGAAGGAAAGTGAGCCAGAGTTTTCGTAACTTCCTTACAATGCTGAAACAAGACAGGCAGCGTGCATTGGAATTAACAGGAGAGATCAGCAAGGGGACCATGTCATTCAAGGGACTGAACTGCAGACTGTGGGGAGAGCGGCATCTGACGAGGCTAGTCAGGGTGGCCGCACCCAAGTCCATGTAGAGCCTTCTAGAGCACACTGGCGATTGGTCTAGGCAAGGGCACTTGACCTGGTTCTGGCCAATGAGATGTAAGGGGAAGTCGATGGGTGCTCTAGGGAACGATTTTCCTTCCTGGTTGAAAGTGAGACGTGTTCTTAGCTTTGCGGCTGAGGTTGTGCTTCCTGGGAGGAAGGGTAAAAAAATGTTTGCAGAGAAGCAGTTCACAGAGCCCATGTTGACGTCATCAAGGGCTAAGTGCAGCAGCTTTGGACCCATCTATCCGTGGGCTGCTTACTCAAATGCATGGCAAAAGTCCAGGTTGCTCCGACCACTTTCAGCCAGGCACTGTGTTCAACCCCAAGCTGTCGTCCATCATCAGAAGGGCCTGGAGGGTTAGCCAGGGGAAACAAGGTGCCCAAAGGACACAGCTGTGGCACCTGCCTACCCATCTAGTGCATCAGCAGCCCCCCCACTCAGGACGGCCCCTGACCGTGAACTTGCTGCAGGGAGACAGAAGGCTTGTGGGGATCTCAACAGCACCCATGTCTCTCCCCTACGTGCTCTGGCACCCCTGGGGCTGCCAAACGGACCGCATTCCCTGTGCCACCCATCACCCATTTTTGGGTTCTGTGAACTGTTCTGGCAAATGAAAATAAACCCAAAGGAGAGGCTTGTGGGAGCCTCCAATCCAAGTAGGACAAAGTTGTGAGTGCCTGGGGACCTATTGCTAGTGATTGGCACCTAAAGTAGGGGACAGGCTCGTGGGGCAGATGCAGTTCCTTGCCTGTGGGGTGTGCGCTAACTCTGAGTAGTGCCAGAATGGGATTGTTGGATGCGCAGCTGTCATCGCAGACTATTGCTTGTGTGTGAAAGCCACGCGTCTGGCGTCAGAAGTGTGGTAGGGGAGCAGTGAGGGCAGGAAGAAGCACAGCATGGATTCTCCCAGCCTCCTTTTCACCCCAGCCCACTGCTCTGTTCCTCTGTGAACCTCAGTGTCCTCATCTATACAATCTGAGTAAGGGGCGCCCGGGTGCCTCAGTCAGTTAAGCATCCAATTGTGGATTTCAGCTGACGTCATGATCTCCCAGTTCGGGAGATCCAGCCCCGCGTCGGGCTCTGCGGTGACAGCAAGGTGCCTGCTTGAGATCCTCTGTCTCTTCCTCTTTCCTCCCACCACAATAAATACATAAACATTTGAGAAATAATCTGAATAGCTACCTTGTAGGGTTATAACAAAAATTAAAGAAGGCAATAGATGTGGAAGCATTTGAAAAGTAACTATTAAATATTATGAATTATTCTTTTTCCTGAGTTACGTAAGAATACAAATCTTTAAAAACATTTTAAACTCCCAGTTCTTAGCAAAAGATGTAGCATTCACTAGGGGGCTTGACAAGTGGTTGTTAATGGAGTAAATTGCTGATGACCAGCAAGCTCCCTGCAGACTATCTCATTTAACACAGCCTTGTGAGACAGATGGATAGGATTATGAACCCCACCTTACAGATGAGGAAGGGAGGCTCAGAGAAGTTGACTAAGTTTCCTAATGCTACACAGTAAGTGGTGGAAGCAGGCCTTGAACCCCGTGCCCAGCCCTCTGAGCTGTCGCTTACAACCACCACATTAGACTGGACATAGGCTGGGCTCCAGGCCCAGGAGCCACTTCATAAACCCAGGAAGAAGGAGGCCACAGAGCAGCAAGGTCCGTTGGATCACATGAGAGCAGCGGGAAGAAGCCCAGAGGTCTGGGAGCTGATTTGGAAACCTGGGGATTGGACTTGAGCATCCCAGCCAGCAGCACAGAGCCTCTGCACTGCACACGCTCCAGCCCCCCACCCCCGCCTTGCCTTCCTGCAGCAGGGACATGTGACAGACGCATCTCAGACCAGCCAACCCACTGCAATCAGGAGGAGGCGTCAGGAACCATTAGGATCACCTGGAAATACCATGCCAGCCACGCGCCACACCACACGCATTCTGATCACTGCCTCTCCACCTCCAGCTGATATTTCATTAACATTTATTTACTTATTTGTTCCTAGGTTGTTGTTTTTTTCCTCCAACTGAACAGATCATACATCCACAAGATGAAATTTTCAAATAGCACAAGAAAATATACACTAAAAAAAAATCTCCTTTTTGCCCCAAACCTCTGAAGCCTCTGAAGCCACTCCCCCACAAGCCACGGCTATCTTTTTTTTTTTTAATGTTTTTATTTCTAGGAGAGAGAGAGAGACAGTGTGAGCAGGGGAGGGTCAGAGAGAGAGGGAGTCACAGACTGAAACAGGCTCCAGGCTCTGAGCTGGCAGTCAGCACAGGGCCTGACGCGGGGCTCGAACCCACGAACCGCGAGATCATGACCTAAGCGAAAGTCGGACGCTTAACCGACTAAGCCACCCAGGCGCCCCGCCACGACTATCTTTTAAAAAAATTTTTTTAATGTTTATTTATTTTTGAGAGACAGAGAGAGTGAAAGCAGAGGAGGGACAGAGAGAGAGAGAGAGAGAGAGAGAGAGAGAGAGAGAGACAGGGTCCGAAGCAGGCTCCAGGCTCGGAGCTGTCATCACAGATTCCCGACTTGGGGCTTGGACTTGGGGCTCGAACCCACGAACTGTGAGATCATGACCTGAGCCGAAGTCGGATGCTTAACTGACTGAGCCACCCAGGCGTCCCATCCAATCCCTTAAAACACATCCACAGGAGGTTTTTGTCCAGTTGATGAGGTATTAGGGGCAACTCCTAGTGTCCCTGCATGGCAAACTGGCACCTTCCTAGCAATGCTGCCTGGCACACTCTGTGGTGTGGCCTCCATCTTGTTCTTGCGATATTATGTCACCTTCTGTCATCTGCTCTTACTGGCAATGCTGCAGTGAGTTCCCTAGATCATCTGCCTTTCTATGTGCAGAATATCCACAGGAAACCAATTCCTGGTCACGGAAACTCTGGCCAATGGCTAAGTGTCGTTTTCTTTTCAACAAGTCCTGTCCAGCAAGGGCATCAGCTTCGCTCTTCTGCCCAAATGTGTGAGTCTCTGGGGCGGGGGCCGCTTCACTCCGTCTCCTGATCATGTGTGTCCAGCCGGTGTGATTGGGATTCCACAGCCCCTCCCTCAGCCCCTGCTGTGTGTCCACCTCTAGGCAGATCCTCTCTTAGGACACAAGTTGTCAACCGGGAATACGGGGATGGCTGGTCTTTAGCAGATTTTTAAAAAAATCGTTTGGATAAAATAACTACTATCTGCTCACAGAAGTGATGGAAAAGACCGTCTCGTGGTGAAGGGAAATGTTTACGACATAATAACTATTAAATGACAAATACAGAATGCAAAGATGATTCTCAGATTCTTAAACTGCACCGGCATCCCTGAGAACAGGTAAAATTACATGCCAGGGCGCCGGAGTGGCTCAGTCAGTTGAGCCTCTGACTTTGGCTCAGGTCATAATCTCACCAATTGTTGGTGCGAGCCGCACACGTTGGGCTCTGTGCTGATAGCGTGGAGCCTGCTTCAGATTCTGCCTTCCTCGCTCTCTGCCCCTGCCCCTCCCCAAAGAAAAACCCAAAGATGCCAACTCAGTGGACTTGGGATAGAGCAAGGACAAAAGTCTGTACTTTGAGCAAGCTTCACTTCAATCTCAAACATGGGCCAGAGAACCAAAAATGAGGGATTCGTCCAAGAGAGAAGAATGCTTATCTGGGTGCACTGAATCTGAGAGAAGT
The DNA here is from genome assembly GCA_017311185.1 of Proteles cristata cristata. Lineage (NCBI taxonomy): Eukaryota > Metazoa > Chordata > Mammalia > Carnivora > Hyaenidae > Proteles > Proteles cristata. The sequence continues at coordinate 220,764 of JAESUZ010000846.1, forward strand.
TTCTTCTCTGTCTTTGCTGTGTTTCCCAGATTTCCCTACTCAGAAACTTTGAAGTTGAGAAAGCAAAGTGTCCTCTAAAAATTTAGACCAGCCCTCTCTCCCCTCCTCCTTTCTTTCATCCTTCCTGATTCAGCCCAGATTGAAGGAGGCAGGAGAGATGTAAAACTTGGTTACGATGAGATATCACGGACTGGATGTTTTCTGCTAAAAAGCATCATTGGGCAATTATTAAAATTTGAATGAAGGTTTGGGTAAGAAGTATATGGGAGTTCTTTGTTGGAATTTGCAACTTTCCTGGAAATTGGAACCTTCAAGGCTTTGTGGAAGCATCTCACCATCACCATGGCGAGATAGTAAGGCTTTTCTGATTCTAGAATCCTACAACATCAGAATATGCCTCTTAGCACCTAAAAAAAAGTCTAATGTCAGGTCTCTCTAGAATACCGTATAGCTGGAAGTCCACACTGCCTCCTCCATTAAAAAATATTTATGAAACTCAGGAAATTAACATTTATATGGTACTATTTATTCTATGGATCAATTTCCCCAATAATGTCCTCTACATAAAATTTTCACATTTTTCAAATTTCTCAAAAAAGTTGTTTTTTCATGGTTCAGGATCCAAGCCAGTATTATATATTGCACTTGATGGCCATGTCTCTTTAATCTCCTTTCATCTAGAATGTTCCTCAGCTTCCCTTTGCCTGCCATGACCTTGACATTTTTGCAAAGAACAGCCAATTATTGTGGAGAATGCTCCTGAGTTTGGGTTTGCCCAAAGTTTTCTCATTACTAGATTCAGGTAATGGAACTCTGGCAGGAAGGTCACAGATCGATCTCGTGGTTTTCTTTGCACACCAGACGAGGAGGCTCACGTGTTGGCCTGTGTCATGCCAATGTCTTTAACTCCAATCACTCAATTATGGTGGTGCCTCTGCCAGGTTTCTCCACTTAGAGTGGCTACTCTTTCCTTCGTAATCAAGGAGTAATGTGTGGGGAGTTATTCTGAGACCATGTGAATATCCCACTTCTCATCAAGCCTTCACACTTTATTTTTTATTATTAAAAAAATATTTCTGGGGCGCCTGGGTGGCTTAGTCGGTTAAGCGTCCGACCTTCGCTTAGGTCATGATCTCGCGGTTCGTGGGTTCGAGCCCCGCGTCGGGCTCTGTGCTGACTGCCAGCTCAGAGCCTGGAGCCTGTTTCAGTCTGTGACTCCCTCTCTCTCTGACCCTCCCCTGCTCACGCTGTCTCTCTCTCTCTCTCCTAGAAATAAATAAAAAAAATTTTTTTAATGTTCATTTATTTTTGAGAGAGAGAGAGGGAGGTACAGAAAATCCAAAGCAGGCTTCAGGCTCTAAGCTGTCAGCACAGAGACCAACTAGAGGCTCGAACCCACAAACTGCAAGGTCGTGACCTGAACCAAAATCTCAGGATGCTTAACTGACTGAGTCACCCAGGTGCCCCAAGTCTTCACACTTTAATTTTGGCTTCCGCTGGTGATTCTGCCCTGAAACAAGTATTATGATGGTTGCCAAATGATACTGCCTTCTTGAGAAAACTCGAAGCAAGTATATAGCAAAGGGAGTTTGTATTTCAGGGACAATAATCTTATGAGTCAATTCTATCTCAATAAACCCAGGGGAGAGGGGAGAGAAAAAAAATTCCAAGGAAACAATACCAGGTGTGTTCAGGTGCCGAGATTTTCATGGCAATATCACTTATAAGAACAAAGCTTAGAGATCACCTAAATCAAGCAACATGATAAATTGTTATCAAGAAATACGAAGCAGTCATTTAAGACAATGTTTTTGAAGGGTTTTTTTTTTTTTTTTTTGGAAGACGGATAATGTTAAGTAACAGAAGATAAGCTATAAAACTGCATTTGGCCATACAGTTTGGTATCCTGAGTTGGATCCGAGAACAGATAAAAGGGCACTGTGGAAAATTCAGTGGTGAAATCCAAATGAAGTCTGTAGTTGAATAGTAATGTACCCATATCAAAGTCTTAGTTTTAATAAACGTACATGGAATGTGAGATATTAATGTTAGGGGAAACTAGGTCTGGGGTATGCCTGAACTCTCTCTTTGCAACTTTCCTGTTAATCCAAAAGTATTCCAGAATAAAAACTCTGCCTAAAATATTGACTTGAAACTGATGGATACATTCATTTTCTTGACTGTGGTTATGTTTCATAAGTGTACATGTGTCAAAACATATTAAATTATATACATTAAGTATGTGCAGCTTATTATATGTTAGCTCTATCTTAATTGAGCTGCTTTTTAAAAAAAAAAAAACAGCTATTTGATAAGCTCCGAATTATATCAAACGTATGTATAGAAAGAGTACTGGATGCAATGTATCAAAATATCACTGAGTGTTGGTATTGTTCCTGGTGGGATTACACAGAGATTATCACTTTTATTTTTGTCATTTATATTTTTATAGCGACCCTATAATGGCCATGCAAGATTTGAACAAACGGCGTGGGGGGGGGCTGCTATATTTTTTTAAATTTTTTTTTACATTTATTTTTGAGAGACAGAGAGACAGAACAAGTGGGAGAGGGCAGAGAGAGAACGAGACACAGAATCTGAAGCAGGCTCCAGGCTCCGAGCTGACAGCTCAGAGCCCGACGTGGGGCTCGAACTCACAAACCATGAGATCATGACTGGAGTCGACGTCGGAGCCCCAACTACCTGAGTCACCCAGGTGCCCCGGAGACTGCTATTTTTAAATGTGGTGATTTGTAATCATAAAGCTTTGCTTTCTTGTCTGTAAAGTGCCTGGCCTTCAGGGAAGGCTAAGGGCTGTTACCGTCTTTGCTCATTAAGAGAAGGCAAATAAAACCCGAAGGAAGAAGCAGACACCCCCCCCCCAAAACTGAGGCCCCTCAGAGGCCATGATAATGAACAGCCTTGAAAATACACACCTGGCAATCCAGTTCTGGGAACAGTGGTCCCCAAACTGTGCTCCGCGCGCATGCGTGTATGTACACATTTGCACCTGCTGGAAGTTGCTTGTGAAAAGCAGGTGCCCGTGTGACTCGTGGGTCTTGGGGGGGGCTGCCTTGGGTGAGTATGACCAGGTGCTGGAGATCAAGGCTCCGCCCTGGGGCCCGAGGGCTACGCCTCGATTCTGCACGAGTCTGCACGAGGGTCGAGGGTCTCCACCTGGCTTAAACCCAAGCTTATCCGCTCCTTCCCCGCCCGGCTCTTTCCAGATCTTCTGCAGGCGGAGACGGACGTCTCTGGAAGTCAAAGAGGTGAGTGGCGTTTTTCTTCTTTTCTGTGGGCCTCACAGGGGCGTCCTTGTCCCTGGTGACCCAGCCTCACACCAGGGAGTTCCCCTGCTGCTGGAGTCTGGGGAGCACGGCTGGGGGGGCGTAGCTGAGAGAGGCTAGCTGGGGGCTGGGCTGTTTGGGGGAGCGGGCGAAGTGAGCAGTTGCCCCGGTCTCTCAGGGGGCAGGGACAGACAACATGGCAGGTGAGGGAGGAAGGAAGGCCCAGAGATGGGGGGCAGGGGTGGAGTCTTCTCAACCCGCCAGCGCCACGTTCTGGGGGCTGCTCTGGGAGAGAGAGCGAGGACTGAGACTTGTGTCTGGAGACGCCGGTGCCAGGAAGAGCCCCCACCTCCCAGGTCCCAAATCAACCCGCAGGACACACACACCTGTGTCTCCACTCTGGTGGCACTAGGGTCCCCCTCTGGGGCACCTCGTGGGAGTGGGGTGTCCTCTCCAGCGGGGCTTCAGAGAGGTGGCTTGCTGGGACGTCCTCCTAGAAGGACCCTGAAGAAGGACTGCATCTCCACCAGCACATTAGAGCCCTGTTGGGAGGAAAGGCTGCGGCCCCGTGTAGGAAACCGGGTAGGAAGGATCTCCTCCTAAGTTGAGGTAGCCAACGGGCTTCCTGCTTGTCTGCCAACATGGAGAAGCGTGGGAGAACTTGAATAAAGGATGACTTTTCACGATGGGGTGTGGGCAGCTGTGAAGTGACCATTATGATACAGCTGGAAAATAAGGAAGAGGTTAGGGTTGCTGGGAGAGGGGACCCCCTAAGACCCACCTGCGAGGTCAGGGAGGGCTTCCTGGAGGGGGTGGGCAAGCTAGGCCTTGCTCTTTGGAGGCAGAAGTCCAGCACGTTTATTGTCTGACAGAGCAGCTCTCGCTGAGGTATTGGGGCCGCGGGAGGTAGGAAGAACCCTCCTAGAGTGGGGGTTCTCGGACCGCGTGGACCAGCAGCATCAGCATCATACAGAGCTTGTTGAAATCTACCTCCTTAGGTCCTGTCTGGATCTGCCTCAAATACTGAGGGTGGGTTTTTAATGAACTCGATTTCTTTTGTTTTTTGTTTTGTTTTTTAAATGTGTTACTTATTTCTAGGAGAGAGAGAGAGATAGCGTGAGCAGGGGAGAGTCAGAGAGAGAGGGAGTCACAGACTGAAACAGGTCCCAGGCTCTGAGCTGGCAGTCAGCACAGAGCCCGATGCGGGGCTCGAACCCACGAACCGCGAGATCATGACCTAAGCGAAAGTCGGACGCTTAGCCGACTAAGCCACCCAGGTGCCCCAAATGAACTCGACTTTAATGGACACTCCTGGCGATGCTTGATGCATGAAGAAGTCTGGGAAGCATCGCTATGGTTGTTTAGCCACTGAGATGTCTGCGCTCGGCTCAAGTCACCTGCCCACCTAGACCACAGCAGGTGGAGATGCTGCAGGGCCTGAAGTTGATGCAATTTGGTGGGTCTCTTTAGGAAATCCTTGCAACAAGGGGCGCCCAGGTGGCTCAGTCAATGAAGCGTCCCTACTTCGGATTTTGACTCTGATCATGGTCTTCCAGTTGACACAGATGGAGCCCCGCGTCAGTTTGGACCCTGCTTGGGATTCTCCTCTCTCCCTCTCTCCCCCCTGCTCATATGTGGTCTCTCAAATAAACTTTAAAAATTATTGAAACTAGACCTATCATCCATTACTGGGTCTTAGAAGGGGCCTTCGTGAGGGAGGGAGGCATCCTCAACTTTGTGTGAAGTTGGCCTACGGACCCGCAGCCCTCCGCGTTGTTAAAAGGACCGCAGGTGCAGCAAGTGTAGGACCGTTCATCCCTCGCCCTCCGCCAGGTTGGCCCCGGGGCTTTGCCTGAATGCAGAGACTCCACATGGTGTGTGCAGATGCCTCCGAAGGGGACCTGGTGCTTGCTTACCATAGGCCGTGGGTCTCCCTGTGTAGTTTCTGTCCAGCTTTTCAAACCCGGCTGGCTGTGACCACCCCCCCGCCCCCCATCTCCGCTCGAGTCTGACGCTAAAGCTGCTTCAGCATGCAGCTCTGTCCCGGGCACCTCTCAACCCTGGAGGTGGTTGTCCTGTTACCCCCGCTGTACAGATGAGCACAGAGGTTCAGCAGAATCCGAGGAGCCCCTTGAGCCACAGTCAGGTCCGGCTCTGGTGAGACAGACCTGCGGGCAGCTTCCCATCCAACACCTTATGGCCTCAAGTTTATTAATTGAAAGTGCGTGGGCAGGTGCACATGTCAGTACCTGGGTCTCCACACCAGAGGATCGCACCTGCTGTGGGCGGGGACGCTACTGCCTGCAGTAAGTGGCAGGTGCGGACATTGTTTTACATTAGCTGGAGCACAGGCTGGTGGCATTCTGATTCCTTTTTTTAAGTTTTTTTTTTTTTTTAATTTCCGACAGAGACAGCATGAGCCGGGCAGGGTTAGAGAGAGAGGGAGACACAGAATGTGAAACAGGCTCTAGGTTCTGAGCTGTCAGCACAGAGCCCGACGCGGGGCTCGAACCCACGAACTGCGAGATTGTGACCTGAGCTGAAGTCGGACGTTTAACCGACTGAGCCACCCAGGTTCCCCTTGCACCTGGATTCTAATTGGAGTCTGACTGGCACATCTCTGAGAATGTCCCACCAAAGCACCATGGCTGTTAAAACAGTTGGCTGGGGTCTGGTGGCCAAGACCCACCCCCCAGGCCGCTGGCCTCCTGAGCCCCTGTGGCTGTGAACACTCCTACCGCAGGGCTTGGTTTGAAGAATGCCCGTGACCCCAGCAAGGGGGCAGAGGAGGCCCTAGAGGTCAGGCCCCCAGCCTGGCTGTTGGGATCTTATTTTCTTAGGTTCTGTGAGCTCCTCTGACTCCCAGGCTTTGGGGCCGAGAACGTCCCCTCTACTGACGTTTGCTCAGTCTCCTGATGACTCTCCTCGCTTCCCCTGATGCCCCCTTAAGTCCTTTCCCTGGTGGCAGCTGGGAGACCCCCTCGAAGTAGCGAGTTCATATGGTTCCCAGCTAAAGCGTCAAAGGGCAGCCAGGTGTGCTGCAAATGAAATCGGACGTAGCTGGCGGATCCGTGGATTCTGCGACTCTTCCTACCCGCCCAGCGCCCTCTGCTTCCCACCCCCGTGGTCCAACCTCGCTGTTCTTCCTGCAGCCCTGCAAGCACATGCACGTTCCTGCCTCCGGGCATTTGTACCCACCGTACCCCCGGCCTGGCCCGTCTTCACCCCAGATCTCCTGGCTGATGGGCATTCAGATAGAAGCTCCTCAGAGAAACTCCCCAAGTCCCCTTGATAGTCTGTCAAATTGTGATAAGAGGGCTTAATGCTACCAGAAATTACTGTGTGTGTGTGTGTGTGTGTGTGTGTGGGCTTAGCTGCCAGCTTCCTTCCTGCTCAGTGGTCTGTGTTTGTGAGGGAAGGGGTTTTTTAATGCCTGTTTCTCTGGCACCTATGAGGTGCTCAACTAACCCTCTTTACATCTAGATGCCTCTTGCATGGCTCTGATGGTAAGCCTTGATATTGTCTTCGACTTCTCCCTCTCTCCTTCCGCTTGGAATTCTCCGGCAGCAATGTTGTTGGCTGTTTCTTCTTAGAGCCTCGGAAATTCAATTCTTGCTACCTTGGTCCAAAATACCACTTTGTCTGAACTACTCTGTAGCCTAAGTGGGCTCCTTCTTCCTCTCTGCACTCTAGTCTCCAGCGAGCCCTGACTGTGCTTAGGACTGGGTCCCCCTCTGTGAGGAGGCTGTCCTGTGCGTCACAGGACCTGGGGCAGCCTCCCCAGCCTCACAGAGGCTGGTAGCATCTCTGGGCATTGTGTGATGTCCCCTGGGAGGGTCCTCTCACCCTTGGCTGAGCAGTCTTCCCACCAGAGAGCCTATCAGAGCATCTGTTCACGACTCTCCGGAGGCTTCCGGTAGCATCCTGAGCCTGTATCCGTTCACCTCATTCATTCCTGTTTGCCCCTTGCTGGTGCACAAAGCCACCAGGTATGCCCTGGAATGTCGTCCTCTGGCTGTTCCAGAGCTCCCCATTCCTCTCCAGCCTTCTGCTGTTCTCTCTCCGGAAAGGCTTTTCTTGAAGATTCTGTCTCTACGAGCTCCCCCATCTTCCATAGTATGAAACCAGTGAAAGTGGACTGTGATGGGTGCCTGATGAACTACATGCCCAGGGCCAACCTCCTCATTGGCTTGGCTTTTGCTCAGATGTTCGTAAAGCCATGCTATGCCCGACACGTTAACAAACGGGACCTGCCACCATCCTCGTGGGTCTGATCTCCACTCCGTCTTCCCATGACCAGCCCTTCCCCGGCAAGCCCAAAGCAGTCTGTTAAAATCCCTCTTCTGCATCATGTGAGTTCTGATGCAACATCGTGCAGTACCTGATCCTGTCTCCCCGTGTTCGTCACCGTGTGTTTGGCTCTCCTCTCCGTCTCCTCTCCGTGGCTTGGCGTATGGAAGCCTAGCCCTTGCTCCGCGTGGGGGGGTGCTTAGCTCTCCTCCCCGTGGTGGCTTGGGGTCCAGGCTGCTTCCACCACTCAGTACCTGGCTTCCAAGGAGAGTGTGTTGTGCCCAACTCCTGAGTGCCTCTGCCTGGAGAGGACCCCCCCTCCCCCGCTGCCACTGAGGGCTTACAGGCTGGACCCAGTGTCCCTGTCCCAGCCCCCTGAATCTGGAGGGGCTGAGGATATCCAGGAGGGAGGTGGTCCTGGAGATCTGGCATCCTTAAAAGTCACTGAAACAGTCCCTACCTGGGGGGCTGGGACCGTGCATCCTGTTTGCCCTCCTGGGTCCTGTGTGCCTCGTCGGTGCCGGGCCCACAGGTGGCTGGAAATGCTTGCCTGGAGAAAGCCCCTCCCGCTTTGGGAGCCGGTTCTGTACCCCGACTCTGCCACTGACGTGGTCGTCTTAGGTGGTTGTCTTTGCCTTGTACCCTAGTTTTCTGTGGGATGTGGGTGGTGGCACCAAGCCCGCAGACTTGCTAAGAGACTCGGATGGGAAATCCACCTGAATGCTTAGCAGAGAGCTGGCGCCCAGCGGGTGCCCCATAACCCTCCCCCAACACGCTGGCCTTCAAACCGGCTCCTCGCGTGTAGAAGACCCAGAAATCTGATGTGAATGCTTTCATCTGACAAAGTATAGGTCTTCCTCTGCTGTGACCACAGACCCCTGAGATTGGTATCTGATCATCTCCGAGGTATGGGGACCCATGCCCCCCCCACCCTGATGGTCTTGTTGTCCCAAGCACCTGTCACCTGGGGAGAGCGTGGGACACATGTGCCACATTGAAATTCCCCTCCCACTTGCTCTTTGCCCTTGGACAAGCCTCTTGTCTGTAAGATGGTAGAAATGACCATCCCTAGTTCACAAGCTGCTGTGAGCTGGTCTATGCAGAGGGCTTGGCACTGTGCCCAACGCCTGGTAGGTTCCCATGTAGTGGTTTTTTTTCTTTGCCTGGGGCTCCTGCTATTATGGAAAGGAGCGGTGCCCCCAGAGGGGTTCCCGGTGTCCCTGATCCTGCATGGAGAGTCCGGAGCCCCTGTTGGTGCCTGGGGACGGGAGCTTGAAGGCAGAACAGGGAACAGCCTGAGAAGGGGGTGGGGGCCGTTAGCTCTGGTTCCTCCACTAGTCGTGAGGATTTTCCAGCACGACCTGAACACGCTGCTTTCCTGAGTCCCTTTCCTGTCTGTGGACTGGAGGGGTGTGGATCGATGATGAATAGAAAGCATTTGGTACCAGAGGCCGCTCAGTAGATGGAACCTATCACTTTGTGTTCTTATCCTTTTAATTCTCATCATGATTTCCTGTTAATAGCATGAGGACCCAAGACGTGCCCACCAACTAAGGAGTAGGCCGGGGGTACCGCTAGAAAACTGTGCCAGCAGTAACCGAAAAGGATGCTGGGGTGGATCTGTCCCATGGAGTGCAAGGTTCCTCAGTGGGAGGGCAGGAGGGGGAATTTCACAATATTGATGGTGATCAGAGTCCCTGTGTAAGGTTTCAGGAGGCTGAATGAAGAGCTGCCTATTCCTACTGCCGGGACAGGAAGCTAGTTGGGCAGATTTCCTACCGAGCGGAGTCCTCTAGTGAGGTGCCCACCAGCAATGCGTGGCTTTCAGGCTCTTGAAATGTGGCTGATGGGACAGAGGAATGGTTTGAATTTTAATTTAGAATTGATTTAAAACCTTGATAATCTAGTTACTAGAAGACTTCAATATGTTTGGGACAAAATGGGAGTGTGAATCTTTCCCTACAGAAAATTTGAGGAAGAACAAAACCTTTCCAACCAAAGTTTAGCATCTGGACTGAGAGATGCTCTAAGTCTAAAATACCAAATTTGAGGTTGGCTGGGTCGGTTGGGCGTCCAACCTCGGCTCAGGTCCTGATCTCAAGGCTTGTGAGTTCAAGCCCCGTGTCAGGCTCTGTGCTGACAGCTCCAAGCCTGGAGCCTGCTTCAGATTCTGCATCTCCCTCCCTCTGTCCCTCCTCCACTCGTTCTCTGTTTCAAAAATAAACAAACATTAAAAAAAAATTTCAAAGCAGTACTCTTCAAAAAAAAAAAAAAAAGGGGAATGTAAGAATCTTAATTTCCTAGCAAATGAAAAATAATACTTTTGGTATGTTGGATTAAAGCTATTAAAATTTCATGTGGTTATTTTTGCTTTTAACATGGATCCTGGTAAGTGTTCGATCCCCTATCTGGCTGGCAGGTGTCTCCTGAGATGGCATTACTCTAGGGTCCTGCTTGATTTGGGGGACAGTATTTAGTATTACTGGTATTTTCACTTTGGCCAGTATAGTAGCCAAAAAAGTGTCTAATTTGTTCTTAATTCTTCACTTTACATTTTTTTGGAGTTTATTGGCTTAGAAGTCTGGCAACTCTTTTTCTGCTAGAGAATTTGTTTTTCACGTTGGTTTGTGGAAGGCTTTTCTGTACTAAATGCGCTGTCTGTTGCTTTTGAGATTTGTCGTGGGCCTTATTTTGCCTCTTGATGTAAAGAAAAGACTGTTTGGATTTGGATCTTTGTATGATTTCATTTTTAGTGTTTATTTCATCTGGGCTTTCTTTTAGAATATGGTGGAAGGTATTGAACTCCTGGGAAATTTTAGGGGAGAAAACTGTTTTAACTGTGTCTTTAATTACTCAGTGGGTATACACATGACCCTGGTGTGTGTTTGGAAGGGAGTCAACTGTTCTGTGTTGGGTTTTTTTATAGCTTTCAGAGAACTGCTTATGTTGTGTCTGACTGAAAGTGACCGGAGGGGAGACAGGGTGGCCTGGAATGCCCTTTCTAGTAAAAAGTGATGATAGAGTTGGAGATGTAAATGGCTCACCCAGAGATTACCCATTTTAGAAAGAGGATTGGGGGGGGGGGCTCAGTCAGATTAAGCAACTGACGTTGGCTCAGGTCATGATCTCACAGTTCGTGAGTTCCAGCCCTACGTCGGGCTCTGTGCTGACAGCTCAGAGCCTGGGGCCTGGTTCAGATTGTGTTTCCCTCTGTTTCTCTGTTCCTCCCTCTCCTGAACTCTGTCGCACTCTCTCAAAAATAAAAATAACACAATAAAAGTTTTAGAAGTAGGATTGGGACTTGAATATGGGATTCTGATGTTTGTAACCAGACACCTGCTGTGTCACTGGGGACCAGAAAAATGGCCTTTTTTTTTTTTTTTTTTAGATCCTGACCTTGAGAAAGAAGGATGTGTTACTCTTGACCTTGCTTTACTGGACTTAAGCAGACCCAGCCTCCCACATCTGACTCCACTTCCCTGTTCCCATCCCTGTCCATTCTTCTAGGACACAAGCAGATCAATATATGTATATATAAATCTAATTGTCAAGTTAGCTAACATACAGTGTATACAGTGTGCTCTTGACTTCAGGAGTAGATTCCCATGATTCATTGCTTACATACAACATCCAGCGTTCATCCCAACAAGGGCCCTCCTCCATGCCCATCGCCCACTTTCCCCTCTCCCCCACTCCTCCCATCAAGCCACAGTTTGTTCTCTGTATTTAAGAGTGTTATGGTTTGCCTCCCTCTCTGTTGGAAACTATTTTTCCCCTTCCCTTCCCCCATGGTCTTCTGTTCAGTTTCTTAATTCCACATATGAGTGAAAACATGTGATCTTTGTCTTTCTCTGATTTACTTCACTTATTGTAATACCTTCCAGCTCCAACCACATTGTTGCAAATGGCAAGATTTCATTCTTGCTGAGTTGTCCATTGTATATTTAAGACACCTCTTCTTTATCCACTCCTCAGTTGATGCACATTTGGGCTCTTCCCATAATTTTGGCTATTGTTGATAGCACTGCTGTAAACATTGGGATCCATGTGCTCTTGTGAATCAGCATTACTGTATCCTTTGGATAAGTTCCTGGTAGGCCAGCAGATACTTCTGGAGATCCCTGTCAAGATCTTAAATCTCCAGACCTCCAGATCTCCATCCAGACCTCCCCCTTTCCCTTCTCTGTCCCTGGTTAAGTGTGTGCCTTTCCAGACCTCTTTCTTTGGGCAAAAGTCCACAGGATCCTATTGTCCATAGTACCATCCTGAATGTATTGTTAAATTTCTTTCACCACTTGCATCTGAGGTATACCAGTATACTGGTATGCTTCATTTCCTTCTTTGTAGCTGCTGTGCTGGAGACGGTGGTACAGATACACCGGGGTTTATCCAGCCATTCAGCCAGTGCTGGACATTTGGGTTGTCCTCTGATTTGCATTTATACACGATGCAATGAACACTGTGTTTCAGGCTTTCTGGGTAATGCAGGCAAATGTTCTTCCAGGGGAGATGGTGAAAAATAGAAAGGCTCCAGCCTAGGTCAGCACATAACATTACTGCCAACGCGGTCTGCAGAGCGGGTCTAGCGAGGCACGACCAGCCATGCATGAAAGTGCTGTATTTCAGGCTTTGGCAAGTTAATCGGTAGAAATGTTATTTCCTTCAAATGTGCGTTCCTTTGATGGCTAAGTAGGTTGAATGCCTTGTCATGTGATAGTTGGGTACTTGGATTTGCTCTTAGAACTGCTTGTACATCACTACTGCCCACTTCTCTTTTAACTCCTTTTTTGTATTTTTAATTTTTAAAATATTTAAGTCCAAGTTAACATAAGTGCAGTAATGACTTCAGGAGTAGAATTTTAGTGATTCATCACTCACCTATAACACTCTGTGCTCATCCAAACAAGTGCCCTCCTTAATGCCCATCACCCTTTTAACACCCACCCCCCACCTTCCCTCCAGCAATGCTTGATTTTGCTCTATTTTAAACACTTATGTGGGCGCCTTGTTGGCTCAGTTGGTTGAGGGTCCAACTTCAGCTCAGGTCATGATCTCATGGCTCATGGGTTCGACACTGGGCTCGCTCCTGTCTGTGCAGAACCTGCTTTGCACCCTCGGTCCCCCCTCACCACCCCTTCTCCACTGTGTGCTCTCAAAAACAACTATTTTTTTTAAAAAATAAATCGTTTTATCGTTTGCCTCCCTCTTTTTATCTTTTCCTTCCCTTATGTTCATCTGTTTTCTTTCTTTAAAAAAAATGTTTAGGGGTGCCTGGGTGGCTCAGTCGGTTGAGCGTCTGACTTTGGCTCAGGTCATGATCTCCCGGTTTGTGGGTTCCAGTCCCACATAGGGCTTTGTGCTGACAGCTCAGAGCCCAGAGCCTGCTTTGGATTCTGTGTCTCCTTCTCTCTCTCTGACCGTCTCCTGCTCATGCTGTCTCTCTCTCTCTCTCTCTGAAAGAAATAAAACATTAAAAAATTTATTTTAATTTACATCCAAGTTAGCATACAATGCAACGATGATTTCAGGAGTAGATTTTTTTTTCTTAAATAGTTTATTGTCAAGTTGGTTTCCGTGTAACACCCAGTGCTCCTGCCCCTCACCCATTTAGCCCCTCCTCCCTCCAGTGACCCTCTGCTTGTTCTCCATATTTAAGAGTCTCTTATGTTTTGTCCCCCTCCTTGTTTTTATATTTTTGCTTCCTGTCCCTTATGTTAAACTGTTTTGTATCTTAAAGTCTCATATGAGTGAAGTCCTCTGATACTTGTCTTTCTCTAATTTCGTTTAATAATACCCTCTAGTTCCATCCACATAGTTATAAAGGCAAGATTTCATTCCTTTTGGTGTGTGTGTGTGTGTGTATGTGTGTGTGATATACACATACACACACCGCATCTTTATCCATTCATCCACAGATGGACATTTGGGCTCTTTCCATACTGTGGCTATTGTTGATAGTGCTGCTATAAACATTGGGGTGTGTGTGGCCCTTTGAAACAGCACACATGTATCCCTTGGATAAATATCTAGTAGTGCAATTGCTGGGTCATAGGGTATTTCTATTTTTAATTTTTTTGAGGAACCTCCTCACTGTTTCCCAGAGTGGGTGCACCAGTCTGCATTCCCACCAGCAGTGCAGAAGAGGTCCTCTCTCTCCGCATCCTCGCCAACGTCTGTTGTTGCCTGAGTTGTTAATGTCAGCCATTCTGACAAGTGTGAGATGGTATCTCATTGTGGTTTTGATTTCTATTTCCCTGATGAGGGGTGACGTTGAACATTTTTTCATGTCTCAGATAGCCATCTGGATGTCTTTTTCCCATTTATTCACTGGATTATTTGTTTTTTGGGTGTTACGTTTGCTGAGTTCTATGTATATTTTGGATACTAACCCTTTCTCTGAGAACATTGTTTGTATATCTCTTCTCCCATTCCCTTGGTTGCCTTTTAGTTTTGCTGATTGTTTCCTCTGCTGTGCAGAAGCTTTTTATTTTGATGAGGCCCCAATAGTTCATTTTTGCTTTGGTTTCCCTTGCCTCCAGAGACGTGTTGAATAAGAAGTTGCTGTGCCCAAGGTCAAAGAGGTTTTTGCCTCCTTTCTCCTCGAAGATTTTGATGGTTTCCTTATGTTTAGGTCTTTTATCCATTTTGAGTTTATTTTTGTGTGCAGTGTAAGAAAGTGGTCCAGGTTCATTTTTCTGAATGTCGCTGTCCAGTTTTCCCAGCACCACCTGCTGAAGAGACTGTCATCATTCCATTGGATATTCCTTCCTGCTTTGTCAAAGATGAGTTGGCCATACGTTTGTGGGTCCCTTTCTGGATTCTGTGTTCTGTTCCTTGATCGGAGTGTTCTTGTGTTAGCACCATACTGTTGTGAAGACTACAGCTTTGTAATACAACTTGAAGTCTGGGATTGTGAAGCCTCCTGCTCTGATTTTCATTTTTAAGATTTCTTTGGCTATTTGGGGTCTTTTCTGGTTCCATACACATTTTAGGATTGTTTCACTCTGTGAAGAGTGCTGGTGTTATTTTTATAGGGATTGCTTTGAATAGTATTGACATTTTAACAATATTTTTCCTATCCAGGAGCATGGACTATTTTCCCTTTTTGTGTGTCTTCAGTTTCTTTCATAGGCTTTCTATAGTTTTCAGTGTATAGATTTTTCACCTCTCTGGTTAGATTTACTCCTAGGTATTTTATGGCTTTTGGTGCCATTGTAAATGGGATCTATTCCTTGATTTCTCTTTCTGTTTGTGTATCGGAATGCAACTGAGTTCTGTGTTGATTTTGTATCCTGCCACTTTGCTGAATTCCTGGATCAGTTCTAGCAGTTCTTTTGTGGAATCTTTTGGGTTTTGCATATAGAGTACCATGTCATCTATGGAGAGTGAAAATTTGACTTCCTCCTGGCTGATTTGGATGCCTTTTATTTCTTTGTGTTCTCTTATTGCTGAGGCTAAGACTTCTAATACTACGTTGAATAACAGTGATGAGAGTGGATATCCCTGTCTTGTTCCTAACCTTAGGGGGAAAGCGCTGTTTTTTTCCCAGTGAGGATATTAGAGTTGGGTCTTTCAAAGATGGCTTTTATGATCTCGAGGTATGATCCTTTAGCCCTATTTTCTTGAGGGTTTTTATCAAGAAAGGATGCTTTATTTTGTGAAATGCTTTCTCTGCATCTATTGAGAGGATCATGTAGTTCTTTTTATTGATGTAATGGATCACACTCTTCTGCACATCTTGAACCAGCCCTGCATCCCAGGGATGAATCCCACCTTGTCGTAGCAAATAATATTTTTGATGTATTGTTGGATCCAGTTGGCTAATATCTTGCTGAGGATTTTTGCATCCATGTTCATCAGGGACATTGGTCTATAGTTCTCCTTTTTAGTGGGGTCTTTGGTTTTGAAATCAAGGTAATGCTGGCTTCATAGAGTTTGGGAGTCTTCCTTCCATTTCTATTCTTTGGAATAGCTTCAAGAGAATAGGTGTTAACTCTGCTTCAAGAGAATAGGTGTTAACTCTTAAATGTTTAGTAGAATTCCTCTGGAAAGCCATCTGGCCCTGGACTCTTGTTTTTGTTTTTTTTGTTTTTTTTGTTTTTTTTTTTTTTTTGGGAGATTTTTTTTTTATTACTAATTCTATTTCTTCATTGGGTATGGGTCTGTTCAAAGTTTCTATTCCTGTTTTGGTAGTTTATATGTTTCTAGGAATTTGTCCATTTCTTCCAGATTGCCCCTTTTACTGGCATATAATTGCTCATAATATCTTTCTATTTTTATTTCTGCTGTGTTGGTTGTGATCTCTCCCCTTTCGTTCTTGATTTTATTTGAGTCTTTTTAAAAAAAAAATTTTAATGTTTTATTTATTTCTGAGAGAGCGAGAGTGAGCAGGGAGGGTCAGAGAGAGAGAGGGAGATACAGAATCTGAACCAGGCTCCAGGATCCAAGCTGTCAGCACAGAGCCCAATGTGGGGCTTGAGCCCACGAACCGTGAGATCATGGTCTGAGCCCAAGTCAGACGCTTAACCGAGTGAGTCACCCAGGCACCCCTTCCTATTTGATCAAACTGGCTAGTGGTTTATCAGCTTTGTTAATTCTTTCAAGGAACCAGCTTCTGGTGTCCTTGATCTATTCTACTATTTTCTTGGTTTTGATAGCACTGATTTCTGCTCTTTATTACTTCCTGTGTTCTTCTGGTTTGGAGTTTTATTTGCTGTTCTTTTTCCAGCCCTTTAAGGTGTAAGGTTAGGTTGTGTATCTGAGACCATTCTTCCTTTAGGAAGTTCTGGATTGCTATATACTTTCCTCTTAATACCGCGTTTGCTGTGTCCCAGAGGCTTGGGGCTGTGGTGTTATCATTTTCATTGGCTTCTGTGTACTTTTTAATTTTCTCTTTAACGTCTTGGCTAGCCCATTCATTCTTTAGTACGATGTTCTTTAGTCTCCAAGTATTCATTACCTTTCCAAATTTTTTCTTGTGTTTGATTTTGAGTTTCATAACATTGTGGTCTGAAAATATGCATGGTATGATCTCGATCTTTTTGTATTGAGGGCTGATGTGTGTCCTAGTATGTGGTATATTTGGGAGAATGTTCAATGTGCACTGGAGAAGATGTATATTCCACTGCTTTAGTATGAAATGTCTTGAATATATCTGTTAAGTCCATCTGGTTCAGTATGTCGTTCAAAGCCATTGTTTCCTTGTTTTTCTGTTTAGATGATCTGTTCATTGCTGTAAGTGGGGTGCTGAAGTCCCCTACTATTAGTATCTATGATTTTGTGATTAATTGATTTATATATTTGGGTGCTCTCACATTTGGAGCATAAATGTGTACAATTGTTAGGTCGTCTTGGTGGATAGACCCCTTAATTCTGATATAATGCCCTTCTTGATCTCTTGTTACAGTCTTCGTTTTTAAGTATAGATTGTTTGATAGAAGTATGGCTATTGCAACTTTCTTTTGTTGACCATTAGCATGATGGTTCTCCATCCCCTTACTTTCCATCTGAAGGTGTCTTTATGTATAAAGTGGGTCTCTTGTAAACAGCATATAGATGGATCTTGTTTCTTATCCATTCTGTTCCCTTGTGTCTTTGTATGTGTGCAGTTAGTTCGTTGATGTTTAGAGTGAGTACTGAAAGATAGGAGTTTATTGCCATTATGTTGCTTGTAGAGTTGGAGTTTCTGGTGGTGTTTAGTCCTTTCTAGTCTTTGTTGCTTTTGGTCTTTTTTTTTTTTTTTGGTCTTTTGTCTTTTTCTCCCCAGAGACTCCACCTTAAAATTTTTTTTTAAATATTTTTACTTATTTCTGAGAGAGAGAGAGAGAGAGAGAGAGAAGACAGACAGACAGCAGGAGCAGGGGAGGGTCAGAGAGAGAGGGATACAGACTCTGAAATAGGCTCCAGGCTCTGAGCTAGCAGTCAGCACAGAGCCCAACATGGGGCTCGAACCCACGAACCGCGAGATCATGACCCAAGCGAAAGTCAGACGCTTAACTGACTAAGCCACCCAGGCACCCTTCCACCTTAAAATTTCTTGCAGGCCTGGTTTAGTGGTCACAAACTCCTTTAATTTTTGTTTGGGAAACTTTTAATCTCTCTACTTTGAATGACAGCCTTGATGGATAAAGCATTCTTGGCTGCCTATTTTTCTGATTCAGCACATAGAATATATCCTGCCACTCATTTCTGGTTTGCCAAATTTCTGTGGATAACTCTGCTGCAAACCTGATCTGTCTTCCCTTGTAGGTTAAGGGCTCTTTTTCCCTTGCTGCTTTCATGATTCTTTCCTTACCTATATCGTGAATGTGACTATGATATGCCTTGTTGATGGTCAGTTTTTGTTGAATCTAATTGGAGTCCTCTCTGATCTCTGGATTTTGATGTCTGTGTCTTTCCCCAGGTTAGGAAAGTTTTCTGCTATGATTTGCTTCCATAACCCTTCTACCCCTTCCTCTCTCTCTCCCTCTCTCCATTTTCTGGACTCCCTATGATTCTGATGTTCCTTTCTATTGAGTCACTGATATCTCTAATTCTTTTTTTTTTGTTTTTTGTTTTATTTATTTCTAGGAGAGAGAGAGAGACAGCGTGAGCAGGGGAGGGTCAGAGAGAGAGGGAGTTAGACTGAAACAGGCTACAGGCTCTGAGCTGGCAGTCAGCACAGAACCCGACGTGGGGCCCAGACCCACGAACCGCGAGATCATGACCTAAGAAAAAGTCGGACACTTAACCGACTAAGCCACCCAGGCGCCCCTGGTATCTCTAATTCTTAAATGGTGCTCTTTTGCCTTAGTCTCCCTCTTTTTTCTGCTTCATTATTCTCCATAAGTTTGTTCTCTATATCACTGATTGACTGCTCTGCCTCATCCATCCTTCCCTCCCGCTGTGGCATCCACTTGAGATTGCAGCTCAGTTACAGCATTTTTTATTTCATCCTGACTAGGTTTTATTTCTCTTATCTCCAAAGAAAGAGATTCTAATCTATTTTCGATGCCAGCTTGTATGCGTATTATCATGATTCTAAATTATGGTTCAGACATCTTGCTTGTATCTTAAGTCCCTGGCTGTTGTTTCTTCCTGATTTTTGTTTTAGGGTGAATTCCTTCATCTCATTTTGAAGGAAGTAAAGGAATTAATAAGGTAAAAAGAAATTAAAAACACACACACAACATGCAAATCAAATAAGTGATACGAGTCTAGGTGTGTTTTGGTCTGGGTGTTGAAAGGAGCTCGATAGAGGGGAAAAATAAATTAAAAGGAAAACGTTTGAAAATTTGAAAAAATGAATACCATGAAATAGAATAAAATGAAATGATGGAATTAAAATAGAATTTGAAAAATCTTACAAGACAGTAATATAGTAGAAAAACCTGAAATATTTTTAATAAAAATTGAAAATGAAAATTTTTTCTTTAAGAAAAGAAAAAAATTGAATAGATGGACCAGTGAACAGACCGAAATACGATTAATATTAAATCGTTTTCCCCTAGAAGTCAAACTATGCAGCACTATATAGTCTATAAACTACACGCAGAGACTTAGGTTGCTGAAGAGTAAGTTTGGCCCAGTTGTTGGGGCTTAATGTAATGGCTCGGCTCTCCTCTAGATGGCACTGCTTAGCTTACTGCAGTGGATTGTTGTGGCGCCTATAGGTGTGTATGTGCATGCACAGGAGGGGTGAAAATGGTGGGGCGCCTGGGTGGCTCAGTTGGTTAGGCGTCCGACTTTGGCTCAGGTCATGATCTCACACTCTGAGTTCAAGCCCTGCGTCGGGCTCTGTGCTGACAGCTCAGAGCCTGGAGCCTGTTTCAGATTCTGTGTCTCCCTCTCTCTCTGACCCTGCCCTGCTCATGCTGTCTCCCTGTCAGAAATAAATAAAACTTTAAAAAAAAAAATGGTGTCCCCCCAACTCCCCAGTCTCGAGTATCAGAGCTCTGTTCTCCCTCATCAGCCATTGCCCACCTGTCCTTAGTCTCCAGCTTCCATCCATTCCCCACTTTTACATTGTCCGTGACCAAGCCATCAGGTTGCCAGGTGTCCCCGCCCTCCTGAGTTTTCTCTCCGATGTGGCTGTTTCCCAACTCCTCACTTCTGAGGGACTGCGGCTGTGACCCGTTCTGCCCTCTGCAGGAGGGTCTCACAAAGCCATGGCCAGTGCCGGCCACACCCATGAATGTTCGTGGGATGGCACTGCTGCCGATGCCCAGAGGCTGCAGCTGGGGGCCAGCCTGCCGCAGAAAAGTTCATGCAATCACACAGCAGTGGTGTTTCGGGGATTCTGGAAGATCCTAACACACATCTGGCACCAGGCTTCACCGTTAACAACCTTGTTCCAGCACCAGTGAGGGTGGTGGTTCTCCAGGGTCTGCTGGGGCCTTTGCCCGTGGGGGGTCCTCCTGGCAGGGGAGCCGCCTCTCCCCGTGCGGCCGAGTACCACCCCCGGACTCTGCTCCTGGGGATTCCCCCTTCCCGCCAGAGCACTGCCAGGTATCCAGCTGTGGAGTTTCAGACTCTGTGATTCCCTTGTTCATAGACTCTTAATGGAATTTAAACCCTTTCCTTCCTCCTTTTTCCCATTTTAGTTCAGTCCCTGGGGCTGTTTCTGCTTTGCCACTCTCCTACTGCTTTTGGGGGTATGCTTTCCCCGTACTGTTTCCTTTCTTAAATTCCATATATGGATGAAATTTTAAAAAATTTTTTACCATGTGGGGGAGAGGGAGAGAGGCAAACCATGAGAGACTCTTGAATGCTGAGAACAAACTGAGGGCTGATGGGGGGAGGGGGTGATGGGCATGGAGGAGGGCACTTGTGGGGACGAGCACTGGGTGTTATATGGAAACCAACTTGACAATAAACTATATTTGTAAAAAAAAAAAAGTTTATTTTTGAGAGTGACCAAGAGAGAACACAAATGGGGGAGGGGCAGAGAGAGGATTCACATCAGAGGGCCTGATGTGGGGCTAAAGCTCAGAAACTGCAAGATCATGATCTGAGCTGAAATCAAAAGTTGAGATGCTCAGTGGACTGAGTCACCTAGATGCACCTGAGTGAAATCCTTTTTCAACGTAAGAGGCTTTCTCCCCTTCCCCACTGAAATGAATATGTATATAATGATTTTGGGTAACTTGTCACATCACATGTGTTAATATCTTCTGGGTAATGTTTCTTGCCTTTGAACTTTTTTTTTGAACTTTTTAGAGATTTTACTTTTAAGTAATCTCTGCACCCAGTTTGGGTGCTTGAACCCAAAATCCCAAGATTAAGATTTGCACCTTCTACTGACTGAGCCAACCAGGCACACCTGGACTTATGTGGAACCCTAACGTCTTCATATGTCCACATATATCCATCTTCTCTTCCATGGCTTTTAAAACCTTTCATTTGTAAAGGCCTTTAAAACCCTAAAGTCCTAAACATTTGTTCATGTTATTGTAATCGTTTTAATTTTTATTAAAACTTAGTTCTGTGGACCATGAACTAGGGCTCCAACCTTTTTTTTCTTTTTCTTTTTTTTTTAAAATAAGTACACCCAATTTTCTCTACACAAGTTATGGAAAAGTCTTTCTCTGCTTCTGTGAAATTCCTCCTTTAACACAATAAGCCCCCCACACACCTGGGTCTGTGTTGTCTTTCATAGTTATGTATATTTCTGCTTTGTAATCTCTTTTTGGTATCTGGTGAGACCAATCTCCTTTGTTTTCCCAAAATTGGTCCTGGCTCTTGTTTTGAATTTCACAATAATCTTGTCAAACTCCATGAAAAAATCTTACTGGGACTTTGAAAGGGACTGTATTACATTTATGACAGGGACTTGGGAAGGAAGGACTTCCATTTTCATAACCATCTTCTCCTTCACGAACACATAGCATCCCATTATGAGGCTTTTGTTAATCAGGAAGACTTGATCCTGGTCTTTTTAACCTTTTTTTTAAGTTTCATTGCTATCCAATTCTTATATTTCCTATTGTGTCTTTTTGGGTGTGTCTACCATCTGCCTACTTGACTCTCATTTGTAAATGGCATGTAAATTTCTTCTTAGAATTCTCCAGGATGCATTGTATTGTATGCTGTATATTTTGTTTCTCATCCTTGTAGCTCTTGTTATGTGGGATAAAGCCTCCAGTACAAGCATGTAAAACCATGATCCCACGAATTTTTTGTACCTAGCTTGTAAAAAAAAAAAAATTTGACTGGGGGCCCACTTTAAAGCTATTCAGTTCCGTTGATTGCATGGTTAATTCTTCAGTTGACCTTCCACTGCTCGCTCTATTGCAGCTTTATATTGTGTTTTCATATGGTGTAGACGCCTCTATTTTTATTGCCTTAATCTTCCAGTAGTGTCTTTTCCTCTACTTTATGCACAAATAACAGCTTGGCTGGGTGTAAATTGTTAACTCAGGGCTCCTGCTCTTAAAATCCTTCAGATTTTGTGTTATTCTTAATGTTTCTTGGAGAAAAATCTATGGCCTATTGTGGTTAACCTTTTATTTTATCTTCCTGGATGTTACCGAAGCAGGGTGATTGTCAAAGAGACCACCAAACACCAAATAGAAACGAGGCAAGATTTTATTTAAGGCCGGGCCAAACCTGATATCCTATCTCCTGGAGAAATATGCAGAGAATGGCCCCGAACAAAGGTAGCAGTGAGCTTCTGTGGATTTCAAGGCAGAATGTCGTTATTTAACCAATTACATTGTGACACTCAGGCCTCTGCCAAAACTAACACCTAACAGTTTTAAGTTCTTTATCTTGAAATGACCAACCGTAATTAGACATTTGAGAAGCCATGGGGTAGTGACTACGTGACAGACCAGCAGGGTAGAATGGTGACATGGTGTTGTTCTGTTACCTTGTGTACAGGGTGTGGGTGTAGTCAGCCAGAACAGGGAAGTATAAGCTTGCTAAGTGGATTTACAGAAGAAATCGTATGTTAGTATTTAACTGCGCTTGAGGTTAACCTACAACAGTTACCAGAATTTAGTCTTCTCGCCTAGAAACTTGAACACTATCGATGCCTAATGTCTCAGCTAGGAGGTTTTTAGTTTTCTGGGAAAACCCTCCATTCTAGTACCCATTCTAATTTCTTCTCTTGTTAGCTCCTTTGGTTTCTGGTCTCTGGCCCTTTGCTCTTTGTCGGATAAATGAATTGTCTAACACCAACTCTGATGGTGACCACCGTGTTGTGAGTTCACTGAACCCCTTCAGTTACCCTCTACTGTAATGAGGGACTCTTCAGGCATGGCTGTCTGGAGGCAAGAAAGATTTAAAGTCTTCAGTGCTGCGACCTCTTAAAAACTAATATTGAGGAATGACCATGGAATCTATTTGTACATTGCCAATAGTTTAAGGGCTCTGTGCTATATCTGCCAAGTCACCATGGTCCTGCATTGAAGGAGTCCCCTACCTGTTTACATGAGGTGAACTAAAGATGGTCTTTAGCATTGGGAGATGTGATGACTCCGAGGTGAAGGCGCAGAGGTTAGGTTTCCTAACTCCTGGTTCTCAGTTTGGCTGACCGCTTAAGTAGGTGCTGGAACAATTCAAGAACGTTCCTCCACTGTGGTTACAGGAAGTTGCCTGGCACCCAGGGAGGGCAGAATTACCTGGCAGTCAGGAGCACAGGCTCTGGACCATGAGTGCCCATTCTGTACCTTGAGCCTCCATTCCCACGTCTGAGATGTAAAATAATAGTACCTCCCTTCAAGATGGTGAGTAGATGAATCCATGTGCTGTGAACCGAACCATCTTCCCCACAACACAAATTCCTAACCCCAATGTGACCATATTTGGGGCCACACCTTCAGTACCTCATGTAACTTTAAGGACCTCCTTAAAGGCCTGTCTCCAATCAATACAACTAGTGTCCCTCTAAGAAGAGACTAGGACCACACTGCCCAAGGGAAGGCCATGTGGGCACACAGTGCTTCTCTAGGAAGCCGCTCTCCAGCACCTTGACCTTGGACCTGCAGCCCCCAGGACAATGAGAGCCTGCACACCATATGCTCCCAATACATTTGGGCTGCTTTTAGTTATTCCAGCTATTGTTGTTATTTATTCCATCTTTTTGGGCCAGAAATAAATCACTTAGCCGCTACTGCCAGTCCTTCTCCGTTGAGTATCTCTTGTTGGATGACCTCCCACGTAGATTGTGAAGTTACTTGTGTTAGGTAACTTGGGTTGTTGAAGATGAAGATTATGGTCGTGGACTGTTTTGTTCTGAAAGGAGGCAAAGTTGGCCAGGAAATGTGAACTTGTGTCCCTGAGAAACTGGGGCTCCTGCATCCGCAGATCCCAGTCCACACTGTTAAAAATGCATGAGATTTTAGAATCTGGGTTTTCGTGCATCTGTGGTTACAGACTGGTATTTCACAAGCTTGCCACAACCCACGTGTGTGCCCCAGGAGAAAACTGCTGAGTGCAGCTAAACCTTTGCTCCTGAGGCACAACGGTGCTTTGAAGTCTCTCTGGATCACGTACACCAGACACCATGGCCCCAGGAAGGTTTCTGGCGAGCCAGCGGCGGTGCGGGCTGTAGAACATGAGCAAAGGTGCCATCTGTTCTCGCGGTTAAGGACACAGACACCTAAGTGTGTTCTAGGTTACAAAACTACCCCCTCCTGGTCTACACTGTTCCCCTTGGGAGAATAACCTTCCTAGCTTTGCCTCTCTGGCTTGAGGGTGATGCTGATCTAAGGTACAACTTGTATTCTAATTATCAAATCTCCGTGTTAAGACACCTGAACCCCAAGCACCAGCTAGCCAGTGACTTTTGGGGGAGCTGCCTGGGTCTGTCTGCTCCTGCCTCCCCTACAGCAGCCCCTTTGTCACCCTCAAATATTACACGGTAGACACTGAAGTCAGCAGGAGGTCTTACTGCCCTTTAAGATCTAGACAAGATGGATTTAAAAAGAAACAAAAAAACCCTGCTCCATGTTTGGAAGTTCAAAGTATCCCACAAAGTCAAAAGAAAGCTGGAGTAGCCATACTTTCAGATGAGATTTTAAAAGCTGTAACGAGATGAAGGACATCATATAATAATCACGGGGCTTATCCATCAAGAAGAGGTAAAAAATCATAAATGTTTATATGCCAAATTCGGAAGCACCCAGATACATAAAACAATCACGTAAATGATCTTACTGGTAAGAAATACGCTAATTGCAAGGGACATGAACACTCACTCCTTTCACAGCAGTGGTCAGATCATCTAGACAGAAAATGGATAAAGAAACCATGGCCCTGAATGATCCACTGGACCAGATGGACTTGACAGCTATACTTAAAACTTTTCATCGTAAAGCAGCAGAATACACATTCTTCTTGAGTGCACATGGAACGTTCTCCAAGATCACATACTGGGTCACAAAACAGCCCTCAATAAATATAAAAGAACTGAGCACACCATGCATGCTTTCAGATCACAATGCTATGAAACTTGAAATCAACCACAGGAAAAAGTTTGGAAAATCTCCAGATGCATGGAGGTGAAAGATGGGTCACCTAGGCAATTAAAGAAGAAATTAAACCTATAGTAACAAATGAAAATGAAAACCCAACAACCCAAGCCCTTTGAGATGAAGCAAAGGCACTCCTAAGAGGAAAATATATTGCAATCCAGGCCTATTTTTAAGAAACCAGAAGAGTCCTAGATAAAAAATCTAACTGCACACCTAAAAGAACTAGAAGCAGAACCCCAAAGATCACCCAAAACCAGCAGCAGCAGAGAATAAAGACTAGAACAGAAATAAACAACGTAGAATTAAAAAAAGAACAGATTAAACTAATAATTAGTTTTTAGAAAAATAAGCAAAATTGATAAATCCCTAGCCAGACTTCTCAGAAAGAAAAGAGGACCCAATATAGATCATGAATGAAAATGGATTTATCACAACCAATTCCTCAGAAACACAAGCTATCAGAATACTATGAAAAATTGTATGTAACAAAATGGACAACCTGGAAGAAATGGACAAATCCCTAGACACCCACCCACTACCAAAACTCAAATGGGAAGAAATGAAAAATTTGAAAGGACTCATAACAAGTGAAGAAATTGAATCGTTATCAAAAATGTCCCAACAACTAAGAGTCTTGGACTAGAATGCTTCCCTGGGGAGTTCTACCAGCCATTTAAAGCAGAGCTAATACCTGTCTGTCTCAAGCTATTCCAAAAAATAGAAATGGTAGAAAAACTTCTAGACTCATTCTATGGAGCAGAATTCCCTTGATTCCCAAACCAGACAGAGACCTCACAAAAAAATTACAGGCCAATATCCTTGATGAACATGGATGCAAAAATTATCAACAAGATATTAACAAATCAAATTCAATAACCCATAAAAATTATTCACCTTGGTCAATTGGGATTCATTCCTGGATTGCAGGGCTGGTTGAATATTCACAAACGAGTCAATGTGGTACATCCCATTAATAAAAGAAGAACCATATAATCCTGTCAAAAGATGCAGAAAAGGCATTTGACAAAATACAGCATCCTTAATAAAAACCCTCAAAGTCAGGAAAGAAGGAACTTAAACATCATAAAAGCCATATATGAGAAGCCCACAGCTAATATCTTCCTCCATGGGGAAAACTGAGAGCTTTCCCCCTAAGATCAGGAACATGACAGGGATGCCCCTTCACCCCAATGTTTGCTGATGCTAGGCCTTCCAGCACTATGTTAATCAGACAACAAAAGGAAATAAAAGGCCTCAACATTGGCAAAGAAGTCAAACTTCTGGTAGATGACATGATACTCAACATAGAAAATCTGACAGACTTCACGAAAAGACTGCTAGAACTGATAAATGAATTCACCAGTGTCGCAGGGTACAAAATTTACAGAAATCAGTTGCATTTTTATACACCAAAAATGAAGTGACAGAGAAACCAATTGTACTAAGAACCATAAAATACCTAGGAATAAACTTAACCAAATAAAAGATCTGTAGGCTGAAAACTATAGAAAATATATGACAGACATTGAAGACCCTAAGAAATGGAAAAACATTCCATGCTCATGGATTGGAAGAATAAATATTGTTAAAATGTCATTACTACCTAAAGCCATCTACACATTCCGTGCACTCCGAATCAAAATTGCACCGGCATTCTTCTCAAAGCTGGAACAAACAGTCCTCAAATTTGTATGGAATCACAAAAGACCCCAAATAGCCAAAGTAATACCGAAGAAGAAAACCAAAGTGGGAGACACCACAATCCCAGACTTTGGCCCTGACTGCAAAGCTGTAATCAAGACAGTATGGTATTGGCACAAAAACAGACACATAGACCAGTGGAATAGAGAACCCAGAATTGGACCCACAAATGTATAGCCAACTAATCTTTGACAAAGCAGGAAAGAGCATCCAATGGAAAAAAGACAGCCTGTAGCAAATGGTGCTGGGAGAATTAGACAGCAACATGCAGGAGAATGAAACTAGACACTTTCTTACACCCATACACAAACATAAACTCCAAATGGGTGAAAGACTTAAATGCGAGACAGGAAACCATCAAAACTCTAGAGGAGGAAGTAGGCAGCAACCTCTTTGACCTCAGCCGCACCAACTTCTTGCTCAACACATCTCTAAAGACAAGGAAGTTAAGAGCAAAAATGAACTGTGGAGACCTCAAGATAAAAAGCTCCTGCACGGCAAAGGAAACAATTAACAAAACTAAAAGGCACCTGCCAGAATGGGAAAAGACATTTGTAAATGAATTATCGGCTAAAGGACTAGTATCCAGGATCTATGAAGAACTTACCAAACTCAACACCTGAAAAGCAAATAATCCAGTGAAGAAATGGGCAGAAGATATGAATAGACGCTTTTCCAAAGAAGACATCCAGATGGCCAACCCACACACAGAGAGATGCTCAACATCACTCCTCATCAGGGAAATACAAATGCAAGACACACTGAGATAATGCCTCACACCCATCAGAGTGGCTATAATGAACAACTCAGGAAATTGCAGGTGTTGGTGAGGATGTGGAGAAATGGGAACCCTCTTGCACTGTTGGTGGGAATGCAAACTGGTGCAGCCACTCTGGAAAACAATGTGGACATTACTCAAAAAATTAAAAACCACTCTGCTATAACTTAGGTATAGCATTACTACGAATTTACCCAAAGGATACAGGAGTGATTATTCATAGGGGCGCAAGTACCCCAATGTTTATAGCAGCACTGTCAACAATAACCAAATTATGGAAAGAACCTAAATGCCCATTAACTGATGGATAAAGAAGATGTGGTTTATATATACAATGGAATATTACTGGCAACAAGGAAGAATGAAATCATGCTACTTGCGGCAGCATGGATGGAACTGGATGGTATTATGCTGAGTGAAATAAGAGAAAGATACCATATGTTTTCACTCCTATGTGGATCTTGAGAAACTGAACAGAAGACCCTGGGGGAAGGGAAGGGGAAAAAATAGTTATAATCAGAGAGGGGGAGGGAGGCAAACCACAAGAGACTCTTAAACACAGAGCACAAACAGGGTGGATGGAGGGGTGGGGGAGAGGGAACATGGGTGATGGGCACTGAGGAGGGCACTTGTTGGCATGAGCATTGGATGTTTTATGTAAACCAATTTGACAAGAAACTATATTCAAAACAAAACAAAGTACCGTACAGAACTTCCCTGCATCTCCAGAGGTTTCCTATGGGCTCATGATGACCTCTTCTGGTTCTTGAGCCTCTATCCCAGTCTTACTGGGCTGACTTGGGCAGTAGGCAGCCTGGGCTACCTCATGTCCCCTGTCCTAGTGGCTCTGTGCCCTCACTGGCCAGTGGGGACCTTCCAGATTTGTGTCTCTGCTGTGTAATCGTGGGCAGCTTCTTCCTGAGCCTCTTTTCTTCTAACCTGGAAAATAGGGGTTAAACCTTCCCGAGTGACTTTGAGGATGACAGCTGAGGAAGACCAGGCACCTGACAGGCACCAGACCCCGAGTTAAAGGTAGACTATCTTCCTCCTCTTGTCTTCACAGAATTTCTTTTTTTAAATATTTTTTTAAATTTATTTGTAGGAGAGAGAGAGAGACAGCGTGAGCAGGGGAGGGTCAGAGAGAGAGGGAGATACAGACTCTGAAATAGGCTCCAGGCTCTGAGCTGGCAGTCAGCACAGAGCCCGATGCGGGGCTTGAACCCACTAACCGCGAGATCATGACCTAAGCAAAAGTCGGATGCTTAACTGACTAAGCCACCCAGGCACCCCCAGAATTTCTTTATAGGAAGGATGAAAAATGTGAACCTCCTCTTTTGGGATCTGCGATTCACCTCCAAGCCTATAACTGTCTTCTAGTAAATTGTTTATAGCATGTGGGGGGTCAGCGAACTTCAGCCTGTGGCCCCAATCTGGCCTGTCCCCTGTTGTGTAAACTTCGATTTGAACACAGCCGTGGCCGGGCACCAGAGGGGAGTAGCTGAAGTGAAGATTGGTCCTGTGAGGCCAAGGATATTTCCTAACTGGTCCTGTAGAGGAAAAGCTTGCCAACCACTGGCCAACGGCCACTTCTTTGTGAGCTGGGATTTGTGCGATGGGCCTATTCAGTCTGAGCTGGAACGGTTTCAGTTGACCAGCTTGGCCAATGAGGATTAAATGCTGTGGGCTGAGCATTGAGGGAGAAGGTGCACATGTGGGTTGTCCTGGAACTGTTAGCCGTGGCCCTGTTGCCAGGAAGCTTACAGTCCGTGGGTCAGCCATGCGTGAGCCACAGCCTGGAACTTGAATGCGGCCTAGCTCTGACCTTTTGCTCTACCTGGGCCTCAGTTTCCCCATCTTGCAAATGAGCATAATAGACCTTCTACCTTCATAGCGTTGTTAAAGACTTAAATGAGCTACACAAGTGAACTTCTATAGTGTTGCAGATACAAGAGCCCTTTCCTCCCAACTGTGGCTGGAAATGGTGTCCCCCTTCTAACCTGGAGCCTCCCCCTCTTGAATCCATGTGTCCTGGGGCCAGCTTCCCCTCCTTCACTTCCCCAGACATACCATCTTCTCCAGCCAGCAGACCGCTTGTTGCCCTGCCGTACCCTCCTCGGTCAAGGTCCCTGCCCAGGCGCCCTTCCCTTGGCCTCCCAGTGTGGCCATGCCACGGCAGGTGGCCTCGCTCAGTGAGCGGGCCCTGGGCAGTTTTCCAGGGGGACCACGAGCTGACCATGTCAGGGCATCGCCAAGGACACCGGGGTCCCTGAAGCTCCATTCTCAAGACTACTCTTCTTCCAAGTAATTTGGGGCCACCAAGTCCTTGTCCGCCCCTCCCCCCAAAGCAGCAGAGCAGATGGTGGTGGTTTTCTCCCTCGCCTGCGCCCCTCCTGATCAACATACCTCTTCCCTCACCGGTGCCTCACTCCGCAGATGGTAAGTAACCACCCCTGTACCCTGTCACATGCCTCTGGGGACAGGGACACGCAGCAGCTTTAAGGAGGGCAGGACAGCTTTTGGAGACTCTGGGTAGGACCTGGTGAAGCAACTGTGGTAAGAGTGATGTGCCAAGTACCTCAAACATGAGGCAGGTGGGGCACCTGCCCCCCACCCAGAGCCCTTGTGAGCAGCCGCCGCGACCGTCCCCTTGGTCCATGCGTGAGTCTCGTCCTCTGCCGGCCCCTGTCCTGGCCGGTCCCCTTCTGCTTGGAGGCTGGGGTGCTCCCTGCATTGCAGCCCTGCTGGGCTCCCCAAGGCAGACCTGAGGACACTCAGGGTAAATCAGGCAGGCTAACCCCCTGCCCCACCCCACTGCCGTGGAACAAGGCCCACGACCCTCAGCGTGGCCGCCCCCGGTGCCCCAGGCCTGCCTCTGTCTCCACTGCAGCGAACCGACTGCCCGCCCTTCCCCAGGCGCCGTGTGCTGGCTTGGCTGGCCGTGGACCTCGGACACACCGGCACCCGACACCTCCCATCACCCTGTCTGGGATCTTGTGTTCCATCGCACCAGGGAGCCCCAGAAGGTTCTGGGCATAGTCACGTCCTGTTGTTGCTCGAACAGGCTGCCACCTTTCATAGCAGCTTAAAAAGGTTTTCTAAGAGTTGTCATAAGTACACGTGGATATGTCTTGGGAGCTTTTTCTGCATCTGTTGAGATCGTTCTGTGGTCTTACTCCTTTGTCTCTTAATGTGGTGAATTGCATTAATTTTCAGACGTTAGGCCAACATTGCATTCCAGGATTAAACCTCACCCGATTGCGAGATTGAATTTTCTGACTATTTTGTTGAGAATGTTTGTGTATGTGTTCCCGAGCAGAAGTGGCCGCAGTGTCTGTTTCTTGTACTGTCTTTGATTGGTTTTGTGTTGGATTGATGCTGGCTTATTAAAAGGAGTTGGGAATATTCTTTCATGAGTGAGTTGAGATCGCATCCTTTTCATCTGATAAAATTCCTTAAATGGACAGAATTCACGAGGCAAGCCCTCTTGGCGTGGAGTTTTCTTTGTGGGATGCTTTTAAATTATGGATTCAATTACTTTAATATGTAAAAAAAAAAAAAAAAATCTCTTCAGACTTTCCATTTCTCCCTGGTCAGTTTTGGTAATTTGTTTCATTCCAGGAATGTATTGACTTTAAAAACAAAAACAAAACTTGTTAACCTTATTGAAACAACTGTTCATAAAATTAGTTTTAAGGTCTGTAAGACTGTAGGGATAGGTTTTCATTTGTAATATCCCCTTTACACTGTTAGTCCCTCTAAGTTAGCATGTTAACATTAACTTGTTCAAAATATCTACTTAAAAGTCTTTCCCTATTAGGTTTTCTGTTTCATTGATTTCCATTTTTGTTTCTTTCTGCCAGCTTTGTCTTTACTCTTTTTTTTTTTTTAACCTTAAAATGAAGACTTGGGGCGCCTGGGTGGCTTAGTCGGTTAAGCGTCCGACTTTCGCTTGGGTCATGATCTCGCGGTTCGTGGGTTCGAGCCCCGCGTTGGGCTCTGTGCTGACTGCCAGCTCAGAGCCTGGAGCCTGTTTCAGAGTCTGTGACTCCCTCTCTCTCCGACCCTCCCCTGCTCACGCTGTCTCTCTCTCTGCTAGAAATAAATAAAAATATTTAAAAAAAAAAAGACTTAAATCATTTCACAAATTTCGTCTTAAGGTATATGTCTGCATCTGAGCCCTGCTTTAGAACAGAAGGCTGCCTGCATCTTTGTTCTCTGCTTCTGACGCTCCCAGTGCACGTATGTTAGACGGCTTGACCCTCTCCCACGGGTCACCGAGGTGGTTTTTCCCCCTCTCTGCTTCAGTTTGGACCCTTTCTTTTTTAAATTTTTTTTAATGTTTTATTTATTTCTAGGAGAGAGACCGCGTGAGCAGTGGAGGGTCAGAGAGAGAGGGAGACACAGACTCTGAAATAGACTCCAGGCTCTGAGCTGGCAGTCAGCACAGACCTGACGTGGAGCTCAAACCCACGAACCGCGAGATCATGACCTAAGTGAAAGTCAGACGCCCAACCGACTAAGCCACCCAGGCGCCCCGGATCCTTTCTTTTTTATTCAAGTATTGGTTACTTAGTGTTAGAAGCGTATCAGGTGTACAATGATTCAGCTTTGCTTTGTTACTCAGTGCTCAGCAAGACTTTATCTTCCCTACACCTGTTTACCCCTTCCCCCCACCTCCCCTCTGGCGACTGTCCATTCTCTGTATTTAAGAGTCTATTCTGTTTCTCTTCTCTTCTAGGTTCACTTGTTTCTTAAATTTCACATAGTAGTGAAATCCTATGGTATTTCTTTCTCTGACTTCTTTCACTTAACTTTACACCCTATGGGTCCATGTTGGAAATGGCAAGATTTCATTTTTTATGGCTGAGTGATACTCCATCCTATACTTAATCCCTTTGCCTACGGATGGATACTCGGATTGCTTCTATATCTTGGCTATTTTAAATCATGCTGCAATAAACATAAGGGTGCATATATCTTTTTGAACTAGTGTTTGTGTTCTTTGGGCACCCAGCAGTGGGATTATTGGATCATTAGGTAGTTTTATTTGTATCTTTTTGAGGAACCTCTGTGGTGCCTTCCACCCTGGCTGTGCCAGCTTGCATTCCCACCAACAGTGAGTGTATGATGAGGGTTCCTTTTCCTCCACATCCTCCCCAACAGTTGTCTTTTTAAAAATGGTTTCATTACTTATTTGAGAGAGAGCACGAGAAGGGGAGGGGCAGTGAGAGAAGGAGAGAGAATTCCAAGCAGGCTCCGTGCTCAGCATGGAGCCCAACGCAGGGCTTGATCCCATGACCATGAGACCGTGACCCGAGCTGAAATCAAAAGTTGGGCACTTAACCAACTGAGCCACCTTTGTTGTTTCTTTGATAGTAGCGGTTCTGACAGGTGTCAGGTACATCTCTTGAAATGATCAGACACTTTTTAAAAAATCTTTTCTCTTATTGATGTGATGTATCACATTGATTTGTGAAATTGAATCACCCTTGCATCCTTGAAGAAATCCCACTCGATCATGGTGAATGGATTTTTAAAATATATTTCTGGATTTGGTTTGCTAATATTTTGTTGAGGGTTATGCCATCTATGTTCATCAGAGATATTGGCCTGTAGTTTTCTTTTTGGATAGTGTCCTTAGTTGGTCTTGTTATCAGGGTAATGCTGGCCCCGTATAATTAACTTGAAAGCATTGATTCCTCTGTTTTGGAATAGTTTGAGACTAATGGCATAAGGTGGTTAACTGAGTTGAATGAACTGAGTTAACGGAATTAACTGAGATTTGTTCTGCAGCCTAGCATGTGATCTATTCCGGAGAATATTCCATGTGTACTCACAAAGATTGCATTCCACTCTTCTTGGATGGAATGTTCTGAATGTATCTGTTTCATCCATCTGGTCCAGTTTGTTATTCAAAGTCCCTGTTGCCTTGTTGATTTTTCTATCTGGATGATCTATGCATTGATGTAAGTGGGGTGTTGAAGAGCCTTGCTATTATTGTATTATTTTTTTCTCTTGTCTGTTAATAGTTGGCCTATGTATTTAGGTGCTTCCACAGTGGATGTGTAAATGTTTACGTTGTCATAGTCTCTTGTTGATTATATTCTCTTGTTGATTATTCTTTGATTATGTAGTATCTTCCTTTGTCTCCTGTTAGTCATTTTAAAGTCTATTTTATTGGATATCAGTATTGCTACCCCAGCGTTCTATTTGCATAATAAATGGGTTTATAACCAACTTGACAATAACTATTCAAGAAAAAAAATCCAATATAACTTTCTAATGGAAAATAAAAGGGTTTCTGGCCTCTGGATCTGCAGGAGTCTTTATTTCTGAAATAAGTCTCTTGTAGTTTGCATGTAATGGGTCTTGCCTTTTTATCCTTTCAGCCACCTTCTGTCTCTTGATTAGAACATTCGGTCCTTTTACACTTGATTATTGATCGGCATATGCGTATTGTCATTTTGTTACTTGATTTATGGCTGTTTTTGTAGTTCCGTTCCTTTTCTCTTGATCCCTTCCCTCATGGTTTGATGGCTTTCTTTAGTGATCTGCTTGGAATCCTTTTTGTTTTTCTGTGGGATTGTTAGAGGTTTTTGATTGATGATTACCATTCGGTTCATATGTAACATCTGCCTGTAGCA
The DNA here is from genome assembly GCA_017311185.1 of Proteles cristata cristata. Lineage (NCBI taxonomy): Eukaryota > Metazoa > Chordata > Mammalia > Carnivora > Hyaenidae > Proteles > Proteles cristata. The sequence continues at coordinate 254,920 of JAESUZ010000846.1, forward strand.
GTCTATGTTAAGTTGACGGTTACCTAAGTTTGAATCCCTTCTAGAAGCACACTTTTACCACTGCCCCACTGCACGTTGTGTGTATATGATGTCCTACTTCACATACTTTATTCTGTCAATCCCGTGAGTGATTTTTACAGGTGAATTGCATTTGTGCTTTAATTTCTATAGTGGTTTTCTAAGCGATGAGTCTTTTATGTTTGCATTTACCTGTGAATTTTTTCCCTCTCCTTCTCTTACTCCTTAAAGCCTTTAATTTCCGCACAAAAAAGTTCCCTTTAACGTTTCTTGTAAGCCTGGCTTAACGGTGATGAACTCCTTCAGCTTTTTTTTTTTTTTTTTTTTTAGCTACCCTTCTATTCTGAAGTGTAGCCTTGCTGCACAGCGTATTCTTGGTCACCGGTATTTCCCATTCAGCCCTTTGTATATATCCTGCCAGTCTGCTATGGTGCAAAGTTTCTGCTGAAGTCCTCAGACAACCTTATGGGATTTCCCTCATATGTAATGGTTTTCTTTCGCTGCTTTTAAAATCCTCTATCACTACTTGGTTGGGGGGCATTTTAATGAGTATACTTGTTGCTGTGGACTTTCTTGGGTTCATTTTATTGGAGGTTTTCTGTGCCTCCTGGATCTTGACGTCTGCTTCCTTTCCTTGGTTAGGGGAGTTTATAGCTGCTATTTCCCAGTTTTCTCCCCTCCCAGGATCCCTCTACTGCAAATGCTATTACACTTGAAGATTTCATGGAGTTCTCTTAACCTACTCTCACTTATTACTCTGTTTCCTTGTTGCCATTCAGATCCGTTACTTTCCATTATTGTCTCCCACCTTGCTAATCTGTTGGTCTGCTTCCTCTAGTCTACTATTGATCCCATCAAGTGTATTTTTAATTTCACTCAGTTCTTCATCTGATTGTTTTTTTAAAAAATATTTTTGTTGAAGGTTTCACTGAAATCCTCCCCACTCTTAAGTCTTTTATCTTTATTGACTATAACTGAATTCTTCATCAGGTGTATTGTTGATCTATTTCACTTAGCACACTTGCTGTGGATTTGTCATCTTCTGTCATTTGGGATTTATTCCTCTGTATCCTCCATTTCTTTTTTTTTTTTTTTTAATGTTTTATTTATTTCTAGGGGAGAGAGACAGAGTGAGCAGGGGAGGGTCAGAGAGAGAGGGAGCCACAGACTCTGAAACGGGCTCCAGGCTCCGAGCTGGCAGTCAGCACAGAGCCCGACATGGGGCTCGAACCCACGAACTGTGAGATCATGACCCAAGAAAAAGTTGGACGCTTACCCGACTAAGCCACCCAGGCGTCCCTGTCTCCTCTATTTCTGTAACTCTGTGTTTGCATCTGTGTGTTAGGTAAGTGACCCAAGATCTCCTGATCTTGAAAGGAATAGCCTTCTGAAGAAGAGGCCCTGTGGTGTCCTTGAGCACAGTGCCCCCTGCTCCCCAGGACCACGCACCTCCGTGTGTGTGCCCTCCTCTTGTGGCTGAGCCACACCCACCTTTAGTCCAGTCATCTGCAGTGACCCTTTGTGTTGATACATCCCGCAGATTTGGGTCCCTGTGCTGCTAAGGAGCCAGTCTGAGCCTGCCTTAGGCCTGTGGTTGGGTGGTGTCAGCACTCAGGCCAGACACCTGGCCCCGGTCCGTCTGCCCAGGCTGTAGTCCCTCATTAGCAGAACACTCTCTGTACCGCCAGCTCTCCAGTGTGGCTGCTGGACTGTGGGTGCACATGCATATGTGCTTCTCTTCCCCTCTCTCTGGGGCAGAAATCTTTGGCATGGGCTGCTCCTTGCCGGGGACTCTTACAGGATGCAGTGCACAAGGAGCCACTTGAGAGAGACTCCTGCTGAATGGGGTGGGTTGAATGGAACAGGATATGCAGGAAAGTGTAGAGGTCGAGGGTCTGCAGTGTTGGAAGGTCAGAGTTGGAGGTATTCATGCTGGTTCCTGTGACTGTCAAGCTATCTAGGTTGGCGGGAGAACTGGGGCCTGCCAGCTCTTATTGGAGAAATCTCAAGATCCTTGCCCCTCCAGCACCTGTTCTGAGATTAAGAAATAAATCTCCTTCATACCTGAGGCACCTATTTCTATGCTGTATCTCAAGCCAGTTCTTAGTTATACTGGCTCTTTAAGGATGGGACTCAGTTTCCCATTGCCCTCCAGCTCTCCAAGAGCTAAGCTCACCAATTTATAAGGTACCCAGAGGTATAAGCCCTCCTGATTATTAAAAACTCATGATGTTAAGCCCCACTGGTTCTCGAAGCCAAATATTATAGTGACTTGCCTCCTCGGTGCAGGTCCCCGTGTCTGGGACGCCTGGTGTTGGATCTGCTCTTTCCCTTCTCTTTGCTTGAGGCATCCCTCCTATTTGTGGCTCATCTCCCCAGGCCTTTTGGTCCCAAGTGTGTGTCTGCCCCTTCTACCCCTTTTTGACATGGCCTCCTCTCTGCACCTAACTGAGGAGAGTTAGGCTGGTCCTCCAGTCGTTTTCTGCATTAGCTGCATTCACACGGGTGTTGTCTCAGTGTGTCTGCAGAACCAGGTGAGCTTAGGATGCTCCTATTTTGCTACCTTCCCAGGATCCCATAAAATTTCATTTTTAAATTTAAAAAATAAAAAATTAAGTGGCTTTAAAGGAAAATATTAGATAAATAATGGTACATGGATACAGCATTAAGCAGTAGGGCAGCTAAAGGATTAAAAATCCCCACTTTATTGAGAGATTCACATAACCTATAATTCACCTCTTTAAAGTATATATTTCAATTGTTGGCCACACAATCTTTGCGAATACGGTCATCGCTATCTAATTTTAAACTACTCCCTTCATTATTGCCCTTAGCAACCAACCATCTGTTTTCTGTCTCCATGAAACTGCCTCTTAGGGACATTCCATGGAAATGGAATCGTACCATGTTTGTCCTTGAGCATCTGGCTTCTTCGATTTAGCTTGTTCTCAAGGCTCGCCCATGTTGTGGAGCGTGTCCGGGCTTTATTTCTTCTCCTGGCCAACTAGTGTTCCATTGTATGGATGGAGCACATTGCGTTTATATATTCATTGGTTTATGGACATGTAAGTTGTGTCTACTTGTTATTTTGGCTCATGTGAATGTTCTGTGCCTTTGTGTCTGAATTTTGCACCGCTGTTTACTTTGTTTTCCTGGGCATATTCCTAGGTTATAATCGTTGGGTTATATAGAAACTATGTTTAATCTTAGGAACTACCAGGCTTTTCCAAGAAGCCTATTTCACAACTCCACCAGCAGTGCGTGATTATTCTTAGTTCTCCAAATCCTTGCCGACATTAGCTGTAGTCTCTGCTGTTTTAGCCACCCTCGTGAGTGTGCAGTGGTGTTTCATTGTAATTTCAGTTTGGATTTCCTAATGTCAAACGCCATTGAGAATCTTCTCATGTGCTTAATGACCCTTAGTCTACTTGGGAGAAACGGAGGATTTTGAATTACGGTGCATGTGGTGAATGGATTTGTGGTTGGGAATTCACACAGGATGAGATGGCCTCACGAGCAGGATGCTGAGCACTTAATGCCCTTCTTGGTGCCGAGTAGTTCCTCAATTAAACTTTACATTTGTCCCCATTAGCCTCACTTGTTCAAAAGGACTTTTCTTTTTGGAGTCAAAATATGCCTTCCTGAAATGTCTACACATCAAGTTTTATCCACTCATTCATTAACCAATTCAACAAATACCCTGGAACTTACCAGAGCAAGATCACCCATTTCCTGGGGACAGCCGTCTGGGTGTCTGAAGCTAGTTGCCGTGCTTTGCCTTAATCTTCTCTCCCCTGGGCTAGCCCTCTATTAACGTCTTCAAACATTAAGACACATGCCCCAGACCCCACATTATCTGGTGGACCTTTCCCAGATTTTCTCTAGCATATTAGGATCATGTTATACAATTTCATCTTCAAATGAGATCACCAAATACCAGGAGCCTAAGCCAGATTGAGACCCCTGTGCTCTGCAGAATGTTCAAGGGCCTAGGCTCTTCCTCTCTAAGATGGTGTCCCCACCCGCCAGTCATATTTTAGCCAGCAGGATGGGGGACAGAGGAGGGCAAGTATCTCTCCCTTGAAAGAAACCGCAAACTTGGGGTGCCTGGGTGGCTCAGTCACATTCTTGAGTGGTGTCACATTCTTGATCTCTGGTCCTGATATCCTGCTTTGTGAGTTTGAGTCTCTGCCCCTCCCCCATGTGTGCACTTGCCCGCGTGTCCTCTCAAAAAAAAAAAACAAAAAACTTAAAAACTATAAACTTCACTGATGCTTACATCCTGTTGGTGAGAACTTAGAAAGTTCTAGAAGGGGATGGAAGAAGAGACCAAGGATGGAGAGATGAAAAGGAAGGATGGAAATGGTCCCAGATACCTGCTGCCAGGCTCTTATTCTGTGTTCCAAAGTCCTGGTCATGACTGACTGGCTGGTGACAGCTGTGAGGCTGATGACCCTCTCAGGACAATGCTCAGGCTCCACATCATTTGCTGTGATTGCTCTTACGGAGTCCATGGAGGAGAATCTGCCTCTAATGCACTGGCTGCCAGGATGGAGTCCGTGTCCGCAGAGGCCAGTTAAGACAATTCAGTGGGAAGGAAAACAACTAGAAATAAAAGTTGCACTTCCCAAAATCTCATTCTTTTAAAAGGCCTCTTCTGGGGTGTGTATTATAAATAGCCTAGTATTTTAGAACACATCTCATCATTTCTAAATTTAAGAAAGCATTGCAAGTTCATGCTCAGAAATCTGCAGACCAGTCCTGTGATCCAGGACGTGGGGAGGCACTGCATCAAAGAGGGTGACGTCCGAGCCATGCTCTTCCAGCTGAGGTCCCCGAGAGCCCCCCACCCCCGACCCTCAGAGCCAGCCCGGGTTCTCAGTGAGCCCCCTTCCCTAAAACTCTGACTCACAATCACAGAGGGAGTGTGTTTTCCTTCCACACCAGTGTTAAAGTGCCAATTAGGCTGCCTCAGGGAGTCCAGATAAGTAGGATTAGGAAGAAAGGCATCTGTGTGGTCAGATCACCCCATCCTGCACCGTGTTTCTCTCTAGGCCTTCGTGGGTTTTCTATCCAAAGAGTGTCATCTGTTTCCTGAACATGTGTGGTCTTTACCTCTGCTTTTCTTCCCCTCATCCCGAGTTTATGGGCAATCACCTGCCTTGAACAAAAAGTACCATCAGATTTCAATTGTGAAACTCTTAGACCTTGCAAGCAAGGCCTAAGAGTCTACTTAGAAGGAGTAGAATAAGGCAGAGGAGAGGCCTTCCCCCTTGAAGACTTGGGTGGTTATTGGTGTCTTAACAATCTTTGCATACCTTTTGGTTGGATTTCCCCAGTCAGGGTAGGAGAACAAGGAAAATTGCTGGCACATGGTGAAGTCTGGAGATTTCCCCCCTCGTTTACAGTTTCCAGCCAGTGCTGGCTGAGCCCCTGTCGTAGGGGGTTAGGGGTGTGGAGAACGGTCAGAACCCCCTGCCTTGTGAAGGTGTATATTCTAGTGGGTAAAGGGGAGACTGTAACAAGTAAAAACGGTGTGTCAGCTGATGGTAACTATTAGGGAGAAACAAAGGGATGTGGGGAAGGTGTGCCCTCTTGAAGGCTCATGTAAAATGTTAAACGGTGGTTTGGGAAGGGTTCCCGGGGAAAGAGGCATTCCAGCAGGACTGGAGCGTCCTGAAGGACGCTGAGGCCTGGGCCATAGTGACCCGTAGGGTGGCCTTCCTCCCCTGAGCACTGCAGAGACTGTTGTGGGGGTGTGTTGTCCGACGTGTAGCAACATCCATGGGCCCTGCCCCCTAGACAACAGCAGATCCCCAGGTGTGGAAATGAAAGCTTTCCCCCCGACCTTCCCAAATTGTCCCTCGGTGGGGGGGGGGGGGACGGGACAGTGGAGAAGTGCTCTGGGGTAGGAGACTGCCATGGGGAGGGGAGAGCAGGTGCAAGGGTGTGAGGGAGGAGCGTTCCTACTGCGTTCAAAAAACAGCCAGGAAGCCATTGAGGGTGAAGCCAGGTGAGGGGTGGTGACTAGGTAAGGGCAGAGAGACCTCGGACGGCCAGGCCACTGTACATCACCACGAATGATGTACGCGTGGCACGGTGGATGGTGTAGTCCTGTCTGTTGAGTATATACACCCCGGAGCATCACTGCTGGACCGCAGGTTACCCATAGGTTCAAGTTCAGTAGATCGTTCCGTCTGGAAAGTATATTTGCCAAGCTGATCTCTTCCAGCCATATAGGAGGATCCTAGTTGTGCCACATCCTGGCCAGCGCTTGGTATTTCTTGGCTTCCTCATTTGTGGGTTTTGGTGGGTATAGAGTCCTAGCTCATCTCCGTTAAAAAAAATTTTTTTTTACATTTATTTTTGAAAGACAGGCAGAGCATAAGTGGGGGAGGGGCATAGACTGAGACACAGAATCTGAAGCAGGCTCCAGGCTCTGAGCTGTCAGCACAGAGCCTGATGTGGGGCTGAAACCCATGACCTGTGAGATCGTGACCTGAGCCGAAGTTGGATGCTTAACCGACTGAGCCACCCAGGTGCCCCTCATCTCTGTTGTAATCTTTTCCTGATTTGTTAGCCCTTTGGGTATCCTCTTTGGTAAAGGGTCTCTTCAAGTGTTCTGCTCATTTTTCTATGAGGTTGCCTTTATTTTTTTCTTTGTGTGTAGGATTTCTTTATATTCTGGATCTGAGCTTCTAGGATCTGTGAACTGAAAATACCTTCTCCCTCTCCAGAGGTTCAAAAATGATCTGTATTTGTTTTCTGTTGCTGCACAGAGAATGACAAACCATGGCAGCTTAAACCACACCCATATCAGCTCACGTGTAGGTCGAGAGTCTAGCACGGTCTGGCCGGGGTGTCTGCTCATGGATCCCAAAGCCAAACCACGCTGTCCCATCGGTTAAATTCTCTGAAAGATGGCAGGGGGTGAGAATCTCTTTCCAAGCTCCTCCTTGCCACTGGCGTAACTCGGTCTCCTGTTGGCTGTAGGACTGGGGTACCCATTTCCTCGCTGACTGGGATTAGGGAACTGTTCTGTACCCCTCCCACATGGCCCCCCTCTGCCTGCAAAGCCAGCGGATGGTGTGCCAAATCCTGCTCATGTTCAAACTTCTGGCTTCCTCCGTCCCCCACCTCTAAAGCCAGATTTAAGAGGCTTATGTGATGAGGCCCGACCCACCAGATAATCTCCCTTTTTAATTAACTCAAAGTCAACTAATTAGTCAACTTAACTATATCTGAAAATCCCCTTTTGGCTTCATATAACATGGGAGCGACAGCCCATCATTTCCTAGCTTCTACCTGCTCTAGAAGGTCCCTGGGGTCTTAGTGTTCTGCCCACCACATTACTGAGACTGGTCAGATTGGGGTCAAAGCAACCTTAGCAGAAGATGCAGCAACTGCAAAGGCCCTGAGGTGTGAGTGTGACCCCTAGCCCTGCCCCTGGGAGTCAGTGTGGCTGCGGGAATGCAGGGAGAGTCTCAGGATACCAGGCCAGGGGCTCTCTGGCTGGATGCTTCCCGTGTTCTGCGTTGTAGTTAAGAGTTTTGGACTTTAAGAGGTGGGGGGAGCTAAACAGTGATGTTTTCTGATGAAGTTTCTAAGCTGCTGGGTTGAGAATGATCATTACGGGGTAGGGTGGGCGCAGGGCCGGTTAGGAGGTGAAACCACTAATCTGGGTGGGGGTGCAGGTGGCTCAGAGCAGGCAGGTAAGCAAGGATGGGGAGAAGCGTTGGGCTCCCGGCTGTACTTTGACAGCACTGCGGCCACGCGGGATGTGAGAGGCAGGAAAGGAAGGAAAGAGTGAATGGTGATTCCAGGGTCTCTTACCTCTGCTCGTCCTGATGACCCAGGGACAGCCAGTGGGGACACACCAGGGGTGGAGCACATTTGAGGGGAAGATCAGGAGTTCCATCTGGATGTGTTAAATTCGCTATGTCAAGGGGCCACCAAGTAGAGTTGTCAAGTGAGCAGATGAAAACACAAGCTTGGGGGCACCCAGGGCGCTCAGTCGGTTGAGCAACCGGGTTTGGCTCAGGTCATGATCTCACAGTTCTGGAGTTCAAGCCCCATGTTGGGCTCCGTGATGTCAGCATGGAGCCCTCTTTGGATCCTCTGTCCCCTTCTTTAGGCCCCTCCCCAAATCATGATCGGTCCTTCTGAAACATGGGGAGAAAAAAAGAAACCCAAGCCTGGCATTCAGTGGGACGGGCCATGGACACAAACTGGGAGTCAGCATGAGGCTGCTCGGGAAGGCCAGGAGGCTGAGGGAGCCCTAGGAGAGAGAAGCAATCTGGGACCCAGCCCGGGGGCACTCTGCATTTATGGGGTTGGGGACACCGAGGGGAGTATGCAGAGAAGCAGGGAGGAAGCCGGGAGGGTGTGGTGTCCTAGAACCCAAGTGAAGAACAGGCTGCAGGGGGAAGAGGGTGGGCTGCCAGTGATCCAGTCTCGTGGGGCCACGACGGACATTCGGTTTCACAGAGCACACTTTCAGGCCAGTGCTTCAGCAGGTGCCAGATCCAGGGGCTCAAGGGGGTGGGGGGAAGCAATATGAAGATGATGTACGAGAAGAACATGACGCCAGCCAGCATTGGGCAGGTTCTGTCCTGGTGACAAACAGCCCCCAGATGTCAGTGTCCCCACACACGGCGTTTATCTCTTGTGCATGATACGTGCTGAGGATAGATCAGCACGAAGGCCCTGGTCCCTTACTCTGGGGCCACACTGGAAGAAGGTCTCTTGCAACATGAGCTTAAGTGCGTGATCACCCCGCAGAGGGAAGGGGAGCTCAGTGGCCAAAGCAACCCCGTGGCGGTGCCTCACGCCACGTGCGGTGGAACAGCACTGATGGGTAACACAGAAAACCAACTGGTTGAACTTCTTTGCAGATGCCTTCGTTCGTGCATTCAGTTCTGTGGAGGATGTGTGGCTGTGCTGGGGTGTTGCCCTCGGGGCTGAGACTGCGTAAATGGGCACAGTCAAGGTTCCTCACTGAGCTCACGGGAGAGGGTGCGGACCAGTCACATGTGAGCACCCAGTAAGCTAACGGAGAATAAAACTGAGCTGGTGGTGTGTGGGGGGGCGTGTGCTATTGTAGACGGGCTGGCTGAGAAAGGCCTCTTGGGGGTGATGACCTAGGACTCGACAGCCAAGGAGGAGAAAGGTTAAGGGCAGAGAGTTTGGGCCAGGATGAGCCGTGGGGGTGGGGGGGGCCAGGAGCAGGAAGGCAGGTGCAGGTCCCTCTAGGTCACTGGGGTCAGGGTGGTTGGCAGGAATTGGGGACCACAGTCCAGGGCTGTGTTTCATTCATTCACTTGTTGATGTTTGTGTGACACACCTCTGCGTGTGTACGTCCTAGTGATGAGGATGCAATGGTGCATCACACCAATGTGCACTCTTAACCCTCGCACCTGATTCAGTGTGGAAATTACAGACGCGATGACATGGCCGCTGTGGGCAGAGTGTCTGGAGGGGAATAGCCTGGAGAGCAGCTAGCAGGGGGCTGTGGGGTGTTCCGGGCGAGGCTGACGGCAACTTGGGAGAGAACCCTGGCAGAGGTGGATGGGTCTCCATAGCGCCCCCTTTCTTCCTAAGGCTGCTATAACCACCACAGACTTGATGGCTTAAAATAACATTTCTTCTCCAACAATTCTGGAAGCTGGAGGTCCCGAACTGAGGAATCAGGAAGGCCCTGTGCTCCCTCTCAAGGTTAGGAAAAGAATCCTTCCTTGTTCCTCTTGAGCTTCCGGTGGCTTCTGGCGATCCTTGGGGCTCCCTGGCACATGGCTGCCTCCTTGGACTTCTGCCTCCATCTTCCTGTGCCTTCTCTCGGGTCCTCTTCTTTTAAAGGACACCAGCCCATTGGATTTAGAACCCCCTCATCCAGTAGGGTTTCATCTTAATTACACTTGCAAAGATCCTATTTCCAAATAAGGCCACATTCTGAGCCTTGGATGGACCTGGATTTTAGGAAGCCACTAACCAATAGGTATGGCTAGGTTTTAGAAGGCTAGAGGGGCTTGCTGCTGCATCGAATGCAGTAGAAGAGAAGTCAAGTGTGACTCCAATTCCAGCTGAAACAACTGGGGAAAGAAGGCACCTTTCACCACGGCGCTGGGGCAGCTGGAGGAGAAGCGAGGCTGGGGGAGGGGTGGGCCTCAGGGTTCTTTTTGGGGCACCTTGAGTTTGAGATGGCTCTGAGACATTCCCGAGACTCTGAGTCAACTGGGGAGTCATGAGGGTGTAGATGGTGTCCCAAGCACTGGATCAGATCGCCTGGGGAAGAGGTGGCCACCTGACCTTGGGTCTCTAACACCGGCAGGGAAGGAAGAAGAAAGAGCCAGCAGGATTTGTGAGCCTTCAAATATACAGAAGCAGAAACAGAGTAACACTAAAAAAAAAGGTGCATGGTAAGACCTTGTAGTCGTGCCGAGGCGGTAAATCAGAATTCTGTTCTACGTGTTACTGTAACTTGACAAATCAACCCACTTAAGTTCATCTAATTCATTTCAAGTGGGCCCGCGAAACATTTCTGTATTTCCAAGCTATTCCGTTGCCATCAGAAAACTTCCAGCGTCGGGTTGATGGAGGTTTTGTGCTCCTCGCCCTGGGTCAGGACTCACCCCCTAACTTCCCAGAAGTCCTTCTGCATCACACACAGGACAAAATGCAGGGAGCCATCTGGAGGACCCTGGGCTTGAAGGTGAATGAGGGCTCGGGGTCCCAGATGCACCCCATCCCCTGAGTCAGTTTGTAACCGCCTGGACAGGGTGGTTAAAGCAGGTGAGCCGAAGAAAACCGCATCTCCCCCCATTCAGAGCACCAGGTGTGAGTTGAGACACAGCCGTAAGAAAGACCCAAGTCCAAGCCTTTCCTCTCCTGGGTTTTCACAGCTTAGGACAAAGGTCCGTCCGGTGGGCATCTTCCTGGCCAGGTGTTCAGGCAAATCTCCTGGAAAAAGGTAATTGTGCCTTTTAACTAGGAGACAGAAACAGAGGGAGAGAGGCAGAAGGGGCGAGTGGCCATTCCTTTAGTCATTCACTGCACCAGTATCTCAAGGTCAATTGTGTTCTAGCGACAAGGGTGGTGTCTAACCCCAACACAGTCCTTTCCTTCTAGAGCAGTGGCAGCTGCCGTTACCAGTAAGCAAACTTCCTAATACCAAAGTACGTATATGCAGTGGGGTTTCTAAGACCGTGACAGAGAGGGGGCTGAGAAGTGGGGGAAGGCTTCTCTGGGAGAGTGATGTTGAAGATGGATTCAAAGGATGAAGGAGCCAGGCAGGAAGAGCAATCCAGGTGGTGGGAGTGACATATGCAAAGGGACTGGGGTAGGTGAGGGCTTGGCATACTTGAGTCATGAGAAGAGGAGAAAATGAGGTGTGGGCCAGAGTATGAGCACAGAGGACTGAAGAGAGGTGCGTGCACCAGGGAGGAATCGGAGTGTGATCACAGGTTCAGAGGGTCCCCAGGGTGCTCACCCAAGCTCTAGAGTTTCCAGGCCCAGGTTTCAGTCCTGGCCTCCTCCCTTGCCATCTGGGTGACCTCGGGCAAACCCTTACCTGTCTGATCACGGGAATCCTGCCTGGGGGTGTGTGTGTGGCTTTGGAGATGAATGTGAGGTGCACAGCATGTGCCTGGTACGGAGAGATTGCTCTGTCCTTGTCACATGGGGGCATGGCTGAGTCCCCTCTGAAAGGAAGGGGCAGGGCGGCGGAGGGCCGGTCACCCAGGCACTGAAATCCTGGGTTTGTTAGCTCCTGAGCCCAGCTGCTCCATCACGGTTGGCCTGAGAGCCAACACAATCCAGGTGATGAACGTCTCTCCTCCCCGTCCTCAGCTCTTCAGGCTCTGACCTCGGTGCTCTGGTTCCACCCTAGCCCCATGCAGCACCTGACCCTGACCTTGACCCATCCCCCCTCCCTCCTCCTCAAACATCCAAAGGGTATCTACTGGACACCTGCTCTCGCAAGGTGCCTTGCCTACTGAACTTGGTGAGCAGCTGTTCACCTGCGGGCCCCTCCCACTGGCAGCCCCTGTTCTGGCCCCCAGGCGCTCTCCCCTCTCTACAGGTGGGTGTGGGGTGGAGGGTGGAGGCATCCCCTGTGGCCGCATGTGGAGTCTTTAATCCAGAGCCTTGAAATGATCCAAGCATCTGCTGGAGGCCCCTGAACCTGCACAGGGGTCCGCGAGACCTCAGGGATCAGAGTCCAACCCTCCTGGCTTAATCCTCCGGGGCTTGATTCAGCTTTCAGGCAGAGGGTGACGGGGCTGCGGAGAGCATTATAATGGGAAGATGCAGAGAAAGCCTTTGCTCAGAGCAGGTGCCAGGCTGGAAACGGAGACCCTGCCTGCTGGTACTGCTGGGCTCCCGTGATCTTTGCAAGCGGGAAGACGCGGGCTGGAATCCCCGGTGGCCCATTCGCCAGCTGTGTGACCTCGGGCCGGTTGCTTGAACCAGCTGAGCCTCACTGGGTCATCTGTAATAGGGGAATAATTGTGACTACCTCAGCTCTCTGTTGGGAGGTTAAATGAAATAGTCCACATACAATCCTAAGAATGGGGTCTGGCACACGGCGCCCAGTCTAGTCCAATCACTAGAGTCGCTAGACGAAAAAAGCCAGGGTCTTGGGCCGCCCTGAAGACCTTGAAGCTGGGAGGAAAAGGAACGGTCACTTCAAATCTGCAAGCAGACTTGGCCCTTGCTGCGTGTTCTGCCTCTGGTTGTGCACATGCTGTGCCCTCAGCCTGACTGCTGTTCCCTCACTTCTACTAGATGAACTTCTGCTTCCCCTTTGGGTCTCAGCTTAACTGTTGCCGCCAAAGAGGCTTTCTGCGTCTTGGCTCAAGTCCTCCCCGTGTGACGTGAGTGTGAAGCAAGCGCGCACCTGGGGAGAAGGGCGCGGGTTCAGAGCCCGCCTGTGCGCTAATCCTGCCTCCTGCCCCAGCCGCCCAGCCCCAGCTTCTGGGGGCCAGCCCGCCCAAGGAGCGTGGCCTGTGGGCAGCAAGGCAGCCCTTGGCTCTGGGGTGTCCCCCCTCCCCCCGTGCTAAGCTCATGTAAACGGGGCTTGGGTGGAGTTGTTGAGATGCAAGACCAAATAGAATCTCCTTCCCGCAACGCCCGCCCCTGCATGGCCCTAGATGTTTTGCACCCCAGTGGTCCCTGACCTGGAAGAACGTGTTAATAGGGAATAGAAACCAGGATCTTTAGAGGGACCCTCTGTGGGAAAGGTGGCCCCGTGGCCTTGGAACAGGTACCTTGGGGGGGGGGAAGGGGTCATGAGTGCCCTTCACCTGGGGGCCTCAGTCTCCGCTGGTTTGGAAAATCTGAGCTCTTTGATGCAGATGTTCTTAGGCTCCGCAGTGGCGCTTCTTACTGTGGACTTACTCTCCCTGTGTCTCTGTCTGCCCACCTGCGAGATGGGGGTGGTGACGGCGCCTGTGTTGCCAGGGCGTGGTGGGCAGTGACTGGTTTGCACAGAGGCCCAGAGCCCAGCCGGGATCTCCCGGGCGTGCTGTGGATGTTGGTACCCAAAGCTGGTCCTTCCATCCCCACCGCTGGGGTCTCTGCTGCCTGCGTTCTCCAGCGTGTGCCTGGCTCTGGAGAAGGGGTGTCGACAGAGCTGGCCGGAGGTGCACGTGGTCAGGCTCCATCAGCCAGCCGGGGGCAGGGTGCTGGGGGCCGGCCTGGCCATGTGAGTGATGGCGATGCCCACCTGAGGTGCCCCTCGAGCGCTGAGACCGGGGTGCTGGGTTTTTGCACATGACTGACGGGGGACAAGAAGCCGAGGGCCTGCTGCCCGGGACTGAAGGGGCGAGACCCCGTGGGGCGGCTGTTGCTTCAAGGGGCCAGGAGCTGGACCCCTCTACCAGTGGTGTCGTTTGGTGCCTGCGTCCTGCCCCGGGACAGGCATGTTGTGGGTGCTCCTGAGACACAGGGTGGCCTCGAACCACAAGCCCAGCTGGGGTCTCAGGGTGACCGCTCTACAGGCCACTCCAGGAACTCACAAGTTCAAGCACCTGCACAAACCGGAAATGCTGCTGGATGCCTCCCTTTGCACTTTCCCAGAAGTCTGATGCATAAAGAGAACAAGTCCTAAATCTGCTTGGAATAAAGGAAAGAGCAGGTGCGCAGGGCCGCCGACACGGAACCTTCAGTTATGGGAGGCAAGTGTAAATTCCTTTTTCCAGAAAAAGGTGCATCTCTGCCAAGCTCATTTGCATAGCAGCTGGGAGAGCAAGTTGGGGGCAGGGGCTAGGCTGGACCCCCCAGCCCTGCTTTTCCGTCTGTCCTGAGCAGGCTGAGTTCCTGTTGAAGTGCTGTTGGGCCTTGTCATGTTCCCACGCTCTCTGGGCCCTCCGGGGGTCATGGTCAGGCTTGCAGGAGCAGAGGGGAGGGGAGGGCTCAGCACCCCCGCCTGGCGCACAGCAGGTGCTCAGTCCTACACGTGTAAGAATAAGCCACGTTGGTGGCCTGTGCCTGCCTCGCGGGAGGCCGTGAGCGCCCAGGCGCAGCCGGGAGCTTTGCTCATCGAGGTGCAGAGGCCCCGGTGCGGCCTGACACTTCTCGCGTAATCGGGTGGATGCTTCTACTCAGAACCTGAGCCCCTTCCGTGAGGACGTGTGGCCTCTGCCTGCCCCGCTCCCTTCCTGGCGTGTGACCGGTCCCATGGGTGGAGGGTAAGGAGGGGGATGTTTCATCCCCGCCTGGTAGGGGCCCTGCTCCTTGAGACACGGAGGGGCCACGGTGGCCTGCGCGTGTCCTTGTTTGCCCAGCTGCAGGACCAAAGCTGCCCTCCCCCCAAGGACAACCTCCAGCCCGAGGGGCGGGGCCTCCTCCCTTGGCCCGTGCTTGGTGTGTCTGCTGAACAAATGAGGGACCCCGGGCTGGACAGCAGGGACAGGCCCGTTGCACAGTCCCTATAGGGCCAGATCCCTCTGTCCCCTGTCACAGCCTGGAGTGGATCGCGCTCTGGTGCCCCTTTAATGCAGGAGGAAACAGGCTGGGGTGTGGGTGTCTGATCTGAGGCTCTACGGCTGATGTGCTGCAAATTCCAGTTTTGTGGTTTTTAAAGCTCTTTATTTTCTATTTTTTTTAAATAATTTTATTTGTTTCTAGAAGAGAGGGGGAGAGAGAGACAGCGTGACCAGGGGAGGGTCAAGAGAGAGGGAGATACAGACTCTGAAACAGGCTCCAGGCTCTGAGCTGGCAGTCAGCACAGAGCCTGACACGGGGCTCGAACCCACGAATTGCGAGATCATGACCTAAGTGAGAGTTGAACCCTTAACCGACTAAGCCACCCAGGTGCCCCAAAAGCTCTTTATTTTTAATGTGTGTTTTTACTGTGGTGAAACATAGCAGAACTATTTTAACCCCATTTTTTTCATGTTATCTCATTGTGGCTTTGATTTGTATTTCCTTAATGATCAGTCATGTTGAGCCTCCTCTGGTGTGTTTCGGCCCTTTGTGTATCCTCTTGGGAGAAATGTCTATTCAAGTATTTGGCCCGTTTTTGAATCTAATTATTTGGTTGTTGGTTAAGTTTTAGGAGTTCTGTGTATATTCTGGATACTAACCTATTATCAGATACGTGATCTACAGATTTCTTTGTGGGTTTTTTTGTCGTTCTTTTTTTTTTGGCGACACGGTTTTTTAGTTAAATCTTTTTTATTTTTCATTAGTCCAACTGATCAATTTTTGCTTTTGTTGCTTGTGCATTTGGCGTCATAGCCAAGAAATCATGGTCAAGTTCAATGTCCATCAAGGTTTTGTCCTATTATCTTTTAAAAGTTTTACAGTTTTAGGCCTTTGATCAACTTTTAGTTAATTTTTGTATATGGTGCGGAGCTAAGGTTTGAACTTTATTCTGCAGCGTGTGGATATCCAGGTTCCCCCAGCACCATCTGTGGAAAAGACTCTCCCTTCCCCACAGAATGGGCCCCACAGAAACGCTTGTCAAAATTCTTTGATCATATACATACGTGGAGTGTACTTCTAGTTTCTCCATTCAATTCCACTCATCTGTATGTCTGTCTTTATGTCACAGTATAAGGATTTGATGAACATAGCTTTATAGTAAGCTTTGAAATCGGGAAGTGTGAGTTCTCCAGCTTTGTTCTTCTCGAACGTGGCTTTAGCTGCTCAAGTTCCCTTGAGAATCCGTATGAATTTGAGGTTTTTCTATTTCTGCATAAAAGGTCATTGGGATTTTAATGGGGATTGCCGTGAACTGGGGGGTTGCTTTGTATCATGCTGAATAACACAGTTATGGTAAATCTGAAGATCTGGGGCACCTGGGTGGCTCAGTTGGTTAAGTGTCCGACTTTGGCTCAGGTCATGATCTCATGGTCCGTGGGTTCGAGCCCCATGTCGGGCTCTGTGCTGACAGCAGAGCCTGGAGCCTGCTTCAGATTCTGTGTCTCCCCCACTCACTCTCTGTCTCTGTTTCTCAAAATAAAGACATAAAAGAATTAAAAAAAAAAAAAACCTAAAGATCTAACTGGATTATGTGATTCATGAATTAGGCAGCAACTCATGTAGCAGGCTGAGAGGTGCTCCAAGGAGTGGTATGAAATGGAAGGATTTTCTAGAGGAGAGGGTGTAGGGGTAAGAAGGCTTACTAGCAAAGGAAAAGGATTGTTCCCAATGAAGCCAGTTCCCAGGGAGAAGAGCAGGGTGCCTGCAGATCACCTCCTTTCTCTTTGGAGGATGGAGAAGGCTCAGGTGGCAGACTTGCAGGCGCAGATTAAAAAATTCATGAGTGTTAGGACTTTATTTCTGGGGGAGGTTGAACCTCCAATCAGATTGTGTTTTAAGCATCAGTTTGAGAATTCCATCTACATCATGCCATCTTGGATCTTTGAGTTTTTTTTTATTTTTTTAAATAGTGGTACTGACCTTGTAACAATGTCTTACAACCCATGAATGTGGCATTTCCTCTTACTGTATCTTCTCTAAAGTTTTTACCTCTTTGGTTGGGTTAATTCCTAACCATTTTGTTCTTTTTGATGCTTCTGGATGTGGGATCATTGTCATGATTTCCCTTTCGGGTTGCTGAGTGGGTGTGCAGAGGTGCAGCTGCCTTGTGTGATGGTGTCTTGCACTTTGCTGACGTTGTTCACGGGCTCTAACAGTTTTGTTTTTGTGGGGACTACTTAAGGCTTTCCACATAGAATATCCTATCATCTGTGAACAGGAATAATTTTACTTCTTACCAACTTGGATACCTTTTTTTTTTGTTTTTTTTTTTGCCTTGTTGCTGTGGCTAGCACTTCCAGTACCATGGAAAGTGCCCAAGTGGTGAGATCGGGCACCTCTGTCTTGTTTCTGATCTTAGAGGAAAAAAAAGTCTTGCACCGTTAAGTAAATATGAGGCTTACTGTGGATTGTTCATATATGGCTTTTATTAGATGGAGGTAGCTTCCTTGACTTCTAGTTTATTGAGGTTTTATGTTTATTTTTGGAAAGGGCAAGTGGGGGAGGGGCAGAGAGAGACAGGGACAGAGGATCCAAAGTGGGCTCTGTGCTGGCAGCAGTGAGCCCGATGTGGGGCTGGAACTCAGACTGTGAGATCATGACCTGAGCCGAAGCCGGATGCTCAACCGACTGAGCCACCCATGTGCCGCAATTGAGTGTTGAGGTCAAGAAAGGTGTGTCGAGTTTTGTCAGAGATTTTTTCTGCACTTATTGAGATGATTGAGTGGTTTTTCCATTCATTCTGTTGATGTGGCACATTTTAAATGCTGAACCATTCCTGCATCCAAGGAATAAATACCACTTGGTCAGGTCATGGTATAGAGTGTTGTGCTACTGCATGTTTGCTGGTATTTTTTGAGGAATTTTACATCGATGTTCACCAGGAACAGTGGTCTGTAGTTTTCTTTGTAGTGTCTTTGTTTTGCTTTCAGGGCACTGCTGGCCCCATAGAATGAGTTAGGAAGTGTTTTCTCCTCTTCAGTTTTTGGGGAAAAGGCTGAGGTTTGGCATTTGTCCTTTAAAATTTCACCAGAATTCACCAGTGAAGCCATTGGGTCCAGGCCTTTCGAGTGCCAGGAGACTTTGGGTCACTGATTCAGTCCCCTTACCAGTTACAGGTCCTTTCAGATTTTCTATTTTGGCGTTCAGTCTTGGTAGGTTTTTCTTTTCTTCCAAATTTTTACTTAAATTCCAGGTAACATCCACTGTAATACTAATTTCAGGGGTAAAATTTAGTGATTTAGGGTTTTGTGTTTCTAAGAATTTGCTCCATGTAGGCTATTCACTTTTTGGCAAGCAGTTATTCATGGCAACTCTCATTATCCTTTAGATTTCTGAGCAATCTATAATAACATCCCCCTTTTCACTTCTTATTTTAATAGTTTGAGTCTTCTCCCCACCCCTTAGCTTTGGGTTCATTTTGTCTTTTTTTCTAGTTCCTTAAGGTGTAAAGCTAGGTTGATTGTTTGACCTTATTTGTTAATGTGAGCATATAGCTATGAATCTCCCCTGTAACGCTGGCTTTGCTGGATCCCAGAAGTTTCAGTATTTTGTATTTTCATTTTCATTTGTCTCAAAGTATTTGTTTTTAATATAATTCATCGAATTGGCTAACATACAGTGTGTACAGTGTGCTCTTGGTTTTGGGGGTAGATTTCCGTGGTTCGTCACTTCCATACAACACCCAGTGCTCATCCCAACAAGTGCCCTTCTCAATGCCCATCCCCCACCCACCCCACCCCGACCTCCGTCAATCCTCAGTTTGTTTGTAACTCTGAGCTATCAACTCAAGTGCCAGGCAGCACAAGGGCCTCTGTTACGTCCCCTGCTCTGTGCCCGTGCCTGGTATATCATGGGGCCCAAGAAGGATCCGGGTGCATAGGAACCGGGGATGACGGTTTTTCGTGTATGGCATTTTGATTCTACAGGGCAAACACTCAGTCTGATTCTGTGCCATTTCAGCTCAAATCAAGGTGAGGTTGGTCTGAGCCAATTCTAGTTCCAAGCTCTCCTATGAAATGGGGGGATGAGCTTCCTGGACATTTTCAGGATGTGTATATTGAAAGTTCACCTAAGCCCCAGCTGCTGAAAAAGAACACAGAGAAACCAACCATAAGTGGGCCGTCTCCTTTATAAAATGTGACCGTTTTTATTGTCATTGTAAAGAGGTGTATCAACCAGATTGTAACAAAATTACCACAACGTATTCCAAAAGAAAATTTTAATAGAAGAGATTTTAGAAAATTAAACACATTTGTTTAAAAATTCTATTGTGTAAACTTTAACATAAGAGGGTAGTTAACATATTACTGCATGTTTCAGAGCCAGCCTTGCAGCCCGCTAGGCCCCACTTAAGTCCAGACGGGGCCTGAGGCTCTAGATATGTTGCCATCTTACTGCACCCCTCCCCCAGCGGGGGGCTCACAGGGACCCCGTCGGATGTTGGGGGTCCTTCCCCCAGGAAGCCCCAGCATTCAGAGTCTCCCTCCTCCAAGATATCCTTATCTCCTAAGGTCGTGAAGGTGTTGTGCCAAATGCTTACACCAGGGGCAGCTCAGCTGAGGCTTTGGGGGTGAAGCCATCCTTCCTAGGCTGACTTGTCGATTGTGAAACCCGTCCAGGAACGCCACAGCCTCCCCCGACTCCTGGAAATGCCTGCTCTCTGGGCTGATTTCAGCACCTCTGGGTGCAACTGTGCAATCTGCCATTTTGTACCCTTCAGCGGCTTCGGTCCCAATTTTTGCAGGGGCCTCCCCTGCATGGTCTCTCTGTGATGGTGAAAAAGAATCTTTCAAGGTGAAGGAGTGGCCTCGTTACTTAGTTCATCAAGGCAGGAAGCAGACCTGCTCAGGTTCCGAGCAGAAGGGTGACACCCGGGCAGCTGGGCTAGTGGTTTTCCAGTTATGCTGAAACCTTCGTGTGGCCCTAAGAACCGGCCCCCTGGACCTCAGGTCGCTGATTAATTCAGCCGGTTCTACCAGCAGGGTGCTCGTCCGTGCTGTACGCTCAACTGTCTTGTAGAGAAGGTACATTTTTTTTTTTTCTCTAAGGAAACTGCTTTGGTAGGTAAGGAAGCCCATTCAGGATGGTGGTGGGGATTTGGACACAGAAGTAAAGACCCCTGGGCCTAACTCCCAGATCTGAAAAAATCCAGTGTGTCCCCAGCGATGGCTCAAGGCTGGCGGGAAGGGGTAGTGGGGTGAGCCTGTAGCTGGTCTGCTCTGAGCAGGAGGGTGCCAGTGTCCCCCTTCTTCCCTCCTGAGCCTGAAGCTTTATTTCAAAACCCTAATCAAGACCACGTGTTACAGAAATGAACTTTCTGGCACAGAAATGTTAGATAAAATATACAGTGCTACCATTGTGCAGAATTAGCACAGAAGCCAAGCTGAACGGCAAATATTTAATGTTCGCTTTAATGAAACAATGCAAAATATTTTGAAAAGTGATGGGCGTCCAGGACCTGGTTGGGGAGCAGAGGCCTCCCCACGAGGCACCCTCTGTGTGTGGCGGGTCCCAGTGAAGCACTGCGGGAAGGTCAGGGCAATTTCTGCCTGTGGGGTGGAGAGGGACGATGAGGGGTGGCCTTTCGGGGACGCCTCCTGGGCAGGCGGGGCCCTCACAGGGTCCTTGTCTGGCGGCTCTGGGCTGAAAGTCGGGCCTGTTCTTGGCCGTCAGTTCCACAACCGGGCGAAGCGAGCTGGCCCCAGGACTGGAGCCCCTCCCAGGGACTGGACCCCCTCCCAGGGACTGGACTCTGGTGCTGGTACAGAGGAGGCTGAGGCATAAAGGCTTCTGGAAGAGACTGGAGGGGAGGGTGCCTGCTGGGAACATGGAGAACAAGGCCTGGCGCCCGTGTGAGGGGCTGGCTGGTGTCCCATGTGAAGGGGAGTTGGGGGGGGTGTCAAGGCCTAGAGCCCAGAGCCTCGGGTGTAGAAACTGTCCCCTGTGGAGCCGAGAGAAGGGGACACTTAGCGTGCCTGACCGCCAAGACCCGGGTTCTGGGTCACTGGTGCAGCCTTTTCTGAGCACCTGGGCTGGCAGCTCTTGGTGCGGGTTCCCTGACCGTGGCCCCGAACGTGGATCGGTTATGGGGCCTGCGGGCCCTCAGCGGGGGCGGCTGCTGTGGGATCGGCCTGCCGCTGGCCACGGCTTCCACTGCCTGTTGTGGTAAAGGCCTGACCCACAGCTGCTGGCGGCGATGACTCTGAGCGGTTCTTCGAGAAGTCCACGGGGGGCAAAGCCACAGAGCAGAGCCCAGCGTGTGCAGTTACCCCTTGTCCACACACCACGGCCCATACCCCACCCCCCTGCTCCCGGCTCTTGCCAGGTGCCCTAATACAATGGTTTCCGTCTTTGTACCTCAGTCAGGTGCTCCCTCTGTACCCAGAAAGCCCTCCTACGTGCCTTGTTACTGGTGCGAAAGGTAACAAATAGCCTCGGGACACAACGACCCCTCCCAGGGGAACACTGCTGTGCCTTCCTCAGATGCCAGCTTTGGAGGCACCCAAGGATCTTCCTGGGTCCGGGAGACAGGAGCGACTTCTGGTTCTTACCCTCTGATGGGGGCACGGGGCTGAGGGGGGGCTCGTGCATCTGACTTCAGGCTGCATCTGGGGCTCTGACTCTCCAGGAACCAGGATCCCGCTGCGTCTCTGTCTCACCTCCCCAGAGAGCAGGGCAGGGGGGCCGTAGGCAGCGGGACAGACTCCACCACGGCCGGGTGTTCTACGCAGCTCTGGAGTTACGGCTTGGAGGTGCTGCTGTCCGTGGCCGCGGGATCAGAAGGGGGTGTGCACGGCAGGTAGCCTGGAGGGTTCGTGCGTGGTCCCAGGAACGTGTTTGTCCATCTCAATTGCGGGAGAGCAGGGCCCGTGTTCCATGAAGAGTTCAGCTTTAAAAAATAGGGTTTCTCCCTTTGTAAGTACAGGCTGGGCACCTGCCCGTTACCGTTCTGGGCACCCCAGTCTCCGTGCAGAGTGTGAAAGCTGGCTCCGGGCAGGGGTTAGACACACTGAGGTCAGGCTTACATTTGGATGGGGTTCAGGTCATGTACCCCCCAGGCTGGGCGATCAGAACCCTCTGCCTGTGGGGTGCGGGGGGCATGTCAGCGCCGGTGGCTCCATCCATGTCTAATGCAGATGCAACAGTGCAGGACGGTCTCCCAGGGAGCCCCACGTGCCTACTTCTAAGCGACTGAGCTGGAGGCAGGCCTGGAGCAACTTGAGCTTGCAGACAGCCCCTCATTTAGTCCACGAGGCCTCTGATCGCGCGGCAAGTGACAGGGCCCTGCTGGCACCATGGGAGCCGGAGTTCATGGCAAGCGCAAGTGTGGTGGACACCGTGACAGACACCAGCCTGTGGCACCCTTCTGGGACGTGGCATCTCAGGGCCTCTGAGGCCCTGCGAGCTGATAGCTGGGCCCCTCTGAGGACAGGGCAGTGGTTCTGGGGCTGGGCCTGGGGCATCGGGCAGAGCGTTCCCCCGTAGGTGGCGCAGGATGGTCTGCTACCCTGCAGGGCTCTGCATCCCTGACCTCTGCTGCCTCCTGGGGAGCAGGGCTGGGCACACTGCTGGCCGAGTGCCCCTCTGTCTGGGACATGCTTGAGGCTTACCCACATGGCTTGCCGAGTGTGGGGCTGCCCCAAAGGACCCCGGGAAGCTGATGTCATCAGCCTGCCACTGACTGCTGTGCACAGACGCCTCAAACCCCCTCTTCCTCTGGTCAGTCTGCTTGCTCCCACAACATCTGGTTGAGTGTGTCAGCATCTCCCCCCGCAAACGCGAGCTCCTCCCAACTGCATGCGCCAGTTAGGCATGACGGTTCCATGGTTCTGGATGTTCGAGATGGCCCACAGGCTCTGGTTCTGTGAGGCGATCTGACGTGGGAGCCGGGCAGAGTGGCTCACCTTCAGCCCATTCCCTGCTCTGCCCCAGCCAGTGGGCCTGCTCTGGGATGGGGGGTGGGGGGGCACCGAGAGCATGGTGGGGGGTGGAGGGTCCAGCACGGACATGTCTTTAGGGAAGGACCATGATCTGTTTAGAGTGGACACAGTCCAAGTACACGGGGAGCCACGCTGAGCACTGCAGGGCCCAGGTGCTAGGTCTGAGAGCCCAGCAGCCGTGGACTCTTACACGATGGTTTACAGAACGGAATGTCTCTCGGGACCCCGAGGCCTGGATTTCCGGCCTGCCTGGGGTCTCTGGGTCGCCGCTGAGGGCTGGCCATGATGACTGAGGCCCTGCCAAGCCCGCTGAGGTGCACAGGGCCCGGCGCAGGCTTGGGTTTCCTCTGTGGGCTGGCTGGTACTTCCAGAAGCCAACCCAGGAAGGCAGGCAAAGTGCTGCAGGCACCCCGGGTCAGCATCACTATGGGGTCCTTCGCAAGGCGGCCACTGCGGCCCCCAGCAGGCTGTGGATGACCACTGGTGGAGGGAGAGCGAGAGGGAAGGAGTAAGACCTCCCACTCTGAGCCCCAATCATAGGTTACAGCAGGCAGTGACGTTAAAAGAAAAAGGGTAACAGTCCTTCTAGTTCCCACACGGGAAGGAGTCAAGAGGTCATTTCTGACCCAATGAAACCTCAGGGTCGTGCATGTCAGGCAGGGGGCTCGGGGCCTGACCTGGCGCCTGGCCTCCCGCCGGCCCCCAGGGGAGTGTGCGTGTGGCCAAGTCTGGCCCGCGAAGAGCCACCTTGTCCTCGGAGACTGAGCGGTTTAATCAGGGGCCTGGCACGGGTGGGAGGGTGCTCTCGGGGGTCACCAGGCCCACGTGGTTGTCCCTCTGGGGAGTCAGAGGCCAGCGGCTGCGGCCGGGTCACGCGCAGCGTGGCTGGGTAGAGGCAGCTGGCGCAGCACCTAGGGCCCGAGTCTGCGGTGCTGCTGAGGTCAGAGGTCGCCGCTCTGCGGTTCCACGCTGCGTGTGTCTCTGGGGGGACCTCGGGACAGCTTGGGGAAGCGGGGGGCCGCTTTGGGTCGGCTGTTCGTGGCCAGCGGTTCTCCGGGTGGAGCCACGTCGCTGTAAGACAGAGCAGGGGAGAATCTCATTAAGTCAGGACTTGCAAAGGCAAACGGCTCCAGGAGGGGTGTCAGCAGCGGAGTGAGGATGGCAGGAGGGCCTCGGGGGACAGCCGCTACCCCGCTTTGGTGAGTGCGACAGGGGAAACCTGGCTTATGCGCGTTTTCTGTCTTCAGAAGCACCCAAGCGTTAGCCGCATCCAAACGAGCATTGGGGGCGGTCTGCTCTGGCCTGCATTCGAAGCCTGGGATGCAACGGGCTGGCCGTGGCTTTCTTCCCTGTCGTCACTGAAGGGCGCCCTGGCTGGGGAAGGAGAGCAAAGAAAACGCTTTGGAGAACATCGCGTTTAAAGCCAAAAGAGGATGTATGGCAAAAGCGGAGGAACTTCTGGTGGAACTCCTCCTGAGAGAATAGCCCGAATTTAGGCCAACGTCTGATTATGACGACCTGCCTCACGGGGCTGTGACAGAGCCAAAAATAGCCAACAACTCCCTAGTCCTACTGAAGGGATTACTGAGCTTGTTTTTTTCCTTTTTTAAAATATTTTTTATTTCTAGGAGCTAGAGAGAGAGACAGCATGAGCAGGTGAGGGTCAGAGAGAGGGAGATACAGACTCTGAAGTAGGCTCCAGGCTCCGAGCAGGCAGTCAGCGCAGAGCCCGACGCGGGGCTCGAACCCACGAACCGTGAGATCATGACCTGCGCCAAAGTCGGAAGCTTAACTGACTGAGCCACCCAGGCGCCCTCTGAGCTTGGTTTTAACCGGTCTGTGTGACAGGACAGCATGAGCGCGCTACAGACCAGCTGGCGAGGTTGCGTCATTCGGCACAAGGACCTGGGGCGGGGGTGTGACCTGCCAGGCACAGCAAGAACCTGTGGGATGTGTCAGTCTGTTCCTCTGTTCCGTGACTTCCTTGAGCACCCGTGTGGGCCGGGCCCCCTTTGAGCCCCTGCAGAGACCACAGCGGACCAAGGCCGCAGGGGGCCGTACTCTATGGGTAAGATGCGTCACAGCGGGGGCCAGAGCACGGCTGCGCAGGAGGCGCCTGAGAGGGCGTGTGCTCCGGGCTGGGAGGCCGTGAGGTGGCTCTGGCCACACGCTCTTGCAGGGGGGAGGACACTTAAAATGACCCCTGTCTGCCATGCGGAGGGGGGGACCTGAGGCATCCAGGCAGTGGCCATGAATGCAGAGGTGGAGGACTCCGTCATCTTCCCTACAAACCTTGTAATCCTTGACCCCATACTTAGGGGCTTTAATGCAGAACGCACCACCTTATGGTGGTGAAGGCCCTGAGTCTGAAATGGCCCGATGGGGCTCAAGGGAGAAAGGCCCCAGGGGCAAGTGCCGCCTCGGTGCTTCGAGTTCCTGACCGCCTGCATTCCTTGGCCTGGGGTCCCTCGCTCCCTCTTCAAATCTTTCTCCTTCTTACAAGGACCTTTGTGATCACAGCGCACCCGCTTGGGACATCTGCCGAGTCCCCCGCACCACATAAGGGGACACAGTCCTAGGTTCTGGGGTGTGGACATTCTTGGGGTCACCCTGTCTGGCAAAGACTGTGATCTGAACAGTGAAATCACTAATATTTGGTATTTGAACAATGGTGCTTTCTGAAGGGTGAGTCGAAGCTGGTCACAAAATAAAGGAGAAGGAAAAACCGGCATGGTAAACCTCTTCCTGGCACACGATGCTTTAAAAAACCAGGCGGAGAGGACAGCCTTACTCGTGACCTGAGTGCCCTGTGGCCTTTCCGGCTGCGTGGCCTGCCAGCCCCCCATATTCTGCAAGGGAAGGTGGCCCGCCTCCCGAGGAAGGTGAGGCTCAGCAGCACCGGAGTCGTCCAAGCCCCCATCCTGATGAGACAGGGAGGCTCACATTCAATAGAGACCGCCTCCGCCCCCCGGGGGCCCTGCTGGTTCTGCGAAATGTCCCCCTCGTTCCCGCCTCGCAGCAATGCTCGTTTACAGTGATCTGATTTTCACACCCGTTCAGGGACACGGCCATTGTGCTCGCTGAGAAGTCCCTTGTTGAGGACAGCATCGCAATGACATAATGGAACCTTGCCCCGAGGGCCTCCCTTCTCCCGCAGGAGTCGGGGGCTGCTCTGCTCTGTGCACAGAGGGAGAGAGAACACCTGACCTTGAACAAGGGTGAGCTGCTGTTCCTTCTTCCCACGGCCCGTCCAGCCGCTCAGCCCTCCTTCAGAAGGACATCTGGCCAGAAGGGGGCAAGACGGTGGAGAAGTGGGGAGCTCCGTACATTGCACGCGCCCCCGTATCTCACACGGAGAAGGCCTGAAGCCATAGGAACCCTTACAGAATCCAGGAGTTTGGGAGGAAAAGGAGACAGGGTCCGCTGAGAAAACCTTCTAGCGTGAGCGCGAATTGGGGAAGATAAAATCGGGCCAGACCAGAGGGACGGGGGCGATCCCCCTCTGCGGGGAGTCTAGAGGGGAAAGAGAGTGGATGAAACTGCTCAAGACCCTGTCCCTGTCGCTTGAGAAAAGAAAAATCTCCGCTCGGGACACAGAGGGATCCAGTTTCCTGCTCTTCAGCTGACCCGAGGTGGGATGCACTCGGCGACCCCCGGGGAAACTGCTCCTTGCTCACCAGCTTGACCTGGAGGGGACGCGCAGCGGCTGCAGCTTTGTGCTTCTGGCTTGGCTGGATCCCTAGAGGGGAGGCAAAGGGCTTAAAACTGGTAGATTTGCCCATGAGTTTCTGTTTCAGGTGATGGGACACAGAGGGACCCGGTTTCCTGCTCGCCAGCTGACCGTAGGCGGGATGCACTTGTCAGGCGACCCCCGGATGAAACTGCTCCTTGCTTGCCAACCCGACCTGCAGGAGATGGGAGCAGCGGCTTCTGGCTCAATCCCCAGGGGGAAAACTGCCCTGAGGGGCTCGCCTGCGAGTTTGTGTCTCCAGCATTTCAGTGGGGCACGCGGACTGGGATGTGGAAACGAGGCCTGGCCTGGAATATAGAGCACGGCCCACCCTGGCTGCGTCCCCGGCACAGGGAGTTTCCACTCCCAAAAAAGTGAGTTGCAGCGCTTGGTTCAAGAAGGGGCTGGAGCGCAGCCATGGCATAACTCCCGCCTGACGCATTGGATCAAACCATGCCCATCCCTGCTAGAGAGCTGCTTTTTTTTTTTTTTTTTTTTACCAGAACCGGGGCTAGACCAACATGGAAGCACGGCCCTGACTAATTCTGGTCACCGGCTTAAACGGTCACATTTAATCCATTCTCTAGATGCAAATTCTATACCTACCTACCTTTTCATCTTTTTCTGGAGTAATCAGACTATATACTTGCTTTGGATAGCACCATCAGCATTTCTTCTCTTCTCCAACCATATTCCACTCTTTCACTCTTTGAAAAAAGCTTCTTATTTCCTTCTGCCTGCTCATTTCATTTCCAATTTCGCCTCATCCCCGCCCTGTCACTTCTCTCTCTATGTTCTTCAACCAGCACTGCGTACACCCGGCTATTTATTTTTGCTGGGAAATCTGGTTATATGCTTTAAACTGTTCTTTGTCTATTGGCTTTCTTCTTTTTTCCTTTTTTTCATTTTTATGTATTTTTAATTAATCCCCTTCCCTCCTCCCTCTTTTTCGTTTTCCCTTTTGGTTTGCGTGTTTGTTGGGTCTGTCTGTGCATTTGTGTGCCTCTGTTCCCTGTGTGTTTGTCTTCTTCTCTAGACCTACCTCTAGAAACAAGCCAAAGTATACATGGTGGAGAGTCCCAAATACCACTACGAGTAGGAAAATAAAATAACCAAGGTCTCAACAAGAGAGACCAACAGATACCATTCAAAGAACACTTTCTGAACGGATAGGCCCTGGACCATCAAAGAGCCTCTTTGGTACAGCAGTGCTCACAGGTGCAGAAAGCAAAACAAGCTTTTAAAACTAACAAGAGATAGAAAGCTAACCACAATAACAAAATGAAAGAGCTCTCCTCCAAAGAAATTCCAGGAAGGATTGACAGCTAAAGAACTGCTCAAAACAGATATAAGCAACATAACTGAACAAGAATTTAGAACAATAATCATAAAATTAATCACTGGGCTTGAAAAAAGCATGGAAGACAGCAGAGAAACTACAGCTACAAACAATATGGAGTTTAAAAATAGTTATGGTGAATTTTAAAATGTGATAAATGAGATACATAATAAACTGGAGGCATCCAATGCATGGATTGAAGAGGCAGAAAGGAGAATAAGTGATTTAGAAGACACTATTATAGAAAAAGAAGAAACTGAGAAAAAGATAAACTGATCCAGGAACATGAAAGAAGAGTTCGAGAGCTCAGAGACACAGTCAAAGGGAACAATATCCGTATCGTAGGAATCCCAGAAGAGGAAGAGAGAGGGAAAGGTGCTGAAGGAGTCCTGGAACAAATTATAGCAGAGAACTTCCCCAACCTGGGGAAGGAAGTAAATGTGAAATACAAGAGGCTCAGAGGACTCCCTCAGACATAATTTGAATCGATCTTCTGCATGACATATCATAGTAAAAATGGCAAAATACAAGGACAAAGAGAATTTTGAAAGCAGCTAGGGAGAAAAGGGCCCTCACATACAAAGGGAAACCTATCTACTACTGAAACTTGGCAGGCCAGAAAGGAATGGCAGGAGATCATCAATGTGATGAACAGAAAAAATATGCAGCCAAGAATCCTCTATCCAGCAAGCCTGTCATTCAGAATAGAAGGAGAGGTAAAAGTCTTTCCAAATAAACAAAAATTGAAAGAATTTGTCACCACTAAACCAGCTCTACAAGAAATCCTGAGGGGGACTCTCTAATGGAAATGTTGCAAGGAATGCAAGATGCTAGAGACACCTCACAAACATGAATCCCACAAACAATGACTCTAAACCCATATATTTCAATAATAACACTGAATGTAAATGGGCTAAATGCCCCAATCAAAAGATATAGGGTAGCAGAATGGATAAAAAACCAAAATCCATTTGCTGTCTACAAGAAACTCATTTTAGGAGGACACCCTCAGATTGAACGTAAGGGATGGAGAAATATCTATCATGCCACAGGAAGTAAAAAACAAACAAAAAACTAGAGTAGTTATATCAGACAAACTGGACTTTAAAGACAGGAACAAGGGATGGAGAAGGGCATTATATAATAATTACAGGGTCTATCCATCAGGAAGAGCTAACAATTACAAAGGTCTACGCACCAAATATGGGAGCACCTAAATACATAAAACAATCACAAACAATCTTATCGATAAGAATTCGCTAATAGCAGGGGACTTTAATACTCTACAGCAATGGACAGATCAACTAGACAGAAAATCAACAAAGACACAATGGACTTAAATGACACAGTGGACCCAGATGGATTTGACAGATATATTTAGAACTCTACATCCTGTGGCTATGGAATTCACATTTTTCTCAAGTGTGCATGGCACATTCTCCAAGATAGATCACATACTGGGACTTAAAGCAGCCCTCAATAAATATAAAAGAATTGATATCATACCATGTGCACTTTCAGATCACAGTGCTATGAAACTCGAAATCAATCACAGGAAGAAGTCTGGAAAACCCCTCAAAACATGGAGGCTAAAGAACATCCTAATAAAGAATGAATGGGCCAATCAGGCAATTAGAGAAGAAATTTAAAAATATACGGAAACAAATTAGAATGAGAATACAACAATCCAAACTCTATAGGATGCGGCAAAGGCAGTCCTGAGAGAAAAGTACATTGCATTCCAGGCCTATTTCAAGAAATTAGAAAAAGCGCAAGTACAAAATCTAACAGTCACCTAAGGCAACTAGAGGGAGAGCAACAAGAGCACCCCAAACCCAGTAGAAGAGAAATAATACAAATCAGGGCAAAAATAATATAGAAACTAAAGAAACAGTTGAACAGATTAATGAAACCAAGCATTGGTGTTTTGAAAAAATAAAATTGACAAACCTCTAGCCAGGCATCTCAGAGAGAGCACTCAAATAGACAAGATCATGAATGAAAATGGACTGATTAAAACCAACCCCTCAGAAACACGAGCAATTATCAGGGAATACTATGAAAAACTATATCCCAAGAAACTGGACAACTTACAAGAAATGGACAAGTTCCTTAAACACACACTCACTATCAAAATTCACACAGGAAGAGCTAGAAAACCTGAACAGATAACAAGTGAGGAAATCGAATCAGTTATCAAAAATCTCCCAAAAAGAGCCCTGGGCCAGATGGCATCTCTGGGGAATTCTACCAGACATTTAAAACAGAATTAATACCCATTCTTCTCAAGCTATTCCAAAACATAGAAATTGAAGGAAAACTTCTGGATTCATTTTATGAAGCCAGCATAACTTTGATTCCCAAGCCAGACAGAGACCCAGCAAAAAAGCACTACAGGCCAATATCCTTTATGAATACAGATGCAAAAATCCTCAACAAGACACTTGCAAATCGAATCCAACAGCACATACAAAGAATTCTCCACCAAGATCAAGTGGGATTCATTCCTGGGTTACAGGGCTGGTTCAATATTTGTAAATCAATCAATGTGATACATCCCATCCACAAAAGAAAAGATAAAAACCATATCCTGCCGATAGATGCAGAAAATAATTTGACAAAATACACCATCCCTTCTTAATAAAGACTCCAGAGAAAGTCGGGATAGAAGGAACTTAAAGATCATAAAAGCCATCTATGAGAAGCCTACAGCTAACATCATCCTCAATGGGGAAAAACTGAGAGCTTTCCCCCTGAGATCAGGAACACGACAGGGATGTCCACTCTCCCCACTGTTGTTTAACATAGTGCTGGAAGGCCTAGCATCAGCCATCAGACAACAAAAGGAAATCAAAGGCATCAGAAGAAGTCAAACTTCCACTTTTCGCAGACGACATGATACTCTACATAGAAAACCCGACAGACTCCACCAGAAGCCTACTAGAACTGATCCAAAAAATCAGCAAAGTTGCAGGGTACAAAAATCAACGTAGAGAAATCAGTTGCATTCTTATACACCAACAATGAAGCAACAGAAAGAGAAATCAAGAAACTGATCCCATTCACAATTGCACAAAAAACCAGAAACTACCTAGGAATAAACCTAACCAAGGATATAAGAGATCTGTATGATGAAAACTATAGAAAACTTACGGAGGAAATTGAAGAAGACACAAAGAAATGGAAAAACATTCCATGCTCATGGATTATAAGAACAAATATAGTTAAAATGTCATTACCACCTACAGCAATCTACACATTCAATGCAATCCCAATCAAAATTGCACCAGCGTTCTTCTCAAAACTAGAACTATTCTAAAATTTGTATGGAACCACAAAAGACCCTGAATAGCCAAAGTAATATTGAAGAATGAAACCAAAACAGGTGGTATCACTATCCCAGACTTTAGCCTCTGCTACAAAGCTGTCATCATCAAGACAGTATGGTATTGGCACAAAAACAGACACACAGACCAATGGAACAGAATCGAGAACTCAGAAGTGGACCCAAAAGTATACAGCCAACTGATCTTTGACAAAGCAGAAAAGAATATCCAATAGAAAAAAGATGGCCTCTTTAACAGATGGTGCTGGGAGAACTGGACAGCAGCATGCAGAAGAATGAAGCTAGATCATTTTCTCACACCGTACACAAAAATAAACTCAAAATGGATGAAGGACCTGAACATGAGACAGGAAATCCTCAAAAACCCTAGAGGAGAAAGCAGGACCTCCTTGACCTCCACTGCAGCAATTTCTTACTAGACACATCCCCAAAAGCAAAAGAATCAAGAGCAAAAGCAAACTATTGGGACCTCATCAAGATTAAAAACTTCTGCAAGACAAAGGAGACAATCCATAAAACTAATAGAGAACCGATGGAATGGGAAAAGATAGTTGCAAATGACATAACAGATAAAGGGCTAGTATCCAAAATCTATAAGGAACTCACCAAACTCCACACCCGAAAAACAACCCAGTGAAGAAATGGGCAGAAGACATGAACAGACACTTCTCCAAAGAGGACATCCAGATGGCCAACAGACACATGAAACGATGCTCAGCATCCCTCCTCATCAGGGAAATACAAATCAAAACCACACTGAGATACCACCTCACACCAGCCAGAGTGGCCAAAGTGAGCAAATGAGAGGACTCTAGATGCTGGTGAGGATGTGGCGAAACGGGCACTCTCCTACACTGTTGGTGGGAATGTAAACCAGTGCAGCCCCTCTGGAAAACAATGTGGAGGTTCCTCAAAATATTAACACTAGAACTCCCCTATGACCCAGCACTGGCACTGCTAGGAATTTACCCAAGGGATACAGGAGTGCTGATGCATAGGAGCACATAACCCAATGTTCATAGCAGCGCACTCAACAATAGCCAAATCATGGAAAGAGCCTAAGTGTCCATCAACGGACGAATGGATCAGGAAGATGTGGTTTATCTATACGATGGAATACTCCATGGTGATGAGAAAGAATGAAATCTGGCCATGGGTAGCAACCTGGATGGACCTTGAGGGTGTTATGCTGAGTGAAATATGTCAGGCAGAGGAGGACAGATACTATATGTTTGCACGTATAGGAGGATTAGGAGGAACTTAACGGAGGACCGTGGGGGAGAAGGGGGGAAACAGTGGAGGGGGAGAGATGCAAACCATGAGAGACTCTTGAATGCTGAGAACAAACTGAGGACTCATCGGTGTGGGGAGGAGACGGGGTGATGGGCATGGAGGAGGGCACTTGTGGGGATGAGCACTGGGTGTGGTTGGATACCAACCTGACAATAAACTATAAAAAAGAAAAAAAGACATCTGGCCAAGGGCAGCCTGTCCTTGTCTCCTGATAATACCCGAGTTACCAAAAGCCTCTTTATCCCAGAAGGCCCCTTGGAGGATGGGGAGAAGACAGTGGAAGGAATCTTGGCACTCACTGTTAGGGAGGGCTTGGACCTAAATGTATTTGAAACTACCCTCTACCCCTTCAGGATCCAGGGTCCAAGGGGCTGCCCCTAGCTCTGTGGCTCTTACCCTCATTGGGCACTGCCTGCAAGGGAGGGGTGAGTCCCACCCGAGCTTTTAGGCCCCAAGGCAAGTGGCTCTTGGGAGGAAAGTTACAAGTCAGTAGGGACATCATTCTGTTGACATGGCCGCTGCTGTGTGGGGTGACAGCCCATAGGGTCCCCATCCTGCAGCCCCCGGGCAGGATGCTTTGCTATCTGTGCCTCGTTCCCCTGCCTGTCACATGGGGAAGGGCAGGTGGCCATCCGGATGCCGTGGTGAGGATATGTGATGGGGCATTAATGGAACGTAAAGCCACACACTAGTTGCGTTTGTTTAGGCCAGTGCCTCGTTCTCCCAAACTTTAGCTCCCAGGATAAAGGTGGAGCAGTTTTGAGAGTTCAAGGGACACTTAGCCACTCAGACCACGTGAACTATGTTGCCAGATACTGTGCTAGGCAGAAAGGGGCCCCCAGTCCCACTCAGGACAGGCGGGGCGGGCCCCAGAGCAGATGCCCTGGTAGCGGTAAACACAGGGTGTTCTGAGCAGGGCACCAGACTGGGTTGTTACAGTGCTTAGAGGGCTTCCTGGAGGAGGAAGGGATGAGAAGAGAATTGTGTGGTTCACTGTGCAAAGGGCCCTGTGCCGGGAGGGGTCGGCTGGGAGCCTGGCAGCCAGAGAGAGCTGCTGCTCCTTCCCAGGAGGCAGGATTTTCCACAGGGGTGGAGGGAGGAGTCCCTTAGATGATGCTGGCGGCCTCTCCATGAGAGTGGCTGCTGAGGCTGATGGCCTGACCGTGGACATAGGTGGTACATGGACAGGGGCCAGACTGGGGGGCACGGACAGCTCCATCCTCAAGGCCACAGCAAGCAGTGACCATGACATCTTGACCAGAAGTCAACAGCTAGATGCTTAACCACCTGAGCCACCCAGGTGCCCCAAAGTATTCTTTTTAGCTCTACTTCAGCATCAAGTGGCATCTCTGTTCTGCATCACCTAGGAGACCATGACCTTGTCCCATTACCTGAGTAGAAAGAGCAGAGGACCTGGGGACAGAAATCTTGGACTATCATTTACCAGCTGGACTACCTGGACAGCTCACCAATGAGCCCTGGGATTCTGAGTCCCCTCTGTAAGCTGAGTCCTCGCAAAATTTGCCATATTCAGACAACTGAATGAAAAAAGGAGCAAAGAATCTGAAGAGACATTTCTCCAAGGACAATATCCAAATAACCAAGAAGCACATGAAAAGACGCTGAGCATCATTGGCTCTGGGAAAATGCACATCCAAACCATAACGAAGTATCCCCTTGCGGCCCCGGGATGGCTGTGATAAAACCTAACACATGTCGGGGAGGAGGCGGAGAAGTCAGGACCTGACCACCCATCGGCAGGAATGCTGTGTGGTGGCTGTGTTGGAAGACAGCCTAGCAGCTCCTCAGATGATTACCACAGTGGCCGTGGCACCTTGCAGCCCTGCACGCCTGCCGAAGAGACATGACAGAAGGCTGGGGGTGGAGCACAGGTCCTAATGGCCAGACAGCCTGAGCAGCCCACCTATCAGCAGACTGGGCAGGTGGCCTGGCCACATGACGGCGTGTGGTCATTTAGCTGCAGAAGGAATGGAAACTCCGCTCCAAAACACCATTGCAGCCATGGGTTTGAAGAGTGGCAAATGCAAGGAAAGGTCCCTGAGCTTCCTCTTCCTTAAAAGCAGAAAATAAAACTCCCACGCAAACGACCTCCTCTCTATACTAGAAAGTAAAGTCACAGTCTGATCAGGGAGCAGAAGCTGAGGCCCCGAGCGTTCTGTACAAAAAGACCTCGTTAAAATAATTCTCTTCCTTTCGCATCCCCATACGACACCAGTCCCTCTTCCACCTAACGGGAGAGCACATACACGTTGCCCGTGTGGGGCTCTTACTTCCTGATGCACTGATGCCACACAACACGCACGAACCCGTGCTTTCCCCAATGCAGTGGGCACAAGCTAACCGACCTCTCAGGCCACACAAAACTTCTTGGGAAGAGGGGACTGGGGCCACCTCCCTGTGGGCACAGCAGGGCCAAGCCTTGCAAACAGTTGCTGACGGAAGCCAGGCTCAGAACTCTGCATACTCTGTGACTCCATTTGTCCAGAATAGCGCGATTGGGAGAAGAAGGAAGAGTGTGGTTGCCTGGAGCCGGGGAGATACGGGGCTCCTTCCTGATATGATAAACATCACATTTGTGCAAACCTTACGTGGATGAACTGCGCGGGACACGAACTATATCCCAATGAGGCTCTTTTAAAAAATGGCGCGAACTAAAGGTTCTGAGGAAGGACTCTGCCAGGTCTATGGGACAGAGCACGGCCCCAGCCCGAGTGCTTCACAGAAGTCCTCCCCTGCTGCTGAACTTGGCTTTGGCCACCCGCTCATCCCGCCTGAGAAGATGGCTCCCAGGTCAAAGTGGAGTCCTGTCCTACTGGTCTTGGTGGAGCCTCAGCGATGGAGTTCCAACCAGTGGGCGGGAGACCAGGGAGAAATGGTGCAGAAGCTTCCTTCCCCCAGCCCGCAAAACGTGGACTTCCCGGGCTCTAGGGACTCACGGTCACAGAGATGGGGCAGTCTGCGGGGACGTCATGTCCCAGCGGGAAGGCTCAGAGGGAAGGGAGTACTGCTCGTCACCCAGGACACAGCCCAGATGCCCCTCACGTGCCTTCTCCTCCACCTGTCGGGTCTTCTGGTCCTGACGTGTCAGCTTGGCAACCCTTTCAGAAACTCGCTCTTCTTCTCCCGCTGACTACTGCCGAGGCACCAAGGGAATCCATGTCTGTGTGAGTAGCACTGACCGTTCTTTTTAATAAGCCGCTGGGGAGATGGGCCGTGGCATCCCAGTCCCCAGCACGTGGGCGAAATCGATCTGGTCGTCTGAGTCGCTCATCAGTGAAAAATGGCCACCGGGAGAGATTTGCTTTTCATTCTGTTTATAAATTGTAGAGACCCGGTCAATATTCCATTTGCTGGGAGCTGCCTTCCGTAGCTGGGGGTGGCTTCACATGGCCGATGACTGCTGCCACGCTGGACCCTGGAACACTTATGGGACCGAGCTGTTTGCTGCTGAAGCTGTGGCTCCTGGCCTCTGCCATCTGGCTCCTTGGGGACCTCTGTGTGACCAGAAGCTAGGAGAATGGAGTTCTGCCTTCGGGGTCTGCGGGGCAGGGGTGGGGAGGCCTTGCTCCAACCCCACGGCGAGAGGTGGGAGGAATGCAAACCGCCCCGTGGGCTCAGGTGCACCAGGACCCTGCCACAGGGACACAGAGGGCTGGCCTGTACCTACGTCCACCCCCACCCCTCAGTACGGTCCTTGAAACTCCTCTCTGGGTATCGCATCTCCGGATTTGTGCGACGTGGCCTCCGTGCACTCCTTTGGTTTCCTGCTCCTTTGTTAGATCTGGGCCCCAAGAGTTCTGCTGTCACATGTGACCCAGTAATGGTGCTGCCAGTAACTGTCTGGTGGTTCTCTGGATCCCCACGGTTCCTGACCCCGAAGGGTCTCAGGTGACTTAACTATTTTGGATAGATTAAGGAAGGCTCCTGCTTTAAGTCTTGGGCTGAAAATTACATGGTTTCCTATCAACGGTCCCCATTGGCCTTGTGAAGTAGCTGCTGTGATTACCAGGTCCGGTGTAGACGTGGACACCTGAGCCAAGAGAAGTGGCTTGTCCAGGGTCTCACGGCAAGAGTGAAGTCCGATCATAGCCCACAACCAGACAACACAGTGGGTGGGAGGGCCCAGACTGCTCATTTGCTGCTCTGTGAGGGACAGATGGCCGGCCAACCGACCTCTGGGGGTCACAGGGAGGCGTGCCACTGAGCAGGGTCTCAATCAAGGAAACTTAAATAAATGACCTGAGCGGGGGTTAGGGAAGCAGGAGGTGGGTGTGAGCATGGCAAAGACCCGGAACGGACTGTGGCAGGGACTGGGATGCCTTCAACCAGGTGCCCAGCAGTTCAAGCTGCAGAGGGTGTATGTGGCACCAGCTGGATGCGAGTCCTCTGCCTCAGTAAACCCGGCAGTACTTTCTCGCAGCCCCGGCAGTGCGCTTTCCCTAGCGCCCAGGTGTAGCTGCCGCTGGTAGAGTGCTCACGTTCCAGCTGTCAGCTCCTCTGTTCCGTGCTCTGGCCAGGTAGTGCCTGGTCCGTAAGCCTGAGTGAAACGGTGGTGGGGGTTGGGGGCAGCCGAACACAGAGGGCCCTCCCCCCGTGAAAGAAGTTAGAGGAGCGAGAGAGGTTCACTGACCATGAAACGAGTCCGTAAAGGAGTGAAGGCGACACAAACAGCCGTGAGCCTGCCCTTCGTGGGGTTTGCACAGTTGTGTGGGTTTTCCCCAGTGGTTTTCTGGGTGTTGTATGCTGAACCTCTCACAGACCTTAGTTCCCTGCTGATAGAGACGCTGGAAAACATGCCATGTGTCTGGGGCGTTCTGTGACGGGGCTGGGAAAGCCGCAGTGCTGCTGCAGTGCCGCCGGGTGACAGTCATGGGGCTGAGCCCTGTTCTCGCATGTTTCTCCGTTCCGCAGTCCTGGGAGGCGGGGGCTCTGCGCTGCGCGTGTGAACTCTAGAAGACAGCGTTGACGGGGGCATACAGAGGTGCAGGAACTGGTGTGATGTCACGCGTGTCCCATGGGACAGGGCATAAGCCTCGGCTCGGCAGACTACAGCTCGTTCTTATGCTCCGGGCTGAGTGGCAGATGATTGGGAGATAGTTGCAGAAACAAAGGCCTCCCAGGTCTGGGAAGACCGTATGGGGGTGTGGGGGGCTCTGAGCCTGGAAGGGGGGCTGGACCTTGGGCTGCCCTGTGAGCCCTGCTGAGGATCTGGGAAAGCCCCGTTAGCCTGCCCCCCTTTGGGCCTCTAATGCTTACCAGTGGGGCGTGAGTGACAGAAGCCCCAGAACCAGGGCACCTGGGGAGCTGTTGTGGCCCCAGGAGGATCCCGAGGTCAGAACGGAGGGGGGGCCGCTGGAACAGAGCAAGGGTGAGGGTGGTGGAGAGAGCGCCTCCCTGGACACAGGAGCTCATCGGAGGGGGGAGTGGAAATGGGGTCCATTTCTGTTTGGAGACTGGACAGCTGAGCTGGAGGGGAAGGAACGGAAGGAGACAGGTGCATTGGCACCAAAAGTGAAGGCCTGTGTGTGTGTGTGTGTGTGTCCCTGGGGTAAATCAGGCTGATGGAAAAAGTAAAGTTGCACCTGGCCTAGTTTTGTCAAGAAGGATGGCGTGAGTCCATAAAAACACCGTACCGCCTACTGCTGCACCCAGAGGTGTCAGCCTGCATTACTTCATGGCGACAAACCAGGCAGGATGAGCTTCTGATGGTTACAGATGCCCTGATGCTGATGGAGCAGCACTGGGCACCCAACCGGGAGCCTCTTCAATTCTGGTCTCTGGGTGTCCCGGGCTCCTGAGCAGACTGTGGCTGGCACAGCAGAAGCCCTGTGCGCCATCCGCCAGGGCAGGACACCCCCTGGGGTTGTCTCCACTGCCCCGTTATCCCCCTGCCCAGGGCCAACTCCTCACGGAGACCCCCGTCCCTGGGTCCTGCCACTCCGTGTTCTGTCCTCATCAGGGGAGGGACTCTGGCCGCCACGGTCACCACTGCCTGCTCCCTCGTGGGGCGCCCACCCATGGTGTCCTTTGGCCAACCCCGTGTACACTGGGTGGCCCAAGACAGGCTGGCTGCATTGCTGGTTCATCTCGAAGTCTCTGGGCCTCAAGGTTCCTATTCCATTTCCTGGCTGCTGCTCCTCTTGTGGAAGTGACAAGATTCCTGTGTTCCGGCCCACTGAGACCTGGGCAGCAGGTGCTGTCCCTCTCTGGCTGGATCAGTGGCAGGCAGGCCAGGGCCTGACACTAGATCACATGACCCGTCCCTACTTCAGGGGAAGTCCTCTATCAAGCCTGGGGCTGGTTCCCTCACAGCTTTGTCCAGGCTTATGCTCTGCACCTGTCCCACCCCTCTCCTGCATGGTGACCTCACAGGTGACTGTGTCTCTCAGCTTGAAGCCCACCCTCAGTCTCTGGTCCCTCGGGCCACTCCTCAAAGCTGAGGGCTACCTCGCCCATTCAGCAGTACCTGATGTGGATGATGGCTCCCTCCTCTGGGCTCTGGCAACTCAACCTACATCTTGGGGTGGTGGGGCTGGGGGTCCCAGGGCTGGGTTTTCCCAGTTTCTCTGGTGTCCCCATCTGTGATCTACCCCGTAGATCAAAAGTCCCCATCCCTAGCCTGGGGCTCCAGAGTCCACATCCCCAGCGGCGGTTTGCACTTGTGTGTGTAACAGGAAATTCCAGCACAGAACTTTGCTCCCCTCTGGTTGTCTCAGCTCTACTGAATGGTACACTTATCTGCCTCTTGCTCAGACCCTGGGCTCTCCCTCTGGATACATGTGATGGATCTATACTTCTCCCCATGCCCACAGTGACCATCCTAGGACCAACCAGCCACCATCACATGTGGCCTGGACGCTCAAGAGATTTCCAAGCAGATGAAAGCTCAGTGGTTATAACCGTGTGGGTACAGTGACCAAAAAGCCGAGAAACCGGTACAAGTGAGTGTAAGTGAACAGATGCAAAGTTACATGTGGAAACCTAGAACAGCCTGACAGAGACGGGAGGCAGACGATGGAAGGTCCGGTGGGTATCAAAGGGGCTGCTACAAGAATCCAGCGTGAGTGGACAGCCCAACAGACGGACAGGGAAACGACACAGAAGGCGCTTCATGGGGGTGGGCGGGGAATGGTCTTTCAGTTACTTCTGCTAATATCTGTCAAAGCGTAGGGAGGGGAGTCATGGCTGGAGGGCTCCCACTGGATAACACAAGCCAGATCATGATGCCGTCCGGCTCCAGACCCTCTGATCTCCCCCCCGCGTAAAACCCCCCTACTGTTGTGCAGAATCTGTCCCGGACGCGGTCCTGTCTCCTCTCCTCCCACCCTCCCTCTGCTCCAGCCTACGGCTCCTCAGCGGGGGCCGGGCCCACTCCTGCCCTGGTGGCTCTGCGGTTCCTAATCCCCAAGGAGA
The DNA here is from genome assembly GCA_017311185.1 of Proteles cristata cristata. Classification (NCBI taxonomy): domain Eukaryota; kingdom Metazoa; phylum Chordata; class Mammalia; order Carnivora; family Hyaenidae; genus Proteles; species Proteles cristata. The sequence continues at coordinate 295,002 of JAESUZ010000846.1, forward strand.
GAAAGGGTGTCTTGCCTGGTCTTCTCCCCTTTCCTCCTCCGGGTCTTTCGTTTGGGTCTTAGCGTGACCTTCCTTGCCCCCTCCCACCTCCCCCGCACCATGATTCGCGTGCTGTACTTGCTGTCAGCCTGGTTCACAGCCAGACACCCAGCCCGGAGACCATGGGTGACACAGGATAGGCACTCGATGGAGACGTGTGGAATGAATGAGTCCATGGGAGAGAGAGCACAGCCACACATCCTTCCCTTCCATCAGCAGGAAACGCAGGACGGCACAGATGCTGTTGCCAAGCACAGGCTACTGGGATGCTGAGCAGTGACGGTCACGTGTGGCCGGTAAACACACAAACAGGTGCGGCCTTTTGGGAAAACTGAGGGAGCTGTGGGTGAAGGCGTGCACACACCTATGCAAATCCTGAGCCAGGACTTCTACTTCAACACGTCCTTTCTACATAAGTACGGGAGCGTTTTCACCAAGACGTGTGTGCAGACACTCCGAACAGTATGGCTTCCGATGTGAAAGCTTATACACGCTGGTGTGTGTGTAATCAGCACCCTTGCTGGCTGCCATGGAGGATGACTCACCAGCCTGCACCGACACAGCCTCAAAATACAATTATGTGAAAACAACTGGTTACAGAACAAGACCGCGTTGGATCCTAATTTTATGAAAATCAAAATCTCAAAAAGCGCAAAATGTGCACAGGCATGTAAGTGCAGAAACAGGGAAATAGTGTAATGCATTCTGCAGATTCACACGATGACATTTTTGCAAGTAGGACTTACACATTACTTAATAAAAAAAAACACCGCGTGAAAGGGCCACTCGGTTGCTGCCTCAAGGTCCCCGAGGAGCAGGTTCCCTGGGTCCCTCTCTGTCGCGCTGTGACAGCAAGTCTGCACCCGCCAGGCCCTCGGGAAGCCACTGGGTTGTGTACGTGTGCACCTGCCGCAGGCCCAGTGGGCTGGAGCCGGTCTCCTCCGTGTCCTGCACCTGCTTAGAGCTGGTTCCACTTACTGCCTTGTCCCCTTGCTCAGAGGCGGCTCAGTCACTGGGGCTGCCTTGTCCCTGAGACTTCCAGCCATCTGCCTGCTCTCCTGACTTCTTCCTCCTCAGGTCGGGGGGATGGGAAGGGTCATTCCAGCCACTGAGATCTTAGGGAGTCCTCTGTACTCCCAAGGCCCCATCCTCTAGCATCGCCTCAGGGAGGAACCACAGCTGAGCGTTGGCTGTGGATTCAAAAAGCCCCAGAAGGACTGTGGAGCCGTGGGCCAGGTGTCCCTAGGGCCCCAACCTTCCCCACGGAAGCCTGAACTCCTCGCTGGTGCTTCTGAGGAAGGCATTAAGGGTGTTAGATTTTCTCCTTTAATTGGGTTTATATGGCTTCTTACAACACAGAGCGGAATCCAGCACAGTCCCTGATTACAGCTCTCCCAGAGGCTGCCCCCCACGGTGAGTCAGTCTCCCGTCCTTCCCCCCAGGCCGTGCTCTGTCCACCACGGAGACTCCGTGTGGCCGAACCTCTTCCTCCAGGTCTCTGCTTGCAAGCTGCCCCCTGGACAGACCGCCCTCCCCCAACACAGCCCCTCGCTTGAAAATCGCCTCCGCGGGGGGCCCATCTCCCATTGCAGTAATTTGGTTTGTTTGATACTTGGTTTCTCCTTTCCAGCCTCCCCCACGAGACCGCCTGCTCCCCGAGGGCTGCCCTGCAGGCCTGGTGCGTGGAGGTGGCTGGTAAATCACTGCGGAACGAACGGCTGCTCGAGTGGTCATCCTTGAACAAGTTCCCTGTGGCACCTGAATTGTAACTGCTGTCCTTTATGCGGCGCTTGCTCCGGGCCGGGCGCTGTTCTCACTGCTCTGCGTGCATTCAGTAAACCCACAGAAGCCACTGAAGGAGGGCCCGTCACACCCCCCTTTTCAGGTGAGGAAACTGAGGCACAGGGAGGTGAACTGGCCCAAGGTTGAGAGCACATAGGTGGCAGGTTCCTAGTCCTCTGAATCCCTCCCAGTGCATTGTACTCTCTCAATCCTGGGGTTATTTCCCTTTCTATAGAATCTGGTAAGAACATTCCCACCCTGGCTTGCAAGGGCTGAAGCTCAAGAGAAAACAAAACAGAGCGAGGGCTGGACCACCACGGGGTCTGCCTGGTTTTAAGAAACCAACAAAATGATTGGGACACAGCACTGTGTGTTCTTTTCCTGGTATTTCCCCGTGGCCTACGGTGCCATCACGTCACAAGGGCAGAGCTGAGTACTGCAGAGTGAGTGGCCTGAAGCCAAAGCTATTTCCTCTCTAATCTGTGCCTCGCAGCCTCCGGGAGGGCCACGGCCCTTGCTCAGGAGGCTAGGCTGACACAGCAGGAGCTGCCATTCCCGGGGTCTTGGGGACAGCCTTGTAAGAGCATGACCCAAGTCTCTGTGCTGCTGGGGACGGCGATCCTGCCTTTCAAAGCAGTGCGGCAAAGTCCAATGGCTTCTGCAGGGCCCAGGTGGGATGGGGATCGGGAAGTGTGACTCCGAGCTCTGTGTGCTCCCCCACAGTGTACCCAGAAGGTGGGGTCCCTGGCTAAGGGTGAGAGGCGGCGAGAAAGCATTACCGAGTTAGCTCCTCCCTTAGTCGGCTCACAATGCTTTTGTGAAGCAGTGGCCAGACAGGGGGCGGGCCCGCCTGTCACATAGGAGTGGAGATGGAGGCTCAAGTCACGCTGTAGGGGGCACAGCTGACGTTCGGACCCAGGTCTGAGTCCCACAGTTTATTTAATTATAACTCCAGTGCAGTTAGCATACGATGTTACATTAGTTTCAGGCGCACAGTACAGTGATTCAACGGTTCCATACATTACGTCGCGCTCATCATGGTAACTGTGCTCTTAATCCCCGCCACCTATTTCACCCCTCCCCCACCCACCTCGGCCTGGTAACCATCAGGTCCCCATAGTTAATCTGTTGTTTCGTTTATGCCTTTTCTTCTTCTCATTTCTTCGTTTGTTTTTTTAATTCTGTGTGTCTGAAATCATACAGTATTGCTCTGGCTTATTTTGCTTAGTATTATGCTCTCTGGATTCATCCATGTGGCAAATGGCAAGATTTAGCTCTTTTTAACGGCTGAGTAATAGTCTACTATGTGTCTGTGTGTACACACACCCCACCCCGTCTTTTCTTTATCCCTTTCTCTACTGATGGACACGTGAGCTGCTTCCATAACTTGACTATTGTAAATAACGCTATGAACATAGGGGTGCATGTACCACTTTGAATGTTTTCATATTCTCTGGGTAAATATAGTAATGTGATTCCTGGATCATATGGTGATTCTGTTTTTAATCATTTGAGGAGCCTCCACATGGTTTTCCCCAGTGGCCGTACCAGTTTGCATTTTGGCCAACAGTGTATGAATGTTCCTTTTCTCCCCACATCCTCACGAATACCTGTTTCTGAGGTTTTTGATTCCAGCCGTTCTCAGGTGGTATTTCGTTGTCGTTTTGATTTGTATTTCCCTGATGATGAGTGATGTTGAGCATCTTTTCAAGTGCCTGTTGGCCATCTGGATGATGTCGTCTTTGGAGAAATGTCTATTCATGTCCTCTTTAAATTGTCCTACGTGGTTTGTTTTTGGCATTGTCTAAGTTCATTATATACTTTGGATACTAACCCTTTATTGGTAATGCAAATACTGGCAAATGTCTTCTCCAATTTAGTAGGTCTTCTGTCAGTTTTGTTTGTTTCCTTCACTATGCAGAAGGTTTTTATTTCAATTGAGTCCCAACAGTTTGTTTCCCTTGCCTCAGGAGACTTATCTAGAAAAACGTTGGTATGGCCAATGTCCAAGAAGTTACTACTGCCTGTGTTCTCTTCTAGGATTTTGATGGTTTCAGGTCTTAAATTTTTTAATCAACTTTGAGCTTACTTCTGTGTGTGATATGAGAAATTGGTCCAGTTTCATTCTTTCGCATGTTGCTGTCCAGTTTTCCCAGACCATGTGCTGAAGGGACTTTTTCCCCACTGCATTTTATTTTCTGCTTTGTTGAAGATTAACTGACCAGAGAATTGTGCATTTATCTGTGGGTTTTCTCTTCGTTGATCTGTGTGTCTGCTTTTGTGCCAGTGCCGTGCTGTTCTGATTACTACAGCTTCACAATATAACCTAAAGCCTGGAATCGTTACCTCCACTTTTTTTTTTTTTTTTTTGCCTTTTCAAAACTGTTTTGGCTATTCAGGATCTTTTGTGGTTCCATCCACAAAATGTTTTTTTTTCTGGTGGATTCTTTCAGGTTTTCTATACACAGTATTTCATTTGCAAAAGAAGTTTTACTAGTTCCTTACCAATTGGGATGGCTTATATATATTATCACATATAGTATACATTTATTTTCTATATATAGTATATATATTATATAGTCTCTTGGGTGAGGTCTTTGTTTTATTTTGTCCAACCCCAGCTTTCTTTGGACATCCATCTGCATGATAAATGTTTGTCCACATTCCCTCACTTTGAGTCTGCAGGTGTCGTAGGTCTAAAAAGAGTCTCGTGTAGGCTGCATATAGGTGGGTCTTTTTCCTCCATTCTGCCACCCTAGGTCTTTGATTAGGAGGTTTAGTCCATTTATGTTCAAAGTAATTATTGATACATATTTATAGCCATTTCATTCTACTTGTTTCTCTGATCCTTCTTTGACTTTCTATTATGGTTTGCTGGCTTTCTTTAGTGATCTGCTTGGATTCCACCTTTGCCTGTAACTGGTTTTTGATTTCTACTTACCATTAGGTTGGTCTTTAACACCTTCTATATACAGTAAGTTGATGGTTGCTTAAGCTTGAACCTCTTCTTTATTCTCCCCTCCAACATTTTAGGTATATGGTGTCATATTTCACAACCTTTCATTTTGTGAGTCCCGGAACCAATTTTCACAGATACACTTATTTTTCCTGCTTTTGTGTTTCCTACTTTTCATATTTTAACTTACGGTCCTTACTTTTCACTCAGAGAGTCGCCTTTAACATTTCTTGTAGGGCTGGTTTAGTGGCTATGAATTCCTTTAGCTTTTATTTGAGAAAGTCTTCCTCCTTCTATTGTGAATGAGAGCCCTGCTGGATAGAGTATTCTCGGCAGCAGATTTTGTCTCTTCAGCCCTTTGAATATACCATGCCACTTCCTTACGGCTTGCAAAATTTGTTAGAAAAACCAGCTAATAGCCTTATGGGGCTTCCCCCTTGTATGTAACTGTCATCTTTCCTCTTGTTGCTTTTCAATTTTTCTAAAGGAAAAGAATGATCATTCCCCCCCCCCGTCCCCATTTTAATTACGGTCTTGGTGTGGACCTCCTTGGGTTGTTTGTTGAAAGATCTCTGTGCCTTCTGGATTTGGCTGTTTCCTTTCCCAGAGTAGGGAAGCTTATTTATTTTGAGAAAGATGGAGCACAAGTGTGTGTGTGGGGGCTCCCATGCAGGCTCCACATTGTCAGTGTAGAGCCTAAGGCGGGGCTTGAACTCACAACCCTGAGATCATGACCTGGGCTAAAATCAAGAGTCAGACATTCAACTGACTGAGCCAACCAGGTGCCCCTCAACTATGATTTCTTTAAATAAATTTTCTGCCCCTCCTTCCCTTGCTGCTGCTTCTGGGATCTCTATAATACGAATGTTATTACATTTGGTGGAGTTACTGAAGTCGATTCTCATTTTGCATGATTATTTTTCTCTTGCTTGCTCAGCTTTATTACTTTCCCTCATTCTGTCCTCCAGGTCACTCATTTATTCATCTGCTTCCTCCAGCCTCCCATTTATTCCCTCTGGTGTGTTTTTAATTTCACTTACTGTATTCCTTATCTGTCATTGGAGGATATCAGTGAGACCCTTAATGAGATTAAAGTTTTTTCAAATCTAGTGAGCATCTTTATGCTCCTTAAATTCTCTACAGACACATTACTCGTATCCATTTCGTCCAGGTCTCTGGCTCGGATTTTGTCCTGTCCTTTCATCTGGGATATAGTCTTCTGTCCCCTTTTGTCTAACCCTGTGTTTCTGTGAGTTAGGAAAGTCCGCTGCATCGCCTGCTCTCAGAAGTAACGGTCTTAGGGAGAAGAGGTCCTGTGCACCTTGCAGCGCAGGGTCCCCTGTTCCCCAGAACATGGCGCCGAGAGGGGTGTTTCATGCGCTTTTGTCCTGGCTGCTTTCTCCTTCAGGCACCTGTGGAGGCTCTCTCGGCCTACGGGGGGCAGTGTTTGGTCCCAGGGTGCAGCTGGCTCTGGTCTTCTGGGGGTGGGGGGATCCATGGCACAGGGACTGAGTCAAGTGTGACGGGAAAGGGCACATCTGCTCAAGTGCGGGGCGTGTTAGGTGGATGGTGGCCTTGCACCGGTTCCAGCAGAAGGCCCGTGTGGGGGTGGGAGGGAGAGACGGCGCCCGCCAGCTCCTTCTTCCTGGCGATGCTCCTGGGATGTGCTGGGAGAGGAGTAAATAACGAACCCCCGCCCCCCCCACCCTGTATGCCCCAGGCGTTTTTCAAACTGCTGCTTCTGTGCTGTATTTCCATGGGCCGTTTGTTGTGCTGTCTCTTTAGGGGTGGAGACTCCGTTCCCTCCCTCGAAGAGGCTGGTGATGTTACAATTCCAGGCAGTAAGTCCCCCTGGTTTGAACAACTCACAGAATGCGTCCCATATGACTTTCAAAGCCAAAGGTACAGGAATTTGGCGTCCTTCAGGCTCCCTGGGGTGACTGTCCCTTTCTTGCCCTTCTCCGCGGCCACTGCCCCCTCCTGACTGTGGACGGCTAGGGTCCTTTTCATTCCCCACCAATTCTCCGCCCTTCATGGTCCTCATTCACGCATCCTCTTCTCCGCCTGTGCGCATGGAGTCTGTGGATTATTCATGCTGATGTGTTACCTAGGTTCTACCCACCGGGCCAGGAAGTGTAGGGTCTTCTCTCCCAAACACCTTTCTAAAGCTGGGGTTCACCCCGGGCGCACTTGAGAATAACCCATGGGACTTAGAAATTAGAAGCCCTATCGTACCAGGCAGGGCTTGGCCTCTGTCTTACTCAGATTCCTGCCAGCTGGACCCCCTGTTCACGCCAGGGCTGAGAGCCCCAGATTTAAAGGAACCATGCCTTTTAAATGCTTTAAACCATGCTTCGGGGAGCAATCCTGCCAACGGGAAGACCAGCTAAAACGAGAACTGTTCCATTTATCCTTGAGGTCAAAGGCAGACAGTTTGGTGGGTTGGCAAACTGGCTGAACATTTGATTGTATCTGGACCTTCTGGAGAAACCATTTTAAACTCTCCTTGACAAAGGGCAGATCTGAGCACTGTCTGTGAAGGTTGGTGGGTATGAGATCTGCACAGATGGCTAGTGAAGATTTTCTAGTGTTTTCCTGGCTGATGTGTGCCCTGGTCTCACCATTCAAGACCAGATCAGTACTCATCCAAGGAACAAGAACATCAGAAGATGAAGAGGCCCTGTTCTCTCACCAGAATGGCACTTGGCTTATGAGGATGGCTCACTCAGCTCAAGAATCGTTCTCTATGGTGCCCAAGCCTTTCTACCTCTAGGGTTCAACAGAAAGTTTACTTCCATTTCACTATAACGAGGCAACCTAAGTTGCTCTTGCAGCTTTCTCCCAAGTAAGTCTTAAGAAAATACCATTCAAATAAGACAAGTCCCATATATAAGAAGACAGTAGCTCCATCCTCCTGAAACAGTTAAATAAGGCAAAAGATACTCCCTTTTGTATCTTATCTCCACTCTTCAGCCTCAATATACTCTGGGACTAAATTATTTTCTTTTTTCTTGAATAAGAAAAAAAGTGGTGCCAAATAAAAGAGCATGCAGAGATAAATGTAGGAAGTGAGTCTTCCCACCCCCATCCTCCAGGCAACCATGGTTATTTTTCAGTGTATCTTTCCAGAATGATCCATCGCGTATAGAGCTTGTACATAAACACAGGTGAAGGGATGTGCACATAAAGTAGAAATTGATGCACTGTACTGCTGCGTTTTCCTCTGAACGATGTGCCAGGGAGAGTTCTCCATACCACAGGCAGGTCATCCTTGAGAGTCTAGGGATCAGCAAACGTCGGAATCTAGTCAACATTTTAGGCTTTTGTGAGCCACACTCCTATCACAGCTACTCAGCCCTTGTGGCCTGAAGACACCAATGACCGTTGGTGACTGACTGCATGTGTTCCAGCACAATTTACAGACCCAGGCAGTGGGTGGGATCAGGCCTGTGGGCCACACGCTGCGGCCATGGAGCAGTGGGATCCGTCCGTGGCTGTGTGGCCCACAGCACAAGGATGTGATTGCAAACAAAATCATCTGTTTATCATCCAACACGGCTCAAGCTAAGTGCTGGAATAGTTTGCCTGGTGACTCTCCTGGCCCTCCGTGAGCAGCACCCAGGACCCCAACAGGCCAGGCCCTGGGAGCACCTCATGCTGATGCAAGCAGCAAGATTTTTCTTTTTAGAGATGGCCGTGGAGGTCTAGCGCTCTGGGGCTGCAGCAGACACGCTGGCCTTCGGGTGGGGTCCTGGGAGGAGGAGCAGAGCCCGGCTCCAACCCTTCCCAGGTCTGTGGGACTCAGAAGACTGATGAGGCCCGGCCCACACACACTCAAATGAATGGCACAGATAATAAATAACAAGGTCAGGGTCCTACCCCAGAATTTTCCTATGTCCCCAAGAAACCATCATTTGACATAAAGCCAAATGCTACAATCAATACCCAGCTACAGGTGTGGCCCTAAGTTCCAAAAGACTACATGACGGGTCCGTGTTCGTGCCTGGGGGCCCGCCTCTCTGTCCACTCCTTGTTGAGATGCCTGCCCAGATGCCCGTGCAGGGCCCACTTCGCCCTTCTGAGAAGGCCCTGACCCCTTGCCTGGAGTGAGAATCGCGTGTTCGAGTTTCTGCCCCCAAGCAACCCAAAGCCCCAGGAGAGCGGGGCTTCCCCGGTCCCACTGCTGACTGTGGCCGCGTGCCTGCTTGCAGACACTGCTTCTCCGACGAGAGCTGGCACCTTCTGGAAGCGCATGGTGGGGCAGGGCTGGAGACCAGGAAGAGCTGGACAGCCCCAGGCCCACTCTGAGCCCCCAGGGGTGAGCTGAGCTGAGGCTCACCCCAGGGCAGTGGAGTCAGGGAAGGCACCTCTTCCCAGCAGGGCCCTGGACCGAGCCCCCTGTCCTGGCAATGTCATGGGCTGGGTGGGTGGGGCTTCAATTCAAGCCACCTTTGATGCCAGACAGAAGTAACCCCCCAGAGGGCTCCCCCTCAGGGCACACAGGTCACGGGAGAAAACTGCAACCAGCTGTCGCCACATTCCCACCAGAGCCAGACGGGAACAGCACGGCCATGGAGACGTGCGTCCCCTGCCCCAGAGCTGCAGCATGAGGCGGCGCTGGGAGCACTTGCTAAAGCAGCAAACTTCGGAGCCCCTACAGTGTGGCTGGCAACGTGGCCGGCCTTGGGTGGTGTTTAACTGAGACCGTGGCTAGACAGCAAAGGGCAGGCTTCTGCACTCAGGGACGGAGGGACCGGGCCCAAGTTCCCCAGTCCCTTGCGCCTTTACCTATTAGGTGAGGATCATACTAGTGATAGCTCCCAAGGCGCAAGGGGCAAATGAGTTCATGCGTGAGGTGCCGAGAGCAGGCTCAGACCCAGAGGTTTAAATGAGGCGTTACCACTCCTTCCTTTAAGAACTCCCTTTCCGGAGGACACGGAGGGTCAGAGAGGACCGGAGTGAGGAGCAGCAGAGCTGAATAACACCCAGGCCCACCTGGGCACGGTGCCCGCACTCCCTGCCGTCTCCCCTGCGCAGACCCTTCTGGATGCGCCAAGTCCATGGAGCCGACCCCACACAGCTCAAGGAAGAGTGGCCGCCAGCCTGGGCTCAAATCCTGGATCCGACCCCTGCTGAGGCGCCATGGGGAGCAAGTCCTGCAAACGGGTCTGGTCCCTCCTCCCTTAAATGGGGCTGCAACAGCAGAGCCCCCTTGGGGGGCGGTTACACAGAGGAGCCAGGAGCAGGCCGGAGTGGCCCGGCCCCCAGCCCACCGCAGGTGCGCCCCAGCCACGCTGGCCTGCAGAGGAGGAACCTCGGACAAGCCCCTCCACCCACGGATCTGCCACTTGCTCCCCTGTGAGATGGCAACAACGGTAGCTACCTTCTGGGGCTGAGGGCCGGGGTAGAAAGAGCCTGGGCAGCGTCTCCCAGAGGGCCACAGACTGGACCCCCATTTACTTGCTCATTTAACACTAGATGTCCAGGAGGACAGGGACTTCCATTTACTGCTGAATAAACACTAGCATCTGAAATGGTGCCTAGAAGTCACATGCCAAGTACTTGCTGAGGGACGGGTGGACGGACTGAGGAACCTTCCTCCCCTCCACGCCTGCTCACATCTGCCGAGGGCTTCCGGCTGCCTGTCCCCAGAGCCCTGGCAGCCCCGGGGGAGAACGGCGTTAGCCTGGTCTTACCTTTTAGAATTTAGACTAATTTTAATCTCTTTTTTACATCTTTTGAAAGCAAATCCTAATCGTTTGTGTTTAAAATTCCTGTTAAAAAATGTACATAACCCAAAATAGGCGCTTAAATGCCTGCCATTTTCTCATCGAGTTTCCTCAGTTTTCCAAACCAGCTGCTCTAACTGCCGCTGTGGTTCTGCGTGTAGTAAGACATGCAGAGTCTCCCTCTCCTCTGCTGACAGGGCCCACTCCCTATTCCCCGGCTACTCGCAGGAGGCTGCTGGGGTTGAACCAAGGATGTTAAAGGGGATCTGCTTCTCCTCCACGGAGCTCAGCCCGGACCGTGTGCCGGGTGGGCCCCTGTTCCCTGCGTCAGTCCCCACGGCGTGTGGTGAGGTCTGGGTGATTAGCCCCTTTCTGTGGATGGAGAAGCGGGGGGCGCGGGGAGAACAGCACTGTCCAGGGCCGCGGAGCCGGGACAGACCGGGAAGCTGCCGCACTGTCCTCATGGAGACTGAACAGCTGAGGTCAACGTAACACGCTTCTGTCCCCACCAAAGCACTGGTCCTGCCCTTAGTTGTCAGATTCCCCCAAGGACCCACCACTTTCCTGATGTTTCTTTACTCAGCAGCAACTGGCACCCTAAGGTGGTCACCGCCCCCCCCACCTCAGCCCCCTGGCGATGAGCCAGACCTGAGAACCCGTGTCCTGCTGAGGCTGGAAGAGGCAGCCCGGTCCTGGGAGAGGGCCCAGCCCGGCACCTGCAGAGCGGTGCTGGCTCCCCACCCCCAGCTGCAGCCTGCACGGGGGGTGGGGGGGTTGGGGGGGGAGGTGTCTGACTAGGAAACCAGCCCAAGCGCCCCCACGCGCCGAATGAGGAAGAGGGCTTACCCAGCCTGGGAGAGGAGCTCGTGGCTGCTCCCGGGGGCGCTGGGGGCCGCCCCCCAGGGCGTTTCAGCGGGAGGCAGGCAGACCCCTCCACGGAGTGCTCCTCCTGCCCCTCAACCAAGCTGCCAGGCTCACCTGCAAGCCCTCTGAGGCCAAAGAAGGCTGGTTTGGTCTTTCGAGAGCCTAGCACAGTGCCTGGGGCCTGACGGGGGAGGACGCGCGGCGAGTAGTTTTAAATAAAGGAATGAATCTCAAAGCAGAGGGGCTGCAGGTCTCATCTTGATCCTCGCACCCTTGGCATTGCCGTATTGACTGAAGACAAGACTTTAAATCAAGAGACAAGGAAGGACATTCTAGATTAAGAAAAGTTTCGATGTAACAGTTATAAACATTTACCCATCAGTAATGGTGCCTCAAAATATATGATGCAAAAATGGACAAAAGTCAGAGGAGGGACAAATCTAAAACTGTAAAGACTTCAATGGCCACTCTTAATCATGCACCGAAGCACAGAAGTAGAGGACAGAACAGCCAACTAATGGACACACACAGGACACCACCCAGCAACGGCCATGGACACACAGTTCTCAAGTGCACGGGGGATGTTTTCCAGGGTAGACCGTATGTGAGCCCACCGATCAGATCTCAACAGATTTAAGAACCATCTTCTCCAACGGCAAATGGATGAAGTTAGAAATCATGAACAGAAGGAAAACTGGAAATTCACCTGTTTGTGGACATTCACACGCCCTTAAACCACCTAATGGATCAAAGAAGAAATCCCAAGGGGAATCAGAAACTGCTTCGAGCCAAAGGAGAATGAAGACACACCGTACCAACACTTCTGGGACCCCGTGGAACCAGTGCTAAGTCGGAAGTTTCTAGCTACGAACACTTGACTTAAAAAAACAAACCTAAAATCAACATAACTTTACACCTTAAGGAAGCAGAAAAAGAACAAACTGAACCTAGTGTTCTCAGGAGGAACAAAATGATAAAGGTGAGAGCAGAGACAGACAAAATAGAGAACTGAAAAGAAACAGAGAAGATTAATGAAACCAAAAAGGTTCTTTTTTTTTTAAATTTCAATGTTTTTTATTTATTTCTGAGAGAGAGAGACAGCGTGAGCAGGGGAGGGTCAGAGAGAGAGGGAGACGCAGAATCTGAGGCAGGCTCCAGACTGTGAGCTGCCAGCACAGAGCCCGATGCTGGGCTCGAACCCACGAACTGTGAGATCATGACCTGAACTGAAGTCGGGCACTTAACTGACTGAGCCACCCAGGCGCCCCCAAAGAGGCTGGTTCTTTGAGAAGATCAACAAAACTGAGAAACCTTTAGCTAGATGGACCAAGGGGGGATAAAGGCTCAAATTACCGAAACCTGAAATGAAAATGGGGACATTATCACTGATTCTACAGCAACAAAAAGGATCCTGAGAAAGCTGTGAATAACTGCATGCCGTATGCTGAATAACGGAGATGAAACGGACCAATTCTTAGAAACACAAAACTTACCGAGACTGAATCCAAGAAATAAAAAACCCAAAGAGACCTGTAACTAGTAAGGGGACGGAATCAGTGATCCAGATTCTGACACAGGCCAGGCCTGGAGCCAATGGCTTCACTGGTGAATTCTGCCAAACACTTTTAGGACTAATGACAGTCCCTCTCGAACTTTCCCCAAACATCAAAGAGGAGGGAGCACTGCCTAACTGCTTCTCTGAGGCCAGTAGTGCCCTGCTCATGAGCCAAGGACACCACAAGGAGACTGCGGCCCAATATCCCTGATGAACACGGATGCCAAATTCTTCAACCAAATACTGGCAACCCAAGTCCAGGAGCGTATTAAAAGTAGGATTTATTTCTGGATTGCAAGGATAGTTCAACAGACAGAAATCAGTCAGTGTCATACACCCCATTACGAGAATGAAGGAGGGAGAGTGATCGTCTCAAGAGATGCAGGAGGAGGATTTGACGGAATTCAAGTAAAAACACCCTTGCTTTCCGGAGCACAACCCAGTGCCTGGCTGTGAGGTAAGCAGCTTGAAGTTCGTGTCCCACATGATCCAGCAGCCCTGAGACGGAGCACCTCTGGTTGTGCTCATGCTGTGGAGCGGGGAACTGAGGCCCAGTAAGTAACGTGGCCCCCGCGTTCACAGCCCTGTTGAAAAGCTGCACTTAGAGCGCGCGGGGAAGCCGTGCCCGGGCCGCGGACGGCAGTCGCCACGGGAGCAGCAGCAGAGACGGCAGGAGTGTGCACCACGTCACGACGGGCCGGGCACTGGCCCGGGGTCGGTCCTCCAGCACCACCAGGCGTGGGCTACTGTTAACCGCACTTTACAGGCAAGGGGTCTGAGACCAGAAGAGGTGAAGGAACTCGTTCTAGGGCCGGAGTCCCCGGGCCCTCGGCCACTGTCCTATACCATCTGCCCAGGTGGAAGCCAAGCTCCCTCTTTAACTTACATGTTGGAATCACAAAGTCGTCCTTCTGTGCGTGGATCACGCTGGAGGGCGCTGCTGCCAGCTGTTCAGCGCAGAAGCTGGCAAGCTTTTTCTCTGGAGGGCCAGACGGGGTTGTTTAGGCTGCAAGAGCCACGGAGGCTCTGCCACTGCAACGTAAAAGCGGCCACGGACAGTATATAACGGACGGGCATGGCTGTGTTCCCTAGGAAACTTTAAAAAAAAAAAGTAGCAAGCCAGATCTGGCCCCCAGGCTGTAATCTGTGGACCCGTAGTTTAGACAATAATAAGGCCAGTTCTGAACCATCTAGTCTCCTTTATGTGGAGGCTACGAGCTGGGTGAGGGCCAGCCTGGGCTCAGAGAACAGAAGAAAACAGCCTGCTCTTTGCTTTCTTTATGTACGGATTCCAGAGGAAGGGGCTCCTCCTCCGTCTGTTGGAAACTAGCTTCTCCAAAGCACCGCCTGCTGGCAGAGGCCCTCATTCCCTGCCCGGGCGGGGAGCGGAGCACGGCTCTCGCAAAACACGCGGCCTGCAGGAGGGCAAGGGCTCACTCAAGCTCGCAGATCCGTCCGGGAGCTCGGGCGGGCGCGCTGGGAGGCAGACTGCGCGGCTGCCGTGTCACGGGGTTGCCACCACCTGTGCCAGCGGGAGTCCATGTCACCCCCCCTCCCCCACTTAGGGGACTGCAGGTCCTCCGTGTTCAAAGGGACCCACTCAGTAAGCCAGTTCGTCAAGGGAACTCTACCTCCTTGTCATCTCCCCGACCCCTGCCTCTTGTCCTAGTCACTGTCGTTTCTCTGAAGGCCACCAACGCGTCTGTGCTTAGAAACTCTCGGGGGAAGGAGGGAAGAGCATGTCCGGGCCTTACGGTCTCACACAGCTGGCTACTGAAAGCCCGTTCTGGTGCCTCCAAGCTGCTCAACCTCGTGGACTCGCGGTCCCCCCTGTAAAGACTGCCCACAGAGGATGGCAGTGATGTGTCTCCCAGCTGGTGACTGATGTGCCAGGGACTGTGACCACAAGCCGTGGGACATCTCGTTGACCCCAGGATTATTCTCGTAGAACGATCTGCTGTGGCCTTCCTCAGAGTTTCTGGAGTTCTGAGCCTCATCGACACCCTTTGCTCCAGCTAAGACTTGGGACTTGTGCACCTCTGAAATTCTACGACAGGAATGCAAAGGAGTTCATTACCACCCTCCCCTTGGAAGCTGTGGGCATCTCCCCGAGGAGGCCTTGCTGAACTCCCTGCACGAGGCCCTGGTGTGGTAAAGAGCCAGAGCTTTGGAATCTCCACTCTGCCGTTCACCTGCTGTGTGACCCAGAGCAGGTCATTACACGTCTCTGGGCTTAATTTTCACTGGAAGGGTGGTAAGTGAAGATCATTATAGCACCAGTTCTCTTAAGAGCTATTAATGGGACCTCCCATGAGCCAGTGACCCCAGGGTCAGTGAGGAATGAGGAATGGTAACTGATTAACAATTCCTTTGGGGAGCCTGCACGGCTCAGCTGGTTAAGCCCCTGACTCTCGATTTCGGCTGAGGCCATGATCTCACAGTTCACAGGATTGAGCCTTGCACTGGTCTCTGCACTGACAGCACAGAGTGTGCCTGGGATTCTCTTTCCTCCTTTTTCTCTGTTCCTCCCCCTTGTGCTCGCTCACTCTCAAAATAAGTAAATATTGAAAAAAAAATCCTGCTGAACAAATGAACCCCTCAATGGAATTGCGTCTGCTGAGGTGAGCAAGCAAGGTGGCTTTGGAATGTGACAGGTCAGTGCGTCTAGAGTCCAAGGCCTCTGCAGTGAACCCCTGGTGTGATGGGGCTCAGCCCCTGTCCTGTCCACCCCTCCCCGCCCCCGCCACTGGATCTGTTCTCACCCGTAACATGAGAGCCCTGGTTCTACCTGCAGGGACGGAGACCCCCTGACAGGTGGTGAGGACCTGTGTCCTGGACAACTCTTTCACATGCAGGGTCTCTCCAGCCCCCAGCCCACGGGCTGGGGGGCAAGTCTCCAGCAGCAGACATGCCCGGGCAATCTACAGCCCCAGTCAGGCCCCTGCAACCCCCAAGTTCATGACTTCATCCTAGTGAATACAACCAGGCTGCCTTGCCAGACAGAAGACACCTGCTGGGGAGTGCTAAGACACACTTCCCACTCCATCAGGAGTGATGAGCTGGGGACAGGCAGAAGATTCCAGCCCAGAAGCAAGACCTTGTGGCTCAGTGGGCATGGAAGTCCGGGCCAGAGGCATCACAGGCTTCTTACACAAATACTTGGCGGGACAGCTGGCTGTGGCTTTACCCACAGCTGGATGACAGACCCTGAGAATGGATGTCCTCTCCTTCTCTCCTTTCAGGGGACGGCCCCCAGTGAAACCACGTTTAGTCCAGGAATGGAGGCGGCTGAATGCCCCACCCCTTCACCCCAGAGTTGGCAAATTTGGCTAACGGGATTCTGTCCTCCAGGCTACAGTCAAATATGGGCTCAGAGACGAGCTGACGACAGAAAGCTTGGCCATCAGACTCTCCCCTAGAATCTCTGCTGGAGCCACTGGAAAGCATGTGATGATCAAGTCTTGCCTAGACTCTGGCTGAAGCCACTGAGGGAATGTGCATTCTCAGGACCCGCATCTGCAGGCTCTCTAAGGGCCATAGTTCTGCCGGACAGAGGATGCCTGCTTGAGAAATGAAGGCAGCACAGAGTGCTGTTGATATTATCTCAACCTCTGGATCCAGCCATTGAGCCTATGTCATCCCTGGGCTTTACAGTTACATGAACCAATTTCAGCTTAGACTATTGCAAAGTAGGTTTCAGGAATTTTGCAGATCAGAGTCCTTCGTCACATATACCCTCTTTAGAGATGCAGACAGTTAGCATCTTGAGTGCCTGACAGGGGTCCAGACTCCTTACTAAATGCCTTTGTCCCGTTTTACCATTTAGCTAGTAACTTATTTTTATTGATTTTTTTGAAGTTTTTTTTTTTTTTTTCTGAGAGAGAGAGAGACAGCATGAGCAGGGGAGGGTCAGAGAGAGAGGGAGACACAGAATCCGAAGCAGGCTCCAGGCTCCGAGCTAGCTGTCAGCACTGAGCCCGGCGGGGCTCGAACCCATTAACTGTGAGATCATGAGCCAAAGTCGGACGCTCAACCAACTGAGCCACCCAGGCGCCCCAGAAGTTTTTTTTTTTTCTTTTAAAATATTTTTATTTATTTCTAGGAGAGAGAGAGAGACAGCGTGAGCAGGGGAGGGTCAGAGAGAGAGGGAGTCACAGACTGAAACAGGCTCCAGGCTCTGAGCTGGCAGTCAGCACAGAGCCCGACGCGGGGCTCGAACCCACGAACCGCGAGATCATGACCTGAGCGAAAGTCGGACGCTCAACCGACTAAGCCACCCAGGTGCCCCAGAACTTTTTTTTTTTTTAATGTATGTTTGTTTATTTTGAGAGTGAGAGCAAGGCAGTTGGGGAGGGGCAGAGGGAGGAAGAGAGAGAGAATCCCAAGCAGGCTCAGCATTGTCAACACAGAGCCCAACGTGGGGCTCAAACTCCCGCGTGATGGCAGTGGTTAACGGGGTGTCAGGACAGCCCAAGGACGCTCAGTGAATCTAAGGGTGTGGACAAGGTCTGGTTTAAAGTTTAAAGTCTTGCAGTTTAAAACTGCAAGATGGAGTGGCTACAGCCTGGGGCCCCCCAAGTCACCTTGATCTAGGTCTAAGATACAAGCACCATCACTCACTAAGTGCGGATGGTCAGCCAAGTTCATTAGCCTCTCTGAGCCTCAGTTTCTTAATCTGTAAAATGGGCCAAAACATGGTAACTGCTCTCATAGGGAATATTATAAAAGTGAATGAGAGAATTCTGGCAGACAGAAAGTGCTCAATAAATGCTTATCATCATATAGTACTATCCTTGATACTGAGTGTTCATTCCCTGACATAATACATGTTCACAAAGCATATCCCCTCCCTGCATACATAACTAGTCCACAATACTTTGGTGTAGAAAACACTGAAGAAGGGATTCCAGATCTGGGTAAGATGGAGTAAATGCCACCAAATGTAGCTATGAAAATGTACAGAATGCATGAGGCAGCTACTGGCGGGCTCTGGAAAGATAATACTGGCAGGTGGATTAGGGGAAGATGATGAGAATTTGATGGACCATCAAAGCTGCAGTGAGTTTTTATCACCGTTTCCCTCAAGGACCCTCCAGCCCTGACTCCAGTCAGCCTGACATCTGGAAAGGGTGGGGTGGGCACGCACCGAGCTCTGGGTGAGCCCTCTGTTTCCGGCTCAAAGGGTAGGTGAGTGGCCCCTGAATGCTGGGCGTGGTGGGGAAGGGGAGCCTGTGTCTCTCTCCCTTTTCTCTGTTTTCACACACCCAGAACTCAGAGAAGGTGGTAAGAGGGTGACTGTGTCTCCATGTCCTAATCGCTGTTGTTCATGGACAAGAGAGGCTTTGTAGGTGTGATTCACGTAAGGACTGGAATGAAGGGATGATCCCAGATTTTCTGGGTGGGCCCAGGGTGGTCACAAGGGTCTGTACAGGGACCCAAGGAGGACTCAGTGCAGTGGTTCTAGAAGCTGGAAGGGGTGAGGAAACAGATTCTGCCCTGGAACCCTGAGGAGGAGCCAGCCCTGGGGATACCTGGACTTTACCCTAATCTTGGACTTCAGACCTCCAGGACTCTAAGAGAATAAATTTGTGAGTATATGGTGATCAGTTTCAGCGGCCACAGGAAACTTACATGGGGGAAACCTTCTCGCATCAGAAGAGCTGTGGTCCAGAGGCACCTAGGCGACTCAGTTGAGCGTCTGACTTTAGCTCAGATCATGATGTCCTGGTTTGTGGGTTTGGGCTCTGTGCTGACAGCTCGGAGCCTGGAGCCTGCTTCAGATTCTGTGTCTCCCTCTCTCTCTGCCCTCCCCAATTTGTACACTCTGTGTCTCTCTCTTTCAAAAACAAACAAAACAGGGGCGCCTGGGTGGCTTAGTCGGTTAAGCGTCCGACTTTCGCTCGGGTCATGATCTCGCGGTTCGTGGGTTCGAGCCCCGCGTCGGGCTCTGTGCTGACTGCCAGCTCAGAGCCTGGAGCCTGTTTCAGAGTTTGTGACTCCCTCTCTCTCTGACCCTCCCCTGCTCATGCTGTCTCTCTCTCTCCTAGAAATAAATAAAAATATTAAAAAAAAAAAAACATTAAAAAAAGAAAAGAAGAAGAGCTGTGGTCCTTTTCCTCTCTGTTCCCCTCTGCTTGGGTCTGGGCCCAGGAGAGGTCATGGGGAGTATGTCAGCCTGACCACCTCCTCACATCTTACACAGAAGTTAACTCAAAAGCAATCACAGATCTAAGCGTCATATTATAAAACTTTTAAAAGGAAACCTGAGAGAAAAATCTTTGTGACCCTTGTTTAGGCAAAGAGTGCTCAGACATGACACCAAAAGCATAATTGAAAAACTGAAGTCTTGGGGCACTTGGGTGGCTCAGTCGGTTAAGTATCCAACTTCGGCTCAGGTCATGATCTCACAGTTCATGGGTTTGAGCCCCACATCAGGCTCTGTGCTGACAGCTCAGAGCCTGGAGGCTGCTTCAGATTCTGTGTCTCCCTCTCCCTCTGACCCTCCCCTGCTCACACTGTCTCTCTCTCCTCTCTCAGAAATAAATAAAAAAGCATTAAAAAAATAATATTTGAAAAACTGAGGTCTGGATTTCATCAAACAAGGAAGTCTTGTTACAAAGAAGACACTGTTAAGAAATAAGAAAAGAGAAGCTACCGACTGGAGAAAATATGTGGAAATTACCTATCTGACAAAGTATTTACATAGAAGATATATAAGAACCATTAAAACACAAGAGGGAAAAAAACCCACCTAATTTTAAAAAATGGGGACAAGACTTGGGGGTGGCTGGGTGGCTCAGTCGGTTGTGTGTCCAACTTCAGCTCAGGTCATGATCTCACAGTTCATGGGTTCAAACCCCACACTGGGCTCTGTGCTGACAGCTCAGAGCCTGGAACCTGCTTTGGGTTCTGTCTCCCTCTCTCTCTGCCCCTCCTGGGCTCCCTCTCTGTCTCTCTCTCTCTCAAAAATAAACAAACATTAAAAATGGGGACAAGACTTGAATAGACCTTTCCCAAAGAAAAGACATTGAAGAAAAATAAGCACATGAGAAGATGCTCAGTGTTGTTAACAGTTAGGGACCTGGTAGCATCTCCACACCCGTCAGGATGGTTACAATAATACCCTGATGGGAGCCAGTGCTGCGGCGCGTGCGGAGCCCCGGAAGCCCTCAGCCACTCGGGAACACGGGCTGGCCGTTTTTGTACACTTACAACATGACCCAGCCACCCCACCCTTAGCTATTACCCGAAAGAAATGAGAATTTTAGTCCACAAGAAAAAGCACATGAATATTAGCTATAAACAGTCAACAACCAGAACAACAATGCGCCTTGTGAACGGCTCATCTGTGGCCTCTCCGAACACGGGAATGCTCCTCGGCACTCAGAGCACCGAACCCCCGGTGCACCCAACTCGCGTGCATTTCGAAGGACCGGAGATGGTGGTGGGTGAAAGCAGCCAGTCTCCAGAGCTTACTGGGTGTGCATTCCATGGGGAGGACGACAAGACAGCAAACCACAGTGATGGGAACAGACCGGCGGCCACCCGGGCTTAGGGCTGGGGAGAGCGGGTGACTGTAAAGGGACAGCATGAGGGAGCATTCCGGGGTGTGTGACACGACCGTCCTGTGTCCTGCATGTGATGGTGTGGATACTCAATTGATGATACATGCATTCAAATTCACAGACCTCAACTCCAAACAAAAAAGCTCCTTTTACTGTGATAATTAAGACAAACTATTAGCATTATTGTTTTTTTGGCCAAGTCAAGGCAAGCAGGACTCTGGTCAGTACATTAAAGGCCCTCGCGTGGCCCTTCCGGGAGCAGAGAGGAGTGAGCCCCGCTGCTGGGGAGGTAATCCCGGCCTCCTCCTCCCTTCATGAGACCTTGCTCACCCTAGTCTCACACCCCACCCTCCACCCCATCTCCCACACTCCCGTCCCCTTCCTAAAACAAGTGACTTGTCTGTGCCAGGTGCAAAATTAGCCCCAATCATCCACCACTCCCTGCCTGGTCCTTTGCCCTGAGCCAGAGCTTGGAAAGTGCCACAGGGGCTGGGCTTCTCCCGTTCTCACTCTGCCGTGCAGATCCTGGCCAGCCCAAGGGCCCTGGTTGCCGCATTATTCCGTCGAGGCCACCCCGGGCCAGCAGACAGACAGATGATCCCCAGACCTGGAGGCAGACGAGGCCACGACCGGCTGGCCTCCTGGGCAGAAGTGCCACTGAGCAGGAAGTGACGGCAGATGGATCACACCGTGTGACACCGGGCTACTTGGTTGGCAGAGAGCCACCAACTTCCTGTGCGCTGCAGCCTCACCTCCTCGGTATCGGAGAACTTTTATTACTGTCATTTCTTTACTCACCCCAAAATAGGACGGGGGTTATTGTGCCCAAAATAACCTCATCTGCTTCCCTCGCTCCAGACTGAATTTTCAGATGCTCCGATGTTTAAAAATAAGAGGCAGGAAGTAGGGCAAGCAACTGTAATACTGTCCAAGCTGCCAACTCAAACCGGTCTGAGAACGGAGACGGGCTCTGAACAAAGGACTGCATGAAATGTGGCCACAGCGGAAGAAAGTCCCCTCGGAGAAGCTCCTACTTGGTGACACCACATTCGGTCCTCTTGCCAAACCCGCGAGGCCTGGGCTACTGGCCCCGTTTTACAGATGGGGACACTGAGGCACAGAGAGCTCAAGGCCCCAAGCCTGGTAGTACAGCTGACATCTGAACCCGCGTCTCACTCATCCAAGGCCCGGCTCTCTCAGTTAGGCACTGCGCTGCTACTGCGTACCCGTGAGAGATTCAAAGCAGGACCTCGGCGTATCCGCCACAGGGAAATCTGACCACCCTTTAGACGGGACCGTTTCCTGGGGAGAAATGGTCTGCTGTTTTGGGGGAGCCTGCGACTCTGCAGCCCGGATTCAGCAACTGAGGGCTTGCCCACAGAGAGACCATCTTCATGTTGAGGAGATCGCCGAGCCTCAGCTTCCTAGATCAACTGGACTGATATTTGGAAAGAAGGAGAGTAACAGCAGTGGGGAGACGCATGAAGACTCTGGGCCCCCCCAAATCCTCCGTGAACGTGTGTGCCTACCAACAGCTAGGGCAGGCCTGGTAACCCCTGCGGCCACAGCCCAGGACCTGCTGTGCACCTGCTGTTCGTTACTGGCGCAGGGTCTTGTCACACCTCTCAATCAGGCTTCTGAGGGAGGAGGGTCTATTACCAGGCCCCTTTTACAGATGGAGAAATCGAGGCACAGAGTCCTTAAAAGGTCTAATTCAAGATCACCAGGCTGGTAAATGGCCTGGCCTCAAAACCCAAGCCTGTGGGACTTGCAGGCCTTTCTCTTAATGGTGATGCCACTCTGCTCATTCCTTCGATGTCCAAGTCACAAAAGGAGCCGTGTCCCAAACACCGACAGAATGACTTGTTCCCTGCACGTGAGTGATTTCTCAACCTGCCTTCCCAGAACAAGCTGGTGAGGAAAGCATCCACAACTCTGTCACAGCAACTTTTCATGTGTAAAAAGAAACAGAAACAAGGAATTGTGTTTTCACTCAGCAGCCCATGACGTGCTTTACCCTCTGAGTGACGCTGGCCAAGCCAGCTGATCGAGTGCTCAAAGGACGGCATTCCTGGGGCCGAAGGTGGACGGAGCTCTCCTTTCCAGTCCCAAGGGAACATCCTGGGCGTATGAGAGTCACGAAGGCCGGGAAGGGGCCACGGCCCATGAGCAGACAGGGAGGAAGGGATGGCCAGAGCACGTGTGTGGGCAGGGAGCTACAGCCACTTCTCTCGCCTGACTCAAAGCCCCTCCTTCGTGCTTTCACCCTTCTTGGCCCATCTCCAGGCCACTCTGCAACATCTACTTTGGGAGTTAACCCCAAGTAGGAGGAGATGGGTAGGAGCTTGGGTGCCACCAACCAGCGGCCCTGTACTAACTAGATGTGTACACTGAGAAGCCATGGCAAGGCAGGTTTAAAGCCGGGGATGTGAGCCCCATACCAGACACTCTGCAGAGGAGAGGTGGCTTGGTCACAGGCAGGTGTGACAGAGCCCAGGCTTTCCTTCCCAGGGACACTTGGACCTACAACCGGCGGCTTGGATATGACCGACCATGAAGGTATTTAGGAACACTCTGTTACAGGCTTCGTTTGGACACAATGGTGACATAGAGGCCGCAGAGCCATGGGATCTCAGCCCCCCCCCCAAACTTCCCAGCTGCGAGTCCACAGCCAGGCCCCTTCACTGCGGGCGTTTCTACTTCCTCGTGGGGCAGCAGGGCATGGAAACGCCAACTTCCAGGGGGAGATGCGAGCACCTACTGTCAGAAGAGCTCCTGGCCTCACACCTGGTTTCTTCTTGGCCCTGGGGCCCCAGAGGTTTGCAGCCGGTTCTATGAGAGTCTGCGACAGACCAGCTTCTTGAGCAGGATCGGGGTTCTCGGGGCCGGGACTACTGACGCCCGTGGGTCGGAAAACTGTTGCGAGGGGCTGTTCCCGTGCACCGCAGGACATTCACGAGCCTCCGGAGGCGGGACAGGCAGGCTGGGGCCGGCCGCCTCCCCTCTGCTGTCCCGGATGCCTCCTCCTCTGCAGCGCTTTCCCCGACGAGGGTGACAGGGATGCCACCAGAGTTGTGCTGCGTCACCTGCTTTGTGGGGCCTCAGCCAACTTGGCAGTAGAGGCGGCGGCCAGCTTGCTATTCTGACTGCTCGGGAACGTGGCGCTAATTTTGCAGCTCTCGCGGCAGAGGGAAGCTGCTTTGGGAGACACCCTGCCCTGGGGACCCTGACCCGGCTTTCTCCAACCCTGGCCGGGCTTCCTTCCTCAGCCTGCACCTCCTCTCCCCTCCTTTTTTCTTTCCCCACCTCTGCGGCTACCGGTGCCAAGCCTGTATTAGGAGACTGCATCCCAAGCAAGGAGTATTTCTCAATTCCTGCAAGAGAGGACTCTGGGGTTCAAAAGAGCCAGGAAGCAGGGACCCTGGACATTCTTGGCAAATGCCCAAATCAGAACTTACTCTTCAAACATTCCCCACATTGTCCGCACCGTTTATTACTCTGGAGAGCTAAAAAGATTTACCTCTGATATGAAAAACAGGAAGTGTGCTGGTATTTGCAAAGAACTGCAGCCCCGAGTGAGCCCCTGAACACTGGATGACACCAGCATGCACGACAGGGGACTGTTCCCATACCAGCGGAGCACACAGATCTCCCCCAAGGCGACAGCATCACATGGAATTGTGGGACTTAAACTGCACTTCCAAAACTTATTTCTGGGAATACCATTCACATCAAGTATGCTATGTACATAAGGTGATTCAGATTTATTTTATTTGCAAGAATGACTCATTGTTTGCAGCAGACAGAACCAGGAACATGCGCTTCAGACGCAGTGGCAGCTGAAAGCGAGAGTGACCGATTAGATCGTGACCGTTTCTCTCCTAAGTCCCTGCCCTGGTTCTGGGAAAGGTCACTTTTAACCACCCCCATGTGTCGTGCCTTCCTCCTTTGCCTTCTGCCTTCCCAGCGTGGATTCCTTCAAGCCATGAATGTTGATTGCTGCCCTTTAATTTCCGTGTGAGAAATGCAATACTTTCCCCCAATTTCTTGATAGGTTTTTCTTGAGACATGAAGAGGTCCATTTCCTGAGAAACACCAGGAAGGCATTTCCGGCTGATGCAAAGCTCAGAACATGCAATTCTCGGAGATACCCATCCCTCTTTACCTGCTTCCCAATTCACATTTAGGACCCTGGAGGCTACTTTCTAAACCCAGTGCCTTGTTTTCACCTTGTCTGCTCCCAAACCAGCTTCTCGTCTGTCCCCTTGACCACATGTGCCCAGACATTTAGCCTCAAACACTTGGCCCCATCCGGTTCAGGGCCACCGTTTCTCTGGGTTACTGTGAAAGCACCCGCCACCCCCCACCACTCCCCTCTCCCGCAGCTGCCAGTGTGCTCCTCCTAAAACACAGCCCTGAGCCCAAAGGCATGCACGGGCAACCCTTCCAGACACCAGAACAGAACTCCCTCAAGAACTGCACACACTCAAAGTTCCCATGTCCCCCTTTGATGCCTATCAAAATTCTGCATATCAAATTGGCCTAAGAGGGGAGGGTTTAGTGATCTCTGTTAAAATTTTTAAGTGCACCTTCCCTCTGAGCCAGACTCGCTTCTAAAGACCAGTCCCCCAGACCTATCTGCCAAAAGGCGGATCTACCGCACCATTCCTGCCAACACTGTTTGAGGGAGAAAAATCTGGAAATTTCTTAAATGCTCCAGTAGAACAATGGAAACGAGGAACGAGCTGGCTTTGTTACAGTAAAAAGGCCAACTACAGACACGCTGTAGAATCTGGCTTTGACTTACATAAGCATCAACAATTGCTACAACATTACATAACCCCCCACCCCCACCCCTCCCGTGAGTGCAGGGGGCAGGGCACACCACTCAGCGAGTGATGTTTACTTCTTAATCTCCTCTCGTTCTGTTTTTTTTTTTTTTTTAATACCACAGGTTTATCACTTCCTCCAAAACGTCTGTTCCTCAGACTCCTCTTCCCCCGTGCTTCCTTTCTGCTGGTAAAAATAGTGGCACACATACGTGCTTACTACGTGTGAAGGGCTGTTCGACGAGCTTGACATACAAGCGCTCATGGAACCCGCATGGCCTCCTACAAGGTGGATGCTACAAAAACCTCCATTGTTCAGACGAACACACTGAGGCCTGGGAGAGCTTCAGCGATGTGCTCAAGACCACGTGGCCCATCCACGTCAGAGCTGGGATACGAGCCAGGCAGTGTGACACATAACGAGGCACTCTGAAACTCCTGCTGAATGAATGGGAGACACGTGGCCTTATCCCATCATGCCCCATGCATGTGTTGGCCCCGGATGCCAGGTCCATGTCTCAGGCATCAGTTTAATACCTCCGCCAACAGAGGCCTGTACACAGTGGGCGCTCAGTCATGTCTGTTGACCTGAATACCGAGACTGTCTCCAGTGAGCAGGTGTGGGGCATCTCTGCCTCCGCCTGGCCTGGAGGGATGCAGGGTGCGTCGTCAAGATCTCTCACACCTGCACAGCGTCCTCAGACAACGGGGCCCAGGCACTGCTCACCTGCCCTTCTCACCGCCTCGGCCAAGAGGCCACCTCCTGCTGCGCAGACCCGACAAAAGCCTTCCCACCTGCCCCTCTCCCGTCTCATTCTCTATCCCATAGCCAGAGTCCAGTTCTGACCAGGCCGACCAGGTCATTATCACAGCCTCGCTCCACATCCTTCAGGGGCTTCTCAACTCACTAAGGATTAAACCCAAAGTCATCGTTATGGATTTCAAGGCCCCATATCTGACACAGTGAACTTGCTCCTGCCCCAGGGCCTCTGCACTCACTGTTGCCTCTAACTGCACTTCCTTTTCCCAGAAATTTACAAGATCTTTGCTGACCATCTGATGGAAAACACCACTGTGTGACTCTCTAGCCTGACTCTGCATGAAGTTTCTTCAAAGACCTTATTATTTGGCAGTGTACGTGTTTGTCTATTTTTCCACTCCCCTACTCCACAAAAGCAGAGCGTTTTTTTTTTTTTTTTTAAATCTTCTGTTTTGCTCTCTGCTATAAACCCAGTGCTGAGTACTCAGTAGGTGCTCCACAAACAGCGACTGGATGGAAAAGATGTTTGCTGAACGCAGGCTCCTTGGAGGGGGCCTTTCCGTGTGTCCACTCAGCAGGGTTTCTGTCCTGAACGTGCGCCAGAGGCCCCCACGTTTTCCGGCACTGTGCCACCCCCTTCCTTCTCCTTCTTGTCCCTCCTCTGGGGACCTGACCTCTCCCCACTCCCCAAACAGGAAGAGACGGCAGAGGCACACCCTGATTACTGAGTGGCAGGAAGCCTGGGGACCCAAGGCTATCTGAATACGTGAGAAGGGCTGAGAAGAGCGCTGGCTGTTGTCCTGGTCATTTGCAAACAGAGGGACTCGCTCCCGTGTCCTGGGGCTGGAGCCCTCAGACCTGGAGGACAATCAGAAACAGCCTGGTGGGGGCGCCTGGGGGCCTTCGCTGGCTGAGCATCTGACCCTTGATTTCTGCTCAAATCATGATCTCAAGTTTGTAGGACTGAGCCCTGCGTTGGGAGTCTCTCTCTTCCCACCCTTTTCTTCCCTCCCCTTCAAAATAAACGTTAAGGGGGGCAGGGGAGGAGGGGGAGGAGGAGGAGAAGAAGAAGAAATAGGCGGGCTTGGCTGGAGGTGATTTGGTGGCATTTTATACTCAGTCTCTCCAGGCAGCAGGGCAGTGGGCCCCCTGGGGAGGAGCCCGAGCTTCCAAGGAATGGGGGGCGCTTTCCTGCGGGGAGAACCCTGCCCCAGAGCTCGTTCTGCCCTTTCCCCAGGGCAGGCCCCGAGTCACAGTCTAGAGGGGGTGATCCCCGGTAGGGGAAGGGGGAAAAATTCAGAATGATCTTGGGCAAATCATTTACCTTTTCTGGGCCTCCCATTTTTCTCTTACAGGGATGGATAGATAGAGGGCTGGATGAAGAGACGTACAGAAACTTCCGGGGGTGTTTATAGGGATTCTCTCCTGCTCCTCACGAGCTCTCACGAGCAGCCATCTCAGGGGAGCCATGGTGCTGGGCTCTCAAGTGTGCTGACTCAACACCCCAGCAGATGGGTGGTCCTGGTGCTGTTCCTCCCGTTTCGCACTTTATGACCCAAGACGCACAGAGGCCAAACCCTTGCCCGAGGTCACCCTCCTCCTCAGTGGTGGAGCTGGGGACCCTCACAGACTCCAAACTCCCCACCCTTTCTGTTTGGCCACCAGGGGCCTCAAACTCCTCTGCCTTTGAGGGCCTGACAGCTGATGTAAATCAACGCGGCAGGATGGGGTGGTCGGAAAGGGGCCGGTTTAGGGCACAGCAGTCCCATCAAAAGTCCCTCACCCTCGTATTTTAAACACTGTCCACACCTAACCCTTCTCCCATGTCAGGCCACATATTTCAAATTTCTCACAGCGGGTGTGCACTCCTCTGTGGCCCCTGGACCATGCAGAGGACCTGGAGCCTGGAAGGTTCAGCCTAGTCCAGGGAAGCAGTGCGAGTTACAAGGCCCTAGGAAGGAGCTAAGTAAGTTCCATCAGCTGGAACTTGCAGAGCAAAAGGTCTCAGCGTGGCCCTCAGGCGATTCCTCTGTGGCACATGGCCTGGGGCACCTCAGCCCTGGGCACTGCTCACTGGGTGAAATGGCGGTTCCTATTCCGACAGAAAATACATCCCGCAAGCGTTAGACCTAAGTGCGGCAGCAGATGGGGGTGGTGAGGGGAGTGCTTTCTGCTGAAAATTCAGCCGAGAATTTGTGCCGTGGCCTACATTTCTCCAGCCGCTGCCCCCGTAACTTTTTCCCTCCCCTTCATGAACAGCAGACCGTGATGTACATCCCAAGGATGAATTAGTCTGCAGAAAACATTTTAATAATGCGCTAAATGACAGCACAACAGATCACGCGAGCCTTCATCGATCTGTGGTCCATTTGCACAGAAGAATTCTTGCAACCCAAGCCTCCCTCGTTAACGCACTTGCAGAAGAGCACCTGACGTCCCCGCAGCGCCTGCTAACACCTGCCACGCGGCACGTCTCGGCGCCCACCGTTCCCTGCAACACCGGGAGGGTACAAACAACACGGGGCTGGAGGGGGCACCTGCTCTCCATCCTGGGCTGGGGTGGGGGAGGGCAGACTCCGGTCCCCATCTGACATGTGGAAAAAGAAACAGTCTGCTTCCTCCCGCCCTGCCCTCTGATTCAGCCAGCTATTGGCGGTGGCGAGGACGGCGGCGGGAGGCAGGCAGATGTGGAGAACAGATTCAACCGGCCGATTCAGCCCCCGCATCCGAGCAGAAGGCAGATCACTTGGAAGTCAGGATGTCCCTTGCAGAACACAGCAAGATACAGACACCCGAGAGAGAAAAAAACAGAGTGGAAACGTGCGTGTAAAAGCGGGTCCCATTGGATACTGGACTCCAGGGCGCACAAGCCTAAAGGTGTTAAGGAAGATTTATGAAGAGTAGCCAGCAAATTCCACCCACCAGGTTTGAGTCCCCTGCCCTCCGCCTCTCCCCCACCCCAAATTGGAGTGGGACCACCTTGAGGAAGCTCGGCAGTGAGCAGCTCACAGAAGGTGCACGGGAGCCGAGTGCGAGCTGAACCCGTCGTGGGTATGGCAGGGTCTGGTCCCATCTGGCCCGTGTAAGAGGCAGGACTGTTAACTTCGAGCACCTGCTGGGGGCCTGGCAGGTAAGGAAAGCGAGCGTAGGAGAAAGGCTGTGGACACTAACAGGAAGGGCTCGGCTCAGGGGCAGGAGACCACAGGGAGGGGGTCTTGGCGAGGGCAGGCAGCACTGCTCCTCTACCTCCAAGCATGGCTGGGGGGTCCCAGGGGCGTACGCGTCTGCCCTGCCGCAGGGACAAAATACCACCCGCTGACTGCGTGGCTCACTCAAGCAGCAGACACTGACTTCTCACAGTTCTGGAGGCTAAGGGCCAAAGGGCTGGCAGATTTGGTTCTGGGCAAAGGCTCTCTTCCTGGCTTGTCGATGGCTGCCTTTCACGGTGTCCTCACACAGCAGAGCGAGCGGGCGAACTCCAGGCCTCTTCCTCTTCTCATAAGGGCAACAGTCCCATGATGTCGTCCTTATAACTTCCCGTCAACCTCATGACCTCCCCAAAGCCCCACTTCCAGACACCGTCACGTTGGGGTTAGGGCTTCCACACACAAATTTGGGGAGAACACAAACATTCAATTCAGGAGAGGACCGATTCTCATTTTTCCAGAGAAGTCTGATGCCTTATTTGACAAGGCTGTTTTGAGGTTGGCAACACTTCAGTTAAAATAAACAAATGACACAACTCTGCTGACTGGTCAAATAAAACAGACCGGGGGGTGGGGGTGGGGGAGCGTGGCAGGCTCAATCCACAGGCTGCAGATTTGCCCCAAAACATGGGATAGGGCACCAAACACCCACAGCTCCCCATGGGTTGGCTGGGTAACCACAAGGTTAGCAGGTAACCTCTCTGGGCCTCACTCTCCTCAACAGTTCTGACTGAAACCTTGGGAAATTGCCATTTTATTGGCAGGTTGATAGGGTTCCACCCAATAGGTTCTCAGGGAAGACTGGGAAGATGAGGTCAAGTTGGGGAACCCCTGAGCAAGGGCCTACAGTCAGTGCTCAGCAAATGCCAGGGGACTGGAGGCACCGTCCTTAGTACACAAGTCTACTTTTGTTCGGTAACTAAAAGGGGCTTTTAGAATCCTGAGTCAGCATTTGAAAGAACAGAGGAAATCTGTCAAGATTTATAAGAATAATAATACTTTATAGGGTTTATTTCCTTAACTGAGAGAGATTTTTTTTTTTTTTAAATCAGAACTTTCGTAGGGTGAGATTTGAGCTGAACGCCAGGCACGCGGTTTTCGGCAGGCACATAAGTGCAGGAGGTCACTGCGCGGAGGCTTACCAGAGTGGACGAATCTTCCAGCTCCCCGAAATGAACCAGTCTGCAGGCTCCAACCCAGAATCCCTACCTCACTCACAGAAGACAGAGATGGGCTGGGGGGCATCATCTGGACCCAGGGGAAAGCCAAAGGGAGAAAGTGGTGTACTTTCAACCGGGGTCTAGGCTAGTGTTTGCTTCCAAGTCTGTTGTCAATATTCTGTCACCCGCCACAATCTCATATTGAAATTCTTTGTATTTTTCTAAGCCCAGGACGCCGAACCTTATTCTCTCTGTGCTAATTAGGCACAAAAGGTTTCTCCCTCAGCTCTGATGAACGGCAGCCACACGGCTGAGCTCACCCAGCGCACGGAGCTGCTCAGGAAACATACACTTTCCACAATCCCGCGGGCAGATGTTTGGTAAACAGCCGATCAGAGATGCCGGGTGGCCCGCGGCAGGCAGAAAGGACGCCAGCTTGCGAGCGAGCAGTCTCTTCGCTCCAGACTGGGGCAGGCGGCCTGGGTTGGCATTAGGGTCTTGGGACCGACTCTCTACCTCAATTTTCACCAGGGAACTTAGTCCAAACTCACAGGACTTAGAGACAGGTTAATTTCTAACACACATCACAGGCCAGGGGGCTGCCTGGAAAAGAATGAGACCTCCCCTCACG
Source organism: Proteles cristata cristata (assembly GCA_017311185.1). Classification (NCBI taxonomy): domain Eukaryota; kingdom Metazoa; phylum Chordata; class Mammalia; order Carnivora; family Hyaenidae; genus Proteles; species Proteles cristata. The sequence continues at coordinate 326,078 of JAESUZ010000846.1, forward strand.
AACCATTTTGGCACTTTCAGAACAGCAAGGCTAAGCCCCAGCATCGCCAGGGAATGAACGCAAAATGTGGTTTTCCGCTGGGTACGGTCGGAAAGAAAGGTGTCTTGTGGGGCAGCAGGTGGCTCCATTGGCTGAGTGTCCGACTCTGGCTCAGGTCATGATCTCATGGATTGGGAGTTGGAGCCCCACATCTCAGGCTCTCTGCTGTCAGTGTGGAGCCTGCTTTGGATCCTCTGTTCCCCTCTCTCTTCCCCTCCTCCCCACCTGCACTCTTTCTCAAAAATATGCACTTAAAAAAAATAAAAGGTAGAATACAAATTTTGTCTTTTTACAAAAGCCCTGAAAAACTTAGGGTGACGTGAGCAAGCTGCAAACAATCAAGAGAGGCAGCAGCCTGGCCAGTGTTGGTCTGTTTGGCAGTTCAAGCTGCAAATGCTGGGAAGCGGGACCCAAGGCACCCCACCCCCGCCCAGACACAAGCAGAGTAAGCCCGTCTGAGGTTAGAGCGTCACGGTCAATGAGGACGGACCCCCAGGCCCTCAGCATACTGCTCTCGGGAGCTACGCTGAAAAGAAAGTCCTGTTTTACCCCAGCATGTCACACAGCCCCAACCAGAGCTTCTCAACTAACAGGTCCCAATCCCGTTTTGGGGGATCCACAGGTTTGCCACACGGGTTTTACGTCTTGAGTTTCCATATGATGCTAACATTCTAGAAATGATATAATTACGTTCTATAGCATCTGAAGGCTCTATAAAAAATCAGCTACTGCTCTATCATCTCCAGCCCAATTCTAAGGTATAGCAGACAGCGATCAAGAAGTGACACCGAGCGACGGCCACTTGCCCCAAGGTGCTGCGCAGACATGTACCCCAGCAATGTGACCAGAGAACAGTACAGGGCATGGAGACAGCACCAGGCACATGGGCGCGGGACGTGGCAAAGGCAGGCATGTGCCCCACACCAATGGGAGCAAAGCTTCAGTTTTAGAATAATATCAACATCCGTTGTAGAGACAATTTTAAACTGTAACGATTTTGTAAGTGCCTGACACATCAACAAATGTCTTTCAATTCCTGTTCACTTTTATGAGATAGAAGAATGAGAAATTTATACCTGATTTTAAGTTAGTTCACACTTAAAACCTATTTTCATATTACTAAGGTCAGTAGCAGTGGGACTCTTGAGAATTTTCCCTTGTGTCCACTACTCACTGAAGCAACAGTGACAGGCTAATTTGGTTCCAGAACATTCTGTGAGCCCCAGAGAAAATTACTCTCTCCTTTGATCGAAAGGCGCAAAGTATAAAGCCACACAGGCCTGCATTTATTTGCAAACCTCAGCTCAACAGCGTTCATCAGCTGACCTGCTGTCCGGAAGCCCTTTCAAGAGTGGGCAGTGCCTCCGCTCATGGCTCCTCCAGGAACACCTGGGCACTTTGCCAGCCACCTCGGAGGAGGGGCAGGGGGAGAGGGAAGAGGAGGTGTGGGGCGGAGCACCCAGGGGAACGGTACTTACACAAAGAAGGGCATCAGCTGCACCAGGGTCTCCTTCTTGGGGCTGGCGGCGAACTCAGGGGCCACCTGGATGACTTTGTTCATGACGCTGCGCAGGTAGCTCTGGAGCTGCTTCCTCCGCTCTTCCACAAACTTGGCATCCTGAGAAAACAGACACATGGGGCTCCTCAGGGGTGTGCACTCCTTCCCCTTCCAAAAACCACCCATAGAAGATACAGCGGCCCTCCGGGTGCCTGGGTGGCTCAGTCGGTTAAGCATCCGACTTTGGCTCAGGGCATGATCTCACGGTTCGTGGGTTCAAGCCCTGTGTCGGGCTCTGTGCTGACAGCTAGCTCAGAGCCTGGAGGATGCTTCGGATTCTGTGTCTTCCTCTCTCTCTGACCCTCCCCTGCTCATGCTGTCTCTCTCTCTCTCAAAAATAAATAAAAACATTTGAAAAATGAAAAATGAGATACGGCAATCCAGCACCACCAACCAGACAGCTGAAGTCTACTTGAGTGATGGTGGCCTTCACGTGGTGTGTGATCCATGTGCGATCATGTTGAATCAACAGGGAAGCCGCTCATGATATTATCTCTAAAAGGGGGACACAGCAGGCCATGAGACCACCTGCAGTGTGTTCCCATGAATGAATCAAGTCTTAGCAACCATGCCTGTTATTTACAGAGGACCTACAATGTGCCAAGAATGGATGTGGGTCCAGGGGACCGAACAATGAACACAAAACGGTCACTGCTGTTGCTGGTGAAGGTCACAGGCCAGTGTAGGACACACATATAAGTCCAGACACCACACAGGTCCAAGCTGCTTTCTGAGACAGCGTTTGATTTACCATCATAGGAATTTTCTGAAATATGAATCAGTCACCACTATTAAAGAAAGATTTTATTCATGGGGCACTTGGGTGGCTCAGCAGGTTAGCATGCGATTCTTGATTTCAGCTCAGGTCATGATCTCGTGGTTTGTGAGATGAAGCCCCACGTCAGGTTCTGTGCTGACACATGCCTGCTCGGGATTCTCTCTCTCTGCCCCACCCCTGATGGCAGGTGCACATTCTCCTCTCTCAAATAAGCACACACACACAAAAAGATTGTATTGATAAATTTCATCTTCCCTTGAAAAACCAGGATACAGGGCAGCACAGGGCCATGCCAGGCCAAGGCTGTGTGGCACGGCTCGGGAGGCAGGTGCAGGGCTCCAGGTCCGCATGGTCTCCACCCGCTCGGTGCTCTGGGGCTCTGTTCTCTGACCCTCCACCCTCCTGTCTGCTTGGCCCTCGGTGGCAGGGCTGGCTGCCTAGACCTGCATGCCAAAAACCAGAACTAGAACTGTGTGATGATCTGCCGTCCCAGGGCTGAAATCCTTAACAATACTGAAACAAGGGGCCCCAGAGACTATGTGGCCTGTCCTGCTCATATGTATCTGCAGTGGGGGGCCCTGGCCTATCACAAAGAAGCCCTGGCCAGCGTGGGGGACAGGAGACTCTTTCTCTGTGAAAGTGATGTTCTTTCTAGACTAAAGAAGCACGTGAGGTAAGTAAGTGAAGGGTAGAGAGGGCAGGGGGAGGAGTGAGGTCATCCATCCTCACAAGAACATGAGAAGAGATGTGACTAATCACACATGACTAATGAGGAAGTGGTGGCCTAGAGAGGGTGCAGGTGGATGGCACACAAGGTCCCATGGATGGAGCAGGGCACCCATGCCCACCCCCTGCCCTGTGGCAACACAGAGCTCACCTCAAAGAGGGGCTCAGCCAATAGTCTGCTGAATGAGGCCATGCTCAGAGGCACCCGATCCCAGTATGTGCCCAGATCTCGAAAGAAGGGTCCCCACAAGGCCCTGCCAAGGACCGGGGCACAGCAGGGAGACTCTTTACTGCTGCCCGATTTAGCAAATGAAAACACAGGATGCCCAGTGATGTCTGAGTTTCAGATAAACAATGCATAATTTTTCAGTATTCATAACTCAATATTCAATAATTCATGATTCAATAATTCTTCAGCATGCAACTATGTGCCACACAATAAAACCTTCCCGTGCACTATCTGGGACGCACGTGAACTAAGAAATGATTCATTGTTTATCTGAAATTCCCATCCCACCGGGCATCCTTTTTCCATCTGGCAGCCCTCCCGGGGCACCAGGTGGGAGGAAGGGTCCCTGAGCTTCTGCTGCCGGCAAGCCCCCGGGGCCCTGCCAGCTAACAGCAAGGTGATCTTGCCCAGGGCCGCCCCTGTGAGCTGCCATGGGAAGCAGCCAGCGTCCAGGAGGGGGAATGTGGGAGATGCACCATCTCCTAGGTGTTTAGAAAGGCCGCTCTGGGGGAGACTGGCTACAGGCAGCCGTAGGCAGAAAGAGCTTTCAAAACCCCCTTGGGACGCTCTCCTGTCTCAGAACTCTTCAACGGTCCCCAAGAACTCTGTCCGCCCTCAACATGCGCGTCTAAACCCGTAGCACGGCTCGCAGGGCCCTGCACGATGTGGCGCCAGCACGCCCCGCCCAGCCAGCTTCATGTGTCCCTGTTCCCTCCCCTCAGCACCCAGCCAACGCTGTCAACAGGTCAGCCCCTAACACTCCCCCGTGACTGACTGACTCCTCTCTCTCTTTCACACACACACACACACACACACACACACACGGTCCTGGTGCCTTTAGGCCTTTCCCGAGCTGTTCCCTTGGCGTGGAATACCTTGACATTTAGGTCTCTGTTCTTGCACCCCCACCACTGAGAGGCCCTCCGGGATACCCCAGCTAATGCTGTCCTGTTCTACTTCGCGGTCCTTAATGGTGGCTCATCATGTGCCTCTTCCTTCCCCACCTTTCCTAATCGATTGTACATCCCAGAGAAGCAGGGACATTACCTGTCTGGGTCCCCTGGTATCACAGAGCCTAACGCAGCCTGGAGATCACAAAAGGCCCCCTAAGCATTTGTTGCAAGAACATATAAATATAGGGGATGAATTCAGGGCAGGAGAAGGCTGCCAGGCAGAGTGGTTGGAAAGCTGTCTCCAAGTCCAAGGAGAGAGGATGAAGAGCCCTGAGGGGGAGTGCGAGGGAGGAAAGAGGGCTAGCCTCCACGTGCCCTTGGGCAGGGAGAAGGCACGCCTACCCGTCATGGTCATGGGGCACCCACCCAGGAGGAGATCGCTGTCCTGGGGGAGCCTGCCCCACAGGGTCGGGTCCAGAGCTTAAGGGGACAGGATGGATTTCCTGGTTTGTTGGTTGGGCTTCTGGGGCAGCAGTATGGGAAGGGATGGCAGAGAGCAGAGGTGGAAGATGGAGGGAACCTACCAGACTTGTCTGGGGGCAGCTTGGAGCCACCACCGTGGCCCTGCTATTGTCTACACGGCCCACGCCTAGTCCTTTCTGGTCTAGAGCCATCAGTAGTGCTGGGGGGTCAGTCCTCACCTCAGGAAAGAACACTAAGGGCCATCTTCCTGCGAGTATTTCCTTCCCTCCAGAAAAGGTTAATTTTATTTTGAGCCTCGAGATGACAAGGACACCATCACATCAAGAACAGCAACTTTAAAAACAATGACTCGTTGTCAACAACACAATGAGCCACATTTCCTAGAACAAATCCCCACCCCCGGCCCCCCACCTTCTGGCACTGTCTCCCCTGGGTCATTGCACGCCTCCTCTGCCATATGCCCCAGGGCCACCCTTCCTGGGAGCTGCCTGCAGGTGGACAAAGGAGACTGCATTTCCAGAGTCCGTTTTTATTTCCATATAGGAATGTCAGGCATTTTATAAAGGAAACTAGTGGTCTGGTTCCATCAGGAGCAGCGAGCAGCTCAGGCCTTGTCGAGAAGCAGGTACTCCACAGTCAGCTGATCTGACACTGCGCCACTGGCTGGAGAATTCGAGAACACTGACGAGCCTCCCATGGTGCCCAGCATGAGGACCCTCTGGCTATGAGACTTGCTCCCAGGCCCAATTCTCGGGGCACTGGCTCACCCCGCCCATTTCTTCCTCCTGGGAACAAGGACAAGATTCCCAGTGTCCTTTGGATGAGGTGGGAGCCACGGGCCAGGCGTGGCGAATGCCACGAGGCGACCACGTCCAGGCCTTGCCACAAAAAGGCACACACCCTGCAACCTTCCCCCTCCCTGGTCTTCCTCTGGGAGTGCAGGGCCACACGGGGGAGTGGCAGAGCCACCTGCAGGAAGGAGGGCCACCAGGGCCACCCCCTCTGCACCGGGTGCGCCCTGAATGAGAGCTTAACCTTGCTGCCGGAAGCCATGGAGTTCCAGATTCGCGCCACAGGCTGGGAGAGGTACTCATGCTAATTCTGCGGATTCACACCTGGCGATCTGCTGTGTGCCAGCCTTTGTCCAACGCAGCGTGCCTGGAAGCAATGTGTGATGGTTCACACACAGGGTCCCTGCCTCCGAGAAGCTTCGAGGCTGGTGGGGAAGGAGACCAGAAGCGGGCATACACATACACTGCTGTAAGTGCTCCGGGAGAGATGGGTGTGGGCTGGGCAGGAGGAAGGCAGACAGACTGGCCTGGGGAGTGGGGGGTGGGGGGTGAGTGGGTAGGCCCCTGGGAGAAGTCACCTTCAAAGGTGAGACCAGAGGATAGGAGGGCAGATCCAGAGGCAGGGAGGCCAGTGAGGAGGCCGCTGTCGTCTCCCAGGCAAGGGGCGCCGGGGGCGTGGCCCAGGCTGCCAACCGGGAGGGGAAGTTCTAGTTCAGACAAGCTGGTGGGCGGGAGCCGTTTGTTTGCTCCATCAACGATCCAGTCCCTTATTTGTTTCATCCATTCCTTCAGCAGACACTCCTCAGGGCCCCCGAGTCAGACACTGTGGATAAAAAGGGTCTTGACTTCACCAAGTGTCCAGTCGGCTGGAGGAGGCAGAGGGCGCCATGATCACGAAACCGCGGTGAAGCCACGGTGCCCACATGAGCACGGTGTGTGCCAGGTGTGCCGTGGGGCACGTGGAGCAGCCTGGTGGCTGCTCCCCCGGGGAGCGGCTCTGCCACAGGCCCCGAGCTGAGCACACTCCCGCACTGTTTCATTTACTTCCCGGAGGCCCACGGAGACAGGCACTCCAGAGAGAGGAGGCGGATGCAGAGGGCGAAGTCGGCACCCACACGCTCACAACTCCTGAGCCTGCTTCCTGGGCCCATGGGGCATCTGTCTGCTCTCAGGCGGAGGGACAGAACAGTGCCCGTCAGGGAACAGCCGGGGTGTGCCGAGGGCCGCAGCGGGATGCAGTCCGGATGCAGGAACAGGGTGGAGGAGCTGCCAGGGGCAGGCCGGGAGGTCACATTAGAGAATGTGGACTCTACCCTTGGAGCCACGGGTGTTTCTAAGAAAGAGAGTGACAATCGGCTACTCCTTCCATGAGACAGAAGAGCCACACTGACTCTCCAGTCTGTGCGAGCTGGCTGGTCCCTGTCACTGTGTTGTATCAGGGGTACTGGACACCTGCCTTCCCCCGTCACATATGGGTCAGCCGTAGGTGTGGACGTCGCTGAAGGAAGCCGAAGGCCCAGGCCCGCCTTCCTGGGACATGGGGACAGGCTGCAGTGCACCCGGCACTGCTTGCGGGCTGTCCGGGAGCTCTGCTCTTACGCATGTGATGCCTGAGCCCTTGTTTCCAGGGAGACCGTTATGCAATCACTAACTGGGAAGCAAGGAGAGAAAATTCATGCGATTGTCACTTTCAACACTTTCCGCGGAGGCGACTGAGAGCAATGAATTGTTGGGCATGAAGGACCCCAGTACAGCTTCCTGAAGGCCACCGAGCCCCTGTATCGGCTTCCGACGGGATATTTTTAGTGAAGCTGCACAAAGCATCTTCACTTGTTTCACTCAGGGAAATAATAAGGGTGTAAACTTAGGCAAGTGTGCTTCTCATCTTTACACTGAGAAGGGGCTCCAAGCAGCCACAGCAGCAGGAGGAGGTGTGGTCCCCAGGGTCACACCAGGGCTGACCAGCTGCACGAGTCACCAGGCTGGTTCAAACAAGTCTCACCTCACACACTCTTCTGCTGGGTGCTTGTCAGCTGGAATGCACCAGACGTATAGGAAAGAGGGGAAGGAGAGGCTTTATCTGGATGGTTCGGGCAGGGCAGGGAGAGGAAGGCTGCTAAGTGTCTCCAAGGTGTCCATGGTGAGAATTCCGTGCCCTCAGCTCCCACAGACACCCACAAATTCAGGAGTCAGGGTCACTGCCCCTTTGAAGGGACAACGGAAGCAAAGTCCTGCTGATTATAACTGCTCACGCCAGCAGCTCAAGCCTGTCACCAATTACCAAGCAAGTAGTCAGTGATGGACGGGGAAGGACAGAGCAATCCAGGAGAGAGGCGTCACCCTGTGGACGTCCCAGTCTCCCGCTCCGACAGCCCACAGCACAAGAGATGCTCTATGCATCATTCGAACATCCCAGCAGACGGCAGGCACCAGAGAGGAGATTCCCTTCGCCGGCCACACTCCCTGGGCATCAGGCTGCACCGGGGCCTGCGGGGAGAAGATGCCAGAGAGGCCACCACGACGCCTGCCCTAGAGGTACAGTCTAGAACCCTTCTGTCCTTCTAAAGTTTCCAGGAGGCTGGGGGGGGGTGGTGCTGTGCTGGGGGCCCACGATACTGATAAGTCGGGCCCAGTGGTGGACAATAGGCAGGCATATCATTAACAAAACTCGGTGGCAGAACAGGAGAAGGGCTTCTAGGGGAAGGTGGCGCTTCCTCCCAGCCTGGCCAGTGTGGGAAAGGGTTTGGGAAGAAGGTACTCTGGGCCTTGGTCTGGGGAGGTGAGTGGGATTTCCACAGATGGAGGCAGGAGGGAGGCCTAGGGGTTAGGGCCCGGGGGAGGTAGAGAGCAGGGCTGAGGGAGCTGAAGAGAGCGGGGGGACAGAGGGAAGCAGGGCTGAGCCAGGCTGTGGGGAGAGTCCCAGGTTAAGGCCAGGAGTCACTGAGGTGTGGCGGGGAGAACAGGTGTACATGTGGCTTGGGAACTCGGAGGGGGGAGTGGACACTTTGATGCTCCCCACCTCACACACACCACTCCAAGAGCTTTACATTGATTATCATATTGATTATCATCCACTTATCATGGGCAGTGGGGCCAGAAATACCACCCCACTTCACAGCGGGGGAGACAGGGGCATGGAGAGATGAAGCAGCTTGCAAGGCTCACAGAGATTAAGGGCGAAGCTGGGATTTGAACCTAGACGGTGGGCTGCGGAGCCCTCACCTCACCTCCAGGTCATGCTACCCCACAGAGTGCCATTTGTGAGTCCCATGGGGTGAGAACAGGCTGGCCATGGAACCTCAAGGGCAGATCCAAAATCCCTCTCGCCTCCAGGATAAACATCCCAGAGACTGGGCCAAGGTGCTTCGGGGTCCTGTGTGAGGAATCACCTCAAGCTCTGCTCCCATCCGCTTCCCAGGCCGAAGCCTCCAGGGACTCCGGGGGCCTCTGAGATCAACCTCAAGTTCCCTCTCATGGCACCAAAGGACCTTCGTCACCCAGATGCCATGGGCCTGTCAGCTGCCCCATCACCTGGGCAGGGCTCTGGTCCCACAGGCCCAAGGAGAGGCTGTCGCCCCCACATTGAACCTCTGGTGTCTAACGTAAGTGCTTCCCCACCCCCACAGGACAGCTGGTCGCCACCTTTCTACCAGGGAGCGCAGACCCAAGCGTACGGCAGCCTCCCTTCACTCCACACGGAACTCAGGACACGGACCGGGTGGCTCACTGTCTCCATCCTCAGTGCTGAGCACAAGGCCAGGTTCTTGGCAGACACGCCAGCGTCTACCGAGCTGAGCTGCTCACCAGGGGCCAGAGCACTTCCTGCCCCACCCAGTGCCCTGCCTCTAGAATATCCCCACGTCCTCACTGCGGCAGCAAGGCCACCATGCCCCGGCCCCTCCCATCTTCCTGGGTCACATGTCCGCCCCTGCCCTCATCACCTGGGGAGCCGTGTGGGCTCCACCCAATCCCCTCCTCGTTGCTGGAACACGCCAAGCCTGCTGCTGTCTCTGAGCCTTTGGCCTTGCTGCTTCCGTCTGGATGCCCTCCCTCGATACCCGCATGACCCCTGCCCGTGTCTCCCCGTCTCCGCCCGCGGTCCCTTATGCTCAAGTAAGAGGCCCTCTTATCCACTCTGCCACCTTCCCCACCCCTTCATTTTTGTGCAGTGACGACACTGATGTCTCTGGTGCCTGGTGACCGTATCGGACATCCAGCAGGTGCTTGATAAGCGTGTACTGACAAAACAGGCTCTGAACATTTTATCGGCAGGTGCTGTTCCCTGAGGCCCCGTCGGCTCCTCTCCGGCTTCACAGCTAGGCACAGAGAAGCTAAGGAGTTTGCCTGGGCTCACAGAGCTGGTAAGCGAGCCGTCTGGAAGCGGAGCCCAGGCCTGTGTCGCGGCTCAGTGGAGAGCCCACAGCACAACCGCGGAGCTGGGCTTTCAGTTCCCGCAGAGGCGCCACCAGAGTCCCGCCAACACGCAGGTCTGCTCCCGCCCGGCCTCCCCACGGCACGGGGCTGGCGTGGGCTCCAGAGGGGAGTGCATGGCAGGCCGCCCTCCCACCAGGCTCACCGGCAGGAAGCACTGTGCCTAGACCCCCCCAGTTATGAGGCGACGCCAGGGAGACCAGTTTCTTCAGCTCAAGCCCGGGCTGAAAACCTATCTCGGCTCCTTTCCTCACGCCGCCGTCCAAGGCTCCCTGTGCTTTGGGGCAGGTGAGGGGTCACATGCTGGGCACCCGGGTCCTGGTCTCATGCTGCCTCCCCTCCCGCTGTGCACGACCCTGGGAAGACCAGGTTCCTTCTGAGCCTCAGTTTCCTCACTTGCAAAGGCAGTGGATGGATCCAGGACGCGACGGCTTCCTTCCCGTGCAGACACGACAGAGCCCTTGCTTTAGTCGGGACGCACTGACTGTCCCAGGTAAGATCACCTGCACAGCAGGGCAGACAACGTAAACCGGCCACATGCGGGGGTGACTCGGCTCAGGTGTTAAAGGGAAAATGCAAATCGGCCCAGAAAATCACTCAGGCCCAGACCTGAGGAATCTGCATTGCTGCGGGTCTTCCAAATGCCCACCTCCATAGCAGGGGCCTCCCCAGGAGAGGCAGAAGCACAGACTCGTCAGCCAACGGCTGCCTGTGGAAGGCAGAGGGAGAGCAACAGAGAGCCCAAGGTCATCATGGGTGGTGGATGCCATGGAGCTCATGGCGGGGAGGGTGCCAGGCCCCCGCTCAGTCCTCACGGCCGGTGACGAGGCGGCGTCATCATCATCATCACCGCCCCTTACACAGACATGGAAACTGAGGCTAGAGACATTACTCACCGCAGCCGAAGGCGACAACTGGGAAGCAGCAGTACTGGGATGTGGACGGAGAAAGAGCGTCAGGTCTCAGAGGCAGGGAGCTGGGCACAGTCCCAGCCGGGAGCTCGCAGGGCCCCACGGACTGCTGAGCCCCTGCGCAGGCGATGACGGACCACCCATGAGGAGATCTCCCTTCCCAAAGCCATAGGAAGCATGGAAGGCCTGCACTGAGAATCTGGACTTTAGACCCAAATACCCCGGCATCTGCACTCAGTTGTTCAACTGCCCTCAACCGCCTCCCCCTATTCTGTGCAGAGCCTGGGTGTGGGGAAGGCAAAGGGAACCATGAACTCTCCCTAACAAGTGACAGGGACCCCTAAGATCTAAAATCATCTGCACGGCAGATACACACAGAGTAACAGCAAGAATACTAACATCTCACACTGGAGTACTTACTGCATGACACTGTGTTTCAAGTGCTTTGTACCCAACCGTCAAGCAGGGTTTCCTAGAAATGAGTTTCTGAGGTAGGTCCTATCATGAGCCCATCTCACAAATGGGGAATCAGAGGTGCAGGGGGGGAGGGGCTGCGCCCAAGCTCCGGGATCTGGTGAATTACATGGGAACCAGGTCCTGTGACCCCATCAACAGTGCATGCTGACACCCCCAGGGAAAGGCCAAGGGGCTGCGGACAGCCTGACTGCCTCCCCGCCCAGCCCGAGGCTGGGTTCTGATAGTCTCGGGGTGAAATACTGCCTGTAGAGGCAAGAACAGGGCCGACTCAAGAGGACCTCTTGGACCCGGATCCAATCCACGCCTCGTTCATGGCAAAGGCCACAGGCTCGACCCCCACACCAAACGCAAGCTCGCTCCTCCACTCGGCCCCAGAACCCCACTGCTGATGAGACCTAACTATAAACGGGGCAGAGGAGACTCACAGGGCTGGCATACAGCAGGTGCAGCGTGGCAGCCGGAAATCAGCACTCACACACTACCTATCGGTGGATCACGCCAAAGTCAGAACAGAAAGTAAACCTTGACCCCACCTGCAGCGAAGGCGTACCCACGCCAGACCCCGACTGCACATTCAGGAAGGAAAGCAATTCTCTCTCTCAGAAAAGCAACAGAAAACCCACGTGGGCCCGAGCTGTACCTACAGCCTCCTCCCAGTGGCTTCTCACAGCAACAAGAGCAGTGACAATGGTGACACTGTTTACTGCGAGCTTACTATGTGTCAGCCTCTGAGTGAAGTGTCTCCTTGTGTTATCTCACTACGCCCCTGCAAGGGCTTTAGGAACCAGATGCTCATACCCCCATTTGGCAGATGAGGAAACTGAGGCTGTAAGAGATTAAGTGCCTTCTCTGCAGTGATGGGCGGATGGGGAACAGAGCTGGGATTCACAGCCACCCGTGTCTGGGCCCAGCTCACAGCCACGACGCTGTCCTGCCTCTCAGCATCAATGCGTACACAGCCGCAGGAGACCTACAGCTTTGCTCCAAACAGAAATGCAGAAGAAATTAGTCCTACGGCTTGCACAGAGTTAACCCAACACCGTCATTCCACACGCCCCCCCGGCTCCCGCCCTGCACAGTGTGAAGTCACTGTGGCTGGATGAGTTCTCATCAACAGAGGCCCTATCTGTGGGAGGGACGATTACGTGCACAGACTTCACTGCCACCTCTTTTGCTTGTTATAGGTTGGGTATGGTGGCCTGTCCACCGCCCCCACTCACCCGGCGCGATGCAGGAGCAGCGTCTCTTACACCCCCTCCACGGTGCCGGGCACGGGCTGGGCCAGGACCCGACAAACAATTTCCTGGCAGGCCAGCAGCAGGCTCCGTGGCAGCCAAACCCCGTATTTCTGTGTTACTGATTTTGTGATGAGAACAGTGTGGGCCCAGCAGCTGGGGGACAGGGGAAAGGCTGGTTCATGCACTTAATGGGAAGAACTCAAGGAGGAAAGAAGGGCACTGTCCACACATGAAGATGTCTCTTTCAAATTTACAAACTCTGGCAGGACCATGGGTGACATGAGCCGTGAGGGGTACTGGGGGCAGGGCCAGCTGGGAAGGGGTGCTGCTCCCGAAATCCTGGAAACTCGCACAAAAGCGGGCCCAGTGTTGCCGGATAGCCTAGATTTATATGTGAAACCTCAGATTTTAACATGTTAAAAAAAATTATATAAGTATTTAAATAGCAGGCGAATGAACAAAACGCTAAGCGCAGGCCACACGAAGCCGCGGCATGAAACAGACGAGCTCATCAGGTGCTCCTGAACCCAGAACGCTCCCCTCAGATTCACGGCCGCCAGACCCAGAGCCTTCGGGAAAGCAGCATGTGCCCACCAGAGTCACTCAGAGCCAGGCTCAGCTCCTACCACCGCTCAGCCGAGTGATCGTGGCCAAGTCCCCAGCCGCTGCTGGCCCCCAACTGCACACGCGGATCTGGAGAATGCAGACTCAGGGACCTACCGTGTGACCACAGACAATCACGCTTGTAAAGCAGACCCTGGGGGTGTTCTCAGTACCTAGCAAACATTCAACAGGCAATGAATTTCCTATTCTAGAATGAAGCACAACTCAGGTTCCCTCTGCTTCTAAAACTACATTTTTGTCAGCAACCTGGCAGTGCTTGGTCAAGTTAAATACAGTAGACTACGTGACAAACCGACTCCATCCTGACCATCTATCTCAGAGGAATCTCGTGCAGGACCAGAGGGGTCACACACAGCAAGACTCATTGCTGCCTGGTTCTGGAGTCAGGAGCCACCGGGTGGCATCTCTAGGAGACAGGCTGAGTGAGGCGTGGCGGATGCTCACCCGAAAATACAATCACCGCTTACAGAAGCCAAGTGTGGGTAGACGCAGCCCTGTGAGTGGAGCGGAAACAGGATGCTGAGCACGCCAAGTAAAGAAAGAGAGACTAGCGCACGATACCCGTGAAGGTGAACAAAAAGTACAGCAACTGTGACACAGTCTAGAAAGAAACCCACATGTCTGCAGTCACAGCCAAGCCCCCTGGAGCAGCTGCAGGGGGCAGGCAGGGAGAACAGGAGGGACGGGCTAAGAGACAAGAAACCCAGAGCTGGAGGGTGACCACTGGGGTCGGGTTATTGGAGCCAAAGAACAGCACTCACCCGCTTTTTTTTGTACCCACGGTCCAAGAAGGAAATGCAGAAAGGAGAGTGGTAGTATTTTCCTGCCAGCGTCTGTTTACGGCCAGGCTCTTCCTCCATGAGACCCAAAGGCCCAAGCAGGATTTGGGTACACACGTGCTCTGCCCTGAAAAAGCTCCGAGTCCAGCGACTGCAGATGCAGAGATGGAGCCCTAACAGTCCATCTGGCAATTTGGAGTGTTCTCCTGCAGTTTATGTTCCAGCCTGGCCTGCAGGCCCCACAGGGCCCCACTCTCGTCCTGTCCCCAGACCTCCAGGCTGCCCTCAGGCAGAGGAGAGGGCATGCACACAGCCGTTCCCTTGTGAGTGACAGGCCGGTCCCCTCACAGCGCCTTGGACCATTTCACAGTCTGCTGGCTGCAAGTACAATCGCACGGGGCCTGGTTTAGAGATTCTCAGGGGTTTGAACAGCAGTGGCGGTGGCATTATGGGGGACCGTCTCTGCCTTAATTGTAGCTTCTATGTTAACTATCAATTCTTAACCGCCCGTGCCCCAGGCCGAGATGGCTGGATGGGCTGCGAGAGGCATCATGAAGGCGAAATCTCTCAATTCTCAAGTCAGTTGGCTGCTGATTGAAATGCTGGGAGATCATGGTGCAGACCAAAGAACATTATCTGCGAGCCATCCAGAAACAACAGAAGAAAATCGATGGGTCATCAGACACAGATCTCTGCAAGACTGGTTCTGTGCCCCCCACCCCACCGGCACCCATGGAGCTGGGCTTCTGAGAGGGGCCGGTTCCGGGTGGCTGCAGGCCAGCACCTTCCTGCAGAAACGCTTCAGACTCCCTGGGAAGGGGTGAGGCCCGGCCTGCCCACCACAGCAGGGCTGGGGATGTAATAGGGCCCTGGACCATAGCTGCTATAGACTCACCAGCGAGCACACCCACCTGAGGTTAGGTGTTCAGAATATGGCATTTCATTAGCCCTCAAAACACTTTTGTGGTTGTTGGGGGGCAGGAGGGGGGTGTCTGCACTTTAGGCCATGGAGACAGAGGGAGGAATTAACTTCTCCATGCTCATGCTAGAATGATCCTTCCTTCTGACTCCCAGGCCCAGCCACTCTGCTGTGCCACACTGTCCCCTTGTTTCTACAGGAGAAGTTTCCAGAATTTCTGCTCAGTCCACAAAGCCCCTGCACTGGGCCTGCTGCCAAGCTGGGCACCAGAGGGGTGGGAGAGGTAGAGGGCAGGAGCCTTACCTTTTAGGACATGTGAGGTGAACGCTCACATGAACCGTGTTTCTCTACAAGGCTTCTGACACCAAACATCGAGGGGTTCCCCCCTCCACACCAACAACCAATTCCCCAGCTTTCCAGACACTAACTGGTTATCTAACGATTCAACTCTCTTCTGATACTATTTGCCTGAAGTCTGCATCAGAGCACATGGGTTAAGGGCTCTGTTGCGGAGTCTGCCTTCACTTCTGATGTCAATCCCAGGTCCCAGGCTCCTATACTTCTGACCAACTGGCTATATATATCAAGGGTTGCAATGATCCATTCCTCAGGTTCAATAATTAGCTAAAATGACTCACAGAACTCAGGAAACCAGTTTACTTGATGATATCCCTTGTTTATTACAAAGCATATAGCTCAAAAACAGCCAAATGGAGGAGATGCCTAAGGCAAGGTAGTGTTGGGGATGGGGGGTGTGGGGGGTGTGGATAGGTGTGGAATGTCCACGCCCTCCCTGGGTGCACTGCTTAGCCAGAACCTCAAGGGGCTCACCTTTGTGAAGTTCTCCGAACCTCACAGTTGAGGATTTTTAGGGAGATTCCATTGCATGGACACAACTGATTAAATCACTGGCTTCTGGTGACTGACTTAATCTCCACCCCTTCTCCCTCCTCAGAGGTCAGGGGTTGGGACTGAATGTTCTAACCTTCTAACCATGTCCTGGCCCTTCTGGAGGCCAGCCCCCTCCCAGAGCCCTCTCGGGGCCCCAGCCACTGCTCCTCTCAGCAGCCTAAGGAGATCCCTAGGGTCTTAGAAGCTGTCAGGTCAGGACCCAAGACTGAGTCCCACAGGGTATCACAAGGTTCTCCCCTCACCCCATCATGAAGTCCCAAGGGCTTTAGGGGCTGTGTACCAGGAACCAGGAACAAAGACCAGACATGTATTCCCTATTAGATCACAGTATCAAAAAACCAAATGAAGAAGGTAAAGCAGGAAGGATAAAGGGATTATTTTCGAGTTTTACTTGGGAGCTTTATTTACCCTGGACAAGGACCCTGGAGTTTGCTGTAAGAAGTAAAAATAAGATCAGAGTCAAATAAGGACTCAGTCTAGCAAGACAGGCTCCAACTCTAGGTCTTCACTCTTTTATGTGTATGAGAGCGGCAGCTGTCATCACGCAGTGAGACTCGGCCAATGCGATGCACCCAGCGGGCGCTGAAGACTCCAGCGCAGGAAGCTGGTGCTCACAAAACAGCCTCTGCCCTACACAGTGTGCGGGGAGCTTGCGGTCAAGAGACTCGCTCTGGCCCACAGGCTGCAAGCAGAAGGAGTACATGCCCATAGGGGGGTGGGGGTGGGGGAGTCCCCGTTCAGGTATGGTCCGTCCCTCCTGTTTCTCTGCAGGGCACGCTGCAGAGACCTGGGGGTCTTGCTGCCCCTCTTCCTGCCTCTCACCTCCTCCAAAAGATGCTCCCCTCCAACCTCAAATGACCTGATAACGCCACGACAGCCAGTGACAACCCGACCGCACCGGGGTGAGGGGTGGGGGGCATCAAAGCACAAACCTGCCTGACAGCCAAGACTGAATGCCGGCTCCTCGAGCCTGCGCCCTGGAACCGAAGGGACTTCTGACCTCATGCTGTTCAGGAGTTTTCTAAGGAGGTCCCTGCAGGGGCGCCTGGCTGCCTCAGTTGGTGGGGCACGCGACTCTTGATCTCAGGGTTGTGAGCTTGAGCCCTGCGTTGGGTGTAGAGATTACTTTGGGAAAAAAAAAGAAAAATCATTTCCAAGGAGGTTCCTGCTGAGTTCCCTA
Organism: Proteles cristata cristata; assembly: GCA_017311185.1. Classification (NCBI taxonomy): domain Eukaryota; kingdom Metazoa; phylum Chordata; class Mammalia; order Carnivora; family Hyaenidae; genus Proteles; species Proteles cristata. Next base: position 343,046 of record JAESUZ010000846.1, read on the forward strand.
GCAGTGTCTTGGGTGGGGGCTTCATCTGGGAGATAAAGGGAGGGTCTAATTCAACAAAGTAGTTCCCCTTCATCTGTTTTAAGTACTGGAGATGGTGACTGTGATGGGAAAAATTGCAGCCATTTCCTGAGAGCTAACTTGGGTGTTAGGCTTGGTGCTACACAGGTTTTACACTTGTTTAACCCTACCTTGGGTGGTGGGCACTATTATTAAACCCATTTTACAGATGAGGAAACTGAGGCATTGCAGTGAAAACTTCATCTAAGGTCAAACATCCTTTGAACAACAGGAACCAGAAGTCAAACCCGGGCCCCTGTGACTTCAGATTCTGTATATCTGACCATGCTGTCTGGTCCGTGGGGGTGCCAACGCCAAAACTAAGTGAGTTAAAATAAAACTGTGATGCCCACCCCTGGGCTCACAGAAGAGGAAATGAAAGCCTGGTGTGGTTATTCCTCTCAGTCCGCAAGCCTGGAATTCCTTCCGGGAGATCACACTGAACACACCTAGGGTGCTGAGTCAGCGGATGCCCAAGGAGCCACTCTACAAAAAGAGATTTTATTTCCTGTCGGCAAGCAAGTAGGTGATACAAATACACTTTGAAAAATTCAAGTTATTTAATGAAAACAGGCAAACCTCAAGCTGGGCCTGGTGATATTCCGAGTCTACTCATGGCCCGTGTATAAACCACTTGCTGACCACAAATGTCAGACAACCACGTCAACAAGGAACAAAGGCAAAGTCTGGGGTTTAAAGCTGTTGCAGCAGCGAGCCCAGCCCCAGCTCATTAGCGCGGAGAAGCGGAGGAGGCAGAGGGCTACATTCTACACTGGTCATCGTCCACACCTGGGACCACGCATGGGGCCAACTACCACCAGCCCTCCACGGTGAAGATTCTTCTCTGACTGCAAACAGCAGCTAACATTTACTGAGGGTTTGCTCTGTGCCAGACGCTGTGCTCAACGCTGTGATTTGCTGGTAACGAAAGTGGGCTGGGGGTGGTTAGGCCACCCAGGTTTGAATCCCGGCTCTACCACTCACTGGAGCTGTGGCCTCGGAATACTTGGTTTTACAGTGTCACTGTCACCATCGCTAGTAACACAGTGCCAGGTCATTTCATTCTCAAAATGACCTGTGTGTTCAGTGTGGTCATCATCTCCACTAGCCGAGGAGCACATGAGATGCGGCGTTCACGATTTCACAGCTTCGTCAGACAAAAGAATGCAAAACTGAAGATTAGAAGGACCAGGCATGTGTTGCGTTAAGGGGAAGCTTTTAGGAGAGGAAGGCAGAATGCAGTTTCGGTGAATGCAGTGGGTTGTTTGAGGGGGAGGGTCGGTCAGCTTAGGGTGCCTGGGCAGGGAGACCCCACCTTCCCAGGTAGGTCTTCACTACCTCCATTCACGGACCAGAGCTGATGTTCCCAAACCCACCCTACCTTAAACCTCTAATGTGCTGCCTTCGGTAAACAGAAGATTCCAAAATCTCACTTCTGTGTCCTAAGATGCTACAGACCTCACCTCAGGGGTCTCTCTTCATCTCTTCTTTTATGGAATAAGAAAGTGCACAATAGCCTTTTAAAGCTTGGGTCCAATGACTGTATACACCTTTATTAGATGCCTTTACAGAAGCCTCGATTTTAAGGTATTATGACCGACAATTTCTTCATTCTTAGTTCTGCCTGCCCAGCAACCATCTCCTCCATGCCACTGTTAAGAGCACTATGACGATCCTTTCAAAGATCTCCCGTGCCCCATTTTCAGTCCACATGGTAGGGGAGAGGCTGCCCTCACCCCGCCCCCCGCAGCTGCAGAAGCAGACACGACACGAGTCAGGTCCAGCTACTAGAATGTTCCATCCCCCTGGGCACAGAGATTGGCTCAAGAATGGACATATGTGCAAAGGAAGCACAAAACTCATACTCTAAAAACTACAAAACATTGTTAAAAGACTTAAAGATGACCTAAAAAATGGAAAAGCATCCCACATTGTTATAAAAATAACAGTATCCCTCAAACTGATCACAGATTCAGTGTAATGCCTTACCAAAATCCCAGTTGCTGTTTTTTAAAAAACAATATTTATAAGCTTAGTCTAAAATTCATATGGAAATTTCAGGGACCCAGAGTAGCCAAGCTAACCTTGAAAAAACAACCAAGGTGGAGGAAGCACTTCTCAATTCTAAAACCTACTACAAAAGCGGCAGCCATTAGGACAGAATGGTAATGGTGTAAGGATAGATATTTAGTTCAATGGAAAAGAACTTCACATCCAGAAATAAGCTCTCACATTCATGGTCAAGTGATTCTCCACAAGGATTCCAAGACAATGTGACGGGGGAAAGAATGGCCTTTTCAACAAACAGTGCTGTGACATATGGATATCCACGTGTAAAAAGGGAAGTTGGACCTCTTCCTTGATAACATACAGAAAATACCTCAAAGGAGTCCCAGAACTAAATCTAAGTGCTGAAACTGCAAAACTGTTTTAGGGAAAGCTTTCTTAATAGATATCAGAAAGCCTAAGGAACAAAAGAAAAAATAAGTGCATTAGACTTCATCAATATGAATGAAACCTTAGGTTCTGCAAAAGACATTATCAAGAAAGTGAAAAGACAACTCATAGAATGAGAACAAGTATTTGTTAATGATATACTTGATAAGGTACTTATATCCTGAATATACAAAAAACACACTCAACAATAAAAACACAACCCAATTTTAAAATGGGCAAAGGATCTGGATAGATATTTTCCCAAAGATATACAAGCGGCCAATAAACACACAAAAAGATGTTCAATCAGTATCATTTGTCATTAGGGAAACACAAATGGAAACCACCATGTGACATCACTTCACACACACACACACACACACACACACACACACACACACACAGGCAATAACAAACATTGCTAAGAATGTGATGAACTTAGAATCCTCATATCTTGCTGATGGGAATAGAAAATGGCGCAGCTACTTTGGAAAACAAAGTACTTTAAAATGCTAAACACACAGTTACCACATGACCGTACTTCACTCCTAGATGGAATGAAATCAACAAAAGAATGAAATTAAAGGAAAAGAGAAGCGTGTGTCCACACGGAAGAGTGCACACAAATGTCCATGGCAGAATGACTGGCTAACAGTCAAAACCTGGAAACAACCTACATGCCCATCAACACACCACTAGATAAACAACCTGTGGTCTCCCTATATAATGGAATAGCACTTGGCAGTTCTGACACAAACTGCAACATGGGGGAAACAATCTGCTTTTGTGAGGTCACAAAGGACTAGTCTATGAATCCATTTATACGAAATTTTCAGAATAGACAAATCTGTAGATACAAAAAGTAGATTATGGCTGTTGAAAACACCATCAGGGCACATAACCCGGAAAGACCAGTGAAATGTACTCCCAGACTCTGCTGAAACTACCAGGAAAGCCAGTGCTTCTCTCCGAGCTGCCATCGGGGTGACACACTCCTGGAACTGCCAGAGGCTCTTGCTTGGAGAAAGCCTGTCTGAGAAAGAAGCCAGCATAGAGGAAAACAAAGGAGAAAGGGAAGGAGAGAGAGAGAGATACCAAGTTCGGACGAGATCATGTGAGCCCTGGAGCCAGCTATGCCTGAAGCTACAATCCATTCCTGCTCTTTTCAATCACGGAAACACATTCCTCCCATGACTTCAGCATGGGAGGATTTTAGCTCAGTTCCTCAGTGAAACTGTGATTCGCCCTTGGCATCCTCCACTCACTGTTCAGGTCACAGACCACCCCCCTCAACCTTCACAGGACTTCCCACCCACCCTGGAGCCCTCCTGCCCAATACCCCACCTTTCCCAGGGCACAAGCTTCTCTGAAAATCCTCTCCCTCCTGCCAGCAGCGCCCCCTCAACCCCACCTCACAGAACCTCCTTTTCAGCCAGAGACGCTTTCCCTACCCGGAACGCACCTGGAGCAGGGCTCTATAACTCAGCTGCTTAAAAATAAACACGAGCTGTGTTATTTCCAACAAGTTTTCCCACCCTATTAATTATTTATCTAGCACCTGCTTCACAAAAAAGGAACTTGGCAGGGAAGGCATAGGGAGAAGAGTCTGGAAAGAGCAAGGCAGCCAGAAACAGTGGTGGTGCCCTGGCTGGGAGCCACGTGATGTGTGTGTGGGGGGTCCCCAGGGAGGGTCACCACCAGGTCTCTGTATGGCCTTGATGAAGCCTACCGGCCCCTAATCAGAACTGTGTTCTTAAATGCATGAAGCAAGATACATGGATTTAGAAAGAAAAGCGCTTATAAAAAGGTGATAAAGCAATACAAGTACTTCCCTGCTGAGGCCTGAGATAACAAGATGTAGTGGCAGCTCTGACCACCACTGAAATTCCAAGGTAGTGATAAGCATGGAAGGTATTTGCAGCCATCCGAGGTAACTGTCATATGATGCAAAAATATGCAAGACTGATTTCTATTGTGTGCAGACAAAGTCACAGGTATTAGGAGTACTGTTATGGTTTGTGGCCCAAGTTCATGTTTGAAGTTCATGTTATAATTAGATGTTAGGGAAAATAAAAGTGTAAGAATAAGAACTCTAAAATAAGACCCAGGGGCCAGATCAGACTGAGTCCCAAGCAGGCCTCTCTGGAATGGTGCACTGTCTCTGTGGGGAGGTGAGGAGGGTGGCCAGGAAAGCCAGGACGTGGGCCAGCTACCACCAACAGTGGCTTCCGAGCACCTGGTGTGGACCAGGCTATGTTCTTGGCCTGTCCCCTGAACTTCCTTACTGAACCCTCACAGCAGCCTCAAGCAGGAGCTGCCAGAATTATATGTAAACTATATGTACATAAGAGGGCACCAAGGCACAGCAACATGACATGCTGGGGTACACTGGTGTCAGGATTCAAACCGAAGTACTCTGACCCCAGGACCCAGGTCCTTCTCCAGTACCTCCCACTCCCTGCTCCCCTATCCCCACCAGAGTCCCAAAAGAGGTCAAAGCACAGAGGAGGCAAAGAAAGCTGAGTCAGACTTAATTTTGAGCGAGGTACCTCTCTTCCAAGCCTTGCACATCTGTGTGGAACATGCATTGTGCCTGGGTCAGAGGCAGTCCCGAGCCCGGAGCAAAGCTCTGGCTCTGAGTTTGTACCAAGAACACCTTTCCATTCCACTAAGATGAAAGGCTGTGTGAGCCAGGCAGAGAGAGCACGGGTCTGGCCCCATATCCGGTGTGGAACTGCATGCAGGCTCCTCTTGTCTGGAACGCACCTCCTAGGCTGTTGGCCAGTACAACATTGCACAGCCTCCACATTTCAGTGTAAACGTGCCTACCTGGATTCCACCACTACATCAGGTCTCCTGTGTTACAGCTTCCTGCATAGAAACTTGGCATGTGAAGCTTACTCATGGTTTATTTGTTTAATGTGTCTCTGCTAAACCAGAAGTACCAAGAGGGCAGGACCCACGTCTGTCTTTCTCTACCATCACACAACTGTGTGAATTAAATACATATCAGTGGATATCATACAGGAAGAAAAGAAAACAAAGCAACACGAGACTGAGCCAGCTGGCTGCCGGGAGCTTCCTGTTTCAGCCCTGAAGGTGGAGACCGGACACGGGCACATCCTGATGTACCAACTAAACACAGGGTGACTCTGCCCACTGACAGGTGTGTCATCAAGCCCGACTGCCTGATGACCTGAGCAGCGAGGGGATAGGGGACAGCAGGATAAGAAGGAGATGGGCAAGTGTGTTGTTCCAAGGGTCCAGGTCAGGTAAGAATACAAAAGTAACATGGAACAGTGTGCTTTGTTAACTTCTCGGTGTACACAACTCACCTGCATGTGACATGCAGATTCTGATTCAGTAGAACTGGGGTGGGGTCTGAGATTCTGCATTCCTAAACACTCTCATGGGAGACTGATGCTGCCCATCCAAAGGCAAGATCTTAAAGAATAGATAGAAGACAGAAATGTAAAAGCTTTTGTGGAGGTCCTGTTTGATACTGTTACTCTCAAGCCAGATTTGGACTGGAAAGCCTGGCACCAACTCATAAAAATATCCACCCCTGTGTTCTTTGCTCCTCTGCCTAAGAGCACAAGATTGAGAGCGAATGAGCCTGCGGAGATAATCAAGTTGTGGACTCATCAGAGTTTGAGTCCTGGCTTTCTGAACACCTCACCATGCAATCCTAGGCAAGTAATTTCCTCCTCCTGGGCCTCTGGTCAGCGTCCCCTCTCACTGGTCTGCAGACTAGCTGTGCCAGCATCATCCAAGAAATTTTTAAAAAATACTCCAGGGCTTTGCCCATAGAGATTCTAGTTCATCAGATCTGGGGTGTGGTCTGAGCATCTCAATTTGTTTAAACCCTGTGATTCAGATCTGCATTCAGAGCAGGAAACCATGAGACAAAGGGCCGCTGAGGTGGAACTGTCCGTGGTGCTGACCAGTGGCTTGTAGTCTAAATACAGACTTTCAGTACCTGAGAGGCGATAATTTACTGCATTGTTTGAGAATCTGGAAAAGAGGCAGACATTTTCGTTCTGCTTAGGTACTGGCATTATTGGCATATCCATCAGTCACCTGTAGCACAGCAGTGAAGACTAACCCATTGGAAAAGGGAAAACAGTTATGTCCAATTATTTCCAAAATCAATGCATCGGAGGTATCTGCAACAGTCCCCTAAGCCAAAGTGAAAGGCTTGATTTACGGCTCTCCAGGCCTGCCTGCACACTAATGGTATGACTGAGGGGGAAGCCCCACACAGCAAAACCATTTCTTATTTGTTGCTGTAGTTTGAAGAATGCCTACACGAAACTCCAGTTTGTGCGTTCTGTGGGGATTTCCCACCGTGGGAGGGAGGAATGAACAGAGGGTGAAGGGGGAGCGGAGATAAAAGGTGGAAATGAAGAGTAAGCAGAATGCCTGATCTGCCTGGCTAGCTCATTTTTCTAGCTTCCCACAAAGATTTATGCACCTGTCCACAACACACTACAGATCCATTACCCAGCACACAGAGCCACTTCCAACGTCAAACAGCAGAAGGTCAGGCACAAATGATAGTTCAGTGCTAGCTGAAAAGCCATCACCTCTCTATCTTTACCCTTGTCTTGCAGAAGGAGCTGAGTAATTGTACTCTGGTTGGCAGCAGTGAGAAAAGAAAAGTTTTTAAATAAATTTGGAGGTCAAAGAAATTCCATACTGTTCACTTCATAACTTAATCCCCCCGCCATGGCCTTTTGGGACAGTTGTAAAGTCAAATCTCTTACCTACTGTTACTTAGAGATTGTGAGAAATTGCCTCTGTGTCTGGTTAAGTATACCTTGTCTGTCTTCCTGTAGCAAACACTGAGCCCTAAATGTGACTGACTGACTGATTGACAGATAGATAGATAGATATAGATGAGGCCTAGATGCAACTAGACCCTTAACTATTTAGCTTCCAGCTGTCTTCTCAGTGGCTGGCACATAGTAGGTGTTCAAGGAAGATTTCCTGAATAAAGGGAGGTGTAAGTGAATGATGTTCCCTTTGGGATGTTTGTAGCCCTCTGAGGTTTCTCTGGGCTATTCTCTCCTACTGACATTTAACTTCCATACTGCTTTCCAAGGGAGTTTTTTTTTTTTTTAATGCAAAACCATCTTTTAAAACCAAGTAATTTGTTTTCAGGGTAAAAATCCTGACTCCTCAGCTGAGCATGCAAGGTAATTGTCCCTGCCTAGCTCTTCGGAGTGACCCCCTCACATGCCACACACTGTGTCACGTACATCCGGTACATGTAGTACCTGCCATTTGCTCAGGAGGCATCACTGGCCTGAGGGGGTAGAGCCGCTCCATAAACTCTGCCCCCCAAAGTGCGGTTTCCTTTGCCTGGAATCCCCATCTCACTCAGCAGCTGGATCCTGCTCAGCCTTTGGGGCTCATTTCAGGTATTACCTCTACCCCGAAGTTTTCTCTGTGTCTCTACTTCCCTTCTCCATCCAGCCACCCTACCCCCAGCCTCTGCTCCCAACCCAGGCTGGCTCCCCCAGTTTGTCCTACTCAGCACCCAGGCCCTTTTTTTTCCTGGTGGCAGCACTATAATCTTCCCTTGGAGATGAATCTTTCTCACTCTCAAACCACGGCTTTGAGATGGGACTGATTCCGCCCCTTGACCCAGGGCTGAGCACATGATCTGGCCAATCATAGTCATTATTACTGGTATTAAGACAGGCACAGGACTCAGGCTGGGCCAGTGAGCATCAGCGCTGAGACTGAACTACTGGGAAAGAGATATACTCTTTCTGCCAGAGCTGCCATGGGAATACGGAGAAAGCCGAGAGGTATGTGGCTGTTGCTGCCACGAAAGGGGTGCCTACTGAGAACACAGCCAGCTCAAGGAAAAAGGCAAGTAGAGACAGAAAGAGACAGGCAGACAAGTAAGAAGCAAGTAAGTAAGTGAGCAAAGGAAAAAGAGAGTGGCTGAGCTAATGACATCATATGATGTCACTGAACTCCGGGGTCCAGCCATTCCTGAAGTGAGACCTAAACTTCTCAGTTACACAAGACAATTAATTCTCTTTTTAGAGAAAAAATAGTGATTCTGGTTTTTGTATTTGCAGTGGAAAGCATCCTAGATGATATACTGTTCCCTGTGCTCCCACAGAACCCTGATTTAATCTCCCCCAAGCACCTACTGGGGGAGATCTACCAACTGCCCTACTGGATTGTGAACTCCCAGAGGGCAAGAAACATCTCATGTGCCTCAGTAGCCCCAAGACTTCTTGTATGGTAAATACCCAAAAGGATTTTTAAAATTAAAAAACAGTTAAAGGTATGTCTATCTGGGAAGAAACATTTACCTGAGAATAATGGAGATTTCCATTTACTTCATAATACTTTCATGGCCTTTCTGGTAAGAGCTCTTAGACTCCTCAGGTTCTTGGCCATTGCTATGAGAATACCTCTACCCTCCTGAATACTTGTGTTTCAGTTCTTCAAAGCTGGAGATCCTGGAGGTAATAAAAGTGGCAGGTCCACAGTTTTGAGAAGGCACATAGCCCAGGGTCCAACTACTGCTGCACCTTATTCACCTGAACCTCAACTGAGGCCAAAGTCATTGCTGCAACCCTATGGTTCCCTGGTGAGGGACTGGAGCACTGGGCCATAAAGAATCCAACACACACCCGAGCTCATCAATTTGTCATGCTTCTGCACCTCTGCCGATGCTTGCCCTCTAATGGAAACATCCTTCCCCATCTTCTCTACTAATCCTTCAAAGCTCAGATGAAAAAACCATTCCCCTCCAGTGAGTCTACCCTCAATTTCAGGGGTGACAAATTCAAAAGCCTTCAGAGACAAGGCAGTGAGAGAGGCAGGGCAGACTGGTGACCCAGGGCGCACGTGCCCCATGTTAAGGGCCAGCCCCCAGTCAGCTTGTGCCAGCTGCTGCCGCAAGGAAATCTGAGATCAAGGGAAGGACCAGCGTCCCCTTGCTGGGGAATGTGTGGGCTCCAAGCTGCAGCCAGGGGTCTATTATTTTGCTATCGTTGTTACTGTCATCACCATTCAGCACTTACCTCAGGCGGCATATGGTCTGTAGGCTGCCAGCTGACCGCCTCTGAGCTGGGGCTTTGCCCATGGTGTGAGTACAGGACCATCACAGCACAGGTTATAGTCACCTACGCGTGTATCTGTCTTTTCTGCAGGCCCCTGTCTCTGGTAAGAACCCACATCTCCAGGTCTGCTAATTACTCTCTCTCAGTCCTTTGTGGGTCTACACTAACCCAAACCTGTTTTGGGCACCAGGTATAGACAGTCTGCCCATGCCCTACTTCCCTGCTATCAAGCCCCATTCTCCACAGGGCAGCAATGTCTCCAAAACACAAATCACATCTTGTCATTCCTCTGCTTTGAATCCTTCAATGGCTCCCCCTCCACCTGCCATGTTTAAATGAGTAACTATAGCTGATGCTATGAAGGGCAAAAACAAGGGGCCAGGGGCGCCCATTGTGGGGGAGCTGGGGGGTCAATTATGCTGGACAGTTGGGAAACGGTTCTCTGAGGAGGTAGCGTTTAAGCTGAAGCCGAACAGATGAGAAAGACCCCGCCACAGGGCAGGTGGAGGATGCAATATTCTAGAAAGAATTGTATAAGCAAAGCCCCAGAGGCAAGAAAGAGCTTGAGGGCTCAAGATCTAAGAGGTTGGCACGCACAGTGGCAGGAGGGGACGCAGGGGTAATAACTCCGCGGCCACCAGGAGGCTGGCGGGATGAAATGAGTGTGCAAAGTCCTTGACGCCCCGCCTGGCCTGTAGTTAGCACTCAATAAATAGTCACCATTCTCAGGAAGGATGGCAGTGCTGATGTGAAGAAGGGTTTGTTTATTTCCCGCTGCTGGGAAGAAGGCTGCCCAGTTCACAAGGGAGAGCTAAAAGCCAGCATCAAGGGCTCCTTTATAATACAAAACCGTTCCATTTCCATGAGCTTATGAGAATCAGGCACTTAACTCAAAAAAGCTTCTAAACTCATTATAAAAAAGAACTTCACTTTTCCTCCGAAGGGGGAAGAGCTGAGAAATTAAACAATGAGGAAGTTCCAAGGGAGCGTTGAGGCTTAACGGAGCTGGTAACTGGCAGGAAGAGTCCCGAAGCAGCAGAGGAAATTGTGCCCAACACTCAATGGATGCTCAAAGCTTTCGGGGCCTCATGTGAGAGAGAGGAGCCGGGGAGTGGGTTTACTCCGGGTCCACATGAAAGAACACAATCCAGGGCTTAGTGTTCTCTCATTCAAATACCCACTGATGTCGCCTTCCCCAATCACGACACCACCCCAGCATCCGGCTGTGTGAAGGACAATAAGAATTGTCGCTCCTCTGGAAAATCAGTCCAGCAAGGCAAGGCAGCATTTAGCGTATGCACTAAAGCATTACTGGGGGGTGGCAGAGGTGTGGAGGGAAGAGGAGGCACACGGATGGAGAGGCAGGGCAGCAAGAGGGGTTTCTTGGAGGAGGCAGCAAGAGTTACGTGGTTTTAAAGGCATGCACAAAGGCTGGCATCAGGAAAACATAAGGAGATGCTAAAATCAGTATGACAGAAACTTCAGAGTAATAACCCCAAAACACACATAGACAAGAAAGGGAAGGGGATATCTGAATGGCCAGAACACATGAAGGATTCGTCAGCCTCGTCAGTGATCAGGCAAACGGGCATTATGACCACAAGGAGCTGATGCTCTGTGCACGTTGTGTTAGCAAAACATAAATAAGTTGCAAGTCTAATGATGCCAAGTGTCGCTGAGAACGTGAAACAATGGGAATAGGGTCCCCGTGGTTGGGAGTGAACAACTGGCACCACTCCCTCGGAAAGCAACCTGTCAGGAAAGGCGAAGGCAGGGAGGTGCACAGAGTTTGCTGCTGCATTCATCAGTGCATGACTAAGAGAAACGGAGTACAAACATGTGCGCCAGGGGATGGGCACCGGGGGGCTCACCGCAACACTGGGGGAACAGAAGAGAACTGTGAAGGGAACAGAAGAGAACTGTGAATGCTCTAACTGCTCGTCAAAGGGCGAATAAATAAATACAACACTGAATGTCACTCAAAAGAATGTCAGTAAGTATAGCAGTTAAACAATTAGAATGCTATGCATCTGAATGTATCCATCTCATAAAGGTAGTATTGGGGAAAAAGACAAGGTATGTATTTTTCATACAAGAGGGATACACAGACATGAAGGACAGAAAACAACTCCATAGAACCGTTCCCTCGGGGGGGGGGGGGAAGTGACGGTAAAGAGGACAAAATGTGAACAGCTGTCAATTCTAGGTGGTGGGGATATAGGGGCCTGGTACCTTATTCTTTGCATTACCCCCCCTTTAAGAAATCACCGCGGTGTGACCGCTTTGGAAACTCTTTGGCACTGTCTACCGAAGTTGGGATACGTGTCCTGTGATCCAGCAACTCCCTTCCCTTGTCTGGACCCGCAGAAACCAGCACCTTCTGCCACAAGACGGCATATACAACAGTGTTAATTACAGCAGACATGTCACTGAGTCAAAGTGGAAGCCACCCAACATCATTGAAGGAGGGGATAAACTGTGCTTCATCCACACAATGGAGCTCTACATGACAAGGAAAAAACTAGAACAACTGTTACCTGGAACAATGTGGTTGAATCTCACAGATGTAGCGTTGACAGAAGCCAGACACAAAGGAGTCCATGCTCTGTGGTGCCATTTACATCAAGTCCTATCATGGGCCAAACCAATCTTCGGACTAGATAAGAGGAAGATGGTGGCCACACTGGCGGGGTGATGGGAGGAGGCTTAGATGTGCCTCCCGGTGTCTGTGCTGTTCATGCAGCTATGCTCGTTTTGTGCAAATCCGTCATCTACACATGAAGATTGGAGGCATTTATAACTCAATTTTCAAAATGATTTTAAAAAAGAGGAGAAAGAACACACGCACCCCACTCTACCAAAGAGAAGAGTGAAGAGGGGAGGAAGGACGGGAAGAAAGAAGAGCCAAGCCTGGTCAGGTCAGAGCACGAATTACACAAGAATGGAAACCAAATCGGCGAGCCTGCTCTGCGACATAGTTTTTTAAGCTAGCAGTTGAGAGTTCAGAATGTGCCGGGTGGATTATCTCAAGATCCCATGATGCAAACACCCACAACCAACGTGACAGCTGAGACAGCTGTGTATCATGGAGGTTGGGTGGCAGGCGGAGGTCATGCAGCCAGCCTGTACCAGAGACCGGGTCTGATGTGAGGCCGGTGAGATGCCAAAGCCCAGCCTCTCAACCTCTGTCTCGCAGGCCTTCTAAAAATGCAAATGGGCTGTGAGCACGTTGAGGGAAGGGTGCAACGTCCTCCACACACAAGGGATTCTGGAACCCCACAGATCAACAGGGGCGACTTGAGAAACTAAAAATGTCTTTCTCTAGCTCGCTGAGGATGAACCAAGATTGCAATACACAGTTCGCAAACATTAATAGCAGTACTGAGGAGGGAAATAGCAATTATTCTCAATTATTCAAGATGCAAGTAAGAGCTGACAAGTACTCTTCTAGGCTGTGATTTTAATCAGTTGTCCAAAACTGTGAGGGGAAAATAACAGATAGAACATGGGCTAAGTACATTCTGAAGGCCTTCAGAGCTAGGAGGAGGGATTAAATAATGACCTACAAGTAATTTAACAGCCCCAGAAATATTGTGGATAACACTTCATGCCCAGTGGAGAATCAAGAGCCTTGTAATTCACATCAGGTTCCAAACTAGTGGGTTCACCGCTGCTGCATCAGAGGCCTTGAGCTCGGCCTGAGATGGGCTAAGTCCCAGGAGGTGGCCAAGTCCGGCTGGTGAACTGGGAAGGCCAGACCCAAGGTGTGTTAAGTGACTCACGTTTTTCACCAGGCATGGAGAATGCCAATATTCTCAGAGCTGTGTCCACATCCAGTGGGTCAGCGAGGCCTGAGCACCTTTCTCTGAAAATGACCAAAGACCTCTACATTCAGAGGAAAGAAGGAGTGGAGGAGAAAGGGAACCGGGAACTGCACAACACTGGTGTCGCTCAGTCTCAGCTTGGGTTCTTGTGTTCATCAAACACGTCTCGCTCAGTTCCTACCATGTGCCCCACACCGCGTGAGATGCTGGAAAGACCCAGTCCCGGCAGGCCGGGGGCAGCTCCACTTCCATGGGGTTGGTGCAGAGCCAGAGGGGTGCATCAAGTAGCCGTGAAGGAGTCTGAGAAAGGGAGCTGAGGAGGGGCAGCCAACACTCTGAGTCTGGGGGAGGCTTCCGGGATGGGCAGGGGGCTGCAAGGAGTGTGGCCCGAGATCACGGAAAAGCTCAGCTTGGACTCGGCCTCTCCACGTGCTACATGCAGAAAACACGCAGGATGCGAACAGAGCACCAAATACACTTCCAGCTGCTGCCTCTGGGCTTTTGGTTTGTAAACTGACCTTGATTGTTTTTTATTGGATTTTAATTTGGTATTACAGAGAAGTACTCCCCGGGAGCCCCCCCTTTATTAAATACATATGCACATTTGCCTACGTGTGCATCCACACGCTCCAAGCCCAAGGCTCCTCGATGTCTCTCTCCCGAGACTGTCTCTGGCAAGATGATTTTAGCAACTGCTTTCCTGGAAAATATCTTAAGAGGCTTTTACTGTACTAAAGAGTAACACACATGTGTGATGTCTAATGAGCCCAATGCCACCCTTCTTCTCGCTTAACGCATTTGGTACCAAGACTACACACACAGTGGCTGGCAGAATGTCAAATGAGAAACAAGCTGGAGTTTACGGCTTCATTCGATTGGAGCTTCTTTTTTCTCCCAGATTTGTACAGTCTTCCGGATCCTCTTGCGCAGAATGGGATTTCTGGCAGAATCCCCTGAGGCTCTGCGTCTCCATGCAGAGTTGTAATCGCGTGTTCCTTCTGCGTTGCCCCCTTCCAGATCTGGGGGTGGTTTGACAGAGCTGCTTCACCGAGGCGCAAGTGGTACACTGGCATCAGCGGGCATCTGACTCAGTCCCTGATGGAGGCCACAGGGCCTTGGGCAGCATGCTTAGAGCCTCCGAGCCCAGCTCCCTCATCCCTGAAATATCTTCTATGGGACGTGACAAGAATGTGACAGTGAAGGAATGAAGACACAGTCCCCATGGTGCACACGGGCTGGCACGTGATGGCTGGTATTACTGTATACAGAAACACGGGCTGTGAAAATTCTGGAAGGACCACTTATGTCAGGCTCACCCACTGCAAACTCTGCGATGAGGACGTGCTCATGGGTCGGCTTCTGCCTCCCTGCCAGACAGCACACCCCTTTAACAGACACATACACAGCACTGATGCTGTGTGGACGCTGCCGGGAGTACTTTACCAATGTCACCACCCTAAGTTCTCAGAGCAACACAAGAGAGAAGTGGTATGTGGAGGATACACTGAGGCAGAGACTGACCGAGGACCCTGCCTGATGCCTCTCATCTAGCGAAGCAGTAGAAACCTTATTCTTTCTGTGTTTGACGGTCAGAGTTGGCAAAGTCCTGGTGAATGAATAAATGGCCAAACAGATGAGTGACTACCCCTCCAGACAATGGTTTGCGAGGAAAGTGTAGACAAGCCTGCAGATCAACTGTGAGGGTGGCAGTTCCTAGGTGTACCGACGACGGCCCCCGAGTCAGGCAGAGTAGGCTGTGGGTGAGGGAGGTGGATCCAGAGGGAAAGGCAGATTTCTACATCACTGGGTTGAGGAAGTGACTTATGGGAGTCAATGTCAATCTACATCCATAGCACCCTCCATCGTGCTCTGCAGATGCCTTTGTGCTGGGGGACTGGGAGACCGTCCGCCTGGATCCACTTATCACCTTGATGCTGCTGAGCGAGATGGCCTCGGTTAAATCACTTTACCTCCCTGGCCTCCCTCTCCCCATTTGTAAGTACCTATCCCCCAGGCAAGGAAAGAGAGCCCTGAAGTAGACAGAGAAACATCCTCAAGCCCACCAAGTTGCCCCGCCCCAGCCCCTGTGAATATGCTACCCTACATGGCAAAGGGGTCTCTGCAAAGGTGACTAAAATGATTAGAAGGTCACATGTTAAGATGGGGAGATTATCCTGGGTTATCCGGGTGTGCCCAATCTAAGCACACTCCTTCAAAGCAGAGACGCTTTGCCCACTGCGGTCAGAGATGTTACTACGCAAGAATGGGCACAGAGGTGGAGCACTCAAGATGGAGGGAGAGCCAAGGCAGCTGGGAAGCTTCCAGAAGCTGGAAAAGGCGAGGAAAGGGATTCTCCTCTAGAGTCTGGGGAAAGAGATGCCGCCCTTGCTGACATCATGGCTTCAACCCACGAACACCCGTGTCTACTCCCAACCTCCTCAACTCAAAGGTAAACACAATACATTGTGTTGTTTAAAGCCACTAGATTTGTGGTAACTTCTCGGGGCAGCGATATGAAGCTAACACGGGGCACATAGAAGGAAAGCATACCCCGGAATGGAGCCGCTTTCCCGCTGGTAAGATCTGTCACCTGCCTGTGCAGAAGGCAGCCCTGCTCACCAGCCCCCTCCAGAGCGCACTAGGGACCCTCGTTCCCTAGTTCACAGGATCCTTCTGCGAAGACCAATTTACTAGTCTTTCTCCCCACAAGGTCACGAACTTTGTGAGGGCAGAGATCTTACTTTGGACAATCTTTGTCCCCCTGGCACCTAGCATGACAGCCCTATAGTCCAGAAGTGTTTCTAAGTGGAAAAATTGAGCACCTTCAACACTGCTCCAGACACCAACTTGTTCTCACCACTGCGAGTACCTTCCACTGGGAGCCTGACACCCTCAGGCTGCATTTAGGTCTGCGCCTCGCAGCTGCACAGGTGCTTTCCATGGCCCAGTGAGTGAGGGCCGGTTCCCCCAGCACACACTGGTCTATGTGTTTTTAACGAGAATTTTGACGTATAATTTGTCCAACAAGTTGAATTACCCACGGCTCTGGAGAAAGTGAAAAGAACTGCCTAAAGAACTTTCAGAGGCTGACTCCATTACCCTGAGAAGGAATGACGGCCTCTCAAATCTATTTCTCACTGAGCTATAATGCAGACTTGCAGTAGCGTCATCAAAAATGAGTCCTTTTCTTAACCCCTCATGCTGGCCGAATCCATCTGCACAAGGAGGCTTGCCAGTCAACTCCCCCGGACCGTTAGAGAGCCACCTTTCTGCTCTGCAAAGGCTTGCCAGCCTCTGGCCTGTTCTGAAAAAGCACCTCCCCAGTCACCCCCAAAGTTATTTTACCCTCTTGGGCAATCCAGATTTTTTTTTTTTAACTTGTGCCAAGACCCTGCAACATGAAGAAGAAAATAACAGGGAAACTTTTCCATTTAATGTCTGTTCACTTATTGCTTAATTCAGGCCACGGGCATCTCCGGGGGGCCAGGAGCTATTCCAGGAGCTGGGGAGAGAGCAGGGAACAGACCAAGGCCATGTTGTCAGGGGCTTCCATTCCAGGGCCGACACACAATATTGCTCAAGGTCACAAATCAATCACTGCGAGTGATGCTATGTGCTAGGGGAACAATTCAAGCAGACTAATGCACAGAAGAGTGACTCAGGGGGCAGCAGTGATGAGGGCAGTCGGCAGTGAGATCTAATGACCTGCAGGGTCTGTCCACGCAGAGATGGGAGGAGCCAATTCATGCAGAGGGAACAGCAGATGCAAAGGCCACAAGGCAAGAACAGCGTGGAAGTCTTAGGAGGTCAGTGTGGCTGGGTGGAGAGAGGGAGGATGGGACATGAGATAAGTTAGGGGAGGAGACAGGGGACAGGTCAGGGGACATCTCGAAGGTCATCAGGAGTCCTGAATCTAACTGCCATAGGTGTGACTAGAAGGGGGGTTTAAGCACCAATGACATCATCTGACGTGTGCCGTACAATCCTCACTGCGGCTCAGCATGGGGGGTGGATGGGAGTAGGCAAGAGTGAAAAAGGGCAGCCGTCTGCAAATGCCCACACCAGAGAGGACTGGGCTTGGGTGAGGATAACCCCAGTGGGGATGGAGGGAGGGACCTCAAACAGGACTCTGTGGAAGGAGACCCACAGGACCTGGCGTGCCCGTTTTGCGCTGGTGGGCTGGTGCTCTCCCATTATCCCCACCCTGCTCAGAAACGTGGCTCAAGACAAGTGCCCCCTTGCAGGGGTCATGAGAGCTGATGGTAAAACTCAAATTCTCCAAGGCATGTGGGAGGAGTGGACTCCTTTGCCACCTTGGCATTACACACGGCTGAGTCACTGGCTTTGGCCAGTGAAAAAGGAGTGGGGTTGACACATACCGTGCCTGGGCAGAAGCTTTAAGAGCCAGTGCATGATTTGCCCTTGTCCTTAGTTTCCTGGTGTCATGATGAGCAGAGCTCCCAGCCAGCCCACGATGGGTACAAAACATGAGCCAAAAATAAATCCTGGTTGGCTCAGGCGGCCAAGATCACGGAATCGTTACTTTAGCCTAACCAAGACTATCTCACAATGGATACAAGCCCCATGCCTGTAATATTTCAGTCTTAATGACTAACTTTAATACACAACTACAGTGGGTTGTCTGAATCAGCAACGAAGGAATACACATCAAGCGGTAGACTCAGGTTCAGGAAACTACCTCAACACAATTCAAGTCTGATGAGGTAGGCAAAGGCATGGGTAGCCCTAGTGAGTGCTCAGGGTATGTCTGATGCAACACAGGCACGGCATACTGAGGCACAAGAAATTCTTTGCTAAAGACAAATCCTGTATCCACAAACTATACAATGGGCTATTTTATCAACTTAAAAAAGGTCAAGCTGGGGCACCTGGGTGGCTCAGGAAATTAAGTGTCTGATTCTTCATTTTGGCTTAGGTCGCAATCTCCCGGTTCATGAGTGTGAGCTCCATGTTGGGCTCTGTGCTGAAGGCATGGAGCCTGCTTGGGATTCTCTCTCCCCTTTTCTTTCTGCCCTCTCCTGCTTTCTCTCACTTAAAAAATAACTCTAAGAAAAGGTCCAACTTGGGCGCATATCACATTTTAATTCTGTAACTGGCAGATAATAACGGTGGCAGTGTTGGGGAAATATCAGGCGAGGAAGACACTCATGACGAATTTGAAAAAGCTATAGTTAGTATTTCCTTAAATGCTGTCCAGGTCCATGGATTCCAGATGGAATCACTTAATGGGTCTAAGACTTAACAGTAGCAAGCCACGTGTAACTCAGTCTACACAAAGAAGTCATGTCTGAGTACCCTAATGGTACAAGTGGCAAGTGAGACCTTCCTAAAGTGACCTATCAAGGGAAAGATTCTACTGACGTTGAGTTTTCTGGACCAATTTAGAACGAAAACTTGCTAGAAAACTCACCCTCAGGGTACAAGGCACGTGTCTTGAGCCTGTAGGCCCAGGCGGGGCCAGTGCAGGCTCTGTCTCTTGTAACAGGGTTCTTCAGTAGCCTTTGCTGGACGTTGAAGTCCTGTCTGCTGACTTAATCTGCCCTTGACAATCAGATAAAGCCTCAGACCTGTCCTGAGCAGCGGCCAAAGTGCACTTTAGGGAAGTGGGGAACTCCTAGTGAGCCAAATGCAAAAGGAGACAGAAAATCAAAGGCCAACCAGCCAACTTGAAGGCAAAGGGCCTCACAGACTAGACTAGAGGCAGAGGGCCCATGACCGCTCACAGCTCTCAGGTCCACCCCTGACCGTGGGGAGGAGGACCAAAAACCTAGAGAAGAACCAGGCCAGGCCCACCGAGTTGGTATCTTTAATTCCCAGGCTCCTTCATTTGCAAATAGGGTTGTACCGGGGATGGGGGTGGAGGGTAGACAGGGTCTTACTGACACCGATTTCACAGGCAAGAGCCCTGCGCTGCTGAGTCAGTCCCAGAATTGACAAGGATGAGAGAATGTGAAACCAGGCTGGGGAGGGCGCACACAGTGGACAAAGTCACTGCATCCCTGCTCCTGGCTGCCAGTCTTGGTAGGTTAGTCTGGTCTTTTTTTTTTTTTTTTTTTTATTTCTAGGAGAGAGAGAGAGAGAGAGAGACAGCATGAGCAGGGGAGGGTGAGAGAGAGGGAGTCAAAGACTGAAACAGGCTCCAGGCTCTGAGCTGGCAGTCAGCACAGAGCCCGACGCGGGGCTCGAACCCACGAACCACGAGATCATGACCTAAGCGAAAGTCGGACGCTTAACCGACTAAGCCACCCAGATGCCCCAAGGTTTGTCTGGTCTTAAGCAAGTTTTGCGTAACTATGAGGCTTGCCTCGAGACCCAAGGTGGGAGGGGCTGCTTTGCTCTGCGGGGAAAGCATGTGGCACCGAGTGGCCCCCACAGATGCCTTATCCCATAACCAACGAATATTTTATACCTCAAATGGCAAAAGGGACTCTGCAGATGTGACTAAGAGTCCTGAGACTGATAACAGTGGCTCATCTGGGTGGACCCGCTGTCATCTCAAGGGTCCTTTTAAGAGGGAGATGAGTCAGAAAAGGAGATGGGACTATGTGACCGAAACTGAGGTCAGAGTCACGTGGTTGTTGGCTTTAAAGACAAGGAGGCCACAAGCTGAGGAATGCAGATAGGCTCTGGGAGCAAGAGAAGGAAAGGATTCTCCTCGGCAGCCTCCAAAAACAATCAGCCCCAGTGCCTCCTTGACTTTAGCCCCACAAGGCAGACTCTGGACCTCACCTCCAGGAGTGGAAGAAAATACATCTGTGTTTTTTAGACCACGAAACAGGTGCCACTTTGGTACAGCAGCCACGGGAGGTAAAAACACAATGTGAGGCACCTGGCCATTGGAACATCCCTGGCCCAGCCTTGTCCTAATTTCCTGTAGGGAGACAGAGCCAGGCCGAGCTCCCCAAGGTGGTCATGGAACGGCTACCACAGCAGAAAGCTTCCTGCAAGTGACAGTATCTTATGCTGATAATACAGGGCTTAGACAGAACTGTGTTTTATGACATTCTAAGGCATCTGGATGGGTCCCAAGATTTGTACGAGCCTGCAAGTCATTAGATTAAATCAGTGTATAATTCCCCCCGCTTTTCCCAAGAATTATTGTCCTCCTTGCTATGAACAAGTGTAGAATTTCTAAGTCTTCTGTTTTTATGGGCTCAACTCCCACTTATCTTCAGAAAAAAAAAATGGAATGACACATTTATTCTAGGCCTCAGATAAACTTGTTTTCTAACTGTTTAAATTAAGATCTAATGGACCCTGGTGTGATCAGGTTTCTAATCTAAAAGCACAGAAATCCATGAACATGTAAACCTAACAGGCAGTAATAAGTTTTCCTGGCAGAATTCCTGAGTTCAGAGTGGTTACCAAAACTTTTGCTCTGATCTTCTGCATGAGAAAGATCCAGGGAAGGCCCTTGCAAAGTGCCTCTTCAAGAGAGAAACTAGGAAATTCATCGCATATGGCATCTGCCACACGGCTGTGCTGGGGTGGCTGCAGCATGGTTCTCACACATAAGCACTACATAGCCCTCAACCCAGATTTCTGGGCCCCAGCTCGGAAGCTGGTATTTCAGCAGGTCTGTGGTGGGGCCTGGGAGGCGGGATTTATTTATTTACTTATTTTATTTAAATGTTTATTTTTGAGAGTGAGCAAGCAAGCCAAGGGCAGTGAAAGAGGGAGAGAGAGAGACAGAGACTCCCAAGACAGCTCTATACTGTCAGCACAGAGCCCAACGTGGGGCGTGAACCCACAAACCATGAGATCAGGAGCCAAAATCAAGAGTTGGACTCTTAAACCAATGAGCCACCCAGGAGCCCTAGGGAATCGGATTTCTAACGAGTTCCCAGGTGATGTGATGGTCGTCAGGTGCCACGCTGTGAGAACCACGGTAGGAGACGGTCCCTCCTACAAGGCCCAGTTTCTCACCTGTCCTCACTATGGTCATGAGCTTACCTCCTCTGGCTGAAGTGTCCCTGCCCAGCTCACCAGCCCCTGACTGCACACGGTCCCCTGCCAGGCTCAGAGCCAGGCGTCCTCCAGCGCGGCTACATGCTGGAGTCCTCCGTGCCCCTCCTCACTCCAGACCCTAACTCCTAATGTGAGGGAGGCACTAAGGTCTTAGTAGCTTTTAATGTTCCCCACGTGACTCTGAGTGTGGCCCGGATGGAGAACTGCTGCCCTAAGCAAACGTCAGGGATGACAAAATGACACCAAGTGGCTGAAGCAGGCAACCTGGGGCCCCCACGCGAGGCCTGGCCCATCTTCCCTGCCGCAGTGCAGGATGGTGTCCGGGAGACACTTCTGCATGAACAAGCAGTCGTCAGCTGGCAAGTGCGTGGAGGGGGAGCACCTCCTTTGTCCAGCGTGCCCGGATGAGCACCCGGAAACAGGTGATGCTGTTAAATCACTGATCTTCAAGAACCCTATATGGAAACAAGTATTTGGGGAACCCCACCCACATTCCTGAGTCCAAGTAAGTATGGATAAAAGCCAGAAAACATCTTTTTTTTTTTGGTCGAGAACAGACATGAGAAAACAGACCCATCAGCTACATAAAGCTGCCATCTTTCCTTATGAATAAAGTTTTACTGGCACATGGCCCCACCCATCCGTGTCCGTACCACCCGTGGCTGCCTTCACACTCCAGTGGTATAGCTGCGTATTGTCAGCTAAGGTAGTACGGTCTGCAAAGCCAAAAGCAGTTCCCCTCGGGCCCTTTAGCGGAACAGGCTTGCCGATGCCTGCCCTAGGGAGATGAGAAGGCGGACGCGAACAGAACGCAATGTGCCGTGGAATCAGAGGTGTTTTCTTTGTCCCTGCTTTTTCTCATATTTGCCAACTTCTGAACCCCGTGTCTACAGGGGCACGTGTGTGTTGATAAGGCGCTGGTGCATGAGCTGCCCGGTTCCCCGCGGTGACAGTACCTTGTTTCCAATGGCCTTCTTGGGTGGGAAGTTGTAGCCCCTCACTTGAGGGAACTTGTTCTGTAACTTGTGGTGCAAACCCCTGAACTCTGTGTACCGCCGATACACGTTCCACTCGTCATCTTTGATCCGGATGTAGACCTGGCAAGAAAGGCACAGAGAAGGAAAACGTCAACCTCTCTCCAAGCTCTTGTTACAAAGCAGGGGGAGAGGGGGCTGGGGATGCTCCACCCGTAAAAGCCGGCTCTGAGAGAAGCAGGGGCCACGGCCATCTCTAAGGCCACGGGATGCCCAGTGCCTGGCAAACTAGGGCCTCAGGGGTACTGGGTCAACAAAGGGGTCCAAGAAAGAACATGGCTGGCGGGTGACGGGAGGAACACGCTGTGTACCATTTCCCAGCATCGGCAGAGACGGGCAGTCCAGCTGGCCTCCAGGAGGGTCACACGCACACCGTGGCGTGACTGCTGCTGAAAACCCACACCCTCCCAGGCTACACGTCGCCACCTGTAAGATGGAGCTAACAGCACCTCGTCCCGAGGCGGCGCTGGGACACACAAGCAGTGCAGCTGTGACTGGGATGGCAGAGACCTCTCCCCAGAGGAGGGGAACCAATGTGGGGAGAGAGGAAGGGGCCACAGTTGACATCAACCCAACTGGATGGAAGGTCACATCCAGATGGGACACGCACAACAGAAGCACAAAACTTCTTTATTTTCAATCAAGATGGGACTCTCAAGAGAACATTCTGGGGGGTACACAATATAAGTGTTTCTTGAGCTCTTTATAGGCCCCCACACCTTCCAGGGACACACACCCATCACATCTCGAGGGAAAACTGAGGTGGGAGAGGGGGCAATGCATTTAAAAATACTACACAAGAACAGTCCAGAGAGTGAAGTTCCCAAAGAGAAATAGCTATTGTGATCGCCAATCAGTGAATGTCAATACACATCTCAAAACCTCTCATATAATGATAAACACAGGCATCTCTCATGTGAGCGCTAGATTCCGCCTCTGAATGGAAATCACCCAGTATTCCCAAGTCAGACATCATACATCTGAACCTGGGTAGGACGACCGCCAAGGTCTCTTGTAACACTCTTGTGAACAAGAAGAAGAATGGATGATTTAAGCCACAGAACTCAAACTAATGGGCGGAAGTTTCCAGTGGAATCAGACGGAGAAATGGAGCCCTGTCAAATTTGTTAGATGCCCCCATGATGAGATAGACAGTAAATATACTGGATGGCAGACAAAGGGATCTCAACTGGCCTGAGGGAGGGTCTAATCCAATGTGATGAAATTCAGAAAGATCAGTGTCCGGTTGTACAATACAATTCCAAAAACCAATGCCATAAATAAAAGATAGGGAAGCGCGGCACAGGAGTGGCCTGTGGGACAAAGACTTAAAGATTTCAGTAAATTTGAGCTAAGTAAATAATGTGGGACGGCCACCACAATATCTAGGTTATCTTTAGGACTCGTTAAAAAAAGGTAAAAAGGGGGCCGCCTGGGTGGCTCAGTCGGTTAGGCATCTGACTTCAGCTCAGGTCATGATCTCATGGCTTGTGAGTTGGAGCCCCATGTCGGGCTCTGTGCTGACAGCTCAGAGCCTGCAGCCTGCTTTGGATTCTGTGTCTCCCTTTCTTTCTCTCAAAAATTAAAAAAAATTTTTTTAAAAAAGGTATATGATAACTTCTGGGATAAGTAAGTTGAAATCCTTGCTCTGTTCTAGATCAACTAAAGCAACTTAGTTTGGTTTGGGTTGCCACCTATTAAAAGATGGGCTGTGTTCAAAAAGGCCCAGGTCACCTGCTACTCAAAGGGCCGCCCATGGGCCGGCAGCGTTGGCTTCGTGTGGGAGATGTTAGGAGCAGGATCTCCGGCTCCAGCCCAAATGTAGTGATCGGATCCAGAACCCAGGTGGTTCACACCACACACTCTAAATCTGAGAAACACGGGCCCTACGGGATGATGTGCAGCCAAATTATAGCAAAGAGGGCAGGCAGTGGAAGGCAGGAGTCTCAGGGTGGAGGGGGCCCAGAGCTCACCATTCCTGGAAAGGCTGTACAGGAAAAGGGGGACATGCTCTGAGGACCCACGGGAGCCAACTGTGAGCAGATACCAACTAGAGGAAGACTGACTTCTGGAGAGACAAAGGCTGCTGAGAGGAAAGGTTTCTTGGGACTGAGGGTCCCAGCAGTGGTAAGGTCACCCCGATGACGCAGGTGTGTGATTTATAGGAGTGAAGTGTACATGAGACCCCAAAAGTATCTGGAAGGGCCTGACTAGCAGGAGGAGAAAAGGGACTTGAGGCTTTCCCAATCTCTATAAACGGAGACATGATGAATCCACAAATAAACCTAGCCGAGCTCAGGGGAATTTCACACAGCACATTTGGGGCACTCGGTGAGGCCTCCCAGGGCACAGCAAGTGCTAGTTCCCACCCAGTATCCATTTCCCCTCACTATTTTGGGGGATAGCAATGTGTTCAGGGAATAAGAAAAATGTAACTACATTTTCCTGTCTGCCACACAGGTAAGAGTAGCTAATGAGATGTAAGCAAAAACCGCTGGGGCTTCTAAGGAAGTCCTGAGCAGAGGCCTGCCTCAGCCTACAGGGCCTTTTTACCTTCACCCACCTTTTTCTTTCTTTCCTACCGATGTGATGACCGGAGCACCAGCAGTCATTTTATGGTCACGTGATCATCTTCATTATGGAAGAAGACAGAAGGCACCGGGGGGTCTCTCATGACATTATGGAGCCACCACACTGATTCCTAGACTACCCACTCGGGTTTTTTTGTTTTGTTCTGTTTTGTTTTTTAACAAAAGAGAAATATTCATTTTGAATTTACTCAAGCTTAATGGTTTAGAGGTCTTTGTCCTGGTGGCTGAATGTAGTTCCCACCTGCCGTATCTCAAGTGGACTATGTCTGCTTGTAGTATATTGTTACACAAATCCAAGTATCCCCTAGTGAACATCAAGTTCAACTGCTTGCCCGATCATCACACACAAGGTTAGTTATCTAGAAGAGGAGAGGTAAACTATGGCCCATGAGCCAATTCCAGCCACATGCATTTGTTTACCTACTGTTTACAGCGCTGCTTTTGAAATAGAATGGCAGAATGGAGTGGTTCCAACAAGGACCATATGTCCTGCAAAGCTGAAAATATTTATTTTCTGGCCCTTTACAGAAAACACTTGCCAACCCTCTGATCTAGATACTCAGTCCTCATTATTGCTATTTTCCCACTGACATACCCAAGCTCTGGTATGGAAAAGGGGCAAGGCTTTCCAAATATTACCAGGCCCTGGGTGGGATGCATTAACCGTCTGGGACCCAGGAATCCATACTGTTCCAAAGCTTCCCTAGTGATTCTGATGCGTAGATGGTCTGAAAGCTTGTTTCCCCCCCAAATTCCTATGGTGAGATCCTAACCCCCAGTGCGATGGTGTTAGGAGGTGGGGCCTTTTGGAGTGATGATGTCATGAGGGTGTAGCCCTCACAAACGGGACCAGTGCCCTAAAAAGAGTGATCCCAAGAACTCCCCCAGCCCCCTGCCAAGGGAGGACACAGTGAGAAGATGCTGTCTATAAACCACAGAGTGGGTTCTCACTAGACACCAAACCTGCTCAACACCTTAACCTTGGACTCCCCAGCATCCAGACCATGAGGAATAAATGTCATCTAAGGCCCTCAGTCTACAGAAGATTGAAAGGCCTAAGGCAGAGGGCGATGTGGGGAATCGCCGAGGTCACACACAGACTCAGGTGTCAGGCACACCATGCCTCATCTCGGTAGGTGTCCTGGTCTATAAAATGGAATTTACTGACGGGTGCAGCTGCGCCTGGGTGGCACAGACACCCCCTGCTACCGGAGGAGGTGGGGGTCAATCTGGGGAAGGAGGGAGAGGCCAGGGTTGACATCAACCCAACTGGATGGAAGGTCACGTCCAGATAGGACAGGCACAACTGGGTCACAAAATTTCTTTATTTGCATCAGAATGTGACTCTCAAGGGGACATGCTGGGGGTACACAACGTCAGGGCTGTTTCCTCAGCTTTACACAGCCCTTAACACCTTCCAGAGACACAGCAACTATGCCGGAAGGGAAACGAGGAGAGAGGTCCACACATTTTTAAAAATCCCATGAGCTAAGAAGAGCCTAGAGTAAAACCTCCAATGACAAACAGCTGGTATCATCTTCCAGCAGTCAACGTCAACGCACATCTTAAACATCTCGAACGTGCGCTCGCTTCTGCAGCACATACGCTAAAAGAAATACAACTACCTCTAACGTAATGATAAAACAGGCAGCTCTAACATGAGGGACAAACTGTGACTCTAATTTTTTCAGAACACGTGCAAGAGCCACCTGCCTCATTCCACGGCAGTGCTGAGTCCCTCCCCGTTCTCCGATGGCCCCTCTCGGCCTTCCACGTGGGCGCCTCCTCTTCTGCCCACAGGCCAGATGCGGAAGTTTCCCCTTGCCACCCTCTCTCCCCACACGAGCACCCAACTCTCTGGTTTGCACAATGCATTCTTAGGCCAAATCTGGATTGCTAGCCTGGACTTCTGCTACCACTTTACCACGTGTGGTAGAGCGCATGACGTCTCCGTCTGATCCACTGACTGCCCTGCAAATCCGCTCCTCTGTCTTCCTGGGACCTGGCGCTCTCAGTGAACGGACCACCTTTGACCACTTCTGTTCGTTCACCCACATGTTCAAGGACTGAACAACAGGCCCACCCACCCCAGAGTTGATCCCGCCTGTGCCTAGGCCGCTGGAGGGTCTTCCGGCCACGCATTTCCCTCCATGCAATTCGTTTCCATCTGGCTGTTCCCACTCCCTCAGGGACTGTCCACGAGGAGTGCTCAGGCACCACAGACAGGTCTGGAGCAGGCGCGGCGGGCGGCCTCTCTGGGCTTGCACGGCACCTGCTTCACGGCACTATCTTACCTCACGCCTCACCACAGGCTGTTGCAAAGCCAGATTGTGCCCATTTGCTGGCATTTTTATTTTTATTTTTTATTTTTTTTTTATTTCTAGGAGAGAGAGAGAGACAGCGTGAACAGGGGAGGGTCAGAGAGAGAGGGAGTCACAGACTGAAACAGGCTCCAGGCTCTCAGCTGGCAGTCAGCAGAGCCCGAAGCGGGGCCCGAACCCACGTAACGCGAGATCATGACCTAAGCGAAAGTCGGATGCTTAACCGACTAAGCCACCCAGGCGCCCCGATTGCTGGCATTTTTAAAAACATTTTTTTAAGTGTTCGGATTAAAGGGAATGCGCTGTCTAGAAAGCATGCCCTGACCTTCCAACCTTCCCCTGGCTGTGTCCTCTGCCGTGGTGACAGGAAGCATCCAACAGCTCACAATGCCAGGGTTACAAAGGGTCTCTTCAACTGGGAGTGTGACCCTTCTTCGTTCAGGCCATAGGACAAATACCCCATCCCACCCAATGGCTCGTGGGACATCAGCTGGACTGAGGACAGACCCCCGAGGAGAGGGAAGACCATGTGCGTGATGACCGGGGAAGGAAGGGGGTCTGACATCACAATCATGTGGTGGGTGAGGACATGCAGCTTCTGGGGGTGCTTCAGAGCACAGACTGCAGCCCAGCTCCCCGAAACTCACCCTGGCTCAGCCAGACACCAGCTGTGTGACCTGAGGAAGCCCCTGGATGCCTCTGTGCCCAGCTTCCTCCTCTGCGGAATGAGGATGGTAACGCTACCACCCTCACTGGGTCTGAGGAGAATTATATATGTTCACACATGTAATAGGCTTAGAACAGAGTCTGGGACACAGATGTCAGCTGAGTGTTCAATAAACAAAAAGAAACTTATTGAGGAGGCTGCCACTGGGAAATGACAAAGATTTGGATTCCAGAAGTCTGGCACCTTCTGTAGCAGGATATTGCTGTGGCACTCCCAGCTCCTGCGACTCCCAGGAACCCCAAGCCCGTAGTGCCAGCAGATAGGAACGGAAGCTGGCAAGGAAGGTCCCTGCTCTATACCTCTGCGGCCCAAATGCCCCTTTTGTGGGCAGAGCACATGTCCTCAGAATGATCTCCTTGGTACCAGATGCTCCAATCATGCCTTCTCATTTACACCTCCTCCCTTTAAGAGTCTATTCCCGCCAGAATTATCTCAATGGTCCATCTTCAACAACACTGCTCTTAGCATCTGCAACTGGGAAACTTTCTCTGAAAATTATGTTGTCTTTCAATTACACTTAACCAAAATGTGCACTTATTTCACTGAAGAATTAAAAGTGCTTACGTCCAGAATTGTTGGGATTTGGTTTTAATTTTAAGGGCTCCCCCCTCCAAATTAGGTTTGATAGGCCTCAATTCCTTCTGCGTGAGTTGTGAAGATAATTCCTCTGAGGAATAACAAGAATTGACCTCTTCCAGCAAAAGCAAGTTCCCTTTTAAAGCAAGCAATAAAAAGCTACTTCAAGTCCAATCTCCACTCAGCAAAAGAAAATAAAATAGGAGGGTAATATCTCTGATCAGGAATCAGCTCTCTTCTCTGCTTTCAGAGAAAGTTTGAATCTTCTTTTCCACTGGGAAGAATTACCTTAGCGATGCCTGTGATAATGTGGGGTAAGAGGATAGGGGTGAGACCTCAGCCCCTCAATGAATCGAATGCAGAACAAACACTGTGTACACAGGACCTCCTGAAACACTTTATTTAGAAGATTAGTGACATGCGATGGAGCATTCCTCTCTGCCCCCTCTGTGCCCCTCTCATCAGTCAATGCCGCTCACCTTCTCTGCGGGGTACTCTCCTCCCTCTGGTTTCTTCACCTATTTTTGAACTTTATCTAAATGGACTCATATAGTACTCCTTCCTGTCTGGTTTCTTCCACTCCATACTGTGCGTGTGTGATACCTCCCTACTGTGGTGTACGGCACCCTTGGGTTCTCGCACGTGGCCATCAAGTACTTTCCACTGTAGGAAGGTTATCCCAGTTGGGGCTGTTCTAGGAGAGGCAGCCACAGGCATTCATACAGGTCTGGCTTCTACACTCAGGTCTCGTGGGATCAAAGATGTCAATGTGAGACACAAAATTATAAAACTATGGGAAGAGAGTATATAAGAAAATCTTTGTGACCTTAAGGGTAGGCAAGGTTTCTTACGCAGAGTCCAGAAAAAGGCATGAAAAACCATCTGGATACCAGAAATGCCCTGTATCTCTGTGTAGTAGTCACACAGATATGTACAGAAGATTAATTGAATACACTTAAGGTTTTTACACTTGATTTTATAGTAAACTTGGATTTAAAAGCCAAAGCTCCCTCACCCCTCAAAAAAGCCAGGTCTCACCTATTGTCAGGAATAATTTATATTCTCAGTGGGTCTTGACAAGGCCAT
Organism: Proteles cristata cristata; assembly: GCA_017311185.1. Classification (NCBI taxonomy): domain Eukaryota; kingdom Metazoa; phylum Chordata; class Mammalia; order Carnivora; family Hyaenidae; genus Proteles; species Proteles cristata. The sequence continues at coordinate 372,778 of JAESUZ010000846.1, forward strand.
AGCAGGCGAGTGGCCACGAGGGCCTGACGTGCAATCAGATGTCAGGGTCGGGGCGGGGTCCAGAGACCAGATCCCGGCCTCAGGCAGATGTGGGTTTCCATTCCAGTCCCACCTCTTGGTAGCCAAGTGACCCTGGGTAAGTTAATTCACCTCTTCAGGCCTCGATTATACAACGGAGAGTCATACACACACATACATATACACACACGCACGCACACATCTATTACATACACATACTTATTACAGTATATATAAAGGAGGACTAGGGAAGAGGGAGAATGAAGATTTTAACACTTCTCTTCAGTGCACTGAAGTTGCAGATCTACTTTAAGGGTCTGTCACGCAGAGGCCCACGTTGGATCTTAGACATACCTGAGCGCCCCCCCTCCCCCACCAGAGGCAGAATGGCACAGCAAAGGGCCCAGCCGTGCAAGGAGAGGGGCCTGGGTTCAAATTCGAGCTCTTCCCTTTGCTAGCTGTGACCCTGAGGGTGATACCCCACCTCAAGACTCAGCTTCTCCATCTGTAAAATGGGGACAACACAAATCTTGCCAGGTGGTCGTGAGGTGCTGTGCCTGGCAGGCTATAAGCAATGGCAGCTGCTAATACTCTAACACCATCACCTCCATCGTCATTTGCCTTTGTGTACATGAACTTCCCCATTACAGAATTAGGGGTAATTATAGGATGTGCAATCACAAAATTACAGCAGGTAATTACCATGCCTAATTAATTGTCAAATGCTAGGCAGGCGAGGAAACACAAACATAATGCACAGTCTGTGGGTTGGGCAGTTAAGCCTTCCCTTTGCTTCCAAGAATCTGTCAACAGAAACAGCAGAGTTCAGTGCATGACCTTCTTGGGTGGGTTTTCAAGGACCGAAACAAAACCTCCAAAATGTTCTTGGGGCTTCGGACTCAGAATGAGTTCAGGATGCCTCTCCGCGGGCTGCAGGCCGGCCTGGCCTTTATACAGCGCCTGTCATGCCAGCTCCAAGGATCCTGGATGTGAGTGCTGTTTCAGGAGGAGGACCTCACAGCAGATACTTGATGGTTATAACGAGGATCAGAGACCATGGAGAAAGTGCTCATGGGAAGGCAGCATGAACTCGGAGATGAATGCTCATGGACGCACAGCTGGTTTTTGCAAACAAAACACCGGGCTGTCCTGCCTTCTCCAGAGCCTATGAAATGCATGCCTCTCCATTTCAAACTTCGGGCCACTCTTCAGTTATCCAAAGTCCTCCACCAGAGCCCCAAACACTTGGTCATGTGCATTCTGATATTCAAGACTGAAAGCTGGCATTAATGGTGAGAATTCCTTGGACTTCTAGGAAATGATGTGACATTTTAGTGGCACCTGTCATGTGCCAGATATCTTCCCTACAATTGTCACCAAAGCCTTCCAATTTTATATGCCCTCAAATAGAGATTCAAAACAAGAAATGTGCCCAATTTGACCCCAGGAGGGAGGAGAAGAGGTGCTTACATTGATGTTACACCCAAGAACGGCATCCTAACTGAAAGGAAAGAAGAGCTATAAACTCCCAGTTCTGACACCCTCTCTGCTCATAGCTGAATTCAGACAGTCCGATGACATCAGAATGACAAAGATTCTTTAAAAAATGGCTTTAGGTTCCTAATTCATTTTGCTTCCTTAATATCCAAGTAATGATTTGTTTTGGTTGGTGTCCTGGGTTAATGTGTCCTCACAAAACTTCCCTTTTAATGAAACGGCTTCATGTGTTATTAACTCTAAGTGTCCTCATTGCTAGAACAAAATGCCTGAATTACTGTATGACCACACTGATGGAGTGATATTACAGCAGCCCAATGCCAAGAATAAGATGGATAACTTAGCTGGAGAAAAACAACTTTTCAGTTCACTGGGTTATGTAAATGCGGCAGGCTAGTAAAGCAGGAAAAGCACTGTTCACTAAGCATTGCCCGCACAACCCCCACATATCTTTTCGAGGAGGAGAGAGAGTGGGCACTTTGGAAGTAGAACGGACCCAGGCCAGTCTCTGTTCTACCTGGAATGGTGACCCTGCGATCACAGGCACTGGCTGAGCAGTAGATGGCTTCTTCCAGGGAGAGGATTATAGTGCAGAGGGTGCCCGCTATGCTCCAGGCCACGCTCTGCTGTGTCTGACCCTGGACGCCATGCTCAGTACTTCCGCCAGAGATCAGCTGCCCGTCAGACTGCACCCAAGTGCTTGCTGAGGTGAGGAGAACTGGACCCAGGATTCAGGGCATTCACTCTTCCTTTGAGACCGTGTCTCCCCAAGATGAAGGGACACTAACGCAGAAGGCAGGGACTCCGGTCCTACTGTCTCGAGTTCCTGACCTACATCCCTTCACGCTGTGTCTTGAAAACAAAACGCGGCACTAGATGAAATCATGGGCAAGACCAGTTCCGAAGACCGGCAGATGCAGATGGGCTCTCACGGGATTGGCGGGCCCAGTCTCCACTCCCCGCCACCCCTGCTAAGTTAATGGACCTTCCGATGCCCTCAGAGCCCACCGAGGACACTCCACTCAGCAAGATGTCCACCTCGGCCCACTGCAGCTGCAGCCGCTGCTAACGTCAGCTTCTGCTAGAGGGTGAAGGGGGAGACCAGCGTGAAGGTGCCCGTGCCCTGGCTTCTCGGCCACCGGCCCTGGGCTCCAGGTGCAACACTTCCATGGTGGGGCGGGAAGCTGGCCCTCTCAAGGAAGTCGGACACCAGAAGCAAGGCCAGGAGACAGACTCAAGAGGGACTTGAACATGGGCCTAGACTTGCAGAGAGCCACGTCTTATAGCAGTAACTCAGAGATTCCTTCCCCCCGCACCCCCATGCTGTATTTCTTGGCCACAATCTCTATACCGCTGGCACAGGTCTAATCAAAGTTCTTGCCTGGTCCTGGCTGTGCTGAAGGAGTGTGAGGAAGAGCCACAGAGGGCATAGCTGGGTTGGAACAGCAGAGAGGTGACAGCGCCGTACTCCCTCTCCCACCTCAAGCCAGAGTGGCAATGACCACTGGTAGGGCCCAGCTGCCTCACACGGTCATCTTCAGCACAGGCCACAACATCAGGGACCACAGAGAAAATCACAAGGAACGAGTTCCTAAGTGTGCAGCAGACAATCCCTGGGCAGCTCAGAAATAGCTGGAGCCATCTTGACGGGAGCTAGCTTCCGGCATCCAGCTGCTGGGGGCTCCAATGATCACGTTTAGGGAACTTTAAAAGGAAATATGACTTCATCCGGTGGTCACATGTCACAGTCTGAATATTTGAGTCATGCACATTATGCCCCCTTGGCCATGTGCTCTGTAAGAGACGTTCTCTTGTTGAAGGCTGGTTACCCTGCAGCACAGAAATTACCAAGTAGCTTTTCAGACTCACTTGGAAAGTCGGAAAGTCTTCTGGTTCTTTCTTCCCAGATACTAATACTAGCTGAGTCTTCCTGGGGTGGGGGAAAGGAGGAAGCAGAAACTGGGAATCTGCTGATTCTGAAATAATTTAGGGCCTACTTATGATTTACTAAAATGGAAGATTCCAATCACAGGTACGAATGTGTGCAATTACACTGCTCAAAATAAGACCAGAAGGATTCAAATCAAAACATTTACAGTGGTTATCTCCTAATGCTGATGGGTTTTTATTATCTCTATGGTTTCTTTAATGTTTTCTGAGTTTTCCAAATTCTTTCCTCTATTGAATATCGACTGTGGTAATAGAAAAATTAAGTGACATCTTGCAAGTAAGCGGGACTTCTGGTTGACCCTAAAGATACAGCTGACCCTCCTCCTTTCCTCCAAATATAATTGGGCAAATTTTCAAAGAGAGAGACCTTGTGAAATGCATGGTCCCTTCTCAGACCAAGAGGGCCATCTCTGTCATTTAGGAGCAAAGAGGAGACCTCCCTGAGGGAGGTGGGCGAGGGAGCCAGGCTGTGAGCAGTCACCGGCCGTGCCAGGAGACCAGGCTCCATGAAGCCGCAGCCGCCCGAGGTCTGCTCTACCCACCTCCACGCAGCACAGGGCAACTCAGAGTAAAGCCCTCTTGGGAGAGCAGAGGTTCCAAGCTTGTCTGTGGCCCCTAAACAGCTGCGATACTGCTGTGACAGCAATTTGCTTTTCACTCTATAGGCTCACAACTAGAGCCTTTGAGAAAGCCGCTGGCATTGGAGAGAAGTTTTAAAAACAGAGGGAGTCTCTGCCTTGCGGAGGGGGAGGGCCGGGGTGAGAACGTGCCCTCGCACTGTATGCATGCCTGTACCAAAGTGGGCACCCAACCCACCTCTGACTCACAGTAATCAAAGCAGCAAAACCCCCGCGGCCGTGGTCCCTCCCCGCTGAGCAGGACGTGCACGGCCCAGCCAGCTCTGTGCCTGGCCGATCTCCTTCTGGTCACCCCGTGCTTACTGAGCACCTACTATGTGCCAGGACCTTTGCTGGCTGCAGGCCCAGAGAGAGAGAGGTGGCCCAACAGTTGGAGAGATGGCGCTGAGCACGGCCTGGGGACAAGGTCTACCTGGAGCCAAGTACTGACTTCACTTTCTCCATTTAGCGATGTGACCTTATGTCAGTTAGGAAGCCTCTCCATGTGCCCTGACTTCATGTGAAACGAGGACGATTCTGGCACCCGCCTTCTAGGACTGTGTCTCAGGTCAATCGCTCTGCCTGGCATGTAAACATTTCACAGAAGTTGGCTATTATTAGCAACAGCTAGGGGCCTGCTCCCGAGAAGGTCACACGTTTGTGAGGCAGAGAAAAAGACAACAACTTCAGTCTAGCACAATAGGTGTCATGACAGAGGGAAGCACGAGAGGCCAGGAGACAAGGAGAAGTGGCAGATAATTCGGCGTGGAAGGCATCAAGAAGGCTTCCTGGAGGAGATGGTGTCTAAGCAAAACCCTGAAGGAAGAAGAAAAGCTGGCCGGAAGGAGAAGGAGCACGGGAGGGGCTGTCCAGGCCAAAGCTACACAAGGAGTTTTCTACTCTGCTGGATTATCCTACAACCTTTCCACATCGAATATTCTTGAGAATAGGAAATTAGTAAGAATGAAGCCATTATAAAAGAATCTGGTGTCTGAACAAGCAGTGCATTCAACCCTGGAGGCAGCAGAGAGATGGCTCCCCCCGCCCCAAAGATGCTTGCCCGGCTTCTGAATGAAGACCTTCAACCAGGCTAGGACTATTCAACTGCATCTGGCTTCCAAGATGTGGGCCATGTGATCAAGTGTCATACAGGCAAGTAGCTCTTATATAAACGAATGGGGAAGGGAGGCCATAATTCAGCAAGGTAAACATGGTCACTTTCTAACATGATTAAGCAGGACCCTGTTCTCCTACTGCTGCTAACTATCCCTGAAGGAACAGAGAACTTCCTTCACGCACACCCATGCTGGGTCTGCTCAGTCTCATCGTGCTTCTGCTCTGGGCAGCACAATCCCCAGCAGGGCCAGGAGCCTGTCTCCTGCAGAGAACCCCCAGGAGCTGGTCTAACAGTGTCCTTGGCCCTGGTCTTCCTAGTCATGGACTCTAGATCACCAGGAGAGAAACCAGTGCATGACGTCCTTGAGGAGATGCACAGGGCATCTGGGAGAGCCACGGGCTGGAGAAGCTGCTGGGCCCTCTGAGGGGCTGGGCCAGGAGCCACGATGCCATGCAGAATGGGCGCAGGGAGCTGCACGGCCCACGCTCTGTGGCTCAGCTCGCTCTCTCCACACGGATTGCTTTTACTACTTCCGAGCTCAGGGTCCAAATGTGACACCTCTTAAGCCCAGCCGCACATATGTTCGAGCCAGCCCAGTCAAGCCTGCCTAGTCTCAAAGGTCCAGCAGAGAACGCCTGCAGTGACCACGCTGCTTCTCTCTGCCTGGCATCGGCAACTCTGTTCTCCTCCAGGGACCCGCTCTCCACCCAACCTCAGTCTCTGTGCTTCCTGTGAGTCCCAGGCCAGCTCTGCCTCTACGGGTGGGCATGATATCGAGGCTTGGCCAGTTAAAGTTCCGCACACACCACAGTGCAGGCATTTTGCCTAAGCAAGGCCAATCTGCAGCTTGGGTGACTGGGGAAGAGATTAGAGATTTTCCTTATTCTTGGCCCACGAGAATATAAGCTTAGAACTGCGGATGAGTATGAGAAGGGGAACTTACCCCCAGAATAAAGCCATTGCAGAGGAGAGGAGAACTGGGGGTAGAGAGGAGAGGGGGGCAGCACCTGGATGAAGCCACACCTGAACCCTTTCGCTACAGCAGCCCCTAAACAAACTGCTCTATTTAAGCCAGTTTAAGATGAAGTTTTTGTCGCCTACTGTCAAAAGAATTCAGACCGAAAGAGAATGTGATGAGACCAGTATCCAGGTTGTTTTCCCCTGGCTGGGTGTCCACTGTGAACCAGTGAGTGTGGGGAGTGCCTCCTCCGTGCATCTGCTCAGGGAGGGGGGGTAATTCTCAGAGAAGCAGAGAGGAAAGCATTCTAAAGGACGCCTTCTCCTTTTTCCCAACAACATTTCCTTTTCTAAGTTGAATGGGCCCTTTAACTAGTTTGCACAACAACGCAAAGCTTTTTCATGTTATCCCCCTCCCAGGGACCCTGGCTACCAAGGCTGGACTGCCCGACAGCCAATACCAGGAGTACGAATACTTCCCTCCTTGCTCCACACACATGGTGAGCAGGGGCTCTCTAACCACCACCACCACCATATGTAGACTCTCTATATAGAAGTGATCCTGGGGGCGCCTGCGTGGGTCAGTCAGTTGAGCGTCAAACTCTTGATTTATGTTCAGGTCATGTTCTTAGGGTCTGTGGGTTCAAGCCCCGCATCGGGCCCTCTGCTGACAGTGCGGAGCCTGGCTGGGATTCTGTGTCTCCCTCTCTTTCTGCCCTTCCCCCACTTGGGTCTCCTCTCACTCTCTCAAATAAACAAACAAACATTAGAAACAATTACCAAAGGGGGAAAAAAAAATAACTGATTCTTAATCAAACAGCTACAGATTCTCAGGCAGGTGCTGAAGCAAGAGTATGTTTCAGCCCCCTGATCTTAACACCAGGAGGACCCTTCTCCACTGAAATGCACTTAGGAGGCTTTGGTTAAATTGTGCCCTAAGGACCGCGGGGGGGGGGGAAATGCCACAAGATGCTAATGTAGCCCCAGGCAGACTCCCGGAGGGAGCACGGCAGCTGCACGCCTCGCACCCGGGGCCACAGGCCAAGGTGAGGCTGCCGCAGCTCTATGGCATGTCCACAGGAACACAGATGCACACTCCTTTTTACACAGCTGCAAGCATGTGCTTATGGTCTTTAATCTTCTTCTCTGAAAAGCATCCAATTTAAGAATTTTTGCAGTAATCATTTCAGAGTAATGAAAAGCAAACAGAACAATAGAACATTTGTGACGTGATGCGAGAACTCGGTGCACCTCTAATGTGCACTCAAGGAGGCATAGTAGTCATTAGCAAGCGCCTCTTCTGTCTCCGCACACAACCAAATCTTGCCGGCGTGCAAGACGTCGTGACACAGTTAATTTGCCCCACGTACTCATTTCTCCCTCATTGTGACACCCAGAAGAGGGCATTTGTTCCTTTAAAAAGACATTCCTGATGCCCAAGAAGGGGCCGAGATGAACATTTCTTCACGTCTCAGGCTCCCAATGCTGGGTGAGCCCGGAGTGGGTAGGGCCCTTCCCCAGGGAACAAAAGTTAAAGCCCAGGGCTCCACCCAGCTGGGGAACTCAGGCCAAGCTGCTTCCTAACTTTTCTGACCCTTGGTTTTAGCATCCATACAATGGGGACACGCTAGCATCTAATTCATAGGATGCTTTCACAGCCCAGTGACACAGTGTGACACATCTATCATGTTATTAGAAATCCAACGAGGGACTAAATTCTTGTTCAGCATAAGACAGACACACGCAGGAATGGACTCTCCATGGTGGCACTGGAGCTGGGGAGGGAAGAAAAGGGAAGGCAGTTGTCTGAGATCTAGGCTTCCTGCCTAGAGAAGGCGGCATGGGGGCAAAGGATTTGTCACACTGAACTGCGGCAACCTGAGTCACACAGTCCTTTGGCCTGGAGACACCCAAAGCATTTTCTGGAGGCCTTCACACTTGGGTGGTGAAGGCTCCCTGCCTGCCAGGAGCCCACGTGCAGGGGGAGCTCCCAAGCAGCTCTCGCATCCTGCCATGGGGTCCTGCAGGCACCATTTGGAACCTTTCCACGCTTCCTGGGGACAGAGCCCCTGAAAGCACTCAACAGGCCCACGGATTCTCCTCTGAGAAGACACACACACATCCCCACTAGGTGCATGCACACATTCACGCCACAGGCACGCACACACTTACAAACCATCTCACAGCATCTCAGAGTCCTGGGGCCCGGCTGGCCGCCACCAGGAAGAAGTCATGGCAGCTAGGACACGTGTGACAAGCAGAGTCACTGCTCAAATTCCCACAGCCGGAAGGTGGCCAAGCACAGATCTTACATCTCTCTGTCCGACCTTGAGAACCTGAGCTCTCTAGCCTCCGCTGGAGGCTGACTTTCCTTTGGCCTCCACTATGCTGGCCGCGAAAGAGGAAGAGAGACGATGGCTCCTGTCACCGTGGGGTGCTGGGCGGGAAGGACGAGAGAGGACAAGGGACCCTAACTCTGAGTGCTGACTATGTACCCAAAACTACGTGAGGTGCTTGAGAAGCCGCTGGAGAGTCACACACGGGGGAACGAACCTCACGACGACTAGCATTCACTGAGCACGGACCCCGAACAGGCTCTGGTGCTAGTAAGCATCTCACTGCACACTCATCCATGCTATTTAATCCTCACAAAAACTCCAAATGACAGCACTCTTGTTCTCCCTCCTTCACAGACAAACAGAGGCCCAGAAAGGCAGATCTGAGAGCAAAAGCCCAGATGGCTAATAAGGACACTCAATCTAGACACCTTCACGTGTCCCTCCCCAATCCCACTCTTTGCTTGCAAGCACCCTTCGGACCACACACTACCTGTGGACCTGACTGATGAAGAGATGAAGATGGGGCAGCTACGGGAAGAGCAAGGAGGGAGTTAGGCAGCCCCACCTCATCCCCCTTCACCCGGGGTAGAACTGTGGCATCTCCACGTGGCACTGGGTCACCACAAACCCAGTGAAAGCCCCCTGGTTCTAAGCACACCCCTTAAAGCACGTGAGGTTCCCCTCCATCTCGGCAACCCTATCCCCATTCATATTCCAAAGCGCAGCCTGGGCCTCCTCCACGCTGAGCTGTCACCAGAGGCCCCTGAACTGTCCCTCCCCCACATGCCAGGCCCTCTGCGTACAACGCCTTTCCCTCCACGGTCTGCCTGGCAAGCCCCACATATCTGCCAAGACTCAGTTCCCACAACTCTGCTACCTTCTCCCCAGCTGGATCCCCCACTGGACTCTGTAGAGGTTTTATCCTCTGCATGCCCCCAATTCATCTACCACGATATTCTGTTTCTTCCTAGCATGTGGCATAAGTAGCCATCATTTTACATGTTTGTCTATTGACTGCTCTCTGTCTCCTCTCAACTAGGATGTAAGTTCCTTTTAATTTTTTTTAATGTTTTATTTATTTCTAGAGAGAGAGAGAGAGAGAGAGACAGTGTGAGCAGGGGAGGGTCAGAGAGAGAGGGAGTCACAGACTGAAATAGGCTTCAGGCTCTGAGCTGGCAGTCAGCACAGAGCCTGACGCGGGGCTCGAACCCACGAACCGCGAGATCATGACCGAAGCGAAAGTCGGACGCTCAACAGACTAAGCCACCCAGGCGCCCCTAGGATGTAAGTTCCTAAGACTTACTCCGTCCTCCGCCCCACCCAGTTCCTGGAAAATAGCTGCCCAATAGACACCGTTCAGGGACTGAAGGGACAAATGAACGTCACCTAAACATTTACCTGCATTTCTACCTATACAAGTCTTTCTAGCTTTACCAGGTGATACATTTTCTTGAGGTCAAGAATCCATTATTTAGATGCTCCTAGGAATTCTCAAGGCCTCAAGGGCAAAGGCAGGCATGGATAGATGCCTGGATGTCGGGTGCATGGGTGAACAGAAGGAAAAGGAGATGAGAAGAAAGGCAGCAGGCACAGTCAGTCACCCACCTACACATAAAAATGCCCATCTTCGTTGGTGATTATCTGACAGTGAGCCGGGGGTGGAGGTCTTTGATAGGAAGGACCAAAGTCCACGAAGACAGACTTTGTGTGATGCCCCATCCAGTCTACGGTACAAATAAAGACTTGGTAAAGAAGATACATGACATTAACAGCAGTGAAAACTGCCAAGTCAAAAACGGATAGCATGTAAGACACAGAGAAATAGGTGTCTGGATCCAAAATTCAGGGAGGAAAGAGACAAGGAAGACTGGCTAATGGGGGGGAAGGAGGACTTTCAGTTGCCATGGTACGGAGAGCCCGAGCGGCAGCAGGCAGCCACTGCCACCTAGAGGTCACGTATAGACATAGCGGATGCTGGGCAAACTTCCATTGTTTGCCTGGCCTGTGGCTGACCAGGAAAGGACAAGGTTCTCAATTAAACCGTCTTTGACAAGAGCAGACTAGGGATCAGGAAGACCCAGCCCACAAGGTCAAGAGCTGTGGGAGTTTTAGAAAACGACAGAAATATACCCAGGTCCGACTGGTCACCCATGTAAGGTGTAAGACTCGGGGCTCTGGTGTGTAAGGTGGGTGGGTGGGGGTCTCATAGATGGCCGGCAGGCTCACATCTTCTAGGAGGGAGAAGAAGCCCTCGTCAGCAGGAATCAAGTCAGCTCTCTCCCTTCCTGCCTCTGCTCCATTCCCCGACGAGAAGAGAGGTTCCAAACCATGCATTTCGGAGCTCCTGTCGCTCTCTATGGTGCTCAAGAGGGAGTCTCAACTCTGCACGTGCATTCAAGTGTGCAGTAGGGTACACTGTCTTACTCACCTCTCTTCCTAGATTCTTCTCTGTCTTCCTTCCTGTAAACCCAGCAAAGAGCCACCCTTCCCCAGGAGCCCTGCTACACGTGGGAACTCATAAAGAGCTGTCAAATTAATTAAACTCCAGATCCTAAACATTCTGTGCCTAGCTCTCTAGGATGCTAGGCATGCCCTTCTCTCAACTTCTTTTGAAGAAATCTTTGTAGCTGTTAGGAATTGCATTTGGTTCTCAAACAGCAGAGGCCTCTTATTTGGGATTTATTCTCTCAGGTCAGGAGGGAGGCAGGCCAGGACTGGTACGGCCAGTCCACAAAGCCTTTGAGATCAAGTGCCTTCTATCCTGCTGTGCCACCTGTGAAGGTCACCTCATGGGCCAATATGGCTGCTGGAGCTCCAGCCATCGTGTCTAAGTTTTAAGTAGCAAGAACTCAAAAAAAAAAAAAAAAAAAGAGAAGAACAAAGCATGTACCATGCAGATGAGGCTCGTCCCTTTGAGCAAGTGTCCTAAGCAAGACCCACCGTCTGTGTCTCTATCTGGTTGGCCAGGTTTCAGTCACCTGGTCAGCTGCAAGGGAGGCAAGGAATCTTAGGGTCATCCACTAGGCACTAGCAGCCAACATACATTCCTATACACCCAACTACCACATCCTTTTTTTTTTTAATGTTTTATTTATTTCTAGGACAGAGAGAAAGAGACAGCGTGAGCAGGGGACGGTCAGAAAGAGAGGTAGTCACAGACTGAAACAGGCTCCAGGCTCTGAGCTGGCAGCCAGCACAGAGCCCGATGCAGGGTTCGAACCCACGAACCGTGAGATCATGACCTAAACAAAAGTCGCTTAACAGACTAAGCCACCCAGGCGCCCACCCCCAACTACCACATCTTAAGGGAAGCCCAGAAGATGAAAAGAATCCTAAGGCAGGATCCCTGCCCAGGTTCACAGTCTGAGAAAAATGAAGCGGAGTAGACGAATGACAAGCTCAGGCGGGAAGAAGACGGACCACAAGCTCTGCTGCAGTCTAGGAAGGGGAAGCTGTATGCAAATAGGAAGGCAGCTGGCAATTACTGGGTACTTACTGTATACTGGGGGGCCACACTGGGCACTTTAGCTTTATCTCTCTGGTGTTTGTAATAACCACGCAAAGTAGGTATTACCCACAATTTGTAGGACAACAAACACACTTGAGGGGTCATGCGATATGCCCAGGGCCACAGGGTCAGGAAGGATCTAGAAGAAAGGTGGCAGGTTTGCCCAGTCCGGAGTCACCTGCCCACTCTAACCCATTAGTGCGGCTGCCTGGGACAGGCCGTGGCTGTGTGGAGGATCTGCTCTCTGAACAAGGTCCTGATGGATTCGCTAGGTCTGCCACAGACATGCCGGTGGGGTGGCAAGTGCCGTGGGGGGAGCACCCTCATCTGGGAGACTGCTGGTGGTGGCTTTGCCTGTGTCAACACCGCTCCGAACTTTCATGTCCGTGTGCGAAGGGCGGGAGGGGAGGCATGTGAGACGGCCCCGGGTCTTGCTGCGAGGAAGCCTTCCTCCATCTAGGGCCCCTGTGCCTTCAGAAAGTGGGTGCTCAGCAACTTGCCAAAACAAAGGCCACCTCCAAGCCCTGATTTATGCCTTTTATTAACAAATAGCCTCAAAAGTAACAAAAGCAGTGACAGCTACTGTCAGAACAAGATGTTACTTTAAGACCCGACTTTACGAGGACAGGGCTGTGATCTCAGACACCGGGGAAGAGGTCACAGTTCCTCTCCTGGAACGCCAGACCTGCCAACACCCTCCCTGCCTGGCCCCTCCCCCACGGGCGCACGTGACGGACATGCAGAGGGGTCGAGGAGTCACACAGGTGCCCCTCCTCTGACATTAACCAGGCCAAACGGTAAAGAGAAAAGGATTCATGCCAAGTTCAAGCGCCCTTCCTCTAACAAGTGGCCTGTCATCCTCCCAGACCCCCATGCTGGGTCAGGTGAGGCTGCTCTGAGCTCTGGCACTTTCATCCCCACCATCCAGAGGACTGTCTTTGATCTCTGCCTGTCTAAACTTGGCACGGTCGCTGACACTTAGCACCCACCACTGGATAGATACCCTCTACTGAAATCCTCGGTGTCAGGCAGCATATAAAGTATTTTCTGAGTGTGTGTGTGTGTGTGTGCGTGTGTGTGTGTGTGTGTATCAGAGCTTCTCAGCCTCAGCCTTACTGACATGTTGGGCCAGATGATTGTTTGTTGCGGGAGCCATCCCGTGCACTAGAGGATATGCAGCATTTCCGGCCTCTACCCCTGGAGGCCAGCAGCAGTCCCCAAGTTCTGACACCCAAAGGTGCCCCCAGGCATTGCCAATGTTGCCTTGGGAACAAGATCACTCCTGGTTGAGAATCCCTGAGGGACATCGTCTCAGAGCAGTCCAGCAACTCGTCCAAGTCATACAAGGAGCACGTGGGCCAAGCACCTTACAGCTGTTCTTTGGTTTCTTTCAAGCCTCACGACAGTTTGACGGGGTGGGTATGGTTACCCCTAGCCTGCAGATGACTAAACTGAAGTTCAGAGAGGCTCACCAGCTTGCTCACATGGGTGGAAACTGCCCTTTTGCAGAACTGGAGCCCAAAGACCTGCATGGCTCATCCCATGTCAGGGCGGAGAGGCAGGGGTGCTCAGCCAAGCAGTTTGGGTTGGAAGCCATCTGTTTGCTGAAGTGAGGCCATCACTGTGGGAGGGCCTTGTGTTCGCCACCGAGGGCCCAAAAGCTGCTGCAGGGGATAACTTTTTGTTGGTAAATAGAGAGGGTCCCTGGTCATGCCGCACACTGGGCCACCACCCCATTGTGAAATGATGGCTTCCAGGAGGCGGCTACCACTCTGCGATCAGTTACTCATACTGCCAACCTGAGGGCGCCTTTCTGCCTCCCACCAGGAACGCTGCCGTCAAAGGAAATGAGATCGCCAGCCACCGGACCTGGCAGGGAAGCTCATTTTCTGTTATCGCGCCTCTCCGCTTCCTCACACAGCCTTGAAATTGTGTTTATGAACCTAATGTGTACTTTAGAGCAATGTGCTGCGTAGTAATGAGAACATAAATCTCAAGAGTTTGGGGGCCACTGCGCAGAGCATTGTTGACTAAATAAAAATAGCAGTAAGCACCCCAGGAGAGCCTTTGATTCAAGGAGGGCGCGGCGCTGTTCTGGCAGTGCGTCGACTCTCGCCCTTGCTTGCAGAAGTTAAGCGTTCGCTTAAAATTCATGATCAAAAGCCTTGCCTCCCAGGGCTAGGTCCCCAGTGGGACTCCTCACTGCAGCTCAGCTGTCTCCTCCCCGGCAGATGGGCACATGGAGTGTGGCCAATGTGAGCTCCTTGTGCGTTTTGGGTTTACTCCCTCTTCTCTACTCCTGGGCTCAGTCCTTCAACTCTTGTGAGGACCCTCAAAATTGGCCCGCAGCCGACCCTGCTTCTCCACTGCCATGGTGACTGGCCTCAGTCACCAATCCCATGTGTCACTCTCCTCTGAAACACTCACCAGGGCCCTCGTCATGGGCTGCGTGATACCCAGGCTGCTGGGCGCAGCCGACGGGCCCCTGTGCCAGCCTGCACCGGGCGTGCATGGCCGTGGGCCCCCTGGCTCGTCTGGGGCCTGCCCGCTCTCTTGGAAGCTGCCATCCTCTCCTCTGAGGGTGCGTGCTCTGGGTGGTATCTGTGACCCAGCAGAAGCCCATCAGCTCAGGCCCTCACTCTCTGCCCACGGCAATTGGTTCCAGAATGGACCGGTGGCCTATGATGTGGTGAGACTTCTGCTGGAATTAATGGGAAAGAGATTCTCTTCTCTCACTGACACGAAGTAGGGTGTATTTAGAGCTGCTACTGTGGACTTTGGCTGCTGAGAAACGAGTCTGAGAAGGCACCCACAGAGAACACAGGAGATGCTGAGAACGGGTCCACTTATCTGTGCCCTGGTCAACCTGTGCCTGAAGCGAGACCTACACCAAAGCTATTCGCTTGCAGGGATTAATACATTCCCTTTTTGGTTAAGCCAATTTGGGTTGAGCTTTCTGCCATGTCCAGGTCAAAGGGCCAGAGAGAAACCTCGCTGCCGACTGCCCTGCATCATCTAGCTGAACAGACTCATTTCACACCCCCCATGTGCGCCCCGCTGCCTTTCCTGTCTATGCGTTTCCTCAGCCGGAGCTCTGGGCCCGTCTCCACCCGGCCTCATTTGCCTGGTGAAGTCCTACTCCTCCTGCAAGGTTTGCCTCAGGCATCTTCACCTTGGGACGCCCCTCCCGGGTCTCCCCTCCTTCCAGGTGCAGCCTATTTGCAGCTCCCCCCAACCCCAAACCAACCTCCATCACCTGCTGCTGGCTGGTCTTCTCTGCCGCCCCAGGTGGACAGAGCAGTGCCTGAGGACAAGGGGCTGCGTGTCGTTTATCCCTCTACCCCTCATTTTGAGCACCACACTCAGCAGTAAGTGGGTCGCTTGGACAAGGTTGTTTGAATTTGAACTTAGTTTTGCTCCACTGGAAACCTCAGGGCAGCCAGTAGGCCTTTCATTGATAATTGATCATTGTGAATCAAGCTCGGTAGAGCCCAGCAAATGTGAAAGCCAAGAAATCACTACTGTCTCAACAGGAAAGGAAGGTACTTTTTTAAGTGAGGAAGAGGAGAGGGCTGGATACAAGGAGCTAATATTCAAAGCAAGTCATCAGAATGGCCTACTGTGTTGGAGACAGACAGACATGACTCTGAACCAGGCACATGGAAGGTCTCAGCTGTGTCCCTGGGCGTCACGCAGCCACTGCTATGATTAGCGTCCTATACCAACATCAGAATGAATGGGATGGCATCCTATGATGGAGTCGGGCTTTTCTAGGCAACAATGTGGGCCAGAAGATTATCTGGAAAAATTGCCTGCTTTCTCTCCATCACTGGCTTAGAACCTTGAGTATTTCCCAGATGTCGAGCTGTACATACACAGGAGAGGTCACAGTGAAAGATGAGTAAAAGCCAAGTGGGATCACTGGCTGGTGGTTTAAGAAAAAAAGATGCCCAATAGGCTTGAACAGTTTTTAACAATCTGCACTTTAAAAAAGATGTTCTGCAGCAATTGAAGAATCACATAAAAATACAGTCAAATGCTCAGCTGGTGTCTGCCACAGTTGCTGTCACCTCTAAGATGGGATTTCAGCAACGGGAACGGGGCGGGGTGTGTGTGTGCTGTAGTTGGAGCAGAGGGGGGTGGTTTGCAGGAAATGCACAAGCTCTGAAGTAAGACAGATTGGATTCAAGCCTTGGTTCTGTCACTTCCAAGCTGTGGGGCTTGGGTCAACTCATTTAACCTCTCTAAACCTCAGTGCTCTCGTCTGACCTGGAGATGGTGATGTTCTTCCCGCTGCTGCCCTGCAGGGCTGTCACAAGGCAGAGGCACACATACTCACGATGAGCAGCACACTCCCAGGAATAACAGGGTAGTCATCCCGCACCTCTCTGGAGCCTGGCTATGTGAGGGGCAGCTCAGGTAACCCTGCGAAGCACGTTCCCTGGAAGCCCTCCCCTCATCTCTTCCTGATAACTGGAGACTCCCCAGCTCTGTCCAGTGGGGCAGGAAGGTGGGGCTCTGTGAGTGGCAGGGCTATTTTAGCTTTTGTGCAGCAAAATGAAGCACTGTAATTAGTCACATCACAAAAACAATCTCCAGAATGAGCTCTGAAAAACAACACATGATTTGACAGCCTCGTCTGTTAACCTGCATTTCAACTCAGAATGGGGAATTTCCAAAACGCATCCAATTAGGCCTCCTGACCAACTGGTTTTCGTTTTTGATTTTTAGAATTTGCTAACGACAAACACCCACTAACATGTACTTCTGCCCATTTATAGAAAAAGACCACCAGGTAGAAAGGTACCTGAGGTTCATTCTAATGCCCTGTGGGTCTCTTCACCTACCTGAATACTTCAGGAATCACAGCTGTAATTTCAGGGAATGGCCCTAGTCTGCGGAACTTACCATGCTTATACCTTGCCTTGTTAAGATAAAGAACTTAGAGCAACTTGTACTGATATATTTCATAAAGCATGATATAACCAATAACCATTTTATACAGAAAACTTGGTACATAAAGGTATTGATTCCAAGTGCTTTCCCTGAGTTAACTCACTGAATCCTTACAACCTGAGGCAGAGAGGTGACCTCACTTGTCCAAGGCTACACAGCTATGCACCCGGCAGTCAGGACCCAAAGCCTGAACACTAGCCTGGCACACACACTAATCAGTGCCACTAAAGACTGATTGTGGATATGCTACAAGGCAGGTTCCAACAGTGCCATGGTGACAGAGAAGAGGCCAAGGTGACATCTAGCCAGGCCAGAAGATTC
Source organism: Proteles cristata cristata (assembly GCA_017311185.1). Classification (NCBI taxonomy): domain Eukaryota; kingdom Metazoa; phylum Chordata; class Mammalia; order Carnivora; family Hyaenidae; genus Proteles; species Proteles cristata. The sequence goes on from JAESUZ010000846.1 coordinate 390,058, forward strand.
TAGAAGAGTCTCAGAGGGCAGGCAGGGGACAGAGAGGGAGAGGGGGAGAGAAAACGCAGGCAAAGAGAACATCATCTGAATTTTACAGAGAGCAGAGGGGTGAGAGAACGAACAACAGTGTGGCTACGATGCAGGGGAATAAAGCACTGATGCGTCAGATCTAACCCGGGGAGGGCGTGTTCTGTGCTCTGGTTCACATCAAGTTCAAGTACATGGGGCCACCATGAATACCTGGCCTATCAGATGTCCATGAAGTTGTCTTTAGTTGGCGAGTAAAGGTAATGGGAGACATTTCCCCCAAAAACCCGGAGAGTTGGAGGAGGTGGCTTGTCCCCAGACTGTAAGATCAGCCTGGCACCTACTTACAAGCGTATGTTAGGCTGGGTGACATTTTGTAGGTATGACACAAAGCTAGAATTATCACGTAATCCAACCTAATACTTTTCTAAGAAGTAGTGTGTTGAGCTTCAGGAAGTGGGCCAGGGCACTGCCCATGTCCCAGGGAGACAGAATTTCAGACCGCGCTGGGCACCCCTGCCCCACCGGGAGGTGAAGCATCCATCCATCCCCGCTCAGTCCTATCAACGGGCAAGTCATCTAACGGGACCCGGCATCTCAAACAGGCAGCAACCTTCGAACTAGTGTCCAACTACCTGGGTCACAACCAGGTTTCCCACGAAAGCAAAGGATGGGAGTGTTCCCCTCGTTAGTGTGCGCTCAGCTCCTGACGCAGAGATCGGCGTGTTTACGGGATGAAAGGATGAACGAACAGAACAGGACGGCGCACACATGAACAAACACGCCCCGTGTTCAGATCCTGTCCCAGTAGCAAACTTTCTTGTCTGTGCGGTTTTGATTTTTCCTCCCAGTGTGTCCACGGTCCAATGGTCACAGCGTCCTGATCTTGCTTTAAGGGTCCTGTCCCTTAACCTTACTTTGAGCCAGCCTGTTAGTGCACCTCCAGGAAGGGAAAACCAGAGCTCCTGGAGAAGCCACACACACCACTCTGCCGCACAGCCTGCAGGGAACATCCTCAACAGGGCCAGCTCCTTCAGAGGAAAACGTTTACTGCTTGCTCCTATTTTGAGAAATGTTCTTGACAAGCTCTTTCAACTCTCTCTTCTGTTCATCGGGCACACAATGGGTGCCTCTTGGAGTGCTAGATCAATCCCGAATTACTCATTCAATTAAAGAAGGTTAACGCATTAAATATGCCACCAGATGATAAAGAACAATTACCAACTGTGCTATGCTTTTAAGATTTGAAGGAGAAAAGCTGAAAGCAGTTTCCTGGTCTTAAAACAAATGGAACAAGAAGCTACTGTTTCAACCGCACATCCGGGCGGGGAGCAGGGGGCTGCACAGGAGGCGGGACGTGCACCGCAAGGAGCGTGTACTTGAACCCAACCATGCGGGTTTGAATGTAGCCCCTTGTGCTCACACATACATTGACTAGCCAGCACCCGGGGGGAAAGTGCTTGGCCTCCCCGGGGTCTGATTTCCGTGTTGCAGAACAAAAGCAGGACAAGCACCTCCTTCTTGGGCGGGTGCTGAAGCTGGTGCTGGTTACCGTCCGTGAGGCTCTCAAGAGAGGGCTAGGTGCACAGTAGGTATGAGTGTCAGCCACTTGCAGCGGTGACACTCATTGTGAGGGTTAGTGGCGCAGGGGGGGTGGAGCAGGGGGTGACGGACTGCAGACGGAGAATTTCTGGGCCAAGTCTACACAAAGGCCATGTTTCTGCAGATGAGAGCGCTGACCTTAAGTTCATCCAGGAAGCTTCCAGCTAAGGCGTCGTCTCTTCTCTGGGCCCTTCCCAGGATGACGTCACCTTAAGCAACCATTTAATTAGCCTGCTTCAGTCACTCATTCATTCAGCCAGGCGTCCATCCATCTCACAGGCACTGAGCATCTCAAAGGCTCTGTGTCCGGGTTACGAGAGACGAGGCCTGGGGAGAAAGCACCACCGCCCTCAAGGAGGTCCCACTCCATCGGGAGACATACACAGAATCAGCCCAGGAGCACACAGCGTGGCAAGTGCAGAGCAGAGGAAGCCCCCGCGTGTGAGCGCCCCGAAGGGGGACACCTATCAGGGAGCAAGTGTTTTCTGTAGAGGACCTGACGGTAAGGATCAGGCTTTCTGGCACATACGGGCCCGGTCACAAGCACTCGACTTGGCCGCTGTAGCAGGAAAGCAGCCACGCACAGTAGGAAGTGGGCATCCTGCCCCCCCACCCCGGGCAGACTCTGGGGAGTGCACCCTCGTGGGACAGTTGACACGAAGGGACAGGGTGAAGGCTTCTAGAAAACGGGCCTCAAATAGTTACTGGAGTTAAATACCACAGACTAGCACCATTCCCTCTAAAATATAGTCTGGGATTCCCAAAGCATTCAGGTGGTTCAAAGAGCCCCATGCGGCACCTGCATGACCTTCAGGTACCTTTCTACCGGGCTTTTTTCTGCAAATGGGCAGAAGTACACATCAGTGGGTGCTGGTTGTTAGAATTCTAAAAATCGAAAACAAAACCTTCCCGGCATGCACCCTAGTCTTGGACGCCCTGAAGACTCAATCGATACTTTATGAATCAATTCTTACCTGCAAGAACAGAAGAAAAAGAAACAGACATACTGCACGTCATCAAAATTAAGAATTTTTGTGCTTCGAAGGACACCATCAGCAAAGTGAGAAGACAACCACAGAATGGAGAAAATGTCTGCAAATCACGTGTCTGATAAGGGTCTCACATCCGGGACACAAGAGAACTCTTACAACACAAAAACCAAATTAAAATATGGCTCACTTTGCAAGTGAGCAAAGGACTGGAAGAGACGTTCCTCCAAAGAAATTATGCAAACAGCCAATAAGCACGTGAGAAAATGCATCCACTTTAGCCAGCAGGGAAAAGAGTACAAAGTCCAGGGAGATGCTGCTTGATGCCGCCAGGGTAGCTGCAACCAGTCAGAGCGATCCACCACCCAGTAGTGCCAGCCCTGGGTGTAGACCCGGGAGAAGAGAAACCCGCACCCACGCAAACACAGCCCTGTTATTCACAGCAGCCAAAAAGTAGAAACCCACAAGTCCGTCAGTGGATGAATGGAAACAAAACACGCTACAGATCCACACAATGTTTTCAACCATACAACGGAACCAAGTGCTGACACGGTAAAAGCGTCATGCTGAGTGAAAGAAGCCAGACACAAAAGGCACGTGATATAGGATTTAAAGGATTCCATGGACATGCAATGTCCCAAAAAAGGGAAGCTATAAAGAAAGTCGATTCCTGGTTTCTAGGGGTTCGGGGGAGAGGGTGGCAGGGTGGAGAGTGACATCTAATGTGTCCAGGGTTTCTTTTTAATGCTGATAAAAATACTGTGGGATCAAATAACGGGATTTTTCTTTTAAGTTTGAGAGAGGAGAGAGCATGTGCCAGTGCGTGCGCACACGCACGCGCGCACACACACACACACAAACATACATGACGAGAGGATGGTCAGAGAGAGGGAGGGAGGGAGGGAGGGAGAATCCCAAGCAGGCTCGGGGCTGTCAGCATGAAGCCCAGCTCAGGGCTCAAACCCATGAACCTCATGATCAGGATCTGAGCAGAAATCAAGAGTCAGACACTTAACCGACTTAGCCACCCAAGTGCCCCAGACAGTGGGATAGTTTTGCACAATCTTGCGAATCTACTAAAAAGTGACTGACCTTACACATGACAAAAGGGAATTTTATCATATGTGATTTACACCTTAGTTTTTCAAGAGGGAGAGAGAAGAGAGATGATCAGAGGTGAGGAGGACGTCATAGGAAACCGGCCCTGCTCTTTGCCGAGTTCTGACTTTGGCCTTCATTGACCATCAGCTTGCTCAGCCTCACAATAGCCCAGGGAGGTGCCGACAGGCCCATTTTATACCTTGGGCTCCAAGAAGTGAGGCCTCAAGGCCAGGCAAGAGGGAGTCAGGTCAAGACGTCAGGCCCATGCCCCCTGCACCACCACAAGCTGGGTGGGTCCGCCACTCTCCCCGGAGCTCTGAGCAGTCCACACACCAGGCACTGGGACGGAGCCGGAGAACCAGGGCCGGGTGCTGGGGAGCTCCTGCCGTGCCCCGGACCTTTCGGCACTGTGACTCCCTGCAGTGCTGAGGAGGTACCTCAGCCTCTGGGCCAAGGGGAAACTGAGGCTCAGAGATGTAAAGTGACTAGAGTCAGCCAACCAGACTTGAGGACCCAGCCAATAGGGAACCACACCCCAAACGCACCCCTCCACACTGGGTGTAGCCGCTCCCTGCAGACTTCAGGGCGGGGGGAGAAGGGGCGCCTTCAGATGGTGCTCAGGCTGAGACTGTCTCTCAGCAGGTCAGACCCACCTGCTCCGGGCCCACGCTGACTCCCACCCTCTTCCTAAGGTGGCTCCCCGCCTCCCACAGCAGCTTGCTGACCCCACAAAGACTGGCCCCGTTGATGAGTGGAGGGGAACCCTTGCCCTGCAGCTACGACAGAAAACGGGGTGTATGTGGCCGGCCAGGAGGCCCGGCCGCCCTCTCCAGTCACACGAGCCTCCACTCAGTGCCCTACACCTTCTACGAGTCCAGAGCGCCCCTCACACCCCTGCACCTGGTGGCCCGCCTCGCCTCTGCTGAGAAGGTGCTCGTGGGGCTGTGGTCCTGGTGCTCTGAGCAGCTCTTCTGCTCCCTAATGCTGCGCGTGTGACTGCGAGCGCCTGCGCAGAGACTAGCTCTCCGCCTCCCCCCGCCAACCCTGCGGAAGCTCCCAGAGGTCCGTGAGGACGGGAGCCATGTCTGCCTTTCCTCCCCCCTCCCCCCCCGAGTACTTGGCACCCTGCACACCCAGCACTCCGGGAACCTGTGCCAAATGGAGGCCTCAGTCTGTGCTACCCCCACCCACCTGGGAGCCCCTGGGGGCACACAGCTAACAGCCCATCACTTAAAGTAGAGTCTGTGGGAGCAACTGGGCCGGATTAAAGTGAGCCGGGTTAATGGAAGGTAGAGACAAAGTGCCCGGGGATGAGAAAAGGCGAAGGAACACCAGGAGAACAGGGGGCACGGGACCCCGCAGAGCTTATGAAGCAGGGGGGAGGACCCAGAGGAGAGACGACGCCTTAGTTGGAAGCTGGGTGGGGGACTGGCAGGTCCACACCGAGCCTGGGGGCCTCCCCACACTGGTGGCTGCCTTGGTCACCTGATGCCCCTGAGCAGGTTAAGAAAGAGCAAAGCCCAAAAGCCAAGTCCCTGGGGCTGCAGGAAAGGTCAGCCGTGAGCTCCGCTGTCCTGGCAGCCCCAGGCTCAGAGTCTGTCATGTGCTCCTGGGCACAAGGTTCTGTGTCTGCCCCCCATGCACCCCCAGAGGGCATGCTTCGGGTCTCCTCCTGTAAGGGGAAGAGGGGTGGGGAGACCCAGGGTGCTGGTGCGCTCCTGGCATCTTCCGGAGCCTTTGGGCCTGGGCTGGTCAGGGGGAGCAGGGAAGGAGTCACGCTGAGATGGGGAAGAATGGGATCAGTGCAAGGTGACAAATGTCACCCTCGCTGCCAGTCCCACCCTCTCCCTTCTTCTGCCAACCTATGCCAGACATGTGGCCCCAAACTGGGCTCAGGGGACAAGTGCTCTCCACAAAGACCTCCCTGACTCCCAGGCCTGGTAGAGGCCACCTACCTACCCCTGCACTCCCACTGCCCGGGGACCCCCACCCCCTCTCTCTCTCCACGCTTGACCCACTGCATCACAACGACCTGATCATGTGCTTCTCTCCCCTCAAGACTGGGGACACTCAGCAGAGCCCTGCTGCCACTACTCGGAGGCTACGGAGCATGAATGAATGAAGAGAGGAGGGGGGAAGAAGAGAAGAGGAAGAAAGGGGGGGACAAAGAAGTACATCTCAGTACCTCTGGCTACAGTCAAACAATACAGGCTCTCACGTAACATCATCCAGAACACGGACAGGTCTTTGCAGACACAGTCTGTCATTCTAAGCTGGACACAAGAGCTCTTTCAGAATCTCAGGTCTGATAACTTCCGTTCATATTTTCTCAGATGGCCCCCTGGGCCAACCCTCAAATCCACAGACCAGGAAAGCAAAGTGAGGCGTGCAGAAGTGAAAGGGCCAGGCCAAGGTCACCCAGGCAGGAAGCAGCCTGGGCCAATAGCCAGCCACGCCGTGGCGCCCAAGGGCCAAGGAGCCACCAGAGTCCCCCAGGCCCGAGTGGGGTCAGAGAGGCCCCCTTGGCCTCCCAGAAGCCTCAGCCAGGCCAGTGCCTGAGCAGCTGGGGCTGTGAACGCCCATCTGAGCAGCATGGGCGCCATCCTAAAACGGCAGGATGGGCAGGCGGGAAGCAGCAGGTGCTCGCTCCCCACCCCACCAGGCAGCCACACACCTTACACGTTCAGACGTCACGCATCGTGCTGATGCCAAGCTGCCACATCTCCTTGTGCTAAAAATGGTGCCGCGTTCCTGTCTTCATTCGTTTCCCGCTCACTGAAATAGAGGCATCTGCCTGTGAGCTCCCTGCCCCACTGCCTCCCGTCCTGAGCCTGAGGCCCAGGCCCAGACAGGAGACGTGGTCCTAGACTGTGCCTGCACCACACTTGCAGACTCTGGGCGGCGTTCACAGGTATTTCCCAGGAAATGGCTCTAACTCCTCTGGAACACCTATCTTGAAAGACGGCTGCACCTCAGTATAAGACTCCTGGGGCTGTGTGTGGGCCCCGATCGAACACCACGGACCCCTTTTCCACCTCATCCCAGTAGTTGCCCTATGAATGAAGCTGATCTGAAACCCAGGGACCAGCCCAGGGGCCTTGACTGCCCTATCCCCACCACCGGGTAGCTGGCTCCATGTAGGGTGCCACAGGATCAGGCAACAGCAGCTACCACGGGTCCTCTACCCTTCCACCCAGTGTCTCCGGGGAACAGAGGACCCACGGCAATGCGCCAAGGTAGAAACACTGAATTTCTTCTCTGTGTCTCTTGCTCCCAGACACAGCCACCGGCAAGAACCATGTTACTCAAGGGGAACCGGTACCACAGCTAGTGTCTTCTCAAGTGTGCCCTGCAGCAGTGCGTCGCAGAGGTCTCCAGGTAGTCACCAAAAAGGAAGGAATCCAAGCCACGCTCAGAACCCTGACCATGCCTCTGGCCTCCAGAGTCCCCAGGAGGGTCATCCAAGAAGGGGCAGTCCCCAAATTCACTTGATCAAGTCAATTCTTGGATCATGACCTTGCCATTCATCAGTTTCACAAAGAGGATCTTTCTCTAAGTTAGAGAGAAAACAGTTCGGAGTTTTCAGACACAGACACAAGGCAGACTCTCTTCCTGCACAGCCCCTCTGTTTTTGGCACCAGCTTACACAGGCGGGGGGGGGGCTCCCCCTGTGTGTTACTGGAGCTGATGTCCAGGCAGAGAGGCTGGCAGGCTGAGGCAACCTTCAGGTCCTAGTGCAGACCTGACCCCTCTGACCCTACTTGGGGTTGAATGGAACCCGGCTGCACACAGCTTCTCTCCCTTGAAAGGTTCACCCCTATACATCCCCCTTCAACAGCCAATACAATTAGCAGAAAAGACACCCAGGGATGGTTCCCTTCTCTGGGGGGCGGTGAGGGCCTGACTTAATTCTCCCGCAGAGAGGTCACAGAGCAGCAGCATGGAGGAATGTCCCCGGCACGACAGAAAAGTCGAGCCTGGAGAACACCCTGTGCTGGCCTTTTCTTAAAGTTAATACAGATGTCCTCCTGGGCCTGGAGTAAATGGAACACCCTGCTCCGCGGAGTCAGTCCCGCAGGGTCAGATGCAGCAAGCACACTGCGGGGCCGCTCGAGGGTGCACAGCACGGGGCCCAGCTCCGTGAGGATCATCACACGGTCTGGGGTGGGAGTCCTATCAGGGCTCACCACTCCAGCTCGAGGACAGGGCACAAAAGAATGAGCAAATAACAGCGACAGCAAGCCCCCGCCCCCGCCCTGGCCCTACCTCCTCCCACCACCAAACACCCTGCTCTGGGGGTCTTGGGGTACAGGACTGTCCCCAGGGCCCAGGCCTCTGATCTTGGGGCTCAACGATTCTTACTTTGGACAAAGAAGGCAGCCCCTGAGAACTTACCACTTTGCAGACACGATGTCATCTTGCATAATGATACATCAATACATCACCTTACACAAGCTTTATTCGATCTTACAAAATTGTCCTTATTATCCCCCAAAACATAAAGAGCCAAAGCCATGAGCCCTTTTACAGAGACGGAAGTCGAGGCCTGAAGCAGTCAAATAAGCCGCCCAAGGCCACTCAGGAGAAGCCAGCGGGACGGGACTAGACATCTGCCTCTAGAGCCCACATTCTCACTGCCCTGGCACTTGGGACGCTTGCCCATCACCCCTGACCTGGGGGAAATGGGGACAGAGGTGTTACAAAGCATGCCCAACAGGGGAACCTCAAATTGGGGTGGGGGACACGCACCTTAGCAGGCGAGTCAGGCAGAAGAGACAGTCCTTGGAAAGGAAGGAGCTATGGTTGGAATCGAGCCCAGAGGGAGTGGGGAGTGGCGAGCGGGGCGGCTGAATGTCGGCTTCTGTCCTGGCATCCGGGAATGTTCTCTTGCAAACACTAGGAAGCCGGATGGGACCTCCGAGCTCTACGATTCTCAGGACTTGGCTGCTAGATGACCCATTAAGGGATGTATTTGTGTCAGGGGCTAGTACAGCAGAGAGCGACGGCTCATTCCATAGACTATTTCCGCTCAAGACACCCACCTCACACTTCTTCGGTTCTTAACTGACAAGAGCTGCCCAGAACCGCAGCCAACCCGGCTGGGACACTGGGCATCCCCTATGGCAGGAGTGGACCTCCACAATGGCCCGAAAGGAACGGGCCGCACATGGTTTTCAGGAAAGCACGGTGGGTTCTGTCTGCTGGGCACCCCTTCCTCGGAGAACTCTGTCAACACCATTCCGTGTCACTCCGGGGGCACTGTCAGAGCCTGCCTCCACCCGCACCGGGCCTTCAGGACATGGCCTCAGACCCAGCCAAGCCTACCGCCCTGTGCCCTGGGTCCACAGGCTGGCCAAGTTCGTGCAGGAACAGGCCCCCTAAGTCCTTCCCGAAAGTAAAACAGTCATATCATAGGAGAAATTTCTCTGACCGCTGGCCTTGCTAACCTGGAAGAACGAATACAAAAACATGCAAGGATTTATAAGTAACAATAACCATGTGCTGAGCTTCAGGATGGAAAGGAGCGATTCACTCAGTTGCCAAGAAGCTTAAAAGACATACTCCATGCCAACCAATGAAGAAAGCCTTGTGGGTGCTCAATAAACATGTCTGGTGGGTTTCTTGGTTGGTTAACTCAAAGAATGAAAGAACACATGAATGAACAAACTTCAGAAAGGAGCTTATGAGCCATTGGTACATGGTGAGCATTAACTGATCTCATGGGGACCGCTAAGAGTTTAGGTAACAGCTGAGAGGCCACTGGGCACTAAATTCTCAACACTATGAAGCAGAAAATATTTATGTCATTATTCTGTGACTTTGGTCAACTGAGGGAGAAAATAAGAGGGTACTTTATGTAACATAGATGGGATTCATTTTCTGTAAAGAATTTTCTTTACAAACCATCAGATTTTTTTTTTTGCTTTTATGTTTTTACTTAAGTATTATTTTTAAAAATTTTGATCCAAGTTAGTTAACATATAGTATAATAATGACTTCAGGAATAGAATTTAGTGATTCATTCCTTACATATAACACCCAGGGCTCATCCCATCAAGCGCCCTCCCTAAATGTCCCTCACCCATTTAGCCCATCCCCCCACCCAACAGCCCTCCAGTAACCCTCAGTTTGTTCTCTGTTTAAGAATCTCTTATGGTTTGTCTCCCTCCCTGTTTTTATTTTTGTTAATCTTTATTTTTGAGAGAGAGAGAGTGCAAGCAGGGCAGGAACAGAGAGAGGGGGAGACACTGAATCTGAAGCAGGCTCCAGGCTCTGAGCTGTCAGCACAGAGCCCGAACTCACAAGCCACAAGATGGTAACCTGAGCCAAAGTCAAACGGTTAACTGACTGACCACCCAGGCACCCCTCCCTCTCTGTTTTCATATTATTTTAGCTTCTCTTCCTTTCTGTTCATCTGTTTTGTATCTTAAATCCCACATATGAGTGAAGTCACAGGATATTTGTCTTTGACTGACTTATTTCGCTCAGCATAATACATTCCAATTCCCTCCACATTGTTGCAAATGCCAAGATTTCATTCTTTTTGATCACTGAGTGATATCCCAATGTACTTTAAGGGGGAAAGAGTTACTTTACTTTCCAATGTGTGGCATCAAAGCTGAGTTTTTCCTTCACAATCCAGAGCTAGAGAGCATCATACCCTGTGGATCATAAACAGCAACGGAAGAACCAAAAAAAAAAAAACAACAAAACACCCCACCCCTGAAAGCAAAGCCATCTGAATACTCTCCTCTTCCTCCTGACCCCTCCTGGCTCAGTTTGCCAGAGAGATGCTGTCAGGGCCTGCACCAATCTGACACTGGCACAGAGGTCCTGGCCATTCACCTAAGGACCCCTTCTCGCAGCCCTCCCCTCTGCTCTCATCCGTGGGCTGGGAGCCTCTCTCACCCACCTGGCTCGTCCCAACTCAGATGAAAGACTGGTTCAGGCATCTCTTCCTCCTGGAAGCTTCTATGACCACCCACCAACCTTTTCAAAGAGACTGAGGCATCTGTCCCCATTCTCCCCTGGCAGTGTCTGCAGAGCTCGCCGGCACCACTGGTAAGAATAAGGCTTAGGGAACAGTGACAAAGCCCATCATGCACGGAGTATGACCTACGGTCCAAGTGCTATGCCAAGTGTACACATGACTTATTTTGTCAATCCCTCTCAATCCTCCTAGCCCCTCTGGGAGCTTTGTACCACTATTCCCATTTTACAGATAAACAAACTAAGCCTCAGGGAGATTCTATAGCTTGCCCAAGGTTACAGCTCTCTCGGGGCAGAACTTGATAAAAATTCAGTAATGACAAGATTCCGAAGCCAGTGTGTCTGATCTCAAGGTCACGGCCCATCAGGTCTTCCGTTCCTTGTGGCCGATAATCTAAAAAGGTATCTAAGTGTCCCTTAGATGCCGGGCATCTCACAGTCATTATTCTCAACTCCATAATGACTCTTCAAGTTGCCTGCTGACCCTGCCCCCACTGGGCAGTTTCCAAAGTTGCCTGTGGTCCCAGAGCAAGAAAACAGGAGGGCCAGGATTGAAATCTGTATCCACTTAACACTCCGTAAGTCCTCTGCCCCTCCTCCAACCACAGACCTTTTCAGAAAAAAGAACCTAAAATCCGTGATAGGCCTGAAGGATAAACTGGTTCTCAGTGATTGTTTATGGAGAGTGAGAAATTGGGAAAAACCTGTATGTTGCACAAGAGGAATTGTTCAGTTAATGGAACAAGGGGGCCAGGAACCCAGGGTGGCCATAGTACCTCAGGAGCCCATGTAAGGAAATCGAAACCTATGCCAGAGCCCATCCTGGTAAACGCTGTGAAGCTAAGAAGAACCACCGATCTCCAGCAGCCAACTAGGGGCCCCCAAGTAACGTGGCCATGGAAGCTACAGCCAACCGAATACTTCCCCGCTGTGCCTGTGTCTCCCGTGAAAACTCTGCCCACGACCCGTCTGCCAAGCATTCCTAGAACCATTTCCAGTTGGGCGCTACTTAGCGGGCATCCACATTCACAAAGATAAATTCTGGAAACTTTTTACAGGACACAGTTTTTTTCTTTTAACAGAGGGACCCGAGAAAGTGTGTGACATCCCTGCGGTGGAATATTACATGGCTGTGAGAGAGGGTTCTGATGTTAAATATACAGTAATGCAGGAAAGACTTACGTTAAATGAAAAAGCGGGACACAGAAGTCTGTACATTTTCTCTAGAGAGAAAATACAGGGAGGTAAGACTAAAAAGAGACATTAATTGTAATTTTAACTACATATTGGAGTCATGAGTCAGTTGTTTTCCTTCTATTTTCCAATTTTTCTATAATGAGCATGTACTACATTTAGCATTTTGTAAAAGTTTTTTTTTTTTTTTTTTTAAGCAACTGGCTATTATCAACCAGGGCTGAGTCCTAGCTTATTTTAATCCTTGAAATAGATGCCTTTCTGAGTTCTGATTAAGGGTAATTCAGTCCTTTCAAATGTCCAAATTGTCTCTGATTTTTTTTTTGAGGCGAATAATCGCGTTTTATACTAAACTTATTTGCAGCTCCAATACAGCTCAAAACCTTGTTTTGATTACTTGTTTAGGGGAAGAGTAACATTAGGAAATGCGCAAGAATCACATCTGCATGATGGGTGGTGAGGCAGGGAATTACAGTTGGGCAAAAAGGGAAATGAAAACCAGTCCTGAATATTCAGCAGCCTGAACCTCCAGCCTTCTCCCACACTCACATCCACACCCGACCCATCTCCTTCCCGCTCCGCACCATCTCCTGCATCCTTGAAGGTGACAGGCGTGTCTGGGAAATGGAGCTGCTGCAGGGGGCTGGGCACCTCCTTGCAGGAGTCCAAGGATGTTACCCGAGTTTCTTCAGCAAGTGCTCTGGGAGCTGGTCCTCACAACGGCTCTATCCCCACTAAGACCGCTGACATCTGTATGGGGCTCCCCAAACTCGGCACCACCTTCAGTAAACACCTTCTGGATCAACGGAAGCAGCACAGACACACCTAATGCTGGAGGTCAGCGAGATGCCAAGCTTTTCTTCCCTGAGACCTCCTCCACCCTGAGAAAATCATTTTCAGTTCATATCGCAGGCCCCAAAACTGGTAGCCCAGGCAGGTTAAACATTTCAAAGTAAGAGTTTTTCACATCTATATCCAGATTTCCATGGAAAATAAAAAGCCTGGAAGATGGGGAGAGACAAGGCCCACATCCCTGCGTGGTGACCATCAGGTGGTGATGAGCAGCAGCTGACCTGATTCAGTTCCTGCCTGGACTCTACAGACATGGAGGTTTCCTGCAAAGGGTCTAGATCTCTCCACTTTATGCTCCCAAGCTAATATACATCTTTTCAATCGCATTTTTTATTTTTGAGTGTTTATTCATTTTAGACACAGAGCTTGAGCAGAGGAGGGGCAGACAGAGAGGGAGACACAGAATCTGAAGCAGGTTCCAGGCTCTGAGCTGTCAGCACAGAGCCTGACGTGGGGCTCAAAGCCACAACCTGTGAGATCATGACCTGAACCAAAATCAGATGCTTAACCGGTTGAGCCACCCAGGTGCCCCTAATGTTTTGTTTTTTTTTAATAGCACTATATGTTTTACTTATTTACCTATGTTCCCCTATTTTGCAACAAATAACCTTCCAGACTGACATAAAAAAAATCTACATCATCATTTTTAATGGTTATACAGTACTTACCTACCTTTCCAGATTCTTCCATAGTGAGGGAGCATTTACTCTTTGGGGTCTCTATTACTCCTGCACCAGACAGCCCAGCTGTCCTCTCCATAGGGCCCTTTCCTGTACGAGGATTACTCTTCCTGTCCATCACCATTCAGCCTGCCCCTGTATCTCGTGGGAGTGACGCTTGCCACTTGTGAGCACAACCTTTCAGGAGCAAGCATGGTCCACTCCTCCCTCCTCCCTCCCCGCCCCAGCTGAGGGCTGCTCCTTGCTTTTGGGTCCTGGCGTGGAGCAACACAGAGCAGAACCCCAACAGTCATGCAGCACGAACAGGAGAGAGACCCTCCTCCACCTACGGCAGGGTTGTGTCCATATCAACCTATTCTAAATTGAAAACCTCATTGGTGGAAAATGTGTCTAATACACCTCGCCTGCTGGGCATCGCGGGTTAGCCCGGCCTACATGAAACGTACTCAGAACAGTACTATCAGCCCACGGCTGGGCAGAAGCATCTAACACAAAGCTGGTTTTATGATTAAGGACTCTATGTGTCTCGTAATTTGTTGACTACTGTTCTGAAAGTGAGAAACACTTGGCTTTTGTATGTGGCTACAGTATGATTTTCGGTGTGTTGGTTGCTCACCCTCATGATTGCAGGGCTGACCGGGAGCTGTGACTGGGTGCCGCCGCCCTGCGTGGCCAGAGAGGACCCTACTACCTCTCACGGGCCCAAGAAGAGATCCAAGTAGAAAATGCCAAGTATGGTTTCTACTGAATTACTGAATGCCTATCACTTTCCTGCCATCATAAAGTTAAAAAAGGCGAAGTCAAGCCATCATCAATCAGCAACCCTCTGCAAAGAAGTAATAAACTAGGTATCACAAGCTGCTGAGACTTGGGGATTGTTTCCTAGGACAGCATAGTAAGTTAGCCTCAGCTGACTGACATACTCAAGTATTAAAACATTCTTTAAAATAACTTCAAATAAAGCATTTACAAAGATCTCTGGGGGTGGCTGGATGGCTCAGTCAGTTGAGTATCCGACTTTTGCCAGCAAAGAGCCTGCTTAGGATCCTCTCTCTTTCTCTCCAAATAAACCTAAAAACCCAAAACACAAAAGTCTCTGGTTGGTGCCCAAGCCTGGCCCTGGCGGCCTTGGCTGGAATGAGGCTGGGAGCATTGGCTCTGTGTGGCCTGCTGGCCGCAGGATGGGATGGTCCAACTGGCCTTGCAGAAAGCACACCGAGTGTCATGGCTGAGACAGAGGTGGTCATATGTCACTGGTCATTGGTTATTGTGTCCAAAGGCTGAAGAAGGCAGAACCCCTTTAAGCAGCAAGATGTTCACAATATGAAAAGAACTCAGAAAGGAAGACGGACCACGGGAAGAACAGATGCCTGTCCCCACCCCTGCGTGATTCTCGCAGATTCCAGGACACAAGCTCTCTGAGAACAGGCCTCCGTGCGTTCAAACTAGGCCAGATATCTGTCTCTCCACTGTATACCCTCTTCCATTTTCCATTCTTTAAAAAAAAATAAAAACTAGTCTGCTCAATGAAGAAGAGTGACCTTATTCTAAGTGAGATTGTGCACTGGGCACTGCCTGTGCACCCACGGCTCTGGATCCTCCTCCTCCTCCTCCACGGCCCCGTGATCTCAGAACGCCAACAGTGTGCTGTCCCCTTGATGCAATAATAAATGTACGAGTGATAACTAGGGGGCTCTGTAACCTTATGATATTTGTCGAGCTAATGACCATCAACAGGGTCCCTCTGGGTAACCTCTCCAGAACGTGACCTGCCCAGGCTCACGGGTTGGCCTATCTCCTAGGCCCTCCGCTTTTACCCTGAGCCCTCACTGAACCTACATGACCTATAGCAGCCACATCTCACCATCAGGACCCCAGGTCCCGCTTTGTTTTAGATTTAATGTTGACAATTTTTATATTTATAAGTAGCCAGCTGGACTGTTTTAAGATGACCCCAATTTTGTTGGCAACGTCGAAAGCACCAGAGTCAGGAAACAATGGAGCAAAGGCCCTCCTCTCGGCATCAGGCCTCATCCGAGCACTGATCTCAAGCCAGGTCAGTGTCACGGAGCTCCTTCAGGGCCTGTGTGATCTGGTGCTTGGTAGCCTCAACATCCACAGTGAATGCAAGAACATGGCTGTCTTCCATCCTCTTTATGACGGACTCTGGTCAGGGAGCTTGATGACGGCACAAGGGCCAGGCTGGCTTCTCCTGTTAACCACCGTACCGCCACCAGTAGGTGTCGTCTCGCCTGCGTTTGTGTTCGGATAAATGCAATCACCTGATGCATGTTTTTTATTCGTTGGTTTCTTTCACTCAGCAGTGCTTGTGAGATGCATCTGCACTGTTGCATGCAATGATACATCTTCATTCGTGCTGTCCAGTGTTGTATTGTGTGAACGTGCTACAGTTCATTGACCCATTCTTCTGTGGATGGACATGTCATGCTCATTATTTTATTTGGTTGGTATGCTTCCCGCGCACTAGACTGTAACTCCACAATGAAAAGAAACTAGTCTATACTTTCTCGTTAGCGTAATTCACCCCTTAGCACAGAGCGTGATCCCTAACAGAAGAGGAAGAAAGGAAGGGGTGGGGGAGGGAAGGAGACAGGAAAGGAGTTCAAGTTATGAGTCTGCCCAATGAGAGGACCCCAGTCCCAGATACAAGGTCTCTTTCAACAATCAAGATAACTTCCCAGTTTCTGCTTGCTATAAAAACTCTTCTCTCCCTACATTTTTCACATTAAATTAAACCCCTAGGCTCTTTCACGGTTTCTGCCTCTTACTGCCAATAAAGATATTTAGTTGTTATTAGTAACAATTTACAAACATTGGAAGAGTCTGGTCTTAAAATAGGGTGCTTATCAAGGTTCAACTTGTCCCAGGGCAGGCCCTGAGACAGAACATTATCATCTTCGTGTTATCAGCATGTTCAAGAGATAAAACCAGTCACAATTCAATTATCTCTTTCATTTTCTTTGTAAAATAGGCACTGGCAGGAAAACAGGAACACGAAACTCCTCTAACAGGTGGAGGAGAGAAAGTGCAAACAAGGCCTCCTTCTGGCCAGGGACTCAAGCCTTGGGCAGCGACCACACCCTAACTGGAGTCCACACTCCTATCTTGAAGGGCTCTCGATTTTACCTCTGATAGAGGTTGACAGGAGAAAGTCACTGCTCGGCCAAATGGAAACAGAAACTGGCTTCTGGAATCTGAACAGTGTATGTCTGTCATTCTCTTAAAACTCATACCCATGCATGAGGCTCTAACTCAGATACCTGTGTGGTGGAGGCTGCCTGGGATCCTCAGATGTTCAGAAAAACCCTAAACACAAAGTGAAGTTTATCTTCACTTTGTGGAGCTCATGCTCTAGAGTGAAAATTATGAACAACCCAGATGCAAGGCCCATGCCCACCTCACTAGCTTCATCTCTCACCTCCATGCCTTGACTCCTTGTGAAATCCTTGCTTCCCCAGGGCGTGTGCTTGCCTATCCATCCATTCTCTAAACACTTCCCACAGCACTGGCCTAGGCACCGGCTTATAGCAGAAAAATAAGACAGCGCACAAGGAGCAAGTGTGACAGAAAACAGGCACATAAAGATAAGCAGTGAAGAGTGACAGCAAGATGGGAACACAGGTCTACGAAAGCATCCACCATATGCCAACGGTGGCCAGCACTTTCCCTATAGATCTCACTTCATTCTCAGGCCAGTCCCACACGAGGTGGTCGACAGCTAAATACTACAGACGAGGGACACATGACGGACACACACAGCTGGTGAACAACAGAGGTAAGTAAATAACATCCTGGTTCTCAGGGCTCGAAGGCCCACAGTGTTTGAAAGATAGACTGATGGAAGCCAAGCCAGCCACAACTTGTTTTTCATGAAAAGAGCTGCAAGTCCAAAGCGTTTGAGTGCTACTCGTGAAGGCAAAAGGGGTGGAAATTAAGAGTAGCCTACTTTGTGGGCTTTCAGCAAGTCCAGGCCAAAATGTAGTCAGGGAGGCTGGGAGCCTAACCAGGGCTCTCAGCTCCCCGGCTCGGCTAGGCCCATGACGGAGACTACTTGAAAACCAGCTGTAGTGTACAGAAGAATTTCTCTCAGCTGTGAAAAGATCTCAGGATCTTTCCTGATATGCTTTTTCTTAACACAAATAGGGTATTCAAGGAAAACACGGGCCGCCTCTTATTCCTGCTGCTATAATTAGAACTTTCCCATCAGAGGGTTGTGAAAGTTTAAGGAGACAAAACATGGAGCGAACTTGGCACAATGTCTGGTACGTGGGAAACACAGCTGCTGCCATGTTACCAACCATCCTCCTCCTCCCCATCTTCCTCCCCAACCACTATCCTCCTCACCATCCTCACCATCTTCCTCCTCCCCAGACACCACCCTCCTTACCAGCCATCACCATACCCCCTCACCATCCATCAACCCACCAACCTCACCCACCACCATCCTCCTCCTCCTCCTCCTCACCAACCATTAACCAGCACCCTTACCAGCCATCACCACATCCCCTCACCATCCATCAGCCTCTCTCCAACCACCACCATCTCCAGGAACCATCAGTACCAACCATCAACCACCACATCGTCAACCAATCACAACCCATCACCACAGATCACAATCACCCGCTATCACGTCACCGGCATCCGCCGTCTCCTCATCTTTATGCCACATGGTCTTTTGGGGAGAGTCGGTTAACAGGAAGACAGCAGCACTCTTCTCTTCAGGATCGTCGAGCTGGAGGATCATCTAGGCCCAGGGTTGCGGTGTATCCCTGAGACCCACCAGCTGTGCCGCCTTAGGCGGCTTACTTCACCTCTCTGACCTTAATTCACAGGGGTGGCAAGGTCACAACTATGGATGGGAAGGTTCAGTAAACATCAGTGCTTCCTATCCGCACTGGCCTTGTATGCGTTTTGCCTAGTTTGTGTCCCATCCACAGATTCAGACACAAGCGGGCAGGGGAGGGGCTGACCTGGTATCGTGACTCGCTGACTTGCGCGGTCTAGCAGGCAGCTCCTCTCCAGCCACGAATGTGGCAACCGAGGTGTTAGAAGCTGGTTTCCCTGTAAGTCGTCTGGGGACCCTCTGCCACCACACTGGCCCGGGGTCATGTGGGCCACGGCGGACCAACAGCAACATAAGCCGGGGTCGGGGGGACTCCTCCTCTCCCCTCCGTGCTGTGCTCCCCGTCCGAAGACGCTCCTTGGAGACTTCCCGAGGCCCAGCTAGCGCACGGCCCGCCCCTCGCAGAGCCCTCCCCACTGGCCCTGACAGGCAGCCTCCACGCGGCCGCCAACTCGCTGCTCCCCGACTCGGGCAGCCAGAGCAGTCTGACAGGATTTCACTCCGCTGCGAAGTCTGGCAACGAGCTGGGATTCACAGTCTCTCGGCGTGAGTCTGCCGGCGGCACAAGGAGATAACCTTTAAAGGTTGGACTCAAAATGCTTTTCTGTATCTGCAAGGAGTAGAAAAAGATCCAAAGCTTAAAGCAACAGCCCCACCCTCCCTACTTCAGTATGAGCCCCGGGGGGCTTCTGAAAAAGCCCGGCTGGGGGAGAAACCAACGGCCCTGAGGTGCTGGTGGTGCATCCGTTCAGGTGAACGCTTAAGGGGGTGTGAGCACCCCCCAACACTGGGATGCTCAAGTCCTACAGATCGGAAGGGGGCTCAGCCGGGCCAGGAAAGGCCATTTACTCACCGATGCAGAGTTACTTCTTTAAACACAGGAATACAAGAGTGGTTATTCCACGCCCCAGGTCTTGGGAAAACACTCATCACATAAACATAAATCATGACAGCTGACATTTGAGCAGCTGCCTAATTGCTCATCAACTGTTGCCACATACTGGCTTCTTTCAACCTCGGTGTGTGCATGGGGCGGGGGGGAGGGAAGCATCGCCATTTCCCATGGAGGAGACAGTGCGGCATCACCCAGCTCGAAACTCCAGGCTGCGGTTGGGGTCTTCTAGCCTCCATAAAGCAGGGACCAGCAGACCCTGTGTCCGCTGGCTCCACTAAGTAGAATGACGCAGAGTTATACGGGTTCTGGATTCCCGCCGGGGAGGAACAGGTCCTAAGCGTATAGACCACCTTGTGCCTAGGAGTGCCTGTGTGTGGGTGTAAAGACTCACACCACATAGATGTATCTCAAATCATAGGTGCACGTAATGAGTGTGCCTGAGTTGCACACTGGTTTGGCTGAGCAAAGAGTGGCTGTACCCTCTGGGCCCTTCCCAGTCACCAAGAAGGCTTGGCACCATGCGGAGGGCTTTGGAGACGTGCATTCATTCGGCGCTCTCAAGCATCTTACAAAGGAAGTAGCATCCCAAATTCGGAAGGTGAGAAAATTGTGGCTTCAACAGAATGATAAAGATACTGTCATAAAAGATCATACAACTAGGAACTAAGAGGCAGATCAGGGACTTCAACTTGGACTGACTCTACATTCTACATGTGAACTGCTAGCTGTCCCTGGCACCCGAAATCCTGATGAGTCACACCTCAGGCACATCACCTGCTCTCTTCTCCATGACCATTCTGCGTGTCTCAACTACATTCCCTTTCACCTAGGCTCCTGCAACAGTGATCATGTAAGCAGGTGGATAGTAAGTGGATGGGTGGATGGATGGGTAGATGGCTGGCTGGTTTGGTCAGGGGATGGACAGGCGATCAGGCAAGCTTCACTGCAAAGCCTCGGAAAACCCAGCTGGCTGTGGCACCGTAGCCTCTGCCTTCTCCCCTTTCTTACTCGCCCTCAGACACAGCAGCCTACCAACTCCTCTAAAGCACCAAGTTCTTTCTTACTTCAAGGAAACTCCCTCTGCCTGGGCTGTTCCTCTTCTGTGGACTTACCCCAAATCATCATGGAGGAACGAGTAGATGTTCTCAAAAGTCCCATTCTTGCCCCCCAGCTTAACTGGGCCCTTCTTACAGTCTCTGGAACCCTGTGCAGTATTCGTTCACAGCACATCCACAGTTGGTAACCACAGATTTTCTGTATGTTATGTGTACATTAGTATGTGTAATGTCTCTTTTCTGGTGGGAATAAAAACCCCAGTGGGGGGTATCCTGTCCACAACGTTCACTGATCTATCCCCAGGGCCTAGCATAGTGCCTGATTCACAGGAATTCAACGAATCCTTATTGTCTGAGCTTTGTGAGCCTTGCCTGCCAATCCTGAACTCATATTCCCAGTACCTAAAATGTTGGGGCAGGTGCCAAGACTGGCGCCTTCAGTGTGGACAGGTGACTCTGAGAAAGTCTGGGGGTTACAGCCAGTGGTACAGGCCATCCTGACCAATGAACTCTAAAGAAACTAAACCATTACTATACTGTAAAACAGCCTATTACCTGGGGGAAAAAACTTCCCGAACCAGGGAGAGGACAGTAATAAATAACGAGGAGAGTTGTTTTAATCAGTGAGGAAAGTGAGGCAAGGCTGAAAGTGAATGACTGGAGAATAACCCATGAGCACCAGGGAGTCTGAGGGAGAGTTTAAGAACAAATCCAGAGGGAGAACTCTAAAGACAGGAGTCTATCAGAATCTACTATAGTTGGAGAATCGGAGTCAAGATGGTTTGTTGATCCATCCATCCATCCATCCATCCATCCAATGTGTGCTGAACCTGCTCCCCAATTCTAGGCACTGGAGGTACAGCTATGAGTAAAAATAACACAGAGTTATGGCTTTATGGGGCCGAACTCCTACCAGGTGAACCACGGGATTCTGGAAGCTGCAGGTCACAGCCTGCACAGGGTGGTGCCCTACAAGGGTCTAGACTTCAGGTATAAACATGGTAGCCATAGCCATGATGACCACATGAGAACCCTGGAGAGAACCTGAGCCTCTGGCTTCTGCTGAGCACCGTGGCATGGACTGGGGCTCTGGCACACCCCTACTTTGCAGCACCCTCCTCTACGGCCAAGTCTCAGTCTACAGTTCTAATGCTGCCGGCCATGAGGAGCCTGGAAAGTGCTTCCTCCAAGCAGTCCGAGCACACTGGCTGCTTCTTACACTTGGATCAGTCTCAAGTGGACTTGTGTGTCTACTTTTCGTGCTGTGACAGCAAATTCAGAAAAAAAAAAATTCCTTTTTGCCCATGCAGACCAGAAAGATCAGACAGTAAAGTTTTCACAAACTTACTATAAACTTGGAAAAAGGCGCCTCAGAGATCATCTGGTCTTTCCCGCAAAGAAAAGGGTCAAACATGGTGTGTGTGTGTGTCAAGATCAGTAGTTGGTAAGCCCACTCTGCCATGTAACAGCTCTCCACATTCAATCTTCTATCTAGTGGTCAATGGCCAAGGCTACATCTCTATCGTTCACAATATCCCTAGCACCCAGCCCACTGCAGGATGGCCGGACAGATAGATGGACAGGTGGAGAGATCAACAGATGAGCCCAAACCAGTTTCTCTCCAACTTCCCCTCTCTGCTTTCTATTCTGTCCTCTGGGAGGCAGCTGGGAGTCCAAGTAAAAACCCCAGACTTGGGGTGAGGAGACCAGAAGTGAATCGGGTTCCGATGCTTTTGCGAGGAGACCCTGAACAAGTTATTACCTTACCACTCTGAACATGTCTCTGCCCACCTCTAAAATGAAAAGAACATCCACAATACCTCAAGGTTGTTGAAACAACAAACCGAATAAGATGCAGTACACTTCACTGTATTAACCAAGAAATTCCTGGTTTCCCAAAATGTGAAGACCAGGAAAGAAGAACACTGGATAATCCTCATAAATAAAGCTAAAAGACAAGCAAAAGCCTGAAACGTATAGTACAAAGGATTACTGTCCGAGCACTCTTACAAACGGGTGAGAGGGATGAACGATGCCGTAAAAATAGGGAAGGACACCAAGAGGCAATTCTCACTTACACACACACACACACACACCACAAATGACAGATTAAAGTGCAGACAGATGCTCACCCTCCCTAGCAATAAGGAAAATGCAAATTCAGACATTGATGGAATGGAACTGCTCCCCTATCAGAATGGTCCAATTTAAATACGCATTTAATACCCAATGATGACAAGGACATGGGGACAAAAAGATTCCTCCACGTTGTTGGCAGGACTGAAAATTGATCCAGTAGCTGAGAAAGCCATTCACCTGGGCCTATTAAAATAAAAAAGGTATATATCCTGCACTTCAGCAAATCCACTTCTAGCCATTTATCTGGAAGACCTGCCTGCAATATGTACAAAGTGATCTGTCTAAGAACCATCTGGGAACTTTGTTTACAATACAATGTGAAAACAGTCTAAATGTCCATCATCAGAATATGAAGTAAAGGCTCCACCGTACTAGGAAACGATGTGCCACATTTAACATGAGTAAGGAAGCGAGAGGTGGGAGGAGGAAGGCATGTACCACAGGATGCCATTTATGTTCAACAAAATAAAACCACAACGGCATTCGATGGATCCACGTACAGACATTATGCCCCCCAGGAGACATTTGGCAAAGTGTGGAGACACTTTGGGTTGTCACAACTGGAGAGACAGTGTGTGGAGTGAGTGGGTGTGGCCACGGATGCTGCTCAGTGTCTTTTTTTTTTTTTAATGTTTTATTTATTTCTGAGAGAGAGACAGCATGAGCAGGAGAGGGTCAGAAAGAGAGGGAGACACAGAATCTGAAGCAGGCTCCAGGCTCTGAGCTAGTTGTCAGCACAGAGCCCGACACGGGGCTCAAACGCACGAACCATGAGATCATGACCTGAGCCGAAGTTGGACGCTTAACCGACTGAGCCACCCAGGCGCCCCTGCTCAGTGTCCTTTCATGCACAGGTGAGGACTGCCCCACACAGAGAATTATCCCATCCCAACATCCACTGTGCTGCATGGGGAGCCCCAGTGTGAGGGTGCCTTCCAGCAGGCTGCTCCTGACGCACAGCCGACGCCCCCACTGCTGGTCAGAGCGTCCTCACTGTCCTTTGGGGAAAAACCCCGATTCCATGGACCTCAACTTCAGGAGTAACAGAACCCCAAAGCGAGCCATCTGCCTGGACACGGCAGTTGGCAGACGGGGGTATGGCCCATGCCACCGAGGGTCAGAGCTGGTTCGAGGCCCGCCGGCAGCCTTGGAAGAAACTGGGGCCTCTTCCCCTGGGGGCAGCTGCACCGAGCGGGGGGCGGCTGGTAGGAGCCCACAGACACTACCGCCGCGGCCTGGCTGGGAACAGGGCCAACGCGGGGAAAGCAACTTTCTCAAAAGATGGGAGACCACTCCTCATGACAGAGTCCCTGAAATTCAAGCTGTGCCCGCCCCGGTGTTCTCCAGGACGCAAGCCGATGAATCCCCTTTGTGAAGCTCCGTCAGTCAGAACTCCATGCAGGGTTCCTGGGAGGGCCGCGAGCCACCAGCAGGAGCGGGACAGCGGGGGGGACATGATGGGAAGAAGACTGTGTATGTTTCACAGAACGAGCAGCTCCTGCCAAGGAGACATGCAGCCCAGTAACCCGCTGAACCCCCTGCGTGACACGGTCTGAGCCGGCGTGGAGCGCAGGGCCCGCACGGCACCCCCACGCTGCCCAGTCACCTGTAGCTCCCGACTGCCTCCGATCTCCTCCCGTGGGCAGGGGTTTCCACCGCCGTGCTGACGTGTGCACAGAATGCTGGCAGGCGTGTCGTAGGCACGGCACGTGTCTTGGTAACAGAAACGGTAGGTTGCTTGCGTACCAAACTCCCTGGCCTCGCCTTCCAATGCACCGAATAAAAGCCTCCTGCACTCACCCCAAGGAGACACGGCGTTTTGAGACCTAGCTCTGTGTCTCCTTAAATGTGAAATGTAATCCAAGTTCTTTGCCTGCAACACTTCCTTGCACGGTGTTCAATTTAATGCACCCCAAGCGGCACAGACCGGGAGGTGGGTTTCAGTTTGGGTTGGTTTCGCTCTCCTACACCCGGGACAGGGCAGGTGTTACCGGGGAGTCAGTACCCCGGGCAGGAGAAGCGTGGTCAGCTCGTCTCCCACACTGCCCCAGTCAGAGGAGCCCCAGCCCAGGTGTGAATGGGGGTCCCATCAGAGGACGAGGCTGGGTCCTGCTGAGGTGATGGCCGCATCCTGAGGGCCCTGCCATCCAGGTACCCGGGACTCCCAGCCTCCACTTCCACCAGCGCCCTTGGGCCAAGACCCGGCTCCCCACGCCAACACGCCCACGAGGGCACCAGCACAAGGGCCAGCAAACGGGAGCATGGGAACAGGGGGAGGCACCCACCTGGAGATGAGCCCCCACCTGGGGTTGTGGCAGTGACAGGGACTGAGGACACCTGTGCACGTGGGTGTGCACGTCAGCCCCGCTCACAGCTCCTGACAGCAAGGCAGGAGCAGGGAACCATCTCAGGAAAGCCTCCCCAGAAAGGACAGAGAAGCCATCAGAACAGGCACCCCGGAGACGCTGATGAATCACACCCCGGGCAACTCAACAAGGAATTTAGATGCAAACCAAGACTAAACCCAGCACCACTGGCCACTTCCCAGCTGGCCCAACTCCCATGTCCTGGGGCCTGGGCACTCAGTCCTTCAGGCCTCTGCGGACCCCAGTTAAACAATCGGGATATGAAGCATTATCTTCTGAGCACTGGCCCCCCTGGCGGAAAAGCTCACCCCTGGGCAAAACCTCAGTCTTGCACGGACATCGTCTTCCATTTCAGGTGCTCGAATGGTGGACCCGCCACCTCCTCGGCAGACCTGGAAGCTGAGGATGAAGGTATCTCACTCTCTGCAGCCCCTGAGGTAGCGGACGCGGAGCCCTTGATCGAGTAGATGCTAAATAAAGACTTTTGTCAATATGTGAACATCCCAGAGACGTTCAACTAAATGTTCTTTTTACGTCTGCTTCCAAGCATAGGCGCTTATCACCACCACCACCGAGTGGTTACTGGAGCGCTAAGAGTAGGCATCTCACAGCGGTGTCCGACACCGCGCCCAACGCTGTACCTGTCGCCGGGCAAGGTGAGTGGCCTGCCGTCCCTCCCACCCGCAGCCCTCCCTCCAGCCCGTACCAGGAGAGAAGGTTCTGTCTACTCCACAGCACCCGTCTCCCCCACGGACGGTCAGGGCGGGGAAGGCAGGAGCCTTTGCTCACCGCCGGCTCTGCTGCGCGTGGCCTAAGCCGGGCCTGCAGGAGGCCCTGGGCAAAGCACTTTCAGATGAATCCAGGGTTTATCTGTGAAGGGAAAGCAACTCTTCCTGCTGGGGCGGACAGAAGCGGTAACGGAGAGTAAGGGGGCCTCGTGCAGCCGGAGGGACGTGCTTTCCGTCGGTGCGGCACCAGGCCCTCTCGGAAGCCCTGGGCATCGCAGGGCAGCTGGGGGCGGGCGTGCTCGGGGGAGGGGCCCGGTGGGACGCGCAGTTCTCAGGCGGAGGGGCAGCGGGAACAAAGGCTCGCGATCCCAGGGTACGTACTGCCCTTCGTGCAGCACCAAGGCCCACGGGCGGGCGCTGGAAGAACACCCAGCTATCCCGGGCCTGCCTCGCGCACAACGGGTGTGGCGGGAGGGAGCAGACGTGGACGAGAGAGATTCACCTCCGCCCCAGAGCTGCTCTGTCTCCCCCCCAAGATCCGGAACTGCGCCTGCTGGGGCAGGGGCTTCTCGGAGCCCACGGCACTGCAGCTGTGGGTCCCGTCTGTCCCATCCTCCTCCGCCGCAGGAACTCCGCCCTCTCTGCGGAGCTACGCACGGAGCAAGCCTCAAGACACAGAGGCAGATAAGAGAACTGGGGCGCTGTGGGGTAAGCCTCTCGGGAAAGGGGATGAAAAGGAACGGCTGAGAAGCCTGCAGCCTCAATGCAAACACATCAACCTCCTCCACACCACCTGCAGCCCCGCGCAGCCCACCCGGACCCTGCGATCTATTATTAACGGAGCAGAGAATGCATTCCCTGCGTCACATACAAAAACACGCCCCAATGGGATAAATCTGCAAAGTGACTGCCCAGGTGACACGGGTTCCTGCCAGGTGGGATCACAAGTACTCAGTGGGTCTTCCTGGGGCACCTTTAAGTCAACGCCACACCCTATGGCCTCTAGGAAAGGGGACTTATTCCATTCAGAAGGGAAGAGCTTTGCTGAAACAAAACAATAATTTTTTTTTCTATATACAAAGGAGACCTGATTAGTTGTGCTGTGCAAATGGAATACTGCTCCAGAGCCCGTGTTTCTGGTGGCTGAATTCAAAGGCTGAAATAAATCCGGCAAAGAGGATGGATTTCAGCTGTACTTACACTAACAGTACTTTTCAAAAGCAAAGATGTAAGTGTTCAGAAGGTAAGTATATTGATGAATTCTTTCATTTCAGTTTACTGCCTGTAATATTTGCTTAAGAAGAAAATAGGCAGGTTGTTTGAAGGTCTCACAGGCCTTCATAAACACTATAGCAGGATATTCAGGATGGTGGACCTCAATCTTCTCTGGAATCGGGGGTATTTTGGGGAAGAATATCAAACAATGGCTGAGGTATAAACCAGGGGCTAAGAACAAATGCAACTTTATCATATGGAAGTGACAGAAAATCGAGCCCATAGCACCACGGTGTGTTAACAGAGAGGAGGATAGAAAAATGAAGAAAGTCAGTTAGTAAACAGTTTTTCCGTATTATGTGCTGCTGTTCAATCACTGCATCTCTGGCTAGTGTCTGCTGGGAACCAGGCGTGAGCAAGGGTCCAAAGTGTAAGAAATACTCATGGACAGAAACCTTCAACTGGGAAGGTCCTGGACACCAATTTTACTTCTGTTCGGAGATTCGCTCGAACGAGGCCGTTCCTACCAGGGCCGGAGCGCACCTCAGTGCCCATCTCAGACTCGGGGGCACAGTGTGGAAACTATAGGGCTCAAAGGGAAAAACTGCTTTTGAGAGCTTGCACTCAGCCTTGTCCAGGGAGGGCATGCCTTGCCAGAATGCCTCGTGCAAAACACAGTCCCAGACCTCTTCCCTCCCTACGGACAGTGAAAAAGCACTTGTACTACGTGCAGCAGGTGGGCTATCTCTGCCTCTGGTATTGAGGACCACCTTTCCAGGCCTCGGGCAGGCTCTCCCACCCCAACGTTGCTCAAACGAGTTCTGAAGGAGCATCCCGGAAACCCATCCACGACCAGAGCGGCCAACACGGACACCTGCTTGGACAACTTTCCTAAGCCAGACCGTCTCTGCCTGGCTTGCGGACTCGGGGGCTCAATGGGTAGCGTGTCTGGGCCCGGCAGCGGCCCCAGCAACTTCTACAGAGAACTCCCAGCTGCGCCGCAGTGGCCACCTTCTCAGGAATGTGGGTGGCCACCCATGCAGGCCGGGCTCCTCCCTTCAGATTGAAGGCAACTGTGCAAATTGCCTCTTGGATTTTTAAAGAGCTCCACCCTCAGACTTGAAACCTCTGCAAACCGGTACCTTGTGAGAAAGTGCTGTCTGGGCTCGAATAACATTACAGACTGTCATGCTTCTCTGTGCCTTTGTTTTCTCATCTATGCGATGGTGAGAGGAGTTTATTCACACTGTGATTTTGAGGACTGTGCCACAGAATGCACACACACCAGTGAGCGGCAGCTGCCGCTACGGTTTCCTGTTAGCATCATCCTCACTGCTGTTTTATCGACAGCAGTCTGTTCCCTCAGCTCAGCATTTCCCAAACATCACATGTTCACATAACACTGTCCCAAGCTCCGGCTGCTTGCATTATCATTTATTTGGTGCTGTTCTTCAAGCAGACTCTTTCTTTCTTCTTAACTTTATTTTAGAAGAATGCAGGGTGCCTGGGTAGCTCAGTCAGTTAAGCGTCTGACTGGATTTCAGCTCAGGTCGTGGTCTGACGGTTAATGGGTTCGAGCCTTGCATCAGGCTCTGGGCTGACAACATACAGGGTGCTTGGAATCCTCTCTCTCTCTCTCTATCTGCCCTTCCCCCAGGCGCCTCCCCTCCCCACTCCAAATAAACTTAAAAAAAAAAAAAAAAAAGGAAAATGCATCGCTGTGGTAAATGGAAAACAGGATTCTGCGCTCTAACTAGGAGACCAATGTAAAAATAAACACAATAGAAACAAGACAACATGTATGATCAAGCTCAAGTCTGCTCCTTCCCGTCACCGCTGAACAGAATGATTCGAGGGCATGGACGGCACAAGGTC
Organism: Proteles cristata cristata; assembly: GCA_017311185.1. NCBI lineage: Eukaryota > Metazoa > Chordata > Mammalia > Carnivora > Hyaenidae > Proteles > Proteles cristata. The sequence continues at coordinate 418,621 of JAESUZ010000846.1, forward strand.
AATACTTGAAGGCTTTCTTCCCCTGGGAATCCCTAACGCTGAAAGAGCTGAAATGTGAGTGGCTTTCTCCCAGCAGGATTTGTTAACATCCAGCCTCTGTCTTTCTAGAACGTGGCTAAGCACGCGGAGCATTACCCTGCTTTCCAGTGCTCCTGGAGACACCGTCTGCCCAAGAGAACTTCCTGCAATGACAGAAATGTCCCATATCTGTGCTGCCCTGTGCAGCAGCCACCAGCGGCATGTGGCTGTGAAGCACTTAAAATGTGGCTACCGGGCTTGAGCTGAATTTTTAAGTTTATTCTATTTCAGTTCGTTTAAATTTAAATGGCTGGGTGTGGCTGGTGGCTGTTGTGTTGGAAAGCCCACATCTATGGAGAAAACTACACATGCCGATCCTTTCATCTTGGCTCTTCCGATGAACCGTTATCTGCTGGAGGGTCTGCCCTTGGCTCCCTATGAGGGGGACATGATGGAACCTGAGGAGGATCTGTCACGGGATGTCACTGGGGACTGTCCACCACATGCTCCAATATTGCTGTATCTAAAGCCCTGTGTGGAAACTTCTCTTAGAGCTCCCTTTGAGGAGCTCACATATTTTCTTCCCATTAGCAATGGTACTATCCAAAATAGCCGCATTTCCATTTTCACCCTGGCTGCCAGGCAGTCCAGAGAAAATTCACAAACCAATGAGAACAGGGGTATAGGATCTCCTGAGAGACTTCCACGATTTCCTTAATGCAAGTATCACCAGTTTACATCTTCCCAGACACTGACATTTCATTTTTTACTTCTATCTTATCATTCTTTTACAGGTGTTCCTCTAGAAATTATCTCCAGTCTTCTGGGGAAATATACTGAACGTGTTTTTTAAACTAAGAAAAATAACGTCGCATGGTACCAGCATTTTCAATGAGCCTCCTTCTTTACGTTATCATTTATGATAAAAACTCTGTAAAAACCTTCCTCAAATGTTTCCAAACATGTTGTATGGATTTTGCTTGTGAGATACTGACCAGAAACACTGTTATCTAAAAGGAGAAAGACAGTTGCATTCAGGAGGTGCTGCCTCAAACCCAACACCAGTGAAGATTTCACGGAGCCCACAGCGGGGGACGAGGAGGTTCTGGCCGGCAGGGGCAACTGGGGGCCACGTCCTCCAGGCACGGATGGGACCACACCCAGAGAAGCTCCAAAGACACGAAGGACAGAGAGCAGCACGGACGCCACTGTGACTGCCGTGGAAACAATCTCTCAGGCAACGGGGCACACGCCGCATCCCTCTCATTCTGTAATGGACTCTCAGACACTGAAAGCTGCCAAATCGCACCCTGGGGTAGGGGGCTGGGGGGAAGAGTCCGACATGAAAGGTCCAGGAAACCTCTCCAGTGGTATCACATTGTAATTTCACTCTAAAATAAAGCCACCTGCCTCACTTTGTTCATCTTCTGGGCAGCACCGCCCAGCTTTCTGATGGCCTCAAAGCAGAACTCAGACACTCACAGAAGAGGGTTTTTGGTGGGTTTGGCATAAAAGGAGATTGAGAACCAAGGAGATGTACATAAATCTGTCCTGTCTAACTCTTTTAAGCCAAAGAGGAGAGCATCACAAACACTCAGATTCTCCAACACCTAATAACACGGTACTTACTAACTGCTGTTGCCTAGTCAAACAAGAAACCTAAAATCACTTTCTGGTGCAAGGTTTCTTCCCAAACCCTTGCCCATCTGTGAGATATCAAGATGTGTGTGTTATACGGATACCCGTTCCTATAAACCACACACCCGCCACCACACCTGTCACCACAGGCCACACAGGGCAAGCATTCTCAAGCAGGAGAAACACCAAGATGAGAAAAGAGAGTGTGTCCTGGGCGCCGCATGCTCCTCACGCCAACAACAGCTTTGCAAGGTAAGCCGCAATAGTATTTCCGTCTTACGCGGGAGCAAAGGGAGATTCACTTAAGGTTACAAAATTTAAACCAGGGCTCCTGTCTTCAAGGTCTGTATTTTTTTTTTTTAACCACCCAGCCTCTGGAGAAAAATATCTTAATAGCTGAGGTCTTCTTCAATCGTCAATTCCCCACTTAAAAAAAATTAAAAGGTAACAAAACTCAAGGCATTTCACAGAGTTCTTCAGGAGTAAGAACAAAAATGTAATGAAAGTTGTCATGACCCAAGAAGACAGAAGCAGGAAGCAGCTACAAACAAGTCAGAGTTGAAAGCAGAGTAGTCCAGGACAGGTGAACACCACGGGCTGGAGATCGGGATTCAAGGTAAGAAAAGTAAAAGACAACAGACAAAAAGATGGTAGGAACGCAGGGTTGAAAGAGGCATCGGAAAATCAGAGGAAAGATGGAACACTGGAGTCCCATGTGTTGGGGAGAAACTGTCTCCGAAGCACACAAAGGTCCCTGAGGCCCCACAGCCCAGCCCCAGCCAGCGCTGACCAGCTCTCCCCTGAGGAGGAGGAGACCTCTGCACCCGGGGTTCCATCAGGGAAATGCTGCCCCTTCTTCTGAGCAGAGGGCCCTGGTTTTCATTTGGAGAGGAACTTCTCTCCCTCTGTCAGACATGCCCCACCGCCAGCAGGGGTCGCGTCCAAGCCTGGCCAATCTCACAAGTCTGTCACCCAGCCCAGAGCATCAGGGAGGGCCTCCTTGTCCAAGACAGGCCCGAGAGAGATGCTGCAACCACCCAGACGGGCTAGCGCTGCCCATCACCCCACAGAGAGCCCCAGCCCGAGAAGGACGCCCAAGCAGAGGACACAGCAGACGGCAGCAGGTGTCCGGTCACAGGCCTGGTCACGCCTGGGGCTGCTGCACATACATCCTGACTCTCTGGATGCAACACAAGCTGACAAAGCCTGTTTGGGCTCCCGCTGTCCGAGCTCCCATCTGCAGCGGCCGCACTGACGGGCCTGACTGACAAGGATGCTCCACCCGGGCCCCTCCAGTCTGCATGAAGAAGGGACCCCTTCCTCGGGGAGGCTGGCATCAGGAGGCCGTCAGCGCTCCATCACCGTCACCGAGAGGCAGAGGCACCACAGCACTACGAAAGGGTGTCGGTTCTGCCCCAGCAGCGACATCCGGCTGAAAACCAGACGCTCACCTGATACACATGGAAGGCGTTCGCCGCTTTGCCCCGGAGAAACACGGACGGGATCCAGACATTGATCAGCGCCCGGTTCGATCTGACCGAAAACAAAGATCGAAATTAGGTGATTTCAATTTATAACGAGGAACAGAGGAAACTGTCTTCTCTAAGAGGCATCACACACCAGAATTGATGATAACACCAATCACGTCCATGAGCAAGACAAAGGGCCTGGGTTCACCCCACCCTCCAAGATCGCTCTTTAGGGACTTAGTTTAGTCATTGTGTGTTTTTTATTTAGATACAGAGTGTGTACTTGGGAATGAGAAATGGACTTCAGTTCTTACAGCTGATTCACTGTGACTCCTCATTTCTCTAAACCTGAGTTTCCTCCTCTGAAAGGAGGGATAACAACTGGAATCCCCCATGCGGCTGTGTGGGGTCACGTGACTTGATGACCGCAGGGTACCTGGAGCACCCAGAGGGGTCACACCACCTCCTCACTATGCCCCTCTAGCCCTTGCCCGTCATTTTAAGATCAGACTCCATCAAAGGGCTCAGGAGACCAACATGTGAGGCTATGCAGGCCACAGCTACTTGGGGTGGGGGAGAAAACGGCAGGCTGGGAGACCAGGAACCCAGGCACAAACACCAGCCTTGCAACTCTCTGGAAACACTGTGTATGGCTCCCATAAACCAAGATTTATTTATTTATTTTAATTTTAAGGTTTCTTTTTGAGAAATACAGAGAGCAAGTAGGGGAGGGGCAGAGAGAAAGGGAGACACAGAATCGGAAGCAGGCTCCAGGCTCTGAGCTATGAGCACAGAGCCCGACATGGGGCTTGAGCCCACGGACCATGAGATCATGACCTGGGCCAAGTTGGATGCTTAATCGACTGAGCCACCCGGGTGTCCCAACCAAGATTTAAATTCGAGGACAAGTCATTTCCTGAGCACCTACAACGTATGACTTCATGCTTTTACCTAGATTATGTCAGCTAATCGTCACAGGATATTTAAGGGGTCCTTCAAGGGTCGCTTTGGGTACGTGAGTTCTGCCTCCCGTGAGGACTTGCACCTAACTGTGAGTGGCTGGGGACACATGGCCGCCACCAGCAATCTTCTGCCAGGCTGAAGGCAAGGCCTGCACACAGAAAACTGTCTCTCACCTGTGAAGATCGATCCTGATGGGCGTCCCGACGGTCCCTGCGCAGTTCTCAGAGGACCGGAAGGGTCCAGCCCGGGCCTTTACCTAGAGGTGCTCCAGGGCTAACTGCTTTCTCCTGAACTCTCCTCTCTAAGGAGCAGCCCACAAACATGCGCCAGCCTCCTGTGCTTAGATCACCATTGGAGATGATGGGGGAAGAGGCGGTGACCCAGTGGGCTCCCCGTCTCTAGCATAGAGAGCATTTTAGTTTCACAGACAGATGGCTCTCCTGAAGCAGCATCTCTTCCAAATCCTGAGCGGAGGTGCTGACCTCCTCCAGGGGGCAAAGTAAACCATCACACTCTCAGAACTCCGAGTCCAAATGGCAACTCTGAGCCATGAGGATGGTGTGCACATCTAACGGCACCCCTCCTGTAAAGTTCCTCCAGATGGTTCTAGTGCCTCAAGTGTTCCCTTTTCCTCTCCTTCGGGGGAGGGGGAGGCGGGGCATGAGGGGACATAACAGCCTGCTTTTCGTTCCCCTCTCTGTTTGGTGAGGGTGAGACACCCCCAAATGGCTTCGGCATTTCTTGCTTTCAGAGCACTGACCGTACAGGATGAGAACTGTTTACATGGCCATCTCCCTCCTCGATATTAATTCATTTGTTCATTCTTTTGACGGAGAATGTACAAGGTGTCCGTTGCTACTCTATGTCCTAGAGATAGAGCAAGGAAGCAGGCAGACCCAGACCCTGACCTCAGGGAGTCAGAGACAGACAAATCCCGCTGTTGAGTAATTCGCTGTGGTCCAAGAACGTACTCTGTAGCATTTCTGTCTGTAAGTGGAGGGAGACTTGTTTCTTGGCTAACATATGGTCTGTCCTCGAGAATGTACCAGTACACTTAAGAAGAGGGGAGTCTGGGCAGCCCAGTCAGATGAACGTCTGACTCTCGATTTCGGCTGACATGATCTGATGGTTGGTGGGATGGAGCCCAGAGTGAGCACGGAGCCTGCTTGAGATTCTCTCTCTCCTGGTCTCTGCCCCTCCTCCCCCACTTGTGCACACTCTCTCTTAACCAACATAAACATTTAAAAACATATATTAAAAAAAAAAGAAGAAGAAGGGAAGTGTATTGTGCGCTTGTTGGGCTGAGGAACCATGAAGGAGTACCCAAGCCCCAAAGCAACCAGATTCTGAAACAGTCTGAAGACCAACTAAGTTCTTTAGGAATGTATCATCAGACAGAGTCATATCCAGTAACAAATCACACCCATGCACCAAACCACTGTTGTTTGCAGTAACTCAGGGCTGTGAAGTCACATTCCTCCAGGGGACACACAGAAGGAATGGAGTGAAGTGGGCCAGAGTCAGGCAACAGGGAGAAAGGGGGGACTGTGGTAACTGCAAGGGCACATGCCCTGTGTGGAGGCAGCAACCACTACTCAGCTCTGACTGTGGCCTCGTAGGGATTGGAACCCCCTTTGTTTTTCTTTTTAAAGTGAAATTTACTCTTATGTGATTGCTTCCAAGTCTTAAATGTCAGCCAAAAGAATTAATTGTTTTCTAATACCCAAGAAGAGAGTTTACAACATATCTGGAGGCCGGACTCGGGGTGCCGGTGGACAAACTCTCACCTCTACCATAACCAGATTGGCCTGCACAGATTGAAACAGTGATTTCTGTTTCCCCCTGTGGTCTTCTGGGACACAAGCCAAACCGCAGAGTCCTACTTCTAAGGGGCCCCTCATGAGCAGATGCCATGGACTTACATTTCAAAATCCGACAAACTCTGGTCTTCAGATGTTTGACTCAAATCTCCAGGCACCTGCCATCGGGAGAGGGGAGGAAGGAGAGAGAAAACGCATCATGGTTACCATGGTTGGCATAACCACGCAAGAATCCTGCTTCCCAATGATCCTTGGACATATCCTGTTCAGAATGAGGTGAGAAAACAGCTACCAGACAACAAGAAGAGATTTTGTGGAAGGGTAGAGGCAGTGTTAGGGTGATAAAAATGTGTCACCATGAGGGATCTCAATTATCTTCACAGAAAAAGGACTATTAATTCTATTGAGATAATGGCAGGCCTGTAATATGTAAGCTTGGAGCTATAAAGGCCTCATTAGGATTTGAGATGCAAGATATCAAATGAGCAGAGGACAAAATCACCATCGTCACCACAATGAACACACAGCTACACCTAGGATGTAAACACACAAGGCCAATGTCTGCCCCCAAATGGCTCAATCCTTCCCCCGTCATGATGCATGAGCAACTGAAGGCAGGACACAGCTGCTGCCCCTGGCTCAGAAGGGCCCCAGGAGAACACGTTTGGTCAAAGAAACTCCACGGCCTGGCACGATGGCAGATATGCCGTAAAGCAGATCACAAAATGGTCAGCACTGGAAGATGTTCAGTAAATGGTGTTGTTACAGTCATGCCCAGGGTATAAGCTTCTGATCGAATCTGAAGCGGCCAGAATTTAAGGATGTGGAAGGAAAGCTAGAGAAATGATTGCAAAGGGGGAAGGTGTGGGCTAGGGAGGGAGAGAGCATTTATTTCACACTGCACCTGACAGAGCTTTCCTGTTACCCACCATGTTCATCATTCTTCATAACAATCTGGGGTGGGGGGAGGGAGGCAGCTCCCTACTTCAACAATGAGGAAACAGGCTCAGGGAGGCTGAGACCTTGCCAAGGCCACACATACAGGAAGTGGATCTGAATTTCAATCTGTCCAACTTAAAAGGCTCTTCTGCTACAAACCCTCAGCAAACAGGGAAAACCAGCTATGGGGTGGAAGAAGGTGAGACCTGAGCACTCTCCAGGGGGCTGGAGACACCAGAAAGCACTCTGTGGATTCTCTCCAAGGCCAGAGGATGCCATGGTTATGGAGCCTACACTCTGGGGCCATGTGGCTCAGGGTCAACCCCAGCCCCAGCTGTTCCTGTCCCTGCAGCCATGAGCAAATCACCTGCCTCCTCTGCATCACACTGTCCTCACCTATATAACAGGTAGGATGGTCAGAGGACTCAGAGTTCACCTACAGACACAAGGAGCTGATGCCTACCGAGTACGCAGAACAGTGCCTGGGAGGCAGGCCATTCACAGTAACTGCACACTCTATTAACGGTACAGCCATTACGGAGAAAAGCTCTATGTTCTGTTACCTTTGACATCAACACAGAATCTGCCCAGCCACCCCACAGAGTGTCTCTCACCCACCCATGGCAGCCCAGAGGGAGGACACCCAACCCGGGCTCTGGACAGATGTGTGGAGTCAAGTAATCACAATGGGCTCCACTAGCAGGTTTGGCTAAGAAGCTGCTACTGAGAGATTCCTTCAAACCCAACAAAGAGATACAGGCCTACCCCCACCCTGAGAAAACTTTGGCTTAAAAAGACAAGGAACTCACTGGCCTGGTTGCTGTGGCCCTGCTGTATGGTGACTGTCATTCTTCCTGTGGATGGCTGGGAAGAGAGGTGGTTTCATCTACTAGGGAAGACATGAGGCTATGCTCCAAAATCCCTAGGAACATCCACACCCTCTGACCCACATACCTCACTGCTATGATTCCTCTGGAGGAAATAACCAAATACATAGACCAAATTTTACATCAAAGATCATTCCTCTTTCCATTGCTTAGCCAAGTTGAAAAAACCTTTTTCAAATCACTGAAAGGTCCAACTATAGAGAAATGATTCAAGAAGTGATGGCATGTCTGTATGAGATGGTCAGGTTAGGAAAAAATGCGTTACACACACACATTCATGAGGGTAGAAGCATGAAAATAGCTCTGGAAAAACATCAAAGAACATTCACAGTGGCTATCACTGATACTACAGTGGGAGTGGGGAAAGAAAGAGGCCGAATTCTCATTTGCTGTATTTCCCCAAAACTAAAATAATCTATCTTTCAAATGAACTGCTTTAGAAAAAAATTTTAAATGTGATTTTGAAGAACAAAATAGCTTTCAACGTGCGTCATGAAAAGATGTCCAGGAAGGTCAAGTGAAAGCCTAAGCAGGGGGCAGGTGGTGGGTCTAATACACCACCTTCAATCCACAAGTGGAGAATTAACTTTGCATTTGTCTGTGTTTGCACTGGAAGTGTTAGCAAGGAAATTTAAGACACCTAGAAAGAGAGCACCCAGTGGGCGCCAGGGCATGGGAATGAGGGCTCAGGCAGCTGGTGTAGGACACTGAAAATGAGGCTATTTTGGGGGGCCTGGGGGGCCCAGGCGGTTAGGCATCTGGCTCTTGATTTGGGCTCAGGTCATGACCTCATGGTACATGAGATCAAGCCCCATGTCAGGTCAGCTTGGGATTCTCTCTTTCTCTCTACCTGCCCCTCCCCTACTCACATGTTCTGTTCTCTCTCTAAATAAATAAACAGTTTAGAAAAAAGAAAATGAGGGGCGTCTGGGTGGCTCAGTCAGCTAAGCATCCGACTTTGGCTCGGGTCACGATCTTATGGTTCATGGGCTCGAGCCCCACATCTGCTGGAAGCACAGAGCCCACCTTGGATCGTGTCTCCCTCTCTCTCTCTAATTCCCCCAAGCGCTTTTACTTGCGCTCTCAAAAATAAATAATTTAAAAGAACATTTAAAAAAAGAAAATTAGTTTATTAAACATCCTTTTATATCATTTGAGTTTTGAAATAACGTACTGCCAATTAAACATTTAAATAAAAATGTATTATCCCACCAGAAGAATGTTTCTGATAAATTTTTAATGGCACAGCAAACCACTCCTTGCCTCTATTTCATAAAAAGCTGCCTGGAGCTACAAATTCTTAAGCATGACTTAGGACATCCGTGTATCAGGAAGGTCAGAATGAAACGAGGGGAAAGAAGTCACTGGGACACCGGGGGAACGAGGTGAGGTCACACGGATTTGCTGTATGTATTTGCACTTCTCTGGGCCTTCTACAATTCACATTACTCACGTAACCACAGATACACACTTAGTACGTGTTAAGTGTCTCTCATATAACCGTGTAAAGGAAATAAAATACTCTTTCCAATCCCCACCCCACCCCCTGCAAAAGGCATGTGGCTGAAATGCAGAAAGCCAGAGGGAAGTAGAGACTCTGCCTTCAAACACTCTGGAGTCCGGGATGGAGAAGGACCAGGGGAGGCTCTGAAGGGCCCCCTCCGTGCAGACACCACTCCCCATGGAACCCCGTGGACACGGCCAGGACTCCCCCTTGGCAGCGGGGTCTGGGGAAGGTTCTATGGGCCTGATAGGAGAAGCAGGTAAGCATGCCGGGGGGGAGTCCCAGACCAGGGAGAGCCCCGCCGCACCACACGCGCACCATGATGCCAGCTTCCAATCAGCCTGGTTTCAGGCTGGAAGCGAGCATAGCTCAGGCCTGGGCGGCTGCGTCCGCAAAAGGAAGGTTCTGACGGATAGACCTCAAAAGCTGAAGGGGAAGGAGGCCAGAAGGACTCCGGTGAAAGAGAAGGTGAGGGTGTTAAGATAGATGTCCCTTTACAACGCTAAGAACAAAGAACCAATTCTCAGAAGGCAGTGGTTTTCTTCACAGATAAGTTAACTCTCAGGGGTGCTAATTTTTAAGGAACATTTTGGACAATAGACCTAAGTAGCCGGGAGGTGTTAAGCCCTTCAGAGTCAGGAGCTTTGCTTCTAATTATGCCCGGAGACATTTACGTGTCTCTGGGAGTTCAGGGACTCTGGCTAGAAAACGGGTCAACTGCCCAACCTCCGCGGAGCGTGGCTCGCCTCAGGTCGTGCCCAGCAGCACCCGCGGGCTGGCAACGGGCGCCCCTACTTACCCGACACCTTAACATCCTGTCTTCTCTTAACATCTGTCTTAACATTCTGTCTGTGTGCCCGGACTGATACCAGACATCATCTGTGGCTTACAGGCCTCATCCAGAAAGCAGATTTTACTCCACAGTCTGGCAACGAAAAAAGTGCGGGGCAAGGGACATCTGGTAAGAAAAGTCAGCTTTCTTTTGACCCGGGCCACAAACATCCCTTGTTACCGCCCGAAGCTATGAGGCAATCCTGATGGAACACACCTCTGGGATAGAGCCTGTGCTTGGTTCACCCTCAACAGTGGCATAAAGTAGGTGATCAGCAGCAGGGACGTCCTCATTCACTGGTCCCTGGCCCTGCTAGAAAAGGCAGGACCCATCTGGCCTGTGGTCTGGGGACTCAGGTGGTAGTACATGGGTGTGGGAAAGGCATAGGCCATTCCTGGAGAAACAGTAGCCAGAATTCCCAGATCCTCCTGGCCCAACACCCCAGATACTGCACACACATGGATGGGGGGGTGGGGGAGTGGGGGGAACAGGTGAGGCTCACAGAGGATCCGCTTCCAGGCTGTGTTAGCAAGGAAGCTTCCCCAGCCTCTCCCGACTCCAGATTTCCTGGGCTGCTTGGGGACCGAGGAACAGAGACAGGCCAGCTCACCGTAGCCCCTCACAGTTGGACCAAAATGGAATTCAGACACTGGTTCACCCTGGTGTTTTGACTTGGAATTCCTCAGACCTAGCATAAGGGCTCAAAGAACAGATTTTGCCAAATAGAGTAACAAATGTAGTGAGTAAGTGCTTATTTAAACAGGAAGAGAAGGAAAGAGGAAAAGAGGGAAGAGCTCATCAGGCAACTGCCAGAGTCACAGGAAAAACTCTTCCCTCCTCCTACTTTCAGAGTCAAGATCCAAGCAGGGGCAGCCAAAGTGCACAGAGAACTCTCGTTATGCTTGGAGCTGCCCTCACGTCTGGTCCTGAGGGGCTGCAAACAGAGAAGCACACAGCCTTCTCCCCCACCGCCCAACCCCCGCCAAGCACCATCAAAGCTTCCTGCTGTACAAAGTGCTTTCACATCAAAATCTTCCCAGATCCTCATCAGAGCCCTGTGGGCACAGGGGTCACCCCACTCCATGGGCAAGGACAAGGGGACTCGGCATGAATAAACAAAAGAAACAGAGCCACCAGGAGGCCGGCATCAACCGTGACTGAGCACGCCATCTTGGACGTGCAGCTCGGCTGAGGCCCAGACAACAGCCTATCATGTAGCAAAACCACTCAGTCAACCCACAGAACCGGGGAACAGAAGGAAATGGTTGTGTTTTCACGTCATCACGTTTTGAGGTTGTTTGACATACAGCAATGAGTAGCTAGTCAGTGGCTGAGGTGGGAGTTGAAGGGAGGTGGTCTGGCTCCAGCGTTTGACCTTCTTACCACTAAGTTACACTGCCTCCCACTACAAAATGCCCAGTCTTTGCATTCTGCTTCTGCACACAGAAAGGCCCAGAAGATGGAGTAGCCCAGATTCACACAAGAGAGCCTCTGCTGGTGCAGAGACCACGGATGGAGTGAAGAAGGTCTGGAAGGACTCAATCCCTCAAGAGGAGACGTGCACAAGTGTACACATGAGTCTAAGATCCCAAGCCTTTCTAAAAGCCTGTTTTCTCTGAAGCTACAGGGTGATTTCTGGTAGCACCAGGCCTGGAGGAACAAGGCATAGACCTGACCCAGTCCCAAGGGGCTGGCGCTCTCCGCCCCGCCCTGCCCCAGGAAAGCCCAGGTCTTTTCCCCTCTTTGGACACACACATCAGCCTACAGAGTCTGAGCAGAACGGATCAAGTCTCAATGGACCAACAAAAAACTGGCTGTTCTGACTGCTAGAGCAGCCACTGGCTTCAATAAGCCCCAGTTGCTTCCTCAACTACCCCATGACAACCCACCTCAGAGGGCCCTATTAAAAAGAATTAACAAAGATGGGAAGGGCCACCCAAAATGTGTTGAACGCCTACTATGTGCCAGTGTATTCCCATGTGTAATCCTCAGATAACGTGTGGAGCAAGTAACATCTCAAGTCATGTCCCCCTAACCCCTTCGCCCAACCCGTCTGTACACCCTTCCAGACTCAGCTAAAACGTGCACTCCGGGGAGACCTCTGCCCAGACCACAGAAACTAAACACGTCTCTGCAGCTGCCTCGATGGTTCACTCTACGCAGCTGGCCACGACTCCATCCCGGTTAGTCTATGTACCAGTCCCTCTCGCGAGCTGGGGGACACGTGCACCGTGTGTCACAGCATCCTTGCCCAGCACCTGGCACATCATGGACGCTCAATTAGTATTTGTGACTGACAAGATGAAGAATAACATGAGCTGTCTTTCCACACTGAAATGTCTATTTTTAAACTGCTTCGAAGCAAATTTGCAATCCTCATGCATGATCAGGATACCTTAGTTTGGAGTTAAGAAAAACTGAAGGAAGAGAACTGTAGTCTCTCCCTTCTAATTACACGGCTTTCAGATTTACTGCTCAAAAGAAAAGCAAAAGGCAGACATTAATGGAGCAGCAAACTGGTGTCCCCATCACAAAATGACACCCATGATTTATGTTTTCCACTGTCTGTTTCTCCATCATTGATGTTCTCAAACAGCCTTCCCTTAAACAATTAGCTCTCACTTTGTGCTGCCAAACATAACACCTTCCCAGCCCACCTGAACCCCCAACCCCCACCCCACTCTCTCATCTCCTTTAATAAGGAACGAGATGTGCCAGGCCATGGCTGCCCTCTGGCGTGGCTGGCCAAGCCAGAGGACAGAGACAGGCTCAGGCCTGCACTTTCAGTACAAAGTCGGCTGGGGCTTCCCGGGCCCACAGGAGGCAGCCAGGCTGGGTCTTGGCCACTTTCAGACTTCTAGGTTTATCTATTCATTTGTTCTTTTGTTTTACAAACAATTAGAGGCATTCCTGTAGTTTAAAAATGAGCTGAGGTCAAAGATGCTCCGTGGGGAGTAAAGAACTGGCAGGAAAGAGCTTTTGAGAGCTTTTTATGCTCTCCTCCGGGAAAACCTTGGATGCTTGAACAAATGCAGACTATTAAATTTCTGTGATTTAGGTAGGTGTTAATGTGTCTGCTTCTCCCAAAAGACTATGAGGGTCTCAAGGACAATATTCCCAGAGCCCGTCCTGGTACCAGGCACTTAGTAATTGCTCAATCAATGTTCCCTTTGGATAGAAAGATGAACATATACAGAAATGGATAGGGGCATCTGGGTGGCTCAGTTGGTTAAGCCCCCAACTCTTGATTTTGGATCAGGTCATGATTTCATGGTTCATGAGACAGAGCCCTGCAACAGGCTCTATACTGACAGCGTAGGGCCTGCTTGCAATTCTCCCTTTTTCTCTCTCCCCCTCCCCTGCTTGTACGCTCTCTCTCAAAATAAATGAACATTAAAAACAAAAAAAGAAATGGATAGATGGGTAAACGCATGGTTGGAGATCAGGAATTTCAGCAAGGGGGCATGAGAAAAGTATCCAGTTAACTAAGAATGGACAACTAGTTTCTCTCCAAATAATAAAGACGCGTGAATAACGTATGTACGCTCACCTGTACAAGGACGTACATTGCAACACCATTAATGGCAGTAAGAGCCAGGGAACTGGTAACGATACACAACAAATGACCTCTAGGATGTAATGCCAAGTGACAAAAGCAGACACAAGACCACGGGTCAGGTAAGGTACTGTTTCCATCAAGGACTGGGGAGACAGACATGCATCCCTGCTTCTGCATCTGCATTAACCATTTCTACAAAGACACACAAGAAACAGCCAACCGTGGATACCTTTACAGGAAGGGGACTGAAAAGGAAGGGTGGGAGGAAGACAGTGTTATTTTTTTACTGTACAACTTTATACCTTATCAATTTTTACTACACATAGAAGTTACCCTCTCAAAAGATACATGTAACAACCTTGACATTTTATCTTAGCTTTCACTTACTTTTTTTATTTTGAGAGAGAGTGACCAAGCGGTGGAGGGGTAGATAAGAGGGAGAGAGACAACCTTAGGCAGCTCAGTAAGGAGCCGACACGAGGCTCGATCCCACGACCTTGGTATCATGACCTCAGCCAAAATCAAGAGGTGGATGCCTAAACGACTAAGCCAGCCAGGGGCCCCATAACCTTGAGATTTTAAAAGTATTCTGTCTATGATGGAGGGAAACAAGACAGTGACTATGTCTGAGGTCAGGGTGTAGGGACGGACCAGGAAGGAGCATCAGGAACATTTGGGGTGACAGCAAAGTTCTGTGCCACGTAAGTGTATTCAACTGTTAGAACTCAGGGAACATAACAGTGAAGATGTGTGCATTTCACTCTCTGCAAACTTTCCATCAAAAGATTTTTTTAAGAAGAAACACTGAACTCAAGTCAATGATATCTTCACAAAAGTCTTTTGGAAGAAATATATACCAATATCCGGAATTTAATTTGAAATTCTTTTTAAAAAATTGTTTTTAATATTTATTTTTGAAAGAGAGAGCTCAAGTGAAGGAGGGGCAGAGAGAGGGAGACACAGAATCCAAAGCAGCTTCCAGACTCTGAGCTGTCAGTCAGCACAGAGCCTGATGTGGGGCTCAAACCCATAAGTTGTGAGGTCATGACCTGAGCCAAAGTTAGAAGCTTAACTGACTAAGCCACCCAGGCACTCATGAAATGCATTTTCAAAAAGATGAATTGATGGGGTATAAGGGAGAGAAAGGGATGGATGGAGGGATGGAAGATGAAAGTGTGGCCCACTGTTAATGGTGGAGTCTACGTGATGAGTATAGAGGTGCTCACGGTGAAATTCTGTAACATAACGGTTTTAAAATTTTCTAATAGAATGTTTGGAAAACACAAGCTTTGGTCAACCACATAGAACAACTGAATTACCTTTCTAGTCTCTGCAGAGAGAATGACATGATATTGCCGTCTTAGAAAGAGGCTATCAGAGTTTCCAGCTTAAAAATGTTGGAGAGAAAGTATTACAGAAGTGTGTTAAATGGTTATTAAAACTACTTTGTTTTTCTGGATTCTGAGACATTAGTGGTATTTATCACCTATTTAAAGGTGGATACGTGTTGTGATTTATCAATTTTTTTTTTAAAGGACTGGACTGGGGCACCTGGGTGGATCAGCTGGTTAAGCGTCCGACTCTTGATTTCAGCTCAGGTCATGATCTCACGGTTCATCGGATCGAATCCCACACCCACATCTTGTGTTGACGGTATGGCGCTTGCTTGGGATTCTCTCCCCCTCTCCATGCCCCTCCCCTGCTTGAGTGTGTGTGTGCATGTGCGCACCTGCTCTCTCAAAACAAATCAACTGTAAAAGAAAAGAAATGGCTGGGTGGGGACATGGGTCTGCTGGGATGGAGCTGAGATCCCTCGTGGCCTAGAACAGCCACTACCCTTCTCTGAGCCCCCCTTCCTCGTGCAGAATGGGGCAAAGCAGCTGCCCCGTGGGGCTGCTGGGAGGGCTCAAAAGGCCCCTGCAGGACCTACCCCACCCCGCATCTGCTGGAGAACAGGCGCCCGCTAAGCAGCAGGCGCCCCCATCATTCATGGGTGGAGTTCAAGGGCTGCACACACAGAAGGTCAGGGCCCAGCAGACCTCACCCACAAGCGAAGGGCCAACAGCCCCACTGCACAGGCACACACGCCCGCCAGCCACCGAGACGTGTGGCCCACCAATTCATGCGGAGTTCCTCTTCAGGGCCGGACACTGGTACCAGGGAGGCGGCAGCCAGGAGGGACCAAGCCCAGGGCTCACATACCCTACAATTCCCCAGGGGAGGCGGTCTTCAGAGAACCCATCAACGCCCTAAGGTGTCCGGGTCCATGCAGAAGAAAAGGGAGCACTAAGGCTTCCGGGCGGGGGAGGGGCAGAGCGGCTGGAGGGGAGGCTGAAGCAGAAGGAAAACGGCAGGACTCTGGTCCTGGCTCAGGCAGCGAGGACCCCCAAAGGGAGGGAAGCAGGGGAAGCCTGGAGGCCGCTGCTCGCACTTCCCCCTCATCCCGACTGTGCGCACGTCGTCCTCGGTCACCCTCTCTGCCCCTCCATCGACAGAGTGTTGCGAGGCTCACTCGTGAGAAAGTACAAAGCAACCAGTGCCTACAGCTTCTCTGGGCTTACTTACTAAGACATAGAGGAACTCTGCAGAACCCTCAGCAAGCTCCAGTGAAAGACACAGGCCCATCAAAACGGGCTGGGAGCGCCAAGGACTCCCAGCTCACGCCTGCTGCAGAGGAGGGCGCTAAGGCCCGAGGAGGGAACAGACTCCCCGCTGCAGGCTCCTACCACCGCACAGCGTGTCAGGGCCGGGGAGGTGCTCACCTGCCCCCCACAGGTTCCCAGCTTTCTAGGAGCCAAGCCCCTCCCCCAGGCCCTCTGCAGGAGAAAGTTCCACTTTGATCCAACCCCCACTTCCCATTTCTAAAGAAGAAATCCTCTTAAACAAAGAGTTATAAAAGCATGATTTCTTTTCCAGAAGAAAAATGTTTAAAAGGAACCACTAAGAAACTGCCTTATTCACTCTCATTTCACGCTTACCTTCCCCTGAGCAACCAGAGAAATCAAGGCACAGAGCAACCAGGAGATACCTAAGAAAAGTGTACGGTTTGTGCCCACACAAGCATCCAAAGCCGCCCTCGCTAGAACCGTGGGTAAGTGGGGTGTGCATGCAGGACTTCCCCAAGCACATTGCAGACACGACTGCAACGGTCACGTAAAGCCCAGCAGGGGCCACCAAGCAGCACTGGGGAGCAGGAACAGGTCTCGTGGGTGTCGGAGTGACAGAGCAGCTCAGTATCGCCCAGCAGAGGGTACATCTGGTTGAACCTGCCGGAGACCTCAGACTACAGGACAACACAAGGCTCCTGCCCCATCTATCACCTCTGACACCATCTCCTGGCAAACAGCACCCCCCCCCCGGAGTGTGCAAGGGTAGGCGTGTCACTGGGGCAACCCTCCCGGGCAGAGACCATGGCGCATTCACGTTGCCAATTCCAGCCTGAAACCCAGTACCTCCCTGGATGGCAGATGGGGGGCTGGCAGACCATGGCCTGTGGGTCAATTCCAGCCGGCTCTGGTAGATAAGTTCTCGCTGGAACACAGTGATGCTCGCAAAACACTTATCATCTGCGGCGGCCTTCACGTTACATCCACAAAGTCAAGTAACAGTGACAGAAACAGTACGGCCTCCCCCCTTCCTAAAGCACATACTATCTGGACGTTTACAGAGAAACTTGGCCAACTCCTGCTCCAATAGATGATCAACAGCCAGAGAAAAACTACTGGTAATTTCACGGCAACACTCAACTCTTCTGGGTGGGGAAGAACCAATGTTCAATTTCCACAGTGCAATGAGAGGACTTTCAGAGGCCAAAGAACGAAATGAGGCCCTAGATCATGCCGGAAAGGACTGATGATAAGTGGCATTTAAAGATCCAGTCACTTGCTCACTTTCATCCACGAAATGGCCAGAGCAAGCTCTCTGTAGGACCAGCGTCCCACATCCTGCCAGACGCTCAGAGAGGCCGAGCGACGTGCCCGCGGTCACAGCGAGAACTCAAAGCCGGGTTTGGCTGAAGGCCAGGCCACGTTCTTTGCACCACACCTGCTCCCTTTCCACCCAGAAACGTGGGCCCAGCACAAGAATCCAGGCTCATCTCTGAGGAAGGAACCCGTAAGACTGGGCGCTCCTGAAAGGCGGCTTCTCATTAGGAGCAGTGAAGACGCTCGGGTCGGGTCGTTAGAGCACTGCCACGCCCGGGCGCGTTGCCGCTAACAACACATATGGATGGTAATTTTACCGTCACGAGGGCAGTAACCGCATCTGCACATTAGCAGGCACCGCTCATTTTCCAGAAGAGTGAACTGGCTCTGGAGCGTTTTAATCTCCTCCGGGGGTTTAATTCCTACTGCTCACAAGTACGAAAGCCACGCCCGGACGCCGCTTTGGGCGCCTGGGGCAGGGGCAGAGAGGAGTCTGCTTCTCAGGACGCTCTGTCCCGATGGTTTTGGCTGGGGAAGGACACAGGGTCTGGTGCCTCAAGGTCAGGAAGACCTGGGTCTCACCACTTATTAACCAAGAATCCTTGTGCCTTGGTTTCCTGGTCTGTGAAATGGAGCCAGCCCTCACGAGCTTGTCATGTCTGCAAGCTGTCCAGCGCAAACCCCCACCCCCCCGCCCAGCTCTGCGTAAGTAATGAGCACTCAGTAAGGGCCACTCCTCACCCTCTCGCCCCTCCCCCTGCCGAGACAGTAATGGGAAGGCAGATGCAGGCCCCGCTGGCCCACTGGGGAGGCCTGGATGCTAAAGCAAGCTCTCGGCTATGTCCCAGCTCCCTGCATTTTCTAGACACGGCCCGCTTTCCACACGGTGCCAGAGACTCAAGGACTGAACTTGGCCTCTATCGGTCAGAGCAGAAACCCAGCCGCTGCTCCATCTTCTTTGCCCTGTCCTCTCTTCTGGAATAAAGGCTTTTTATTTTCTTTCTCACCCTTCACCTCTTTTCTTATTCACACAGAGCTGGCACCCACATTTGCCACACGCTTGGGAACAATTTATCCCAGGCTACCAACGTATCCGTGGATTTTCTGTTCCTTATCGTTTCAAGGCTTCCATTGGTTTTAAAGCAGACCCCGACCACCTGACTGGCGTTTTACCAGGGACCCCGACCGGACAGCCATCTGGTGGCTGCAGGCTGAGGGACCCAGGGCAGGACAGAGGGCACGGATGGGCCAGCCAGCTGCCGGCAGCCGCCAGGGACATCAAGGCAGGCTCCGCCCGGGAGCCCCCAGAGGCAGGCCCTGCTGGTGCCCACACTTGGACTTGCGACTTCTGGCCTCCGCGGCTGTGAGACCATGGATTTGTGTTGTGCTGTGACCCACCAGACGTGTGGTCATTTGTGGTGCTCCCCCATCTTGCTCCATGCGAGGCCCTGTCATGTCTGCATTTTACCCACAGGTGGAGACGCAGACTCCAAGGTGACCCGACTTGCTTCAGGGTGCAGGGCTGCTGGGAAAGTAACCAGGCTGTGTGGGGTCTGGAACCCACACCAGGATAGGGCACTGCCCCCAGAGAGCATGCCCACACCCCAGCGTCTCCACCCCGCCTTTCCCAGCGGTAAAGCAGGCAGGTGCTACCTCCCCGCCAGGCCTAGGACACAATCAGTGAGAGAAATTACATATGGGTGTGTTGCACACAGGAGTCACTTGGGAAGTAGCTAAACGAAGGAGTTAAGGAGGGGTCACAGTGTCACTCACTGGTAGGGACGTTCGTTTCCACAGACTGGGGTGGGGCTGGCTGGCAGACATGTCCTTCCAGGAGGAACATGGGGACCACAGGGGCGAATCGTACCCTGAGTTCGCTCACCTACCCTGTTCCACTGTACTATCAGCTCTTGGGAAGGCCGGGTGGGCGGAAGATAAATAAAACCCACAGAGCGAGCAGCCTTTGGAGATGCAGTCTGCAGGACTCAAAGATTATGGCACTGAGAGAAGAAATTGAGGAAGAATTCTTGAAGCTCATCTCTCTCTCCTCAGACACTAACACAGCACATTCCAGAACATGCCTCCTGCACAACTTGCACTGCGATGCTCAACACTGAACACTGGCAATAACTCCAAGACAGCACCTTCTGGAAGTACCTGCCCCACTGCCCCCAAACCAGAGCCTCCCACAACTAGCTGGACAAGGGGCTCATCACCGCTGGGCAGTACCCACTGGCTGGCACAGAGACCGAGGAAGCCAATCACCAAAACCCTCCATTAGAGTCCCAAACTGTTAGCCATGGAGATCAGACACAAGACAGAGCCCTGCCAGGGAGAAGTTCGCCTGATTTCCAATCTGCCATTAATAAGCAGTAAATAATGAAGTCTGGCTAATTAAAGACACCAGGCACAGTGTCATTTAACAGCCGTTGTATGATCACATCTCCCAGCAGGGGACGTTTCCTCAACCCTTTGAAATGGGCAAGTTTTTGAGACAATGTTTCTAGAACCAAGTCAAAGCAGCAGGAGCGTACAGTCCTGGACCCACAGCCGGCTCCCACTCGGTTTCTCACGTGCCCAGCAGCAGCAGGGAACTCACTTCACTACTCTGAGCTTGTTTTTCCCCCAGGGAAAGGAAGGGGTGAGATACGGGTGTAGACTCTGGCTGTCCGCTGCCCGGCATCCCTTCCCCTCCTGGGAAATCACCTTACAAGGGATCTATGTGGCAAACATCCTATGCCTTGACCCCAGAATAGGCACAGAACCCCTTAGGTCAGACAACACATACTGTCTGTGTGGCCCTAGTGACTGGCTCAACACTGACCCAGGACAAAGCTGGTTTTATCAGAGCAGCGTTGTATTCTTTCTCTTGACGATGACGGGTAGGGGTGGGCAGCCTGGCACTACTTGTCACCAAGCGCTGAACTTGTCAGTTATCCAGCAAAATTCCTTGTTTGATGAACCTGCTTTAGCTTCGGTTCTGTGCTTCTCTCCCTGAAAACACCCTAATCGATACAGAAACAACACCCTCCCCCGCCCCCGCCCTCAGTTCCAGCATTTACTGTATTCTCTGTGGTTCCCTACGAAGGTCAAGTCCTGAACATGAAAACCCAAAGGAGATCCCTCTGTCTCCTGCTGCCAAGGTGAGACTGTGAGCGATCCGAGGACACAGACCCTGTCGGTCTTCCCTGACCCCCAGTTCAGAGCACAGCCCTGGGAACTCAGGAACCCGAGAACCTCACGACACAGGTACTGGATGAAAAGATCACAAAGACAAAGAAAGGCTCATCAGCTGGGGGCCCCTAGGTAAGGCTGACCTGTCTGCTCAGCATCATGACCACGGCCATAACCATAGCATCACTGCTCACGAGTGCTAACTAGACGCCGGGTTCTAGAGCTCTGCACATGCCCTCTGCTAGAACCCTCACAGCCACCCTGAGAAGTGCCCCCTGCAGAAGTCAGCAAGGCCACCCATGACCGCTCTCTCCAGATGCCGTCGCGGCTGCCCTCCCCTGCCACCTGCAGTGAGATGCATCCGTGGGCCACGATGTGCCAATGAAGAGAGAAGTGACGTGGGCCCCACCTGGGTGGAAGCCCTGAGCCAGAGTGTGAGCACCAGGCCAGCCTCTTTCCCTCTCTATGGTCTGGGTGTGAAGATGGTGACGATGTAGGAGCCCGGCCAACTGTGAGGATGTGGAGCGTGACTGAGACGGAAACCTCTGTGTTTTCTGTACTGACCTTTGGGAGCTGTCTGTTACTGCAACACAACCCAGCCTCCTCCGACTAAAGTCCTACAGCCATTTTACAGATGGGAAAAGTAGGGCTCAAAGAGGCGACACGCCTTGTCCAGAACCATGCTGTCACTGAGGCAGAAAGCCTTGCAGGACACAGGAAGCTGCGGCCACTGTCCCTCAGGTTGTGAGTCCTGATTCCGCTGCAAGGCAGCCAGCTGGGGGCTTTCAATGCCGCCCTTGCCGGTGCACACCTGGCTGGGACCCCCAGGCACCGGGATGGGGGCACTGTGGCCACCTCTGCAGCTCAGAAACCCACGGTGCACCCCAAGCCGAGCATGACGCCCAGTCACCACGTTCTCCCCAGCCCCAGCACGTGAAGTTTCAGGCACGGGGGAGTAGCTGCGACGGGGTGAAGAAAAGCAGGCCACAAGGATGAGACACAGCAATAGGGCTGTGGACGGGGGCGGGGAGGCTCTGCACACGGAGTCCCGCGGGGAGCTCTACGTCGTCCATCTTGACACAATCCGTCGCTCATTTCCACACGATCAACTGAAGAGAAGCCGCCGTTTTGACCCAGCTGCCTCGTGACCGAAGAGTGAAATAAAACCAGTTCCAAGATCCTCTTTGTCCACAAAATCACCCGTGACGGCTTCAGAGCGGCACATGTTCTCCTGGCGTCAGGACCTTGGAGGACTGTCCCCCGGAGGCGCCCCTGAAGGTGACGGAATGTGACAGGGCGGGTGTGTTCAGCCAGCTTCCTGTGCTGAGCAGCCTCCCCAAATGCATCCTGGTGGCTCCCGTCTCCTGAGCTGCCTGCCCCTGCATGGCCCCCTTTCCTGAGTGTGGGATCCCCGGTGACTGGCTTCTCGTGAAGAGGGAGGCCGGAAGTGATGGGGTGCCACTTCCGAGATTGGTTACAGCTAGCCTCCGTCTTGCTGGCACCTTCTGCTTTCATGGCCTGCTCACCATGATGAGGCAGATGGCAGCAACGAAGCTGGGGAGGGAGAAAGGACAGTGGCCTCCAGCCCCCAGCCCACGAGGAATGAAGGCTCTGAGCCTGACAGGCCACGAGAAATAGGCCTGCCAATGGCCACATGCGCAAGCCAGGAAGCAGAGCCTTCCCTGCCCAGGCCTCCAAAAGTCTGCAGCCTATGAGGTTGAGGGCCAAGTGCACCCAGCTTCCTATGAGACCATAAAACATAGTTATTTCAAAATGCTATTTCCGCCTCTAAGCTCTGGGACCACTTGTGACACGGAGACAGAGAAACAGTAGAATCCTTGAGAAGATGTGCCAGCGAGCTGTGTGAGCAGTTTCGGGGGCTTTCCCTTAAGGGGAATGAAAGCCAAAATAGCGGGGCGCCATAGGCTGATACGACGCTCGACTGGAGGAGGACTTCCCGACCCTGAGCCCGTCACGAGGCACCAGCATCACTCGCCACACCCACATACCGCCTGTGCTGTTTACTAACGTTATTTATCAAGCCCACTTGCCTTTTTTCTTACAAAGTCTACTTAAAACTGGAATCCCGCTAGCAAAGAGCAGACCAATGTTACTTACTATATACAGAAAGCCAAAGCCAACAAAAGCAACTTCCTGGAATTCCAAGTGTCAATGGCTCTGAACCCTGCCTGCCCCAGAATCACCTGAGTCAACAAGGGTGTCCTGGCTGCGCTCCAGAGACACCCGCCAGCTGACCTGGGGTTGGGCCGTGGCATCTAGACTTCTAGACTCCACGGCCGACCAGCACCCTGACCCTGAGGCCCTCGTTCATGGTGTCGGGGAGTCACAGACGTGGTAAACCCACCAGCAGTGCTGAAAGCCCCCTGCAGGGCCCATGTTAGCTAACACTGACTCGTGAACCACCTGAAATGATCCCATCTAACAGCTGGACCACAGGTCTGGCACCTTAGGGAGGGCGGGTCTGAGAGGACCGGGCATTCCTCCGGCGTGTCGTCTCAGAGCACGGAGATGCCGAGGAGCAGACGCCCCCCAGGCTGGGGGCAGGGCTCAGCTCACACGGGCGTCTTCTCTGCAATGCAGACTGCAGGTGCAGGGGACAGTCCGGGACCTGCTCTGCGTCACGGGGCCTCACAGAGGGCAGTGACAAGGCACCATCCGCACAGGGTCTGGGGAATGGGCAAGATGGCAAGCGGCATCTGGGGGGATTAGTGATGCTCCAGATGTGGGCCGGGGGGCAGAGGGGGCGCGCCTTCCCCAGCCGGCCCTTGAGCCCCAGAGGAGTTTCTCCAATTAAGCTCAGGCTGGTTCCGACAAGCCACCACGGAGAGCACGAGTTCTCACTGTGATTGACGGATAATTTCATACTCAAATTAGAAACTGCTTAAGTCGAGCCATCAGAAAAATCAGGGGCGGGAGACATATGATAGCTCCTCACACACGACAGCAAACAAACAAAATAGCCATGTTGATGGTCTCGTGAGCCGTCAATCCGTGACCCCTTGCTGGAGGGCAGAACTGGCACAGGATGCTTGGCTGTGTCAGATTCACCGAGTGTTTTCTGGGCATCCGTACTTCAGATGCTACAGTGAGGAGCACAAACTAATATTCGTTCATTCAGCAAATATTTAACAATCTCCACCCGGCGCTGGGACACAGTCAGGTATCAAAGGATCAAGGGGGAGAGAGAAAATAAACAACTCCAGGCCAAGCAGTGGTAAGTGCTATGTAGGAACATGAAGCAAAGGGGTGCTATTTTATTCAGGGTTATGACAAGGTGGCATCTGCCCCCCTACTGTGCATGATTTAGAAGCATCATCTCATTTAACTCAAACCTCATACAGCACTCTCTGGTGGGCATCCCCAGGCCTGTTTAATTTTTTTTTAATATTTATGTATTTTGAGAGAGAGAGACAGAGCACGAGTGGGGTAGGAAGAGAGAGGAAGACATAGACTCTAAAGCAGGTACCAGGTTCTGAGCTGTCAGCACAGAACCCGACATGGGCCTCGAACCCACAAACTATGAGATCATGACCTGAGCTGAAGTCGGACGCTTAATAGACTGAGTTATCCAGGCTCCCCGCACCCCACCAGTCCTGTTTAAAAACAAGCATATCAAGACTGAAAGCAGGGAATACTTACCAGTTCGGTCCCTTATTCGTCACAAGGACTTGGGGACAGGATCTATTTTACTTGTGCCTTTGTTTCCTCATCTCTAAAACGGACAGGAGAGCACTTACCCCACGGGCTTGCTGCCGCACATAAAATACTTGGGAAAGAATTGGGTATATAGTAAGTACTCAATAAATGTAACCTGTAGTTGTAGGGAGGAGCAGAGATGCCCCTCCCACTGTTAAGGACTTCATTATCTGGCGCAGAAGCAGAAAGACACTCCCATCAAAGCAGCAGATGATACCCATAAACAAACCGTGCTGACTTAACACCACTGTTCCCTCTAACAGGCCCATCCTCCTGACCAGCTTCCACTCATCCTTTCAAAACCCAAGACAAACATGTCCTCTTTGAAACCTTCCCGGTCAATCCCGGTCACCCATCCCTGTGCCACCATGACACTCACTTCTACAGGACTCTTTCTGGTTTGTTCATACATTCAACAATGACATCACGAGAGCCTACCACCTGTCACACACAAGCACACTCCACTGCAATTATGTGTGAATGCGCCTCTGGGCTCCCTCCATCGAACATCTAACTTCTGTCCAGCGGCAAAAAAAACATAACTGGGTACAGTTCAACAGAACAAATGAACGAAGGAAGACATAGGCTAAGCAGACAAAATGGGTGGTCCAGGGGAGAAAAAAAGATTACAGACAGTTAAAAATACAAACCACTCAGTACCAACAAGGCCACCAAGGGCTCGAGAATGAGCTGGTCTGTGAGGGATGGAAAAGATCTGGAAGGCAGGGAAGGAAGGAAATACCAACTCATGCTCATGAATTGAAAAGCCAGGCCCAATCAGCTGTTAAAAATAGTAAAGGAAGAGTATATACATCTGTCTTTCTGTAAAAGCGTAAGTATATCTGGAAGGATAGATACCAAACCTCTTCAAAGGAAGGATCTCTGAGAGAGGGACACTTATATTTTGTACTCTATCTGAGATGCAGAAGGCAGAGAAGCAAGGGCCTGAACATGGAATGAAGACAAATGGAAGGGGCCAAGCTCCATGACCCAAGGGCGGATAGTAAGAGGCGAGGAAGAAGGTGAGAGTCAGCTGCTGCTTTGGCATCCATCAGATTCTTTTTACAACAAAGCTATCAAGACATCGGCACTGTATCAAGGTGTTGGGAGCAACATATGGCTGTGGGTCTTCCCATAGTGGGAATTCCCATTAGAGGTGTGCACAGCCGCATGCTGCCACAGGCAGGGATACCCCAGGATGGCAAGAAGAAAGCCACCTTCCCAGAAAAGAAATAAAAATCTAAGGGGACCTGAGGTTTTTCCAACTTTACCAGAAATGTTGGCCAAGTCAGATCGCAAATGCCCCGCTGGGAACACCACTCAAACCACAATCCCCATTTTCGCCTGGACAAGCCCCTTGAGTATCTAGGAGATAAGCCCTCGAATCCTGGTCAATAAAATCATTTTCCTCAAAAATAAGTGCAACAGCTCTGCAGTCTCCATGGGCAATTCCAAGATGGTGCCTGTACATCGAGAAGAGGTCATTTCAGAAAGACGGGATCAAGGGAGCCAACGGCTTGGCTTTTTGCAAATTCATCAGGGATTCCTTCACCAAGATGCATCTGTTCCAATCCACTCCCAAGAGACGGATACCAACATATCTAGGCATCATCTACTCTGGATCCCACAAACCAACTAGCCAGAGACTCTACTTACAAGAAACACAGAGCAAAAACAGCATCTGTTTTTACTGGGAGATTACATAAATCTATTTCAAGAAGATGGGGAAAGCTTCTGGAGCAAACTCTAAGATTGTTTTGATGCCCAGATGCCACTCAGTTCAAACTGTTCACTGCCCAACACAGCAGCCCTAAATTTATGATGGGCCAGAAGAGGAGGAAGTACAGATGGGCCCTTGATTTTTAAAAAGATTATAAAAATTAGAAAAAAACCTAAAAAATAAAAATGGAGAAAGTCACATGAAATTGGTAGGGAAGGGAACTCTATTGTCACACAGAAAAATTTATTAAATTAAGGAATAAGTACATTTAATTTATCTAGTTAGAGGGTTTGTACAAGTATATTCGTGTGGTTATGTACCCTCAGAAATAGAGTGTTATTTTAGTAGAAATAAAATTACACTAGGATTTAATGTCTTGGTCAGAAAAGATTTACAAGGCCTGGTGGGGACAGACTAGACCAGCTTGGGGAGGTCTATGAAAATCAGTCAAGGACACTGCTTCATTCCAACCACGTGGGACAGAGGTCCCAGCCCAGACCGACCCATACAAGGGTCCCACAGGGTGCCCCAATCACAGGAACCCCTTTTCCGTGCTAATGACATTGTACTGAGCAGCTCACATGCCAATAAAATACACAATGGCGGCGAGCAATGAGACCCAGGGTCTTTCTGTGGGAGGCAGGAGTGTAGTCGGGGAGCAGCTTCTGCAGAAGGAAGAGGGAGGTCACAGCCACCTCATTAGCTGCGTAAGCATGGGCCTTGCTGGCACCCATCACGTGTGTGTGTCTTGAGCATGGGGCTCTGCTTCATCCAAATGGGAACTTCTGGGTCAGATGGAAACAAACAAGGAAGAACAGGCTTATTTCAGGAAGGACTCGGTGGTCAATAAAACAGGGGCCCGGTGCCTGTGAGCACAGGAGCATCTCAGCTGCCAGCGTCTGCCAGTTCTGCTGCTGGGGCTGCAGGCAGCAACCTCAAACGAGCCTTTCGCCCAGCTGGACTGGGGAAGGGAGAAAAGGTAACATACGTGTGTTTGGAGGGGGGGGAGGGCGTCCCGCAAAAGCTGCCTTGTAATCGTGGCTTCTATTTCTTCAGAATTGGTGATAGGAAAGGGGTCAGAATTAGACATTTGTCCGTGTGGACCACTGTCTCCAAGCTAAGTCACAATGCTGTCAAACCAGAGATGCGAGTCGCAGAGAACACATGCTAGTCTTTGACTCCTCGAAGGCAGAGCCTGTCTCTTCCATGACTGCCACGTCCCAGCGGTGGGCCCACGCTCCGCATAAGCCAGCCACACAAAACATAAGCGACCACTAGGCAGCCTAAGCCAGGGCAGCACAGCCTCTCCCCACGCACAGCTGCAAGCGTTACTGGGCACCAGGTGTATACATCCGGGCTCTTCCGTACCTCGCCAGCGTCTCCTGGTGTATCAGGAGGAGGCCTGCTTTGGGGCAAAGCGTGCACATGCTGCATTTGCAAACAGACACAAAATCCTGATCCTCATGAAAGTATAGTTTCAAAGTTCCACACCCATAAGCCCTGGGTGGCCGGGCACTGCCCACTTGAACCCCAAAAGGCAGCCCCTTGGGGCTCTCCCACGGAACCCAAGTACCCATGGTGGTGAGCAAGCCGGGCACAAACCTGGGGCAGGAGTTTAACCCAGGCACGTGTGGGAAGGCAGACTGGCGATGTGAAGAGCGCGCGGCTCCAACGGCAAGGAGCCTGCGATCACTCAGGGTTCTTGGCCACGGGCAGAAACAGATGTTGGGTTGAAAGAGGGGTTTTTATTCTGGGACATGGAGAGGTCTCAAGTGGGTTCTGCAAGCATCTCTCTGGAGGATTTTGTGTCAAAAACTAATGTTTCTAAGCTAAGCTTTTACGAGTGACATATTTTTAGTAGCCTTTCTTAAATGGCACTTTTAAAAATAATCTCCTTCAAGACGGGAGACGATTAAAACACTGATGTCCAAGTGCTGAATTTGAAAGCCTCTTATAACTGGGAACTCAATGCTTAGAGCTGCTGTGAGGCGGCCGACAACTTGGTACTTGATCATTAGATATTCTGCAAGTGCCACCCAGCTGAAAAATATATTTCTTATTAAGCTTCTGTACTTAAATAGCATCAGCCCACAAATGAAATCACTCCCTCTGAAGATTTTAATGATATCAAGCCAAGTCCCAGGAAGCATTTCATTTCAAAGTGAGCCATGTTTAAAAAACTTGGGAAGACTCCCCCCCCACCCCCCATCGATCTCAACCTTGAATTTCAAATTACTTGTCTTTCTCTCCCACCAGTCATTTCCACAGGAAAGGGAGGGTGTCCTGGACCCGCCAAGCAGCTCAGAGCAAGGATTAATAGCCAAGTCTGTTATCCAGCAGGATCCAGGAAGGCCCCCCTGACGCATCAGCAAGGATGCTGGTTAAGAGAGCGTTACCATGGATACTCCAGGTACGCGGTCAGATTCGCACATCATATGCTCCGGCAGTGACTCCACGTGCCAGCCCAAGGACAGGGAGATGAACCCACACCCCCATCTCAGGGCAGCTGCCGGTCTGCAGGGGAAACAAAGTTCAACACAGGAGAGGGGAACAGATGTTGGAGCAGGCAAGAGGGGAGAGTCTGCAAAGGCTTTCGGGGAACTTGGTCTAAAGGTAAGCCACTGCCCTGTGGCAGGCACACAGGTCGGACAACGGGGAAGAAATGGAAAGGGTGGGGGTCTGTCCAGGCGGCTGCAGTGCACAGCGGGCCTTTTCATGTCACCCAGCAACGTGAACACTCAGCCAAGGAGAGAAAACGGGAAGGAGCGGGGAGGGAGAGACAGAGCGAGCCAGCCGCAGAGAAGGGTTCAGGCATGAGCAAGAGACAGACAGGCAGACAGAGACCAAGGCACACACAGGAAGGGGGAGAGAGGAAGAGGGAGAGAGAGTCAGAGACAAAGACAGGCTGAGGGAGAAAGAAAGGAGCAGACAGAGAGAAGCAGGCAGAAAGGAAGACACAGGCAGAACAGAGAGTGAGAAGCACAATGGGACAGAAGAAGAACAGAAATCATTAACCATCAAGCAGACAGAGCACAAGAGAGAAGGTAACGTGAGGGAGAACGAGACCCGCCAGCGCCCTGAGAGCGCCTGTGCAGGAGGGCCCAAGTGCCCGGGGTGCAGTGCAGCTTGGGGAACCAAGGCCCCAGCCAGCGGCGGGGAGTGGAAAGTCAGTGGGAGCTGGGACTGAAAGGCCAGCTGCCACTCAGGCCGGTGGGCCAGGGAGAGGCCTGTGGCACCTTCCCGCCGCAGCGTCACCTCCTCCCCTGCAGCCCCTGCAGACCGCACGCCCAGACAGGCCCATGACACAAACTGGGCCTCCCTGATCCCCTGGCCAGCTATTGCATCGGTAATGAAAATGGTGGGTAACTGGGCCCCAACTTTCCCAAATGCCTTCCTCCAAAAACACCTTGGAAAAGATTATCCCTGGGGCGTCTGGGTGGCTCAGTGAGCTACGTGTCCAACTTCGTCTCAGGTCATGATCTCGCTCGCAGTTTGTGAGTTTGAGCCCCGCGTCGGGCTCTATGCAGACAGCTCCAAGCCTGAAGCCTGCTTTGAATTCTGTTTCCCTCTCCCGCTGCACCACCCATGCTCCTTCTCTCTCTCTCTCTCTCTCTCAAAAAATAATAAACATTAAAGAAGTTTTGAGAGAAGACACTCCTTAGGGAAACGTTCCTGGGAAATAATGCATGTAACGCGTGCTGTATCTACCCCTTTGCAGAGCTAGGAGGCACCACCGTGGGAAGCGCCACGGCAAGGGAGCCGGCCCAGCACGCTCCCATCTAACATTGGCGGAGCTCCTCCACCGGCACTCCCCACTCCTAAAGGCACCGGCTTTGCACGCCACCCCCTACCCCGGAATCAGTCTTCTGTTTATGGGAACCTGCCTTCTCTAGATTCCGAGTTTCCCAAAGAGCCCTTTCTGAGATTAAGATGAAGTGTTTAGTATGCTTTAAAAAAAAACAACAACAACAATAACAACAACAAAAAAAACCCACTTTGATGTCTGAAATGAGATGGAGCCAAGAAAGCGACAGATTCATCTGCAGGTACGGAGTGGGACCCGCAGAGGAATCTGAATCTTCAATACCCACCGTGTGTGGTGCATAGAGCACATCAGACGCTAAATTTTGCTTGAAATGGAGAAGGAAAATGAAAAAGGAAGAGGCTCAGTACTGACAAGAGAGAAAGGCCTGGTGTGCACTGGGTGGTGCCTCGGGCTGGGTCCCGAGAACTCTGGGCACCTCCGTCAGCTTAGCTTGACCCCTGGACCTGAGACGTGCGTTATACACGGCTGCGGCCGCAGGGAGAGGACGTGAATGCACACTGACACCAGGCACACAGGCAAGGGAACAGGTGAGGGGGGTGGCGGGGAGCCAGCCAGCCTCCTGTCACACCGTGCTGGGCCACCTCTGCCGCCTCCAGGGGGGCAGGCCAATTAAAGCTTGCTCAGGAGGGAGAAACAGAAACCCGCCGCAAGGGCAGAAGACAGACAGGAGGAATCCAACTTCAATGATGTCAAGTGAGACCAAGCCAGCTTCCCCAGTGGGGACGAACCGACACGGGGTGCGCAGCTGAGCCCGGAGCTCTCCCTGCCTCGCAGTCTCACAAGGCTCTCCTTCTCTGTCTCCATTCATTATTCACAACAGGAGCCGTTCAGAATTCTCAGGGCTGTAATCAAATCCCACTAAAAGTGGAAAAAGAAAAAAGAAGAAAAGAAAAAGAAAATGCGCCGGCATTCATTCACATCTTCTACCAGAGGAGGGAAAACAAGAATAATGAGCAGAGTCCTAAAAATACTTACATTCAAAAAAAGAAAATGAAAAAACTTCAACCCCTAATCCCAAACTCATTCTTAAAATAAGCGACTTGGCTTCAAAGTCTAACATCACAAAAAGGTAGCCGTAGGAGCAAACAACGTCCCTGCTGCTAACTGAAAACAACGATCCGGGCCACCCAGTCCTCCTAGGCTCCGGGCAGATGAAGTCCAGTTCAGCAGACACTCAGCAAGCACCTACTAGGGCACCGCAGCACGAGGCCCGGGGGCTTCAGACATGGCAGCAGGTGGGGCCCCTGCCGCACACCCCACTGAGCCACCCAGGGGAGCCAGGTTACTCCCACTTGCCAGAAGCGCTAACTGGGACTTCCAAATACAGCAAAGCCCGCGCTGCCCTCGCGGCTCCGGTGCTGGAGGAGGGGGTCTCACCCACTGTCAGCAGAGAGCCGGGCCGAGCGGAGATGAACACAGGGGAGCCTGAGCTTCCCACAACAGACGCCTCTCACTGAGGAAGAGAAGGCTCTGGAACTGAAGCTGGGCTTCACACTTCCTCCTTGCCTTCGCCCTAGCTGTCGAACTCTGGGGATAAACAGAGCAGGCCTGAGACCATGACAAGGTCAAGCGTGCCCTGGGGACCACTGCCCAAATTGCCAGCTCTTCCCGGTCTTAAGGCCCTTAAATGACCGCTTTTCTCTCTCCTCCCTGTGTCCAGCACAACCTGCCCGTAGCAAAGGATCCAATGACAGTCAGAGCTCCCTCCGTGTGAATGGCTGTCACTGCCTCGAAGGACATTCAGATGGGAGACAAAAACGTGGCCTGTAGCAGAGAGAAGGTAGGCTTGCGCGTCAAAGGTGCCAGGCAAAGTCTAGACTCCACCACTTCCTACCTGGGACTTTCATTCATTCATCCAGTTGTTCACTCCATGAGCCACCCCACACAAACTCAGCACCTACTAACTGAATCAATGGGCCCCAAGGGAGCAGGGGACACAGACTCTGTTCTCCCGTGGCAGGGAAGACAGATACCGCTCAGTGACGGGTCCACATAAAATTACATTAAGAGAAGGGAGACAGGGGCGCCTGGGTGGCTTAGTCAGTTAAGCGTCCGACTTTCGCTTAGGTCATGATCTCGCGGTTCATGGGTTCGAGCCCCGCGTCGGGCTCTGTGCTGACTGCCAGCTCAGAGCCTGGAGCCTGTTTCAGTGTGTGACTCCGTCTCTCTCTGACTGTCCCCTGCTCACGCTGTCTCTCTCTCTCTCTGCGAGAAATAAATAAAACATTAAAAAAAAAAAAAAAAAAAAAGAGAAGGGAGACAGGCACGTAAGCGTCATACGCCACAGGGACAGCTGGCCTTATCAGGGGCATCGGCAAGCTTTCCTGAGGATGTGAGCAGCTGATACTGACGGTTTGTTACCTGAGCGTCCCTTCCAGGCTGAGGGAAGAGCAGGAGCTAAGGCCACACAGAACGAGGAAGCAAGGGACGTGGAGCCCAAGACGAGCGACCAATGCGCTGGAGGCCCACGACTGTGGTGTCCCACAACGAGGCGGCAGGTGGGGCCGAAGCCCTCTGTACCTCCGTTGTTATATTTATAAAAGAGGGTGACATTCTTCCCCCACTTGATTCACAGGCTTCTCTCCAAAATTAAGTGAGAATGAACACGAAGACCCGATGTGTGCCTGACCCAGTGTCAGAACTTGAAGCATCGTGAGCTGGTGATGGATGCTGGCCCCCCAGACGGGTTTGCTCCAATGAGCTGAGGAGAGGGAGGATGGAAGAAGGTGGCGGTCCCCCCCAATGCCTTGGAAATCTCCCAAGGCAAGATTCCGGGGGGCTTCGCCCAGTCGAGCTGAGCCCCTACAGACTGCCAGATATCCTTCTAATCCAAAAGTAGGATTTCACAAGAATGTTATACGAACATTGTCACGGGAATAAAAATGAGAAACAACTCAATAGGCATCAATAGGGGCCAGATTAAGGGAATGTGACATTGCTCTTTAAAAGATTGAGGTAGATCTACATGTAAAATTAAATTTAAAAAGTGCATTGTTAAATGGGGGTGGGGGAGTCATATACAGAGCAACGGATAGAGCAGGCAACTAGTTACTAAAGCACGTAGGAGTGTGCAGGTGAGTCCCCCTGAAGTCCCTCACCTCTGCAAAGACAAAGTCAACACTCAGGGCAGAAAAACGAGGGGCTGGTGATAAGAGGGAGATTCACTTTTCACTAAAGGTTCTAATGCGACTTGACTTTTTAGCATGGGTATAACAAGATGTGTCAAGAGTCCAAAGGTTTGCAAGTTTCAATCGTTTAAAGAAAACCCCAGTCTTTCAAGGCAGACAGACCCACCACTTCTTGCCGTAGGGGCCTGGCTAAGTTACTTCCTATCCGAGCCTCAGCTGCTTCTTCTGCAAAATGGTACAATAATAATAATTACCAGTAGGGTCAGTAAGGATTGAATGGAGTGCTAATACTTCAGAGGTATTTAAATTTGGAGCAGACATCAATTACTCAATAAATGTCACCTATTAAAATCAGAGTCGCTTGTTTCTATCAGCTGGTTAGTAGTTTTCATCATTCACACGGGGAATAATGCCCTGAAGGTATGCTCTGAAAATGCATCTGTGGCGATGGGGCTGACTATCTTTCCTTCAGCAGAAAGGACATCTAAGGACTCCTGCAGGATCCAAACAAGCTACCCTAAGGAAGGGGAGCACTTCCGGGTCTGCACCTGCCATCAAGTACCCCTCTCGTACGATGGGCCCTGGAGTATGCCAGGACGTCTAGCAGTGGGCAGGCATAACCCCACACCAGTTCCGCTCACACTCTGAAACACAGGTCAATGCCGGGAGATCTCCATCCATTACTACAACCCCACTGTGCTTCCTCAGCTACCGGGTCACAGACGCAGCAGAATGAGAAGGCACATCGCCCAAGTCTTTAACATGGGGCACAGCTGGGAAGGACATGCAGAAGGACCCTTGGGACCTTGCTTGGAAGGAGGGCAATGGGTCACACAACGGAAGCCCCCCTCACTGGTTCTGCCGAATTCCCCAGGGGTGATGGAGCAGAAGAAAGAAAACAGACTTTGTGATTAAATCTGAGTCTGAATCCAGCTCCACAACATACTGAGAGACTGAGGGACCGTCGTGAGCCTCAGTCAACCTATACAACACAGACGGAATCACCTGTCACAGAGGGTTCTCAGTGCACAACACATATTACTCAAATGCTTTCCTTGTAGGAAGTCATCTATCTCCCTAATGAAAGGACTCCACTGAGATCTTGTACAAATCTTAGACCTGCAGGGAGTGAGGGAAACAAACTCAGTCAGGGTCTGCACCATGGGCCTTGAAGCAAAGAGGGAACACACACGTGCTGGTGTCATATGAACAAACGGGGTCTGCTGTGACGTAGTGCCTCCCCATACCAATGCTCAAGTGCACCCTGACCGGAAGTATGTAGCACCACCTGTGAGTGCGGCCCGTCTCTTAAAACCTTACTGTCCTGCACTCGCCACCTTCTGTGATGATGTGCAATGATACAAGGCCTAGGTGATGAGATCAAGTGCGATGGGGGATGCGGGCGCTGTGATGCAGTGTTAGGTTACCACTGACCTTCTCACACTCATGAGGAGGGTTGTATGCTTTCAGACCATGAAAAGCGGACCACAGCTAGGTGGGGACCATCATAAGTGGCCCCAAGTATCAAGAGAGCCACGGTTTAAAAATCTTGTACTAGATCTTTGTGAGGCAGTCCTCAAACCACAATACTGAATTAAAAACCAGCCACAACAAGGGGCAACGAGATTTACACAAATAACATCATGTAGGTAAAAGTTAAACAAAACCGAGGCTGCTTACTGCTCTTTGAAATGTATGTATGTAGCAAAGTATAAAGTCAGGAAGGAGACGGTTATACACCCATTTCAGAGTATTGATTATGGGGTGTGGGGACATCAAGTGTTACAAGGGGGGGCTTCCAATGGAATTGCTTATCATCGCATTTATTCTACCCCCCTCGCACCAGAAGAGAACCAAGTGTGGTGAAGGTTAATGCACACAGAACATCTGGATGGTGGGTACACGGAAGCTCACTCTTTCCCTCTCTGTACTCCTCTATACCCTTGACACTGCCAACAATGAGCAAGCTCAAGAGGAGGGCTGTGGGCAGAAGAGGCTGGGCAGACAGACAGACAGAGCAGGCAGGAAGCAAGGCTGGGACCTTCCCATGTGGGAGCACTCACCGGCCCGCGCAGGTCGATGAGCTCCTGCCTCATCTGGGACACTAGGGCTTCCTTGGCCACCAGGGCCCTGTGCAGGCGCTCGTTGAACTCAATCAGCTCGCCGTGCATCTCCGCCACCTGCAACACACAACACCGAAGAGTGAGGCTCCGAGGGCAGACTCCCCCTCCTCCCCTCACCTCTCAGCAAGGCACCAGGAGGTGGTTTGGGCTGGAGACAGAACACCGTTTCCCTACGAGTGGGGTAAATCCACCTGTAAGTTGAACGCGGCTTTGATTTGATTTTTAACACTACAGAATCAACGATCCACAGTTCATGGTCAGGACCGTGCTGTATCATGTCGTTTGGGGCCTTGGGTTTTCTCCTTCATGGACACTTTTCTAACAAAGACTTTCTTGTTCATCTGCATTGTGCCTGCCACAGATTACCCTGCTGATGGCACAGCAAGACTAACTGACCATTTCTGTTCCTCAGGAACTTGGTTCTGAAAACTGAGAAAACAGAACCAGAGCTCATTGTGAAGGCGACAGTGATGACGACAGACATAGTGCAATGGCACAACTACCCCTCGGCCACTGCTGAATCAATGCCAGGGAAATCCTTTCCATGTGCTGTTCACATCTTTGTTACACGGGCTCTTTAAGGCAGGTGTCGTCATTCCTCCCTTACAGAAGGGAAAGGCTGTCACAGAGTGCAAGGAGCTGGCTCAAGGTCATACTGCTAATGAAGGACTGACTCCAGTACCCCGACTCTTGACCACTGGGCCACCTGCCACAATTCTACCACTTCCACTGTGCCCCACGTGCAGCCCACTCAATGGTGGCCGATGGGGAGCCCTAGAGTGTTTGCACGTTTATTCAACACTGCTGGCTCATCCCAAAGAAACAGAACAGAGGCTGCCATAGGGTTGACATACAGAATCCACAACAGACCTTCCCAGCTACTCGTTTACAAAGATACCCCCTCACCCTGTATGGTCAAAACAAAGTAATTTTTCTGATTACATGAGTAATCTTGAAGGGGCTTAAAATCAAATTCAACTATAACTTATTGAAACATTTTAGAGAAATGTGATGTCATCTTACCATGCCCTTCAGGAACCTTCAAAGAAGAATCTTGCCAGTATCTCGAAAAGAATCCCTCTTTGAGGCACCTGGGGGGCTCAGTCAGTGAAGTGTCCAACTTCGGCTCAGGTGATGATCTCACAGTTTGTGGGTTCACCCCACACTGGGGTCTGCACTGGTGATGTGGAGCCTGCTTGGCATTTTCACTCTCCCTCTCTCTGCCCTCCCCCAACTTGTACCCTCTGTCTCTCTCAAAAATAAATGACAAAAAAAAGAGAATCCCTCGAGAACGCAGAGGTCAAGAGACCCTCACCCAACCCTGTCTCCCTGTTTTTCCCAAGAGAGAGCCCCCTCTACATACCACAGACTACAGCCAGGCAGCTAGTGTAAGTTAACACTAGTTAAGACAAAAACATTACCAGACCACTTGTAAGAAGTACTATATATAAAATATAAAACATACGGTCAGAATAAAGAAGGGATCTAGGGACACAGTTTGTGGGAAAAGAAAGGATCATTAACCTAAGTCCTGATACCTCAGGAGGAGTAAAGGAGAGCCCTCCTTTTTTTTTTCCCCCTGATATGTTGTCATATAAAAGGTAAAAGGCATAAAAGGAAATGCGCAAGATGTTAACATTAGTCAAGGGACAGATTTTCTTTCCATTATTTCTACTTTTCCTTACTTTTTAGTTTCCTGATCATGAACATGCTTCCATTTACCAGCAGGTATAATCACTTGGGCTCTTTAAAAGAATTAAAATTCTTGGCCTGAAATGAAAGGCAGCCGCGGTACAATTGACATGAAACGTACTGGGCTCCCAATCCGATCCTGAGGCTTCCCTGACTTGCCACGTGAACCCCGCTCTGTCCGTGGCGACCCCGTCCCTCAGGTGCCCACCTCTCAGAAACCAGGGCAGAACACAAGGTGAGAAGGGCAGGAAAGACACTGCAAGTACCATGCAATTAACAAGGGAGACTAAGTCACTGAGCCTCTGACCAGCCTCGTTTTTATACAGACCTAAAATTACTATTTCTCCATAGCCTTAGTCCTTTTATATTTAAAAAAACAAAACAAAACAAAAAAAAGCAGAAGATGATCTTGTCTTGGCCTTTCACAAACAAACACAGCGTCACTAGTGTGTGTGCGCAGATCCTCCACACAGAAATCACATAAATTCTCCATGAGCCTCCTCAGGCCTGAGAATCTGCAACCACACAGTTAGCAGGAAACACACCCCAGTGCCAGGATCACTGCTAAATACCTGCTAACGTACCCGCACAACATTGAGCTTTACATAAATGCCACTGTCATTTCCCAAGCAAAGCAGGGCTTTTGTTTCGTTTTTGTTTTGCTTTGTTTTGCAGTGCAGCCGGAGTGTTAAAGCAATTTTCCATAAATGCATAAAACACTGAAACATCCCAGCTTGAATGGTATTTATCATGAGCTGTCAAAACCCTGGTTCTCTTTTGCAGCCCCAAGAGTGACTTGACCATGTCAGACAAAGCTTTCGTTTCACCAGGGAAGGGGCAGGGAGGAAGAAGAGGAAATACGGTGGAACAGACGAGACAAAATTTTATGCACTCATTTCGAGCAGCCATGAAGACTACAAGGTTCACTGTTTCTCAGCCAGGCTCCGAAACAGAATTTCCGTATTAGAGATCCCCACACACGGCGTGGAGACTCACAGTGTTGTTCTTACATAAGCAGGCCGAGCAGACTGTTCCGGGAGTGCCTCTTTCCATGTCTAACGTTATGAGAAACGGATTCAAGTCTCCCAGAATCTCAGGACCAAGGCGGAGATCGTAAAAACGAAAGCGGGAAGCTCGAGCACTGCCTGCTGGAGTTTTTACGAGGCTCTGAAGGCGCTTACAGGTCCCACTTGACCATTCCCGACTCTCAGCAGCCGCAGAGGAATGGAGAGCAGGGAACGGGGAGAGAGGGACATCAGCAGCTACCCTTCAAGTCCCTCCTCCACCAAGCAGACCCAGTGATCCTCCCAAAGCAACATCGGAGGCGGTCACCTGCTGTTTAAAAACTTCAATGCTTCCCACTGCCCTAAAGATAAATAAAACCCAAACACCGCTGATCTGGTCCTGGCCTCTCTCTAACCCCATCACTGGCCCCCCACCTCTGGCATCTAAAGAAGTCACTCAGACCTTCTACATTCCATAAACGTGCTGAGCTCGAGGAGGCCGCCCTGCAGATGGGGAGGAGAAAGGAAACTACGGCTGCCAAGGCCCCGAAGTTGCTGGCGGTGGCGTGGACACCTGAGACAGACAGCCAAGGGCTCAGGTTCTGGTGGAAGACAAGCTAGGGCTCTATCACCTACAGAGTGCTCTGCTGCGCATCGCTTAACCACACCCACTACGCGGGGCCACTGCTGCAGCCGTGAGCGGCCGCAGTGGGTCTGGGCTGGGTGTGGTGTGCGCTCAGCGAAGGAGGGCCGGCCTTACAGGATGGGTGATGGCGTGGACGGGAAGCAGAGGAAAAGGACGTCTGCAGGGGCTGGATGCAAGGTGGCCACACATGCCACAGCAAGGAGCTCAGCTATGGTGAGAGACTCCTTGCGCCCCATGGAGGAAACGTCACCAACAGAACTGCTCAGCATGTGGCACAGCCATTCTAGCTGTGGTGGGGGGAGGCAGGCATGTCACGGGGTTCACACCCTACAGGTCAGACACACTTAGAGCTCAGGGAGAGACAAGGGCTGGGGAAGAGGACGGGGTGTCAGGGAAGTCCTCCCCCAGAGAGAACAAAGACGGCAGGTAGACAGATTCACAAAGTCTAAGTCACAGGCGATTTGACAACACCTAACAAACCTTTAATGTCACTCACCTGGGACCTGGCAAACCTCTGGGAGTTACCCAGCCCCTCTACTTGACCCCATGCCCGAAGCACCAGTTTAGCTCCAAATGGCCAGAACCTACCTAAATGCTCAACCACAGGGATCAGTAAAATTAAGCAGGCTCACCTCCCATCTCCCACCTCCAGCCCTTGGCAGACATCACTAGCTGCTTGCCACACTGCCTCCTCAAGAAAACACTGGGGCAGCCGTTACCAAGTGATCAGCACCTTGGCCTGTGGAAGACACCTGCCTGGCATCCCTGGCATAAGGGATGGGGGAACGTGTCATCAAGAAGGTGACATTTGAGTTGGGCTTTGGAAGACGATGCCTTTGGAACTTCAGGAGACGAGCAATCCATTCCAGCTGGAGCATCAGAGAAGATTATTTCCAAAAATAATGTGGCTGTGAAAAAGCTTTTAAGTCTGTGAAAAATCC
The DNA here is from genome assembly GCA_017311185.1 of Proteles cristata cristata. Lineage (NCBI taxonomy): Eukaryota > Metazoa > Chordata > Mammalia > Carnivora > Hyaenidae > Proteles > Proteles cristata. Next base: position 458,144 of record JAESUZ010000846.1, read on the forward strand.
CAAGAATTATCATAATTACCTGCCAAATCATGAAAGAATTAAAAATTTTTTCAAAAATGCCTCTGGCATTTCCTTTGATATCAGAATGTTCTATCTAGTCACAGTCAAAGCAAATCATGCTTTTCCCTCCCTCGGCCACCTAATTAGACTCTTCCCTGATTAACTAGACCATGACAACTCCCAAATTTTAACAGCCACTGAGGCTGTTCTAGTCACACAGTCCAAAGACCCCAGAAACATTCACTTAGAGGTGTCAGCATCACAAATTTTATCAAATGCACAAGTTGGTCTTTGGTCCCATGTACAGGTTCTAGAATCTCTCTCTGGGAAGAGAACACTGCACCTGCACCTTAGTAAAGACTAAGACCTTGCCGGTGCCCATCTGTCTTCATCTGCTTTTGAGCACCCACTGCAGGCCAGGCCTTTTCCAGGCATCATATCCATCAGCCCACACGACCCTGGCCCGCATGCCTCCTGGAGGCTGAGCCTCGAGGCTCTGTGAGGCTGGGCTACAGGGCTAAGTGTCCGAGTCAGGAAGTGGCAGGGCAGGATGACTCCCTGTCTGTGCTCTCTGCACTCCATCTTGAGCTATGCTAGAAAGCTGTGCCCCTTGTGGGTTAAGGAGAGGAATCTGCCCCACGGGGTGGTGGGGTGGGGAGGGGAAGCAGTGCCATGTGGGCCAGAGGCCCCCAAACTAAGCTGATTATTAGCCACTTGGAGGGTGTTTGAAAACTACAGATCTGGGGGCCTCCCCTAGGAAATTCTGAATCATTGGGGGTAGGAAGTCCAACAAAGTGCTTCTAGAAGGCCCCATGGGCCATGAGAATCACGCAGTTCTGGGAGCCGCCCGTGAGGTATCAACTGCAGTTGGGCTGGTCCTGACTTGTAGGAAACCTAGTCTTTCAGCTCCTATTTGCATGCAGTGATGTCACAGAAGCTTCTCCACTTGTCAGCTGTCCACTTCCAACTCCTCATGGAGGTGAACAAAGCCACAAGCCAGGGAACAAGTACCTCAGGGCGCCGGCTAACCACAGACAGCAGCAACTGGCGAGTGCAATGTGGCGGGTGGCACTCGGAAATGGCGGTTAGCCTGCGGCAGGCGCGGCCCTGAGGGGTCCGTGAACCGGGCTCAGGACACGGACAGGGGACTGCGGGCTGCCAGAGTGGGACAAGGGAAGAACGCAAGTTCACAGTAAAGATCTAAAAACAGTGAACACGATTCATATTGCAATGCGATCCAGGAATCCCAGTTTTTCGGAATTCCAGGTTTTTCTGGGGGTTTTTTTGGGGTGGGGGAGTGTACACAGGTGTCAGTCGGCAATGAATCGGAAGTTTAAAAAAAAAAACTGGCTGTCTTGCATTAATAATTATCAGAAACGGGGAGTTAATGATGAAAAATGAAAGCCAAATTATGATCACTTTTAGAGGATACTTGAATTCTTAAAAAAAAAAAAAAAAAAACAACTGGGGAGTCTGGGTGGCTCAGTTGGTTACAGGTCTCTTGATTTCGGCTCAGGTCACGATCTCAGTTTTGTGTGTTTGAGACCCCCATCAGGCTCTGTGTGCTGACTGCAAGGAGCCTGCTTGGAATTTCCTTCTCCTCCTCTCTCTCAGCCATTCTCCTGCTCTCACGGTCTGTCTGTCTCAAAATAAACTTAAAAAAAAACAAAGATAGAACCAATGCTATCAATATCTGTCACTGTAAGATAGCTATACATCTTTAAATTTTATTTTAGAACAAGGGAGACAGAGAGAATTTCAAGCGCCCTCCGCGCCCACCTTGGAGCCTGATGCGCAGCTCGATCCCACGATCCTAGGATCATGACCTGAGCCGAAGTCAAGAGTAGGACAGTCAACTAAATGAGCCACTCAGACGCCTCTGTGTTGTTTTCTTGCCCAGTATCAATCCAGGCTTGAAAACTAAGAAAATGAAGAATGTTAACTGAAGTAATGAGTATACAGACCCAGCCCACGACACACGTCTTTGGGGAAATTATAGCTGCCATCACTTTCTCTGACCTGGGGTGTTGAACGTTTCCTACAGTTGCTGATCATACCCATTCTCCAGGCAAGGAAGGTGGGGCTCAAGGACTATGGAACAGTCTCAAGTCACAGAGCTCACGAGTGACAGCAGAGGTTTGAGCCCAGTAATGATGGATCCACAGCCCGTAGTCTTTCCATCATGTGACCCTTCAGGCGGTTGATAAATTACCAACCAAGAGCCTGTGACCGTTTGGGGACAGGGGACGCTTAGGCTCAAGAAGAGCCTAAGCCCCACACCAGGGCCTGGGCCAAGGACAGAGAGGGCCACCCGACGCAATGGGCACCGGCACACTCACACCCCCCTCAGGACAAGGCACCGTCACACATGCGCGGTGCACACATTTATGGACATGCACTCGAGGACAAGGCACCATGTCGCACACACACACACACTCACACACACACCCTCACACACCACATACACGCATACCACACACACACCATACATACACTCACCAGACACACCACACACACCACACACACTTACACCACACACTCACACACACACCACACACACAAACCACACAGACACACATCACACAGACACACACACCATAGACAACACACCACACAGATACACACACTACACACACACACACACACACACACACTCCACACACACACACCCCATCTGGGAAAAGGCACATCGACTCTACAGGGTGCAGCTGTCACCAGCTGGCCAACCTGCCCCCGCTGCCCTCTGCACCACCGGAGGCCCAGCCACACACCATTTTACACCCACCCCGAGAGACACTCCAGGAAGGGAGAGAGCACCCAGAGGGAGTGAGAGCCTCTGCTATGGCAGACCTGCTGGAGAATTCAGGGTCTAAGGGAGGAACCCCGAGAAGATTCTGGGAGCACCCTGGCTCCAGGGTAAGCCTTCTCCAAAGTGTTTGTTGCTTCACGTGAAGACCTTTTGGAAGCTGGTTTCTAAGGGACAACGTTGACATGAAGGCACTCCCAGGGGCGGTCAGATACGACTGCAGGGTGTTCAATGTCAGCATGGGACTCAGAAAAATAAGGGGTGTGGACGTCAAATCCAGGCTCTGCCTACTCACTGAGTAAACAGTTTCGCATCTCTCATTCTTCCATGCTACGTCCTTTGTCAGATGAGGACCCAGTCCCTTACTGCACAGGTTTGTCATGGGGAACGAAGCAAAGGGTTTGGTAGCTGCCCAGTGCCTACCCCGGTGAACGAGCTCTAGGTGATCCTAACGAGTACTTTCTGGGGTCAGGCAGCGCTCCAGGGGCTTCATACATGAGCAGGTACAACCAGCCTGGGAAGTGTAGCTCTATGCCCGTTTTACAGGTGAGGAAACCAGGTTCAGAAAGAGCAAGCAATGGTCTGCGAGAAGGGGTCTGTGAGCCCAGCGCTCACGGTCCTGCGTCCCCTGCCTTCCCAGTCTCTCCAGTCTCCTCCTCCTTTCCAGGCCACCTTTTGCTCTGCTTCCGCTGGGGGGAAGGGGCAGAGCCCAGGACCTGTTCTCCCTCCCCCGCCACGAGGCAGCAGCTCTGCTACCGCGACACTGGCCCTCCATGACAGCACATCACAAAGCTGGCAAGAGACATGCTCAGCCGACGCCTGGGAGGCAGACCCGCCCTCAAGTGCCACTGAGGCACGGCCGAGTGGGCTCTGTCTGCAAAGTCGTCGAGGTAAGTAGTGACTTGTGAGGACACCCTAGTGCTGAGCTCAGGCTGAATCAGCTGCCTTCGTCTCCTCCGGAGCGAGACCCTGTGCGCCAGGAAGGCCAAGCCTGCAGGACGTAGTACTGGAAAACATTTGGCCGGGATTATGATTTAATGGGGGCAGGGGGAGAAACACCCAGAACTAACAACAGCTCCATTAAGAACGAGATGTCGCTGAGGAGGAGGTGTTTAGGTAACGTGACAGCCCCGCCACGGAGCTGCTGGGTCCGGGCCCAAACGCTGGTCCTCGCTCCACTTTTCCGAGAACACACAAAGGAAGCCGTGGCACAAGGTCACACGGGCAGCAGCTGCTCGCAGCCCAGAAAGCACCTCTGCCTTCCGGCCTCTGCTAAGGGCCCTTCAGGAGCAAGTGCGGAACGAGAGCCGCCAGAAACCGCGGTAACACAGTAGCTGCCAACACCTTCGCAGCGGTGGTGACTCACATGAGCGATGACTGGAGGGAAGGCGGGGCCCCACGAAACCGCAAGCCCCGGCCCCGCTGCCCACCGTGCGCACCCGGGACAGGGACAGGCGCAGGCGCACCATGCAGCCGCAAGGCATCGGAGCCGGTCCCGTTGTCTGTGCTGCCGGGGCACCAGCGCAGAGGCTGCCTGGCAGGGTGTTCAGGGCGTGCACCCGGAGCCAGAAGGCTTCCCCCATGTCGGGCAGAGGCTTCGGCCAAGTCGCTTTTCCCTCCCCGGGCCTCAGTTTCTCATCCATAAAGTGAGGTTGGTGACCGTGATAAATGTCACAGGGCTTTTCTGACATTTAAAGGATTTAACACACGAGGAGTGCTTAGCCTAGAGCTCGGCGTGTGCTAAGTAGTCCATACCGCTAGCCATTATTTGCTATTAACCGGGTGCCAAGAGAAGCAGCCATGGCACAGGCCTGTACGGCCCACAGCTTGAACCCCTCCCGGATCTGCTCCCTCTGCTCCAACCAGCCGCCCCAAGCCTTGGGTCACAAGCACCCTCATACCCCACCTGGACGAACACGGCAGCCCCGGCCACCCGTCTCGTTCCCCATCCCGCCCCCCAAGCTGGTGCTCATACAGTCCCTGTAAAACCCACACTGGGTCACACCCCTCTCTGCTAGCACCTGTCAACCAAGAGCACATGGAGAAGGGGGTCCAGGAGTGTCGGCAGGCAACAAGGCTGGCCTTAGAGAAGGCGCTGGGTGGAAGTGCGATGGGCACAGGGAGGTGCGTTATGCCATTCCGTCTGCACTGAAATTTCTCCAGGGCTCCAAATGTAACAAGAGCTTTCAACGGCATCCCATTGATTTCCCTGGCATAGCATACAAGCGAGAGAAGGAACGGCGAGGTGGGAAGGGGAGAGGAGCAGAGATGGGCACTGACCACACCAGACTACATGCTCCCCCTCCAATAATCCTATCTACCCTTCAAAACTTAACTCAAATCTCTGTTTATCTCCTTTCCCCACTCCTCTGATGCATCATCCATTGTCTCCACAAATGATTCATCAACGGGAAATGGGAGCAACAGCAGCTACTGTTTTCTGAACACTTAATACAGATCAAGCATCAGCTGGGTCAGAGATAAAAGATCTTTTGCACAAGGAAGAAAAAAGGTGTGTATTCTGAGTAGCTACAGTCTCATGAAGCCTGAGCTCAATGAGTGGGGTATGGGCTATATACAGCTCTTACTAGTACCTGAGCACATGCCCTTGTGCAGTAAACAACCTGTACAACTGTACTCAGGGGACTTAGACATTCTTCCAGGTGCTACTGTTGCTCCTGTTTCACAGGACGGGAGGATAGGTTATGGTTCCCCCATAATCACAAGGTGGTTTTGCAATAGCCAACACCCGGATTGACACACTCTTTGTTACACAAAACGCCCACAGAAGGAAGCGCAGCAATGCCGTGGCCAGCCCTCGTGCACCCAGCAGACAATGCTGTCTCCCACACAATTCACAGTCCCTGCATGGAGCACAGGATCTCCCCCAGGCCCACACATCTTACTTGGATCACTGCCAAGTGACAGTGACAAGTGACCCAGGCACTCCCAGGGCTTATTTTTGCTGGATTATGGGAGGGTCAATGGTACAGAAGAGGACGCAGTCTCCTTTCTGTTAACACAGGAGATAAAACAGTCCACCTGGCATCCCACAAGGGTTGCACTTATAACCCGTTACGGGCACACAACACTGTGGAAACGGCTCAAGAATGCCTTGACACAGCTTCACCGGTCTGTCCATTCTAAGTACAGCCGCTACAGGGCGGCTGGTGGAGGACGGCTACTGGTCGCGCGGCCCCGGGGTGGGCAGGCAGCTCCCCGCACAGGACGCCTTGTCTGCCCGCCCGGGGAGCAGGCATGGGAGGCAGGGGTGGAGGGCGGGGGACCTGTGTCACCGAGAGCTCCCAGGGAGCAGGGACGGAGCCCTCGGCCTCACCCGTGTCAGCTGGCGCTCAGGCAGCCGGCAAGGCGCGGCCACAGCACGCTCCCTCTATGGAGAGGCCTGAAAAGCTCCTCCATTCAGGAAGTTTCTGCGGAGGGCCTGCCAGCCCCCAGGCGCCATCCCTGAACCGTGGACATGGCAGCCGGCACGAGAGACAAAATGCTGCCTGGCGGTGGCCACCTTCTAGCTGCCGTCTCCACGGCACAGATGGGGAGCCGGAGGTTGGGTCCTGGTCCAGGCTGGTCCACACAGCACTTGGAATCCAAACCCAGAGTCCGCACTGCCAGCTACTGCGCTACAGTCTCTTGGGCATCTTACAGAGCTACGCCTGAGGCCAGACACCCTCCCTGTACACTTCCGGAACTCCCTCTTCGTTTGCCTATTTGGCCACTGGCTGGTGTGCCAAGCACTGTCCTGGGTGCCCCGCATCAGTGGTGGCCCTCAGGGAGCCCCGATGTCCCTGGGATTCAGACCCTGAGAGTCCCCACACCATGTGGACAGTGAGGTGGAGGAACGTGGGGGCCGGAGCTTACACGACACGGAAGCCTGCAGGGCAAGAAGCATCCTGAGCAAGATGAAACCCAGCCGCCCCCCATCCCCAAGTGCCTGTGCTCTGAGCTCCGTCTCCCCGGCTGCGAGGTGGGGCCCTGTCACGGAGACCCGCAGGGCTGCTGGGACAAGAGCAGCCTTCCCAGCCCCCAGGCCAGCACAGGTCGGGGCTGAGCACAGGACAGCTGCTGCTGACTCCAGAGGACCGGCCGCCGGAACCCGGCAAGTTATGTACTATCAGGTATGCAATACCCGCTCCCCAATCCAGAGGTTTCCTCAAAACATATTTCACCCTGGAGTGTTGCTTTAGCATTTATTGTGCAGGGTGCCAGAAAGTGCAGAATTTCATATAAAGATGTAAATTCTCAAATTATATGGCTCTTTGTCATAATCCAACATCTTCTAGCAATGAAGGGAGTCCAGCCTGCATTCTTAATCATGCTCCTTGAGAAGGCCTGCAGGGACCTCCTGAATATTTCAAACATGGATATGTGTACTATGTCCAAGTTTCAAAAGAAAGACGGTAAATGAAAAACATTAAATTTTATGAGCATCCAAAAAATGCTTTTTCCCCCTGGAGTCCCCTTCTCATACCACACAGCACTCGCCTCGAGCTGAGAGACGCCCCCTTCAGGTAACGAGCGCCCAGCTTCTCCCTGCATGGAGAAACCAAGTCACCACCCAGCGGTGAGCTGGGGCCACAAACACCTGTACAGAAGGAAGGTTGTGCTCAAGTGTAAGTGGGCAGTGTAGACTAGTGGCCTGGAGGATGAATTTGGACCTGGAAGGCCAGGGTTCAAACCCCTGTCTGCCAGGGGCTTGGTGGATGACCTTGGACAAATCATTCAGCCTCTCTGGGTGTCAGTTTCTGTATCTACAAGATGGTGGCCATAGAAGCACGTAAGGCATCGGGTTGCTGTTAGGATTAAAAGATTCCATACACAAGGAGGGCTCAACAAACAACCAGGCAGTAGATTCAGATTCTCACAGCTTCTGGTCACACACAGAAACGTGTGCACCAGTAAGATTTCTTTACACCCTGTGGTCCTCACAAAGGAAAGACAGGATAGGATGGTTTAGAAAGCAAGCCAACACACAACATGGAATTTCAGGGCAGAAAAAATGGGTTTGAATGTGTAGCCATGACTGGCCTGCCCACTGTGTCCCATGAACACGAGGAGATACGATTTCCTTACAGCTCTGACCATTTCTATATCTCACTGTTGAGACCATACCTAGCGAGACCAAGCCTACCGAGCAGGAGACGTCGTTAAGAGGTGGGCCTTTAGGAGCTGACCGGTCACGAGGATGGAGCCCCACGGATGGGATTAGGGCCTGTCTTCGACTGTTCAGGCTGCTAGAACAGTATTAGGGTAAATCACAAAATATGTACATATATATATTTCTCAGCTGTCCCAGAGGCTGGAAGCCGCAGAGCAGGGTGACAATGGGGTGACAGTGGGGTTGGGCTCTGGTGATGGCCCTTCTCCAGGCAGCAGGCTGCTGCTCTTTGTTGTGTGTTCATAAGACGAACTCACAAGCCAGGGGCTCATGGGCTTCTTTCATCGAGGCCTAAGCTCCTTGCTGAGGTCTCCGTCCCTCTGCTCCAATGAGCCCCGTACGCCCCACCTCCGCAGACCACCCCCATGGGCACTGGGCTCTGTGCAGGGGGCGCAGACGTTCAGACCACAGCAGGGCCTGCTGCCCGCCCCCACCACAGAGGGTACAGGAAGGTGCAGGAGGTGGGCCCCACCAAGACATGGACCCGCTCGAGCCCTGATCTGGGACTGTCCAGCCCCCAAGGTCTGCTGCCCCTGCTATGGCAGCATTTCAGCAGCCTTCCCAGACCCGGGCACCTCACTCCCGCGAAGAGGACAGTCTCGTGAGTGGTGGGAACCACACGCCTCAGGCCTTGGCCCAATTCTCCAGCTCGCCCTGGCTGCGCCCACGGTGCTGGGACCATCGGGCACCATGCCAGCTCCCTGAATCACCCGTGGGCACGCGAGGGTGGCCCCCCTCTTCCTTCCCGGATCCTAACTCACCACGCCCTGACACCAGGGTCTCCCAGTCTCTCTGCTGCGCCCTGCCATCTCAGAGTCTCCCTCGGGCTTCCCTGCTCTTCCTTCTCATCGCTGAGACCCCAGCCCGGAAGTCACCTCCTTGGTGTGGGGTTCTCCGACCACCTGGCTGCAGGGGCTCTTCCTAACAAAATGGGGTTTGTTCACCTCCTGCCTACATGTCATCCTGTCCCCTTAAGTGTAACCCAGACCCAGGAATGACTTGTGAACAGATAATGGCAGAAGTTCTGTGAAGCCACTGCTAAGTTACAGAAGACTGAGCCCCGTATTACTCTTGCCTTCTCCACCCCCTGGGGCTCCCTGGGAGGAAGCCAGCTGCCACATGTGCACCATCCAAAGGGGACACCCCCGTGACCAGGAACGGAGGGCTGTCTGCGGCCCCTGGCCACTCAGGCCCTCAGGCCCAGAGAGGAGCTGGCATGGGACGAGCTACTGGCAGACTGGCACATTCACATGCCGGATGGCCAACCCTTCCACAAAGCAACAAAACACTCTTTAAACCCCTATGTGTGGGAGTCTTTTTTTTTTTTTTTTAAACACAGAAAAAATACTCCTAAATTAACTTCTTGATGGGCGACTTGTTTTTAGCGTCTTCTCTGTGCTATAGCATAAGCTCCACAGAGGCAGGACCAAGCCGGGCTCGCGTGAGTGTGGGCACCAGAGCGCATGCACCTGCGCCCGGCCCAGGCGCTCGCGGTTTGTGAAATGTGAAAAAAATACCAACAGAATTTCTGTGAGGTCAGAGCGGGAGGTCTCTGCATCCCACTCCCCACAGTGTTAGGGTTTCTGGACATCAGCCACGCTTCGACGTGATCTCCTGGGACAGTCCCCTCGGGAGGCTCCTCGCGGGGCTCCAGCTGCCCAAGAGACGCTCGTACGAGCCAGCGAGAGCGGCGTACACCGGCCGCACTGTGCCCACCACCTTACGTGGGCTGTGTCCCCGAACCCTCTCGCGAGTGGGGAGGACTTCTCCCTCACTTGATGGGTAAGAAAACAGAGACCCACGCTGCTCAAGTAACTGACAGCCACCTGCTGGTCAGTTCAAAGCCAGGTCTATCTGATTCCCCAAGTGGGGGGCCTCCCTCCATGCTACTCTGAACTTCCCGTTACAGCTTCGGGAAAGAGTCTGAAGAGTGGGGGCAGCTGTGCAGGGGTCTCCTGTCTTCGGGCCGTTTATCCTGGTGGAGGCACCAAAACACTAACACCTGCAGGTGCTGCCATATACACTTAGCCAGAAATCAACAACTGAAACAGGTCTTTCAAAACAACCTGCTGCTCTGCCCGGCGCGTTAACACACCAGTTTCACTGGCTTCAGTACCGGGGAAGTAGTCGTCCCAGGAAGAGACTGGGGATGAGCCAGGGGGATGGAGATGGGCCAGGGGATGGGGATGCGGCTGGGGCCCATCAGGGCCCTGCCCAAAGGGGAGAGGACTCCATGGGACAGGTCTGTGCTGAGCCCCGGCTGCAAAGGGGGGGAGGAGCTTTTCTCCACAGAAAGGCCACAGAGCCTCCACTCAAGGGGCAGGCTGCAGTCAGAGAGCCCACTGACTGGGCCAAGGACAGGCCTGCGGGGGACACGCTGTTCAATGACAGCGGACATGTCTGAGCCAATATGGTGGCAGGAACCAGCGTCCCCACATCCCACCCCTTCCGTGACAGCACGAGACACACACATGTGCCCTACTGCCTTCCGGAGGCTTCTCCTCGCCACAGGCTCTGCGAAGGACCGCCCAGCCCTGATGCCTCTTCCTTACAACACAACCTGAACATGCCTTTGCAGAACACAGGAAGTACACAAAAAGGGAACCGCGTGTCACTTGCTATGGAAATGACCACAAACTGAGTAAGCAGTCTAGGGCCGGGGTGTGTGACCAGCCTGGTGGCCTGCACTTGGGCTTGATGCTCTGTGCTCACCGCCCTGACGTTCTTAGTAATTTCACCTGTGAACTGAGGCTGTGTAAGTCAAGACTGATGGGCAGTGGGCTGTGTGCATGCACAGAGGACACGCAGGGTCCTGGCTGCCTGCTTCTCTGACCTCCCCACCAGAAGTGCCACCAGGCTCCACGCCTGACAGGGTGCAGCACAGGCCCGCACAGCTCATGCCATGGCACTGGGCTCCTGGCACCTGAGACAGTCTGTACTCGTAAGGGGTGAGGGTCCCCATGGGAACATGATGTTCAAGGGCAAATAAAAACTTTAAAAACCACCCTGACAGGTAAAGACAGAGAGGGTGGAAGGAAGATACTTTCATCCTAATTTTTCAACAAAGATCCACAGTTTCATTCTGTACTGGGGCCTGCAGACTACGCAGTCAGCAGATCTAAGGGAAATGCTTCTGTAACACAGAGGACAATGAGTTCTTAGGAATTATCAAGGGAAAGGGTCCCTGTGCCATTTCTCACCCCCATCCCAGGTAACTGTCTCAGGGACAAGGAACAACCACATCAGAGTGCAGGAGAAGGGAGGGGATGGTACCAGAGGCTTCCAGAAAGAGGTGGGACCTGCTTCCCTGTGGATGCTATGACCCGAGGCTGGGAGCTCCAGAGCTGTGAGGAGGTGCCATGCAGGGATGGAGGTGTGCGCCGTGGGAGCTCAGCGGACAGGAGGAAGCTGCCGGGCTATGCCTGGCCTGCAGCGGCCTTTTCCAGGACATTTTGCAAACACTGCTCTGTGCTGAAAGCAGAGAGTCAAAATGGTGCGTTGGGAAAGGTAGACTCTGAGTGGGAACCTTCTAAGATCTCCATCTAGTAACTTTGGCAACAATGTGGCACTGTGACGCAAACAGGGCTTTCAGAGGGAAGACAAATCTACCTCTGCATGCCAGCTCCATCACCTGGCTCGCTGACTTTGATCAGGTGACACAACTTAGGCTCAGTGTCATGTACTCAGTGTCCCTGTCCCCAAGAGTCTACTGCTACCTGCTGCCATGGGTCGTTAAGTGGGTAAAACTCTCAAGAGTCTGGCCACAGCTGGTGTTCAACTAAGGTTCAGTCGCTGTGCCTTCCCCTCAGGGCACAGCTACAGGAGAGAGGACTCCCTGGTACCGTGGTCTTCTTGCTCCAAACTGGGACAATTATGGATTTGTCGTTTGCCCCCCTTTCAAAACACCCTTTAAGAAAGTACACAAGTCACTAGTTTTAATGCAAACCGCGAACAAAGAGAAAACACAGTATCCCAATTGCTTTTCAGAAAGAGAAGAGAACTCTAAGGTAGTGGAGTCCACACGGTAAAAGGAGCAGCCAGTGAGATGTGCCAACGCGCCCGGGGCCGATCCGAACAGATAAAGGGGAGTGTGAACAGAGCTTCATGTCACCCACTACAAGTTTTGTTTTTTGTTTTTTAATGCCTGCCAAGAACCTCTCTGCAGTCAAATTTATTGGTGGCTCCCCCATGCCGTCATGGGGTGCTGGGCAGAGACTCTATTCCGAATACCGTCGCTCCGCCCGTGTTACAGGGAAATCCGAAACAAAACTTCCTCCCTAAGAGCTGAAAGACTGCAGCATGCATAACCTCAACCTTCTGCTGCCCGCTCTAGAACAATCAATGCCTCTGGGTCTCTGGTGATGGTCTCCTGTAACCTGATCTGAAATGGAAAGGTCATGTTTTTCTGCCTCACTAACCGCCAACTGGTTCTTCTTCGAATGTAATGGTTCAACCCAGACACAGTGTCCTCGCCTCCCAACCTGCCATGTTTGTGGATGTTCCCTGAGCTTCGGGAGGCCGGAGAGGGTGGAGGGGGCAGGTCCGACTGCCGGGGTAAAACCCCGATCCTGCCAGCTGCGAGCTGTATGAGCTCGGGCAGGACGGATCTTTGCTGGGCTCCGACATCCTCACAAGTAACACCTGGATAACCGTGGTACCCACGGTAGGGGGCGACCATACGAACTAACTGATCTGATGGGAGTAAGGCTCTGAGCCCTCAGGCACACTGGAAACACACAGCGCTAGCTGCTACTACTGGGATGACTGAACACCCCTGCATAGAGCCTTTTCTGACTGATGAGTGAATTCTTCACTTCACAGTGACAGATTCACATAAAATTATGGTTTCTTCTCCATGTCTGCAAGAACGTTCCCACCACGCCCCAGCCCCGCCTGGAGTCCAAGACTCCAGGAGACCTACCACCTGTGGACCTGCCGTGTAAGACAAGCATGACTGAGCACGGACGGGTCCACAGAAATTGTGCTTCCATGGGACATCGCTGTGGCAAGTACTGCTGAGGGCCCTGCTGGCCTCTCCCCGTTACAATTTAAGTCATTTCCCACAGAGAAAGTCTGGCGACAGAGGTCCATCTTCTTGTATGCATCTTGGCAGATTCCATTTTCTGGCCTACAGCTGCTGAGCCAATATTGAATGAATGACACACCTCAAAAGTCTGTATATGAAATCCAATCTGAGAAACTGTTGCTTTAAAAGGGCTTGGGAGGCTGACGATTTAAAGCAAATGCCCACACAGGCTGGGCAGGTAAACAGCCAGGCCATCAGGCCAGACAGGGGACACATCTCCCAGAAAAGGGGCACCTGATACTTAGCCCCAAGCGGGCACAGACCCACTCCTGATGGATCTTTCCATGTCTTTCAGGGAAATCAAAGACTTTATGGGGAATGTCTTGGTTGCTGAACATCGTCAGTAAAATCAAAAAATTTTTAAGTTTAGGGGCGCCTGAGTGGTTCAGTCGGTTAAGCATCCGCCTTCAGCCTAGGTCACGATCTCATGGTCCGTGAGTCTGAGCCCGTGTCAGGCTCTGTGCTGACAGCTAAGAGCCTGGAGCTTGTTTTGAATTCTGTGCCTCCTTCTCTCTCTGCCCCTCCATCACTTGCACCCTCTCTCTCAAAAATAGACAGACATTTCCAAAAACATGTTTAAAGCCCTGTCCACAAGCACCTATACCTGAAGCTGCCCCAAGTTAGGATGGTTTGTCTGTGCTGTGCTTCTTTTTCAAACTCCCCAAAGACCTCCCGAGAGAGGGTTTTAAATTCACCTATACATCTCATCACACCAATCTTCACCCAAAACTTAAACCTAGGAAGGTTTTAACCTAGGGTTAGGAAGGGAGGGTTTCAGAAGAGACAATCTCTTTGAAATACAATTTCCTCCTTATTTCCTTTTAGTCGAAAGCGATGATCCCTTTGTTTTTATCTTTCCTAAAAGGCTATCTGAAAAATGAACCACCCTAATGGTTAACAAATGGACCCAGCAGCTACAGAAGGAAATAAGCACTCTGGGGACACAGCGTTAAGGGCAGGAAAGTGACAATGAGCAGCATGGGGCACAGGCAGACCGGGTGCGCCTTGTCCGGCGGCTGCTGTCAGGACTCTGTCAGGTCTCTGAGGACAAGCAGGCAGGATCTGGCTAAATGTGCGGTCTCCTCAATCAACACACAGAGCCCGGCAACAGCACGGGAGCGCCCCATTCCCACCCAGCCCCCCAAACGCGGGCTCTGGGGGGGCACAGGGAGCGCTCCAAGGAGGGCCTTACCACCTGCCTGGGGGGGGAGTCCTTTCCACAGGAGAGGGTGACAAACAGAAACAGAGACGTGGAGTCAGACGGGACCAGTTTGGACCTGGACTATGAGCCCACCCCCCCCACCCCCACCCCCACCCCCACCCCAGGAGGGAAGCTTTGGTTCACAGCAACAAGCTGGGCACCCGTAACACCACAGAGCGGCCACGGGCACCTGACGCAAAGCTGCTGGATGAAGAAATGAATGATGTCTGAACCCAACCCTTCGTCATCTCATGTCACTGGTGGAATAACCCCTCTCTGAGCTTCAGGTTTCTCAAACGGGAAAAACCCCACCGCCATACGCACGGCCGCTGTGAAATCAGGGGAGGAAACAAGGCGCCCCCGCACTCCACAGGTGTTACACGTTCTTCTCCTTCCTTCCTTCCGGCCCCTCCCGTGTGAGCTGCCAGCCGCGAAACTGGAGTAAGCACACACGGACGCCTGGGCAGTGTGGCCGGGAGGCTCTCAGCGCTGGCACTCGGGGGAGCTGAAGCTTGAAGGACCAGAACAGGTATCTGGAGGGAGGGGGACGACTGAAGCCGAGAGAAAGTCACAGAAAAGCAGACAGGCCTGTGAGGACTGAGGAAGAGTCTGTGGGGGAAAAGCATGGCAACAGGGAAGGGACACGCATCAGGCCGAGCAAGTAATGGAGAGACAGGGCATCCATCCAGGGGCTGCCGCTGCTGGTGAACCCGGAAGGTGGGTCCAGAGATGGGGGTCTCACGAGCCAGAGACCTCTGTTGAAGGAGCCCGGGGGTGCCCACGGCCATCCCACCAATCTCCAGGTCTTTCTCAAATTTTTAGACCACAGCCTTAAGTATGATCGGGATTGGAGAAGGCTCGAAGGCATTATTCCAACAGGCAAAGGGACACACAGAGAATAACACGCATTTTTAAAATATCGCAATAAAGCTGCTTTACCCCAACATCTTGACAGCCATGACCACTAAGGAGCTTCTCAGCTACAAGCCAAGGTTCCACGTTGCTCAGCATCCCTGGAAAATGATGGTGCTTCACTCAAGGAGAAACCAGAGGCAACCGTGTGGAAATGCAGCCAGGATACGCATACATGAGTGTACATGTACGCAAGCGCGCACGCACACACACACACACACACAAAGCACACGTGCACACACACCCTTGGTTCTGAGTCAGACCACACTTTCATCCTCCTTGACCATCACACTTTCCCCTAAGGTGATAATGTTGGTAACAGCAGTAGCAACCCAAATAACTGACGCTTAGGCTATAAATCACTGAATTCTCACAACATCTCGCGAAAGGTCTTCTGTTGTTCACGCTTCACAAGTGGGGAAACTGAGGCTCAGGGAAGCTACAGAATATACCCATGATGACACAGTATAGGTGACCTAATGCCCCACACTGCTAGCACCTGCATGTAAGACAAGCTTCTTCCAATGCTTTTCAGAACAAGAATTGATTAGTTAATTAACATTTGGGCAGCCACCCATCTATTTTCAGCACACTTAGACCAAAGCAATCTGTGCCCAAGGAGACAGACCTGGAGCACAGAGAGAAGGCACTCATCTTTCTTCCGTCCTGTTATCTCCATGTGGGAGGTTCTGAGAATAAGCACGGCCAAGTCCAGCAGCCGCGGAAGTTGGTCCCAAGAGAAGCTGAGGCCAAGATGCTGTTTCTGGAGAAGGTCCGGGCAGGCCTGGGCACGTGGGCCCTCCCCCTCCCCAGCTCGCGTGAGCCTGGGGTCCAAGGGGAGGCTGTGGGGTGAGGCCAGAGCCCTCTGCCAAGTACAGATGCATCTGTGGACCAAGAAGCTGAGGTTGGCTTCACAAGCCTCAAAAAGATCAACTGTCATCAGCTTGTGGAAGGTGGACAAGGAATCCGCTGGTGGCTTGCGAGAAGAGGGAGCAGGCATGGGATGGCCACCCATGTTCTGATCCAGGACTTGGCCCCAATATTACGAAGCAAATGCAGGGAGAGCAAGCCTTTTCCTTTCAAAGCTAAAACTGCCCCCACACTTACCAGACTGAGTAATGAGAATCCACGGCTGGAAATATCTAAGGAAACTTACTGAGAGCCAGGGTGCTGCCGTCAGCTCAAGAATTTGCCACAGGTGCGGAGAGCCAGAACTTGTGCGGTGGTTGAGAACCAGGGCTCTGGGATTCAGCTGCCTGGCCCAACCACCTGCCGGGAGGCCACTTTAGGCCACTCTTTCAACTCTCCAGGGCTCAGTTTCCTCACACTGTAACAATGGTGACAATGGTGCCCACCTTGCTCCCAGAGCTGTCAGATTAAATGGTCCACTTCTTGTAGAAAGTCTGGCTCCAAGATGCACTGCAGGGGAATTAGTCATTATTGTCCATAACGACCAAGCCCATTCGGCAGATGAGGTAAGTCAGGCCCAGGGAGGTAAAGTCACTTGCTCAGGGCCACATCTCTGTACCAGCTCCCTCCTGAGCCCCGGCACCGCTGTGAGGTTAGCACTACCGCCCCATTCTACAGACACACACCAGAGTCTGGGAAGGTTAGTGTCATGGTCACAAGTCAGTAAAAGACATGAATGAAGTTCACCTGCACCTTCATGGAAACAAAACCTACATTCTCCTGACTATACCACATGCTCTCTGACAAATGAACAAACCCCAAAACGAGAAACGCCACGTACAGGAACAGGGTCGGCAAACGACCATCCACAGGCCACACGTCCAGCCCGTGGCCTGCTTCTCCACACAAAGTTTTATGGTGACCCAGCCATGGCCATCCGTTTACATACAGCTTATAGCCCTTCATCACAATGACAGACCACAGGGCCCGCAAAGCCTACAATACTTCCCATCTGGCTACTCAGAAGAGAGGTTTCTCCACCTCTGGCTTAGAGTAACGGGCAGGTGGTGGCCGGAAGGCTCACTAGTGTGCCCAGGCCAGCACAGCAAGGGGAGCAGGAAGCCAGCCAGCAGGCCAGCGCTCACCCCGTCTGGGCTCTACCACTTCTGCTGCGTGACCGGAAGCAAAGGGCACGTCGTCTGATCATCCTGCACCGTGTCCTCATGGGTGCAACAGGGATAAGACTGGCCAAACGTGTCCCGGCCTCAGTACCAATGACCTTCAGGGCTCAACAGTTCCTTGCTGTGGGGGTATCCTGGGTGTCAGAGGATGTTAGCATCCCTAGCCTCTACTCACGTAGCTAGTAGCACCCCCTCCTTGTTGTGACAACCAAAAATGTGTCCCAACATTGCCCAGCATCCCCTGGGGTACAATAACCACCCCCTCTCAGGGCCACATGGCGAATCCGCAGGCTGGGGCATGAGGCAGGGCATGCGCACAAGCCCTCTGCACAGGCCGTGATCCTGGAGTCCTCATCCATGGTAGCGGCGGGCTAGGAGAGCTTAGCGAGGTAGCATCTGAGGACAAGAACCCAGGGCCACTGGAGGCATCCACTGGTGGCATTTTTCTTTCTTATTTTTTAAATTTATTTCTGGGGGGGGGGGGAAGGCATGAACAGGGGAGGGTCAGAGAGAGAGGGAGACACAGAATCTGAAACAGGCTCCAGGCTCTAAGCTGGCAGTCAGCACAGAGCCTGATGCGGGGCTCGAACCCACAAACAGCAAGATCATGACCTGAGGTGAAGTCGGACAGTTAACCGATTAAGCCACCCAGGCGCCCCTGGTGGCATTTTTCTACAGAGCCTTATAGTCTCAGAATTTTCTTTGTGCTCCTCATGAAATCTACTGGGACCACAAGGGTAAGGTGAGCCCACTGGGGGCAGGATCACATGTCCATGTCCATTGGGGGAAAAGGCACCGCGGACGTGACAGCCTACAAACCCAACTCAGGACGGCACCTGGCACACCACATGCTCTCAGACGGGAGCCCCGCACACAAGCATCCTCGCAGCCACAAACACCTGAATCTCTCTGGGAAGAGAGTCCTTTGTTAAATGGTAAGAAGGGCAAAGGAAGATGCTAAAAAATATGAGTTACGGCATTCAAGGCTGCTTCAACAGAGCAGGGATGCTTCACAGGCGTACACATGGCTCTGGTCCACCCTCAGGGGCGTACAGCATGACTCAGTGCCTGGGGACCGTGAACTCGAGAAGGCAACACCATCCAGGGAAACGTGCACCCCCTTCAGCCAGCGTAGACATCAAAATGACGCACGGCCCTGTTTACTGCATAGGCCCGTACATGACACGCATCACTCAGGCCATTTGTGTCACTGAAACATGCCATCACAGAGGCCACCAGGATCCAAATTATCTTCATGTGACAACTCTCTTCGGTGCCTAGGATTCATGGGCCAGGCTCTCCACCAAGGGCCTGACAACAAAACCCAGGTAGCCAGAGTCCCCTGCTTCCCCCCGACCCCTACCGGGTGTGGGTGGGCATCAGCTGCCGGGGCATCCCTGGCATCTCCGTCCTGCCTACTGTCAAAGCACAATGGTTTTGTTTTGGGAAACCATCATTGCCCACCTCCAGTGTGCCTGAAGCAGCCCCAACCAGGGTCTCACCAGGTGACTAGGCCTCCCCCTCCCCCACCAAGGCCACCGAGACCCCATCTCAGGCCTGCAGCTGGACTTGCTCAGCTTCCAGACTAGCAGCCCGGAGCTCCTGGCATGTAAGCCTGCTGAGAACGATGGTGGGGGGAGGGGGTAGAGGGTTGGGGGAGAGCTGGGGAGGCTGGGAAGTGGCGTCGTCATCCATCAGCTGAGCACCCGTATATCCAGCCACCGCCCCTCCAAGAGTCTGTTACAGGGCCAATCAACCTGGTTTAAGCAGCGCCGCAATCGTGTTAGGACAGCTCTCTGGCAACTGTGAGGAACAGAGGCCGAGCAAGTGAGGCGCGTCCGTGAAGAGTACTAGCCAAGCACAGTCCGCAGAGCCATGATAGAAGGGAATGTGATATAGCAGATGCTCAAGGGAAGGGCTTGAACGTGGCGCGACAAGGGAGGGTGACTGAGGAGTCAGAGCACTGGGTCCTCTGGGGACGGAGAACCACAAATCCCAGGCACACGAGAGTCAGCCACGCTCCACGAAGCCTTGCCGTCCGCAGTCCCCCACCGCCTGTGTGGACTGAGGTGCGTCAGGCCCAGGCTCACAGCCTGTACTTCGGCTTTCTGAGCACTGCTGCCAGCACAGAAAACATGGTCACTGGGGATGTGAGGCAGCCAAAGCCTGCTATTCCACTTATAGAACTCTCTGTACACTTGCTAAGGCACTCGGGACCATCATGGGGTCCACTTCAGGGGTAGCTGCTTTAATGGACACTTTTTATTGGAAAGACCAGGGGTACCAACAAGTCAGAAACACCTATGGTGGAGAGAAATCATAATAGTGAAACAACAAAAACAATAGTTACAGTAAAGCAGCTAACGCTCACAGAGACGCACTCTGCAGGAGACGAGGAGGTACACACACTGTAAGGTCGATGAGGAAAGGGAGGCTCGGCCAAGTGGGGGCCTGCCCCACGGCATGCAGTGAACAGAGCCTGGCCAGTGTGACCCCACGATGCTCGCTGCTATGCTCCCAGGTGACAGGGTCTGGGTGGGGCTGAGCTCGGCAGGGAGGTCCTGGGCAATAGGAAGGATAGCACCATGACCTGGGCTAGAGGCACAAAGGGTACTGTCCACCTGGCATCCAGTGGAGTGTTGCTCAGACCTAATCCAGAAGCATCACCTCATTGGAGAGAGCTCAGCAGGTGGCCCAGCTGGGGACCCTTCCTCCCTCCACACCACCCAACCATCAATGGACTTGAATTCGAAAGTTTCTGTGCACGGTCTCTAACAAATTGTTCTTACGCACCTGGAGATCCCACCTGTTGTGGGCTGAACGGTGTGCCCCACCCCGCCCCCCCACCCCTATCTTACATGGAAATCCTAACCCCCATGCTGCAGACCGTAAATGCTGGCAGACAGGATCTTTAAAGAGGTGAGTAAGGTAACAAGGGGTCACTGGGGTGGGCCCTAATCCACTGTGGCGTCCTTATGAGAGGTTAGGACACAGACATGCACGGAGGAATGACCACAAGGAGAAAGTGGCCACCTACAAGCCAAGGAAAGAGGCCTCAGAGGCAACGGACCCGGCTGACACCTTGATCTTGGATGTCCTGGCCTTCAGAATTGGTAGAAAATAAATGCCAATTGTCAAATTCGCCCTGTCTGTACTACTTTGTCACAGCAGCCTGAGCAGATGAACGCATCAAAGCAGCCATCGTGCTCCAAGGCTGAACGCCCCTCAGCAGCCTGGGAAGACCCCATCATCTACGCAGACAGCTGGAGGGTGCGAGGATGTTCTGTGGTCAATGCCGACCATGGGAGAGGGCAGCCAACAGAGGAGCCTTGAAATCCCGTCATGGGGAGTGACCTGCCTGGACAGGCCTCCAGGGTCCTCCCTCCAGATCATTGTCGCCGCCACCCGGAGCTCCATCAGCCCAGCGCAGAGCTGCGAGGGTTAGTCTCTTCCCACCTTCAGCAGCCGCTGCTGCCCCCAAGTCCCCCATTTCCCAGAAGTCCCTGACAGAGGCTCAAGGTCAAAAACACACTGAGCTCCACCTAACTAGGGCTGCCCCACAGACCCCTGCCGCCAGGCACTATCGCATACTTGTGCATGCACGCACACACCCCACATGGATTCACACATCTGCGCCTCCTATACTGCACACCCCCATGTGGGTACTATATTATCATCCCCATTTTCCTCCAAGAAACCTGAAGCACTTATTGAGGGCTGTAGACTCAGAAGTGACCACAGATTCCCAGCCAGGCCACCCGAGTCCCAACTCTCTGGCTGGGGTCGGCAAACTATGGTCTGTGGGCCAAACCCAGCCCACCATCTGTCTTTGTACATCCAGTTTTATTGGAAGCCAGCCCTGCCCATCTGTTTCTGTGCGGCCCACGACCATGTCTACACAGGCCCCTGCAACAGAAACCTTCTGAACTTCTTCTGACCCTTTGCAGAAAGTCTGCTGACCTTGTCTAGACAACTGGCCCCACGCCCTGTCGCCCCAATTCAACTCTTCCAGGACTCTCCCCAACCCTCGCATCTGGTGGGGAAGGGGGAACAAAAGACCAAAAATTCCATTTAAATATAATCCTACTGATGAACTAAAGAGAAAACCAATTTCTCTAGATTCTTTTGTTCTCAGAAATTGCCAAGATGTCAACCTCACACAAGATAATAAATAAGAAGAACCAGCAAAGTGCCTCCCAAGTATTTAATTAAAGCATTTTATCTGCTTCGCCACCTGGGAACAATGGGCCACAGGTTGAAAGATCAAATCTAAACCTTAATGTTGAATTCTTGGTTTTATAAAGTACTTGTCACAACCTTAATATTACTTAAATGTAACTTCCCCCCGCCCCCGTTGTTATTAATTAGGTTTTCCCTAACAGTCAGTATCACAATTATCCTTCAAAGAAGAGCTGCCACAATGCATTTCACTAATTTTTGTAAAGCAAACCTTGTCCCAGTCACCTGGCGTGGGCCCTGCAATGCTCCCCGAGAGGCACGGTCTCCTTGTCAAATTGAAATCTGCTCGGACACTGAGCAATTACATGTCCCGTGACCTTCCAATGAGGCTGCTCCTTCTCACAAACGCCTTTCAGGAGGG
This sequence comes from Proteles cristata cristata, assembly GCA_017311185.1. Taxonomy (NCBI): domain Eukaryota; kingdom Metazoa; phylum Chordata; class Mammalia; order Carnivora; family Hyaenidae; genus Proteles; species Proteles cristata. The sequence goes on from JAESUZ010000846.1 coordinate 480,012, forward strand.
GCTGGACAGAAGGATCATGGTCAGAGTGTAGGCATTTCAGATTTTTCTCCCCTCTTCCCATCAAAGAGGGGCCTGAAGACGTGCAGAAATGGGACAAACTGCCAGTCAAGGGCACATTTTTGCAAAGGAAACACAGTTAAAACTCTGGGGTAGTTGCATGTTTTTGGTGCCTCTTTCCAGGTGGCTGTTCTGCCACATGGCCATGATGCACCTACCATTCCAGGGGAAGGGGGTGGGGTGGTAAATGAAGGGCCAGGAGGAGAAGGAGAGCCTTCTGGGTGAAATTGCTCTGAGCTGGAGTCCTGGCTGAGACTCTGAGGCTCCCAATTCTGCTGCTCCATCTCCCTTGAGGTCTTCTAGTACCTGATGGGGCTAAGGGGGCTTTAGGATGCTTGGCGGCTTCCGCCATTTCCCAGAGAGATAGATTGCTAGGTCAGGAGGAGCGCCCTCTAGCTGTGAGCTGTGTTCATGGCAGTGGGTACCACGAAAAGGGCTAAAAGATGAGCAAGCACCCAAGACTTGAACTCCAAGGTCAATGATGTGGAGACAATGAGGAGGATGAAATGGGGTATGAGATGGGCTCAGTGCAGATAGTGCACATCGCTTTGGCTCCCCCAGTCTAGCCTAAAGAGAGCATTACCTAGGTGAGAGCACTGAAAGGTCAAAACCATCCCCACAGAGTAAGCATCAGCTGGAGCTGGGGGAGGCCACCCTCCTTGGACCTTCCTATCTTCCCCTGTCCTCCATCCCTGCCGAACACCACCACCCCAGACCCTCCACACTGCTGGGGCCTGCCTTCCCAGAACCCCAGGACCAGCTGGCAAGGGGCTACTGTTTCCTGAAGTTCCAAGGATGTCTGTCCTCAGGTAAACCACAGGCCGTCCAGGAGCCCATGGGCTGCTGGGTCCCGAGGAGAAGCTTATATGAGGGAAAAAAAAAACAAACAAGTACACATGTGACGGCTCAATCTGGACCTCTGAAGACCCGTGTGATCTCTGGTCTCACGGGGAAACTGGCAAAGTTTGCTAGACTCTTCAGTGGGATCAGTTGGCTCCAAAAGCACTTAAAATCCATCTCTGTTTTAATAGTTTAAAAGTGTCTCTTAAAAAGCATGAGACAAGCTCAAATAATTCAAACCAATGACAATAAGCTTCTATTTATCAACAGTGTACTATGTGTAAAGAGATTTCAAAATAGAATTCCATTCAATCCAACAACCCTGTGAGGTAGACTCCTACTACAGATGGAGAAACTGAGGCATAGGAGTCAAGTGATAAAGTCCATACTCAGACTCCTATCCATCCCTCTTCAGAACCCAAGCTCTTAACTAGCCCACTGGTATGCCTCTCAGGCACAGATCTCAGATACCAGAGACCAAACACCAGAGACTAAGCTCTTCCTTATATATTCCCAGGCTCTCTGAAGATTCCAGAACAAAATCCTGATCCAGTGCTCATCTTCCTTTTCACTGTGGGTCAGCTGACAGTGTCTGGCTGGAAACGAACAGTTGTTTTGTATTCATTGCTGCTTCTGCAGCCATTCTTTCCTCATGCCCAATGATACTGCTTTTCTTTATAAGTAAATTTACTTTAGGCAAAAAAAAAAAAAAGGGGGGGAGCCAATTTGAGGAAAATATTATATCAGTACTGGTGGGCAGACAGCAGCAGTCATGACGGCAGCATGGGAATGACTCAAGGTAGCGGCAGCGGACTCAACGAGATGAGAATGACTCAGCCTTAGGTAACGGCATCACGACAGGGCCCCCCCCCGGCCCAGTGCCGGGTGCCCAGGACCATCTGCCGGGGCACTGAAAAGTGCTGCACCTCCAATTCAGAGTTACTTTTACTCATCATCTTTAGGCTTCCAGGCTTTGTTCAAACACGTACATCGCAGTGGGGAAGGTGGGGAAACATACCGCAGGGGGTGGGGGTGGGGGGTGCATGTACACCGCAGTGCAGGGCGGGCCATGGGGAAACACAGACACTGCAGGTTCTTTTTCCTCACTGGGACCTGTGTTCCAGGAAGCCTGTCCACCCCAGGACAAGACTCCCTGCGTTTCCCACGGGCAGAACCCCAGCAGCACGGCGTGTGGTCACTGGGCGGCCTCCCCAGCACCCATTCCTGGTCATCCTGGGATAGCCTGTGATCTCCCCCAGGGACCCAGTGTAACTACGGGCCAGTGACCTCACCCAGCTCCGGGGGAGAGTGAGGGGTTAGGTTAAGCCAATGAGCGCAGTCTCCCTCACCGCTGCCACCAGCATGACTGGCCTTAGGAGTCCCGTCTCAGGTCCTCTGTGGGGAACGCAGGGACAGACACTCATCCTCTGCCTCTGCTCCACTAGAAAGCATACCTTACCCATCTGCTTTATTCACGGACCCATCAACACACGTTTCGATGAACACAAGAATTGTTTTCCCAATGAGTCAGCCTGGAGCCACTGACTTAATTCATCGTGGACGTGGGGCCAAGTCCAGCCTGTCGGGGTCAGTACGGAGGAATGGGAGCCACTCCCACAGAGCATGGCAGGCCGGGGCAGAGGAAAGCCTGGAGCTGGCAGGAAGGGGGCCTTCTCACCACACTGAGTTCTCTCTCCTATGCGGGAGTTTAAAGAAACCCACCACCAAAAGCCAATTATGGATGAGCCCTAGAATTCCCTGCTGTCCAGGAAATTTCCCAGGAAAGAGGTTCCTCCTGACCTGAGGCCTCCACAGCTCACAAACCAAGCGAGGACGCAGCTTTCTCGAAGGGATGCGAGCTAACTACACGTGAAGAGCAGGACAGACCTTTCCTACAGCTGCAGCCAACAGTATTTCCTCTCTTCCTGTGGCATTGGTCTTCCCATCTATAAAATGGGCGCCCTATCAGCTACCTCTCTTGGTTCCTGGGATGGGTCAAAGTAGCACCACGGAAAGTGTCAACGTGATTCTCAGAACACTGTCACTCAACCAATGACAGTTAAAGCATTGCTGTTACTCTCATGAGGGTCCCTCTGAAGTGGTGGGATAGGATCCCTCAGCTTTTAAACTCTGACTTTTCTGCTGCCCTGGGAGAAGATGCACGTCTTGAGAAAACAGATTCTAACTGCTGAGCCCTGCATCTTCTCAAACGAGGGACAAGAATGAGCTGCACAGCTCTGCCTTCCTGGCTCAGTCCTCTCTGCCCTGGAAGCAGCTCTCCCCACCACCCCCACGGGGAGTCCAAGCCCAAGTCACACGCGCATCTCTCACGTGAGGCAGAGGGCAAGCCGATGCTCACCACCTGCTGGTTCCCTTCCTCCTCGAGCAGATGATGCGGGCAACACACGGGTGTCCAGGGGGTCTCTGTCACCCCTGAGAAACCCAACAGCAATGATGTCCAAGGAACCTCGGGGCAGGAGCAGCGGCCCGACGCAAGGTCGCTGCTTACGGTCCAACAGGGGCCTTGCTGGCTGCTCATTCCGGCAAGACCGCAAAGCTTTCTGAGCGTGCGCATCCTCCAAGTGAGAGGTTGAGTTTCCACGCCGGCTCTGCCATGTGCGTCTGGCTTCCTGCCACGCTCGGAGCGCGCTCTGCCGGAAAGTGAGTGACGCACCCTCTCGTTTGTAGAGCGGGCTGGCAGGGCCTCTATCACACAACCGATGAGAGCCAAGGGCACGGACAGCGGCACGGATCCCTGCAGGAGGTGCGAACCCCACAAAGTATGGCCACCCTGGGAGTTCTACCGCTGGCCCAGCTGGTGGGGGCACTTCCGTCCAGTGTGGTCCCCCCCAAGCAGCTAGAGATGCAAAGTGCTGATCACCACAAGCAGGTCCGGGGCCAACCGCCTCATGTGCGGTTCCTCATTTCGGTTTGGGGGAAGCTGTTGTTCTCCCCCACTGGACCGTCCTGATTTATCCCCTTGGATCCCAGAGCGGGGAGGGGTAACGCTGAGACCACCACCACTTTGCAGATGAAGCAGCTGAGGCTGAGAAAGGTCAAGTTACATGTCCAGGGCTGCCCAGTCAATAATGCTTATTTGATACACTTCATATTCATTCCACACGTATTAAGTGTCTACTGTACCCACGTCACCACATACACACTGGTGACTACACACTTAGTCCCCGCCTTCACAGACCACATCAGGAGTTAAACGTACACGGAGCTGCCCACGAGGTGGGGGAGCAAGCATGTCACATTGCAGAATGTGGGGATTTAAACCCTGTGATTTGTTCTCTGTGGCTTCACCGGCAGCATGTTGCCATCCTCAGGGAGTGAGAGGCTGGCGGTTCCTGTGGGCCTGCGGACAGAACCCCAGAAAGGCCACCAGGTTCTCAGAGGTCCTAGGCTCTGAAGCCCAAGTGCCCCAACTCCCCGCCTCCAGACGAGCCACTAGTCCCCATCACAGCAGGCCCAGGATAAGGCAAGGCGGGTTACTTATGAGGGCTATGGGAAAGAACCAAGACAGAAGCCAGGAGAGGGGATGAGGGAGGGGTCGACAGAGAAGAGGCCCCATGAGCCCAGGGGGCAGGACCCTGAGACGGGCAAGGAGGGGGAGCCCCACTGATTGGGGGCCTATAGAAATGTCCCATGGCCAAGCATGGGCTGGAGAAAGGAAGAGCCTGCAGTAGAGGCTCCTGTCTGCATGTGGAGGCCTGGGAACAGCCACCTCCATGCAGGGCAGAACAGAAGACCACCCACCAGCCCCCTCTCTGAAGAGGCCCTGGCTGCCTGCACAATGCCAAGGTGGAAGCAAACTTCCGGGGATAAAAGGGAAAAAATGACTGATGCAATTTCCTCCAAACAGGGCAAGTAGGAGGCAAGCCACACACAAGAGTACAAATCAAATTTCTTGATTTAAAAAAAAACTTATGGAATGTGAGGTTTCTAACTCCCAGAGACGTGGGGCTTCTGCATCTAGCCACCACTCCATCATTTGCTTTCAACCCAAGAGGCAGAATGAGCCTTTTAAAGCCCGTCTCTGCTCAAAACACTCCAATGAAGCTCCCACAGGGCGTCGAAGATCTCGGTTTCCGCCATCTTCCCAGCTCCCGGAGCACCAGCCCCGCCCTTACCAGTGTATCCACGGAGCGCTGGGGCCAAGAGCCAAGAGGGAACAGCAAACAGCATTAACAGGGAGGAGGAGACGTGCCCACTCTGAGCCCACAGGGAGCAGGGCTTCGAAGGGGAGAAACAAGGACCCTTGGGACAGAGACACAGTCACCCAAGGTGCACAGGGACGGCCCCCGAGGTGATGGAGAGCACCGCCCAGATGCCGGTACAAGGGGCCTTTTGCAGCTGGCACTAGCCTAGATGCAGGTCAGCCCACTCCCTGGGGAAGTTCTCCCAAATCCTTCCAGTTTTGAGACCACTGCCAATCCTTCCCACTTCCCAAGCTTGTTCCTGCTTCTGGCCTTTGACCTTGGCTGCCTGGCTGCCTGGGACAGTGTACTCCCAGACCTCTGCGCCTCAGGGATCACCTCCCCAGAGACCTCAGACGGTCGTCCCTCCACCCCACCTCCCAATCACCTGACCACACCACACCACCTGTCTTCTCTAGCCTAGTCGGCTCTGCTTGCTATGCGCCTGGCTTTCCTTCTGTGCGTTTGTTGGCTGTCAGCCTCCCCACCACAGTAAACCCCATTCCAGCAGAGAACCTGTGCGTAATCCATCCCCCCCGAGGCCCCCAGCACCTTGCTCCGAATATGTGCTCAAAACCTTCTTACTGAGGTCTGCAGTGCTGGCAATCCTCTAGGGCAAGGTCTGCCAGCTACAGCCGGGGGGCCAAATCCAGCCCACCATCTGGTTTTGTGAATCAAGTTTTACCGGGACTGTGGGAAGTGTCCCACGGCTGCCACAACCACGCACTACAGACGGGGTAGCCTCAACACCACCAATTCAGTGCTCACAGTTCTACGGCCACAAGCCCAACACAGGGGTGTCAGAAGGGCTGGTTTCTCTGTGGACTCCGCACGGTACCCCAATTTCCTCTAGGGTCACCAGCCCTACTGACATAGGGCCCCACTCACGTAACCTTAATTACCTCCATAAAGGCTCAACCTCTACTCTCCATCATAATGGAGGTTAGGGATCAACACAGGAGTGGCAGTGGGTGGGAAGAGCATAATTGAGTCCATCACAGACAAAGCCACACTCGTTTGTTCACATGCGGTCCCTGGATGACGAGCTGCTACACGGAGCATGAAAAATGCACTCCCCAGCCTCCCACAGCAGTTTGCGGGCTCCCATCCAGAACAAAGCCCATTTTGTGGAACATGTCACAGTGATCCTCATTTCCCCGACTGTGGACCAGGAGACCCCACCTAAAACCATCGGCCACAGCTTGGTCCCTCCCGAGCCAGTCACCAGGGCTCTTGAGATTCTGGACTATGAAACCAGACATTACAAATTCAAGCCCACAAAGTCAGAACAGAGATAACTCCCAGGGAATCAGCCAGCAGAATCACCAGCCCCAGAGCATTAGGCAGGACACGAGGTTTCCTAACACCACTTGCATTGTAATTCAGAAGCCAGTCAGGGACTGTTCCCAGGACAAAGGACTGGTGTTTTGGGCCTTCTGGTACGAGACAGGGTAACGTCACACGTGTCACTTTTTATCCACCAACATCTATGAAGGGCTACAGACACGACTGGCCTCTATTCCTCTTATGGCCTTTTTTTCCTGCTCTACTCAACCACAATTTCAATTAGAGTCAAAGAGCCTTCGTTTCAAAAGCTCACAGGGAAGATACTAAGATCTGATTTTATGTGTTTTTTTGTTTGTTTTTTTAAACCAAGACTTAAATACTACTTCTTGGGCACTGAGCACTGTTCAAGCCTCTTCATTTCCATTAACCTATTTAATGCTCATGATGAATGGATGAGAGGGGCGCTATTATGATCCTCAGTTTATAGGTGAGGAAACAGAGTCAGACAAACTAAGCAGCGTGACCATGGTCTACACGGCTACGAATTCAAGGAGCCAAGATTCCAACCCAGGCTGTCTCACTCTAGAGTCTGCTCCCACTTCCTTTCTCTGTCAGGTGCAAGCGATGTGGGCAGGCCCATTTGTGGTCCCTTCACCCACCACCTATTTCTAGAATTAATACAGCTGGGAGGCATAAGTTAACAGCATGAGCCTGGACGCCCATGAGCCGGCTCGAGTGCGGAGTCTACCACTGACGACCTCCAAGCCTCAGCCGCCGCAAAACAGGATCATACTCTGTCACAGGAAGTCAATGCAGTGGGATTCAATTCAAGGGGCTCCAGTTTCCGGAGCATCTATTACTATCACGTACGGACTCATTCTCTCAACCAGCAGTACTGGGACCGTTACCCATGGCAGGGACTCGGGGAGATAGGGCTTGCGGTCAAGCAGTAACAGACCAAAAAACAAACGCTCACACAAACCACCACAAATTAAGACCGGAGATAACTTGCAAAGGGAAAGGACAGGATGCCAGCAGATGTATGACGGGCACTGCATCCCAGTGTAGACCGTGGGTCACTCCTGTCCCCCTCATAACGGAACCTCATGGGGGACACCCTGACACATGTCCAGCAGTCTCTGGGAAGACTAACAGTGAAGACTAGGGAAGAGAGTTTCCTCTTCCAGGAGGATTTCAGAAAACGACTCCTCCAAGCCCCCAATAGCCTTCCAGGTGAAGAGCTTGGTATTTTAGCCACCGACCTTTGCCCCAAGAAGGGGATTCGTAATGACCGGCCCTCACTTGTAACTCTTTAAAGGAAGCCTTGTTTACCTTCTTTTGACTGCAATTTATAATTAGGTCATGATGCTCCCAGAGATGCCTCGTCTCATGATCTCCTCCCTCCTCACACAGTGGTTACTGACTGACAGGCTTGCTCCCTGTGAGGTCTCCCCACACCGTGGGGTTTCAGCAAGTCGCTCCTGCAGTAGAGCCACTGCTCCTCAACCTTCCAGGGAAGCCTAGGTCGTTCTAGCCTCACCATTTTCCCCCTAAGGCAGCTTTATTGAGGTACTACTGACAAACAGTAAGCACATAATTACTGGTGTCACTGGCGAGCTTTGACGTATGTCCACATGCACAGCATCACCACCACAATCCAGGCAGCGAACACATCCATCACCTCCAAGAGCTTCCTCGGGCCTTTCAGTAACCCCCTCCTTACACCCCCTTACCACGCTCTCACCTCCAGCATCTGCCTTCTGTCTCTACAGGTAGTCTGCACTCTCTAGAGTCTTCTACAAGCGGAATCATATAGTCTATTCTGTTTTGGGGTCGGATTGCTCTTCACTCAGCATACCTGAGGTCCAGCCATGCTCTTGTGTATCCCACTGGCTCATCCCCTCCAGACAGACAAGCCACCATTTGGGGATCTATGCACCAGTACCGGCCATGTGGGTGCTTCCGGTGTGGGGCCATCACAAATGAAGGTGCTCGGAACATTGGTGCACAAGTCTTTGTACGGATGTGTATTTCCTTTCCTCGTGGATAGAAACCTCAGAGCACAAGGACAACCTTGGCTTTGAAGGTGGAGTATTATCCCTTCGGTGCATCTTTATTTTTCAGCCTCAAATACCAGGATCAGCGCACAGCCAAGTCTTTCCCACTGCAGCTCAATCATGATCCTGGGCAGGAGAGGGTAGCTGGGTCCGGGTGAGCGCAGAGGCCAACGCTTTCGTTCTGTTATTCCTGTTACCATGTTGAGCACTTCATGTGTTATCTCAGGCCATGATAAGCACTTCCCAGTAGTTAAGTGAATTAATCCTCTAAAAGTCCTACGAAACAGGTATTCCTCTCATCACTACACAGTGAATGAGGAGGGTCCAGACCGCTGCAGCGGGTGCGGGGTAGAGGCAGGATCCCAACCCAGCGCCTGGCTGGTGGATTCACATTCTCAATCAAGATGCCAAGCAGCCTCTTGGGGCTTTATTTTAATACATTTTGGGCATATCCACCTGCAAGACTCCACTTTCTCCTGTGCGCAAACTACCTCTGTGAGTGGGGGGGCTAGCTGTTTCAGGGCACCCACGGCACCATGGGGAAGAAAATGAGACCGGTCCTGGGCCTCCAGCTCCAGGGTGGGCCCCAGGATGCCCTCTATGTCCGCAGCTTACATCCCCTCCCTGACAGTCTGCCCTGAGGACTTCACGCTCCGACATCGGAGGTGAACATAACGGCCCTACAGAGTCTGCTCAACTGGCTCCTGTCAAGTGTGTGAGGTCAGGTTCCTGTGTCAGATTCCCTAACACAGACCTCTCAGTGGTTCTGCTCCTCTGACTAAACGCTGAATCCTGCACATTTGGCTCTAGAAGTCGGAAGACAGAACAGCAGGTAGCACTGAGTTGTGACTTCAGCCATGGGATTGAAGGGGGTGCACATCAATTTCAGGCCAACAGCAGGGGTGGTCAGAGGCACTGAGTGACCCCTATGGGGCCTTCAACTCCCCTGCCCCTACCTAAAGGCAGTCTTTCAGTTTCTCGAAACCACACACCTCCAGCCCCATAAAAACTGGCAGAAGAGACTGAAGTTGTGACTCAGTCCCTGAAGACAACGGAACCCACCCTCAGGAATCCTTGGGAGCCTTCATTCATTCAATCCACATCTATAAGTACCTAGGACGTGCCGGGAAGGATAGCGGGCTCCGGGAGAGCATCGTGAAAATGCAGTCCAGCTCTCACCAAGCGGACAGGCGAGATGATGAAGACAGATGGGCCACAAATAACCTATGCGGCAGGTGCAGGGAAGAAACAGATGCGTGGGGAGGGGGGGCAGAGCACAATGTGAAGAGGAGGATCAAGGAAGAAGGACCTCCTGAGAGGCAGACATTTGAGCAGAGACCCCGCAATGTTTGTACCATTGTGAACCCAAGCGGGTTGTAGGCTGTTATTTTATCAGCTGGAAATGATAAAATAGTGCTGTGTGGATGGCTGGACTTCAGCGTGTATCTGTGCACCTCCTCCCATTCGAGCACCTTGGGGGCAGGAGGAGCCTCTCTGCTCAGGCACTAACAGCCCTTCATTCAGACCATTGACCTGTGAGCCAAACACAACTCCAATGGACCCTCAACTCTTGGGGGAAGCACTGGTCTTCACCCCATCTCAGATTACACAGGAATCACAGCAGTGCCTCGGAAACCAAAATCTCTGCCAAACACATTGGGTAGATAATCTCTTCAAGCAGCTTCTGTCGATGCTAAGGCCCCAAAGACGAACAACCTTTCCATCACAGCGAGGCTTCCTTTTAAATAGTCTGCTAGAAGCATTCATGTCGGTCCCATTATCCCCAGCCAACTGTGACCCGCATTTCCCTGATTTGCTCCTTTCCTCTCTACACCCAACAGGTTTAATGGATTCCTAATGCATCCTGACATAATCGACAGCTTCCATAATCACACGTACGATCGCCGTACCTTGTAAGCATTCTTATTGCTTGTGCTCGTTATGTAAACAAATCCTTCCATGGTGTCCAGACTCTCCAGCTGAGAAACTGATGGAATGGTCTCTAATTTGTACCCATCTAGAACATCAATTATGTGTAAACAGCAAGAGGGAATATTAAATCTGCATTACAACAATGCCCCTTCTACCTAAGAAGTCAAGGAACCTTCTGTGCTTGTACAGGAAGTCAACAAAGACAAGGTAGTCATGAGGGTGGTACCTTACTCGCAAATGTTAGAGTCTGAAGAGCATCATGTGCACAGGGCCCAGAGCAGCACGAGGCTACGGCCATTACCCAGCACGTGGGTAAGACGCAACCTGGAGCCTGTTCCACATCTGGGACGACACCAGGCCCTGGGGAAACCAGCACAATGGGACAGAGTCTGCAGGTCCCCAAGGCCCCACTGTGAAAGGAGGCTGGGTGGGATAGAGGAGTGCTAGGCACCCGTCAGGTACCAGCACAGCCAGGGAAGTGTCACCCCTACACCTCACTGGGGAAAAAACAAAGCCACTCTGAGCAGAGGTGGCTGGTGATGACTCAGGAGAGGTAGCTGGTAGGCCAAGAGTCCAGAGGGTCAAGATCACTGGGGAAGTGAAGGACGACATGGGGAGTTCATGGATGTGGTTCCCTATTTTAACGACTAGCATGGCTGCATGAGTGCTTCTTCGGAGCGCTGACAGAAGGTGGTCAGGCACAGGCCACCATGCGGAGAGGCCCGCAGGGGTCCCAGAGCTGCCCGGGCTGGAACACACTCGAGACCATGCAAGAGACCGGGCAGCCTCCACGGATTCTCCCCCTGACGGCTTCTGGTCTCTTCTTGGCCTCGATGTGCACGTGGCAAATGTCCACACCCATTGAGCCACCCCACTCTGAGCCAGACACCGGGATAGAACTGCGGACAGAAACGGACCCAGGCCAGCCCCTCATGACACGGACTTCTGCATCATTCCCCAGTCTGATATTCAGGCAGCATGTGTGCGGCGCTAACGCCACAGGCCTGGCGCTGCTCCATGCTATTTGCGACATCACTGCACTATGGTGTACGTGAGCCAAGCACCCCCTACGTCCCAACAAGAGAACATGCTGTCTGCCTCACAGGCTGTCGGCCAGGCACCTGTTACATGTCATCACGCATCCTCATGATGACATGCACTGGGGATCAGTGCTCCACTCGACACGGGAACGCTGCAGACTCCTAGCAGTGAAGCGTACCCAGAATTTGACCCCATATCTGCCTGTTACAGCCTAGAGAGCACCCCTCTGCAATCCCTTCCCAGAGTAGTATGTCGGGCCGACTAAGGACACTGAGGTACAGAGACAGGGAGGGACCTGGTTCTGGCCACTGGCACACCCACCCCTGAAACCAACAGGCTCCGAATCCAGCCCAGATCCCTCTGAACACCGTGCTCTACGACACTCCCCTGCTTCCCCCAGCCCTTCCCCCCATGGCCCAGGCGGGCCGCAGCCTGCGTTCCCACAGCCACAGATGCCATCTCAGGACAAAGCTCTCAAGAGCAGGGATTCCTCCCACCTCCAACCAAGACCAACATCCTGCTTCAACCAGGGCCTCCCACTCCCGGCGAGGTCCATGGGACAGCTCTCCCCACCAGCCTGTCCTTTACTTTCAGACACATAACTACTTTTCAGAAAATTTCCAAAGTGCTGGGGAAGCGAAATCGAACATTCTGCCATCATCCCCGAAGGCCAGGCCACTGCAGCAGGAGCCCTGCCATTAGCAGTGGGCTAACTGGGAGCAATCATCATTAAACACAGAGGCTGCCTTCCACTCCAGCCGGAGGGAACGCGCTTGTAAAGGCGGCGAAACACGCACTCAAAGACATTCACACACTCTGTCTTCGCAAGAACAGGACCAAGGTTTGAAACGCTCTGTAATAATCTAATTCTCCAGCCAAAGATTTTGCTATTTCAACAAATCACAAAATGTACTTACAGGCCTATTATATGTCAGGATAGGGTTATAGAGCTGGTTGGAACTCTGCCTTGCCACGTAAAAGGACAGTGATTTGACAAAACTCTAGGTGGAAGCACGGTCTCTTCCTCTTCAAAGCCCAGAGAGCCTTAACTGTAACACTGTAATTGCACCGTCAGAGGCTTCAGAGCCCAGATGGGCCCCAACATCAAAAGCAATCCTCTCTGGCTTTTCAGGGTGGGGCTGGGGAGACCAGGGGCCAGGTGCAAAATTTAAGGGGACACCAAAAAACTTCCCCATCTTGGTAGTGTTTTCGTGCAAGAGTCTGAAAAATCAAAATTAATGCAAAAGAGTCTGTAACAAACAGAAGAGCCAAACAGCAAATATTAAGACAGGATCAGCGTTACGGTTTCCCCCGCCCGCCTCGGGCATGGAGATGGCTGGCTCCGCACCGCTCCTCTTGCTGCGGACGGTGAGACACGCACGGGAAAGCAGCGGGGCTTGCCACAGTCACAGTGTCACCGGGAGCTACAACACCCTCGGCCCCGTGCTGGCGGGAGCCCGGGCACCTGGGGTGGCATGCCTGCACCAAGCACCCCGTCCCCACTCTGGTCTTGCCCTCACAGCGCTGCCGGGAGGAGAGGCCCCGCCACACCTCTGCCTCCAGTCGGCAGGTGCCCCCCCAGACGGACAGACAGACAGGGCTGCAGGCGGCAGCTGCATTTTGTTGGTGTCGCGGAGACTCCTCTTCAAGAAGGGTCTCTGTGACACTAGCCCACCTCCCCATGAGGAAGCAGGGAAAGCAAGAGCTCTCCATCAAGGATCAGCCCCACCTGTGTGGCACTCCTGGGGGCACTGGGCACACAGCGGTGGACAAAGGGACCATGCACAGTTCACGGACCAGCGGGGACACGCAGTCAGCAGAGCAGGTGACACGGAGAATAAACCAGAAGATAGCGGCTGTGGAAGACAACAAAGCAGGGTTAGGAGATAGAACAGTTGTGTGCAGGGGAGACAGAAGCAGTTTGAAATAGCTGGTCAGGAAAAGAAGGAAATCCTGCCACTTGTGACAACATGGATACACCTTGAGAGCATTATGCTAAGCGAAATGAGTCAGAGCGGAAGACAAATGTCACGCGGTCTCACTCACAAGTGGAATCTCAGTGGAGCCGAACTCCTAGAAACAAGAAGTAGAGATCGCCAGGGGTTCGGGGAAATGAGGACATGCTGATCCCAGCACACACACCTCCAGCTGTTAAGATGAATTCTGATGATCGATGGACAGAATGCTGACTGTCATTAACGATACAGACTTGCAAGTCGTTCTTCAACGTTCTCTCTGCACACACACAAACGGTAATTGTGGGAGGGGATGGAGGGATTAACTCACCTTTTTGTAGTGAGCATTTCATGACACACACGTGTGTCGAGGCATCCCCTCGTACCCTCCTACACACACGTTATGCATCAGTAAGAGCTCAGTAAAACTAGGGCAACAAGAGGGTGTTGAGGGATAGCTCTGTAAGAGGTGGACGGCTGACTGAGTGAACACCCAAGGACATGGGGAAGGGAGCCCCTATCCACCCCCTTCCCTTCCGTCTCCTGACGAAGGTACTGAGCTTCCTCATGTCCGGAATGGAGAATACAAAGCACCTACCCTCATGCAGTTGCTCTGAGGGCTGAACTGAGGTTACATGTGCCAAGGGCACAGCACAGTGCCTGGCACGTCAGGGCTGGATGAACGTGAAGCCAGAAGCCCGTCTCCCACACGGCCCCTCCGTCGTTTCCGCCACCTCCTGTGTCACCTTCAGGACCAGGACAGAAAGAGAGCTAAGCCCCTAAAACAAAGCAGGCTGAGACCTCCCTAAGTCCCTCCACACCCCGTCTCCCAGTGGACATGCTCCTTCCTGGCTTAGCGACTTGTCACCTACTCCCTTAGTGCTCAGGGCAGAGACCCGTCTGTGCTCTCACTGTTTCTTAAAAACCTATCTATTTACCTTCCCGGCAGCTGCACTGAAGCAAAAGGCAAGGCTTCTCCCAGCCCTCAGGGAGGCGCCGCCTCATACGTGTCTGCAGAAGTGAACCCCTTCCACAACCACCCACCTCCCCCCGGCCCCCTCCTGATACGCCTCTGCCTCCAACCACATAGCACCTACTCACGAGTGCTCAGGACACCTATGCGTACCCTGCATGCAGACTCTCAACTCTGGTTCCTACAGATTAGAAATCATCAGAAAGCTGAAATAACCAGATTTTTTTTTTAATAGTGTCACACTATGGTAACTGATGTTTGTAATTATGGCCTTGAGGCGAGGCAAGTTCCTTAACTGCCTTCCAAATTATCAAAGATCAAATTATGTTCACTTGCATTTTAGTGTTAAGTGTATTTTAATTCTCATTCTTGGAAAATTAGTAACCCACACAGATGAAATAGATCATCAAGGCAGCTTTGTGAATAAAACATTCGGGATAAGGCTCAGATTTCCAGAATGTTCTCACAAAGCCATATTCTGCCATCATTCTAAGTGAGAGTTTCTAATTCATATCCTCTCTTTCCTCCAAAAAGAATAATGGCCACTTATAAACAGGTATATTATGGAATAGTATTTTTAAATTAAATGAGGAAATAAAGGAAGCAGGAGAGCCAGGAAACAGATGGAGCCAGTAAGAAAGTTGGATACGAAAATACATGCCTCAATACCTCCATTTTAGCTAGCAGTGGACCCACATTTGCCTCTGAGCTTCCTAGCAGCCAAGGTAAAGAAGGCAGCATCAGTGACAACATTCATACCGCACAAAAGGACAGACTAGTCAGAAAAAGTTTCTCTCACACAGGAATCACACACGGTCTGAGTGAACCCTGTCATCCTTACTTCCATACTGCAGGCAAAACCACAGTGATATTCAGCAAGCTGTACTCTTCTATCAGCCCAAGGCCAGAGATCAAAATTCAAGTGCCAGTGCAAATGGGGGAGGTATGCTGGGCCAGGGGCACAGCAGAGGACAGGAGACAGGTAGGGGCTGTGACAAGCTGGGAAGTCTGGGCAGCACCTCAAGGGAGAAGCTCTAACTCAGCTCCCGCCAACTGCTACCGTGTGCGACATGGGCCCGGTGCTCCCAACCTTTAAATTTTGAAATATTTCTTTTTTTTTTTTTTATGTTTTATTCATTTCTAGAAGAGAGAGAGAGAGAGAGATACAGAGAGAGAGAGAAAGAGAGCGAGCGAGCGAGCAGGGGAGGATCAGAGAGAGAGGGAGATACAGACTCTGAAACAGGCTCCAGGCTCTGAGCTACCTGTCAGCACAGAGCCCAACGCGGGGCTCAAACCCACGAACCACGAGATCATGACCCAAGTGAAAGTCAGACACTTAACTGACTAAGCCACCCCGGCGCTCCTAAATTTCAAAATATTTCAAGCATACAAGAACACAGACGTCTAGGAAATCAGTAACTGTGATAAAGCAAACACTTGTGTACCTACTCACTGCCTGTGTCACTGAAGATACAGAACCTTCATGTACTCTTGAAACCCTCTCCTTGATTATCACTGCCCTGATTTTTATCTTTTTAAGTTTTTTGTGTTCATTTATTTTTGAGAGAAAGAGAGAGACAGCATGAGCAGGGGAGGTGCAGAGAGAGACGGAGGCACACAATCTGAAGCAGGTTCCAGGCTCTGAGCTGTCAGCACAGAGCCCGACGTGGGGCTCAAACCCATGACCCGTGAGATCATGACCTGAGAACTCAGACGCTTAACAAACTGACCCACCCAGGTACCCCAATCACGACCCTGATTTTTAAATGTGTCATCCCCTTGGGGATATACGGCTGACCACATTCTTCACATCACATATTCTTCATGAGACCCACCCTTACGATACACACAGCTGAGAATCATCCGTTTTCACTGCTGCAATGATTTCTCTGCTACATATCATTTCTTTTCAAATCTAATCTCTCGGTGATAAAGGTCTGAGCTATAAATGTCTCATCTAGTAAGCAATACAATGGACGTGGCTGTATGTGTTTCCTGGTGTACATGGGCAAGTGCTTCAGAGTAGAGCTAAATTCTAGATTTTAGTAATGGCCAAACCAACTCCAACTTAGAACAGTCTGACAGCTTCACGGTGAACTGTGAAATAATCCTCTAAGGAGTAAAGCAACTCAGACCACATTTGCTCCTGCCCGTGATCTAGCTTCAGTCAAGGACAAAGGGTCTCATGTGGATGGACCACAGGACCTTCAGGCAGGTATCTGTCAATACCTTTTCTTAAAAATGAGCTTTTAAAAAAAATGCACTTTTCAAGACATCTAGACAGCACAAAGTTTGACCTTATACTCATTCCCACAAACTCCGAGGGAAGACAGACCCATGTGCTGCTAACCAAGGACAAGTCCCTCCCCTTTCAAAGCCTACCGAATTAGAGAGCAGTCTGACAGCCCATCACATTACGTGCTCAGAAAGGGCACCACTAGCTACTGACAATGCCTCCCGAGTGGGAATGTGGTTTCAGTGATAAAAGTTTCACACCTCTGCAGAGAGTAGGATTCTAATTTTGAAAAATTCAATATATTCCAGTCCAAAATAAGTCTATTATATGACAGGTAACACTTCTATTTATAGATCTATACAAGATACAGATAATCATATCTGTGCACGGAAATAAAATGTTGTCCTAACAAACCCCCAAGCGCTTATCTCTGGGATGAACTCCAAATACGTTTTCTTTCCTAAAGTTTTACTTCTCTGTATTTTTTTCAAGGACAGGTTACTTCCCTCCTGGTGCCATGACAACGTGACTAATCAAATTACCTTTCCTTTCACGCCTTTTCTCCTCAAGAGTCCGAAATGGATCCTCTCCAACTAGAAATATTTTTTTTAATGGCGAGATTTCTTTCAAAACGTATTCATCCTAAAACCTTGTCTCCACGATAGTCCGCTGTGTTTTGCAAAAGGTACCGCCCCTCACACAAAGATTCCAGAATGCTGGCAGACAACCGATACCAGCAGAAAATTCTATCAGTGCAAAACACACAAGGAAGTAGCTCTCCTTTGAACTGTAGATTTCTCATGTTTTCATACTTTCCATAAAGTTCTATTATAACATAGCCGAGCCTCACTTTATTCTTCTGTGAAGTGGCGATAATCTCAGTTACCCTCCCTTCAAGCAGGGGCGTCAAAGAGGTCTACTGCCTGGCCCCTGACGGGCACTCAACACAGTAGCCAATTCCAACACGTGACACTCCCTATCACCACCACGGCCACCATCATGCAGGTAGAGAGCCATCTAGAAGAGGGACTGGCACACGGCCACCTGATTTGGTAAATGAAGTTTCACGGGTATGGCCACACCCATGCTGACACACTGCGGAGGGCTCCTCTGGTGCCTCACGGCAGGGCTGAGAACCCGGAGCACAGACGAGGTGGCCTGTCTGGCACTTTACAGAAGCAGTTTGCAGGCCCATCATCTAGCACGTCTCAAGTGCTGCACATGCACACGTGAGCAAAGTTAGAATTCTGACGTGTCAAAAAAAAGTTGTGGGAAATTTACATTTCTTTCCCTACATACATAAAAGCTATTGGCACAAAGTGGCAGATGCAAAATGGCATGTTAACGGCTGAGAGCCAATTTAATCTGCTCAGTTTTATCACTTTTCATCCAAATTGACCACCACCTTGCTTTAAAATATCTGCCGCTGAAGCGGTTCAAACCTCAAGCCCCGGGAAGGCAGCTGTTACGTTATTTGCAGAGGAACCAGTCTCTTGCTCTCCTCCTGAGCAACAGCGAAAGTATAGAGGAATTTTCCATTAATTTCAAAAGCTTCTTCCACCGAAAGCAGAAAAGATTTTTCAGGAACACAAAAGGGTAATGTTTTAGTATTTAAATCTAGCTCTCTTCCCCATGGGGAAATAACTTCTACATATTACGTAGTTGGAATTGGATCATTCCCACCAAACACATTTCATTTAGAGGAGGGGAAGGGAGTTTTAAAGACTCGTTTTCAAGAAGCGTGAATCTTAAGCACTTGGAAATAAAAGAGCTGGGACACGGAAGACGCTCTGTAGCAAAAAGAAAAAAAAAGTTAAGTTTCTAGAGGGCTGGTCTCCCTCTTCTTTCTTTAAAATGCAAAAAACCCATGAATTTTTAAGCCACCTGGAGAATGTGGAGACCAAACAATTCGGCAGAAGCCGCTCCCCGTCTCTTCTGCTCCTGTGTCCCCGTTTGCCCCAAGCAGGCCGGAGCTGCGAGCGGGGCCCAGGCACGGAAGTGAGCCCGGGCAGCCGGAAGGCTCTGTGAAGGGGAGAAGAAACTTTCAGGAAGCTCGGTCACCGGGCGCAAGTGGCTGACAGCCGGCACAGCGAGGCACAGTCTGCAGCACCGGAAACAGAACCTGTGACTCACGCCGGGGAAGAGGCAGACGGGGCTCACGCAGCTCTTCCCTCGCCCGCCACACAGTAACATTTACCTTCATCGAATGCAGTTGTGGAGAACGCGGGTGCTGGGTCCGGGGGGCTGGGGGGGGGGCGTCAGCCTGAAGCCGTGAGACACACCTGGGTGGGGAAAAGCGGAGCCGAGAACGCGCCGCGCCCGGGAAGAGGCAGAGGAGTAGCTGGGTGGGGGCTGCTGGACCGAGCGGGGAGCACTCACACAGCGGCTTGTGGAAGCTCCAGGAGCAGACAGCGCAGGGGGGCGAGAAGGAAGTGGACCTCACTGGCCCGTGGGAGGCGTGGGTTCCCTAAGGGAACAGTGGCCCCGCTGCTCTCCGCCTGGTCTGGTCGATGCCCGGAGAGGTGGAGAACGAGGAGCTGGAGACAGAGAGCCTGCTCCTCCCGGGGGCTGCACCTGTGCTGGGCCTGGATCCAAGGACCCGGAGAGAAGCAGAGCGGGTGCAGGCGGGACAAGCCATCCACGGCCGTATGACGTAAGCCAGAGGCGGGGGCCAGCCCGAGGACACCACCTGTGAAAATGTCTGCGTCTACCAGAAGGGGACGAGTGTCCTCACCGGCTAGAAGAGGAAGGGGCAGGGAGTGAGGACCAGCTCTCGGGGAGCAGTGCAGGGAGCGGTGCAGTGGCTGCTTGGTGAGCCCAGGGCTGTCCAGACTCCGTGCGGACTGCAGAGAGAGGAGGCCCGTGGTCTTCCGTGGTCTCAGGTGGAAGGGCATGCCCACAGAAACCAGGTGCGCTCCCTGTCCCTGAGTAGCACGCTGGGGCCATTCTCAGCCCATCAGCAGACAGACAGCCCAGGGGATGAGGACACGTGCAGCTGCCCCACTCGGGTGGGACTCAGCCCGTTCAGCGCAGGAGGGACACAGTCTGTCCCCCGTAAGCAGTGAGACGACAGAGTCCTTCTCACCACCCGCGGAGAAGAGGGAGAGCACAAAGAGACGCATTCCATTCCTTGTTCCACACTACGCCTCAGAAATGATCCTTCCCAGGCCATCAACGGGGCAGCCGAGCCTCACAGAGGCTGCGTCACAACGCCAGAACCCTCATGCTCTGGCCAACCAGGGACAGACCACCTCCACCATCCCCTGTAGTTCAGATTCAGGAATCATTCTTTCCGGCAGAGATTGGAATTTAACTCCCAACTCAGCCTCCAAGTATCTATGTGACCTGAAGAGGGAACAGTGCCACCACGCCTCAGTCCACCCCCCCTAAAATGCGGGGCACAGGAACACCACCATGGTGAGGGATTTTAAGCATCAAATGAGATACAGGGCTCAGAAAAATGCCTGCCACGGTATCAACACTGAACACAGGTAAGCTAGCCAGCCCGACAAGGACCTTCACAGTTAGTGAGGAAAAACATGCCCAAAAGAACAAAAAGGCTCAAAAATTAACAGATGAAAAGGATTCTTTATGCTTTTATTTTTTTAATCCACTCAACTATGTCCCTGAAGTGGATTAAATATGAGCATTCAACTCATTCTTTCTACAGAGCTATTGGATCAAAGCAAGTTATTAGCTGAGCTACATAACTCATTTTATTACTTTGCACCGTAATGAGCAAGAGGAGGCAACAAACCTCAAGGCTGCTCCCCATCCCATCTCAGGGCTGTTTCCGGTTTCGGGAAAGTACTCCACTAGAAGACAGTCCTCAAACGTGTCAGGAAACAGAAGGTAAGCCTAACCTCCAACGACGGCCGTCAAATCCCAGGGACGCCCCCATAGACAAAGGCATAGTCTGAACGGCAAGGTGGCAGGATCCCAGTCAATCCCCCCACGCTCTGGCACTGGAACGGAGCTCCAATGTCAGCTGTCGATGTGACTCAGGATGGTCCGCTGAACGGCGCGTGTGATGCCCCAGTCCAGGTGTTGACATTTACTCCTCCATCTCCAGGTGCGTGAGGCACTTTGGGGGAAAGTTTCTACGTACTCCCCATGGGAAAGCCATTCGGATGGACATCAGCATCAATTCTTACATAAAAGATGGTCAAACCTCTGGCTTTTGCAAATCTGTCCCCAAAGCCGCGGTGCTGCGCCAGCCTCTCCAGAGAACGGGGAGGGGACAGAGGGTTTTACTTCCTTTTAAAGACCGCAAACAAGAACATCAAGCTATTAGAAATCAAGTCCCACCTCTAAAATGACAGCCCCTGCCCCCGGCAGTGCTCCGCAACAAATGCTTGCTGATCACACCCGAGGCAGACGGCCACAACCCGTCCTGCCTGCTAGTCCCCAGGCGGCGTCCCTGAGGACCCAACTGCAGAGCGCTGGTGACAAACCCAAGGCTCAGCACCACTGCCTCAGCTCGTAAGACACCTTGCTGCACAGTGGGAAACGGCCGGCCGGGCTTTGCGAGGGGCTTGCTGTCACAGGCCGAGAGCGGTGAGCAGGAGGGACGTGTGACGGGCCACACAAGTCCATGTGAGGGGGAGGCGGAAAGGATGCGTCCAAGGAAAGACTCGAAGCCAATGAACATGACGCTAACAGGCGTGTCAAAAGGAGAGCGCTAATAAAGGACGCTTGCTTCTGCCTCCATCATCGGTCAGCCAGCGCCCTCCTGGCCACATGGTCAGACCCCTGCGTACGCTGCTCCTGCCACCTGGGCTGTCCTTCATCTCTCTGGCAAGTTCCTACTCAGCCTGCAAATCCCCGCTCAGAAACGCGGAGCGCTGGAGTGCCTTCCGCGGGGTATGTCAAACCACGTCCCCTCCACCACCAGATCTCCCAGCGGACACCCTCTTCTCTGGAGTACTTCTTTGGTTCATGGGCCCCTGGCTACTAGAAATTCTGTTTTACTCCCCCGGTAGGCTGCGAGCCCCTACGGCAAGGACGAGGGTTGAGGGTTGATTCATCAATGTATCGACTCGTCTGGCACTCATCGTTCATTCTTTCACATACTCACTCAAACGTTCACTGAGCACTGACGTGACCACTGGCATCCACGTCTCTGGCACCCACTTCCTGTCTAGCAATGGTCTCAGTTTTCGTTCGGGGCCCCCTCGCCCCAGCCTTCAGTCTCATGTGTGAACAGGGCCCTCCCTCAGCCTCGCCGTGCGCCGGCTCCCGCGGTGGGCTGAGACGGAGTGTGGGACCGAAGCTGCTCCATCAGAGTCAGCAGGAGGCTCTTGCTCTTCCCTCTGGAGGTAAGCCTCACAAAAGAACATCTGTCCAGGGGTTACCGCAGCCTTGCAGGACTGCGCCGAGGAGAGGGGGACACCCACAGAAGATGACACCAACTCAGAAAGGGGAGAGGCGGGGGCCAGGTGCCTGGTAACAGCTCACATCTCAGGATTCGGCCATACCTAAAGCCAGACTCTCCCTTGGACCAAGGAATTCTTTCCACGGACAGTCGGGGTAGGTGGTGCTTGGACGGAGTAACCAGCAAACCCAGACAGCTCAGTGACCGAGCAGGTCTCGGTCTGCTCCTGCCCTCACCCCGCCCATCGCAGACCCAGCAGCAGGCGCAAGCCGCGCCCTCCCACAGTGACTAAGGCACCCAGGCTAGTGTGTGCCTACACCCCGTGGGGCACACAGATTCCAGGGTCGGCACCGCTGGAGAAGTATGAAGAAAATCCGCACCAGCCTTCCTCTTTGGAGGACACTCATCCCTTCTACTGACAGCCCAACAGCCAGCAGGGGTCACAGGGTCCCCACCCAACCCTAAGGGAGAAGGAGAACGCCCCACTCCTCTCTGTCCGGAGGACAGCAACGACCCAGGCCAGGCCTGATAAATAGGGCCCAGTCCCCACCACCTGCAGCCAAAAGCCTCCTCCTGGAGATCAACACCAGCCGGGTGGCAGGGGTCACGGCGGGGGCCAGGACCGGAACCGTGAACAAGGCAACGTAAGAGAATGCGGGGGGAGGGGAGCCACAGACACATGGGCAGGCCAGCATGCAACATGGCACGGATGCCACAAGCACGGGGGACAGGGCGGCAACAAGACACCTGGGGAACTGAACCTGGGCCTTGGCAGGGTGGCCGGGTGACGGGGAAAGCTCGAGAGAGGAGATCTGAACGATCAAAGGCAGTGGGGGGCGGGGGGGGG
Source organism: Proteles cristata cristata (assembly GCA_017311185.1). NCBI lineage: Eukaryota > Metazoa > Chordata > Mammalia > Carnivora > Hyaenidae > Proteles > Proteles cristata. The sequence goes on from JAESUZ010000846.1 coordinate 502,813, forward strand.
GAATGGGGAGGGAACACGGAGAAAGAAGAGGGATTCAGGTGAAGAGCAGCCTAAGGCAGGTGTGGAGAGAACACATCCATGTGGGAAGGAAAGCAAGCTGCGAGGGAGGGGAGACCAGTGTCTGAAAGAGAAGGCACGAGCTGTAACATGCGGGGTCTTACAGTGTTAACGTATTAAAAATGTGTTACATTAAGTCCATCACAGAGGTGAACCATTTGGAGCTTTATGCAGGAAAACAGCCTGGACCAACTGAGCCTGGAGCCGTTTTTCATCTTTCCATCCTTGAGCATTAAAGTCAAGCCCTGTCTCCTCCGGTCTCAGCCTTTGGCCCCCGCCCCCACTGGCTGTAGCTCGGCTCTGCCAGGAACAGCTCCTAGATGCCACTGGGGGGCTGGCCAGTGGCCTTCGCCTGGCCTATTCTCAACACTGAGCCCAACTCCAATGGGACAGCGCCTCCTGTACCCGCGTCTGTACAGCCCAGTTCCTTTGGAGGAGCGAGAAGTAGCCCCAAGAAGCCACTTCCCACTTGGAGGAAAGCAAATATAAAACAGGCTCCAAAGAGTGTGGGTCTGAAAAGCTCAAAACCAGTCACACTATTTACAACTATTTTTATCTACTGCCCATAAAGCAGTAGTGGGTCGTTTTCCCTGGTGTCTAAGGAAGCTCCATTCGTTCACTGGCAAGTCCCCCAGACTCCCAGATCAGAAACACGACCAGAAACGAGACCCGAACAGAACTGGGAGCCAGCTGGAGACCCGCAGCCAGCAGCGGGGCCTGCGTGCCATCACCAGAGGGCAGCGACCCCGCCAGGACACAGGGAACCACAGGTGCAAAGGTCTCCAAGAGAGCGCGGGGGACGGGAAAGGGCAGACGCTGGCAAGCCTGGGGCGGGCGCACGCCGCCCAGGGCCCCAGTGTCACCTACGGCTGGACACGCCCTGCCTGCAGCAACGTGCCACCGAAGGGCCAGGGAGCCAGAGGGAAGACAGACGGGTTGCCGGGTAAGAAGGGGCACGGAGAAGAGCCGGCCTGTCATCTGTCACACCTGGTGGCGGGGGGTGGGGGGTTGCCTGCGCACACAGGAGTGGCCGCAGACAGTGGTCTCTGCGCACGAGAGACACCGGAAGCGGCCGGCTATATGAGCGAGCGCTTGGGTCTGTGCACAGCTGTGGAGCCTGCCCGTCAGAGTCCATTTCTCCGACCCCACCTCACCCCTGCCCTAACTCCCTCCTCATCCCTGCCCTAACTTCTGGGTTGGCCGAGCTAATGGCCGGCACGCCTGTCCCTGCCTTCAGTGCGCTGGCTCCGACAGAGGAAGCTAGAGCCAGCCAGCCAGCCAGCCAGGACGGCCTGGCCCCTGCGTCTAACTGGGCATCGGAAGGCCTAACGGCCAGAGCGCTGGGCCGGGAGTCAGACGGCCGGGGTCGCAGGCCGGCTCTCCACACGCAAGCCCTGTGACCTGGACAGGGATCCCCGCTCCAAGCCTCAGTTTCCTCACCTGTGAGGAGACACCAAACATGAGACGGTCCCATGTACCGCCAGCAGCACACAGCCTAGAAACAGAGTAAGCCCTCAATTTACGCTGGCTGTTGTCACCCTCATTATCATAGGCTACTGGCGGCTTTTCTTTACACAGATGTCACCAAAAGATCACAGAGTGTTTTCACCAGCTTTGTGCTGGCGCTCACTTCCCATTAACAGTAACCTGCCATCATAATGAGAATAAATGTTGCTAATATGTCATTTATTTCACCCAGGAGCAAAAATTCAGGGAATAACTACATTCATACAATAAACGGGAAGCATCCTATAATTTAAAAAATCAAAGTATATAATAAACCCTCAAAAACACTGGAGGGAGAAACCCTCCAGTTTAGATTTATCTCCTTCGATAAATCACAAGTAAAGAAGGAAGGGGCCGGGGAAGACACAGTCGGGAACCCTGTAGAACGAGAGAGACCTAAGGGGGCCATGAACCAATCACAACATGTGCACGGACCCCATTTGGACCTTAATCAAACATTTGTCCAGACTGGAAATTTGAACACTCACCAGATAGTTGATGATATGAAGGAATTATTGCTGACCTCAGGTATGACAGTGACATTTGTAGGCCATTTTTCTCTCTTAAAAGGGGGAAACCCTCTGCTTTATTAGAGATGTGTCCCCAGAATACTTTGGGATAAAATCAAGGCCCTGCTTTGGATTTGCTTCCAATATGACTGTTCACAATGGTTCAAGTTCACAGACAGGCACATGGAAGCTCGTGCGCTGTCTGTCTACTCTTACACATATATGAAGACTCTATGGTACAAAATGCTTTTACAAACTACTGCGGGAGACAGCCTGCCTCTTCCAAGGCCATCGGCAGGGAATGAGTTTATTCATAAACTAACTGGAGGCCTGCATGCCCAGGGCACTGAGGACAACTTGTGAGCCCTGGTCACTCCTCCCCTCCCAACTCCTCAATTCCCAGGGCAGGGCCAGTGTGGCTGTGCCGGTGACACGGCTACTGTTAACACCAGCTGGAATCAACATACGATGGAAGCAAAGGGCACGACAGACAGGAAGACAAGACGTGGGCTGGGCCATCCAGCATGACCTAGAGGCTATGTAAGGGTCCTTTCTCGCGCTCCTTCTGCCCCAAGGAGGAGGATGTGTAAGCAAGGGGCCCCTCTGAAAGGTGCTCCTTTCTCAGAAGTTCTTCACTCCAATATTCCCATGTGAGATTCACCAGGACTGGCACGGGCCTCCTTTCTAAGCCTCTTTAATGGTACTGTGTGCATATGTGTGTGTGTTTGAAAAGCTCTTACCTTTTACAAATAGATTCTGAAACACTCAGGAACGAGGTTACATGAAATCCCGAGTTTCCTCACACTGCCGTGACGGACTGCGCAGTAGACTGGGAGAAAGGTGAAGCGAGAGCAGTGAAGAGGTGCGTGTAACTGCTGAAGTCAGGTGGTTAGGACACAGGGGCTCGTGACACTAGCCTGGTTTTTGTGCACATTCCAACGGCTCCGTAATAAAAAGCCTGTAAGAAGTCCTTGGAGGTTTTGTCTTGTTGTTCATTTACATTTTAGTGAGAATTACACCTACCCCTCCAGAAAAGACAACTCCTTACCAGATTTCACTCATAGGTAGCAATCACTTCAACAGTCTTACTTCTTGAGAAAACATTTCCACACCCCTCCAAGAGGGGAGAGCCTGGTCTTAATCACTCAGCACCTGTGACTCAAAAAAAAAAAAAAAAAAAAACACACACACTCCACTCTTCATTTGGAGCAGCACTGGTCTCGTGAAATCTCAGCTCAGGATTCTTCACCTTGAGGCTTTACCCAGAACTCCGTGCTCTACTGCAAAGTCTTTCCTGCTCTTGTGTACAAACAACCCTCAGATCCATCAAGGGTGCCGCATGCCACTGATGCCAATTTATGAAGCAAGTACTGGTGGCTTAACTGTTCCCAAGGTCCGGGCAGCCTCAGGAACTTTTACATTTTAGTGAAATGATGATCACATGCCCAGTTATCTCCAGCATGTGGTTATGAATGTGTGTGTATGTGTAACAGGCTTGAGTTTATTTTTGCATTAATAGGAACCTGCCATTATAATGAGAATAAATGTTGCTAATATACCATTCATGCCACCCATGAGCAAAAAGTCCGGGGCCAGCGACACTCATACAGTAAGGGGTAAGTATCCTATAATTTGAAAAATCAATCAACAGCTAGCTGAGTCTCGGCACGTGGAGGAAGTAACGATCTGTTTGCAGAGAAGGGAGCCGTGGCAGTCCTGATGCAGAGATGAACTGGGGTCCGAAGAGCGGGGACGTGGGGCTGTACGGCAAAACTGGGGTCCAGAGAAGGTGGCTCTAAAGGAGCCTGGCAAGCAGAGAGCATAAGGGGAAACCAATAGAGAGGTCATCCACTGCTCACACACACACACAGGTGACCCTTGAACAATCTGGAGGTCAGAGGTGTGCCCTCTACACAATTGAAAATCAGCATGTAATTTCTGACTCCCCCGAAAGGTACCTCCAAATGTCCTCCTGGTGACCAGAAGCTCACCAGCAACAGCTTCACTTAACACATACAATGCAGGTTACATCCTGTAGTCTTACAAGAAAGAAAAGAATGTTAAGAGAAAGCTACATTTACAGTACTATGGACCCACAGAGCTCAAACCCACGCCGGTCAAGTGTCCACCGGATATATAAAGCTTCTTACGAGCTGGGGTACTTTGGAGGTAAGCAGCAGAAACAGATTCTAACCAGCCAAGAAATAATCACTGTCAACAGCAAACTGGGAGAAACGGGCTCTGAGAAGGGACTGGACAGAAGAGTGCCATCAACTTTAACAGGAACGTGGCGAGCACACAGGACGCTGCTTCTGAATGAACGCCCCCCGCCCCCCACAGCTGCTGTTCACACGGGCGCTAAAGTCCCAGTCCCTAGCTCAGGTCCCCTCCTGCCCCTGGGCCAAACAAAGGCAGAGGGCTTTTCTCACCCCAGGAGCGAGTGGTGGTGAGGTCAATCCTCAAACAAACACAAACAAAACAAAAAATAAGCAACAACCAAAAAAAAAAAACCACAAGGGAAAGAAAAGGTACATAGATGTCTCCTCATATGCCTCATAGGCAACCCTCAAATCAGCCGTACCAGTATGTACCACTGGCTGCATTTTACTGACAGAGAAACCAGGGACTTAAGACAGGAGCACCCTCAGGTACAAATGGCAGAGAGCGACAACCCTGCGCTCAGTCTGACAGGGGACAGGTGTGGTCTGCAGCCCACAAGGAGGAGAAGGCGGGGCTGCAGAAATGCAGGAACAAAGTCCAAATGCCCTGACATTTTACATTTTTCTTGACGACAGCTGCTGGAAAAGAATGGGGAAAATCTCCAAGAGGACTCTAAACTGAAGGAACTGTCCTCAAAAGAGGTAAAGAAGAATATTAGAACAGATCTTCCTAAGACACATCCATTATCTTTTATTCTCAAGACCCTTGGGGAGAACAAATCAATTTCCCCTGACGTCTAGATCTTCAAGATGGATATGGAGGTTTACAAAAGCAATTCCAAGCTTCATTACTAACGGTTTGAAAGAAAAAGGAAAGTGCCTTCTGGAAGCTCACGTAAGGTGCCTGAGCTCTGCACAAGTGCTGGTGAAGACATGGCTCTAGGACACCATGAGGTGGAACTCTCCATCTGCACTCCAGCCCTGCTCCCTGACAATCCTGACAGACTCATATGTACCACCCACTGGGCTGGGAGCCGCCTAGGGACAGGCACCGTGTCTCCATCACCTGTGGCCTAGGACCAGCCTGGGGGGAATGAGGAGCGAGTGCCACCCACCAATGAAACATCAAGGACACCACCAAAAAAAGATGGAAAACATAATCCCGGGAAGTAAATGCCATTCCAGAACCATCCCGGCCTCAGCCCACATCTTCCATGAATCGCCTCTGGAACCATCAACCCCCCTGGGGATGGGAGGCCCATGAGAGGAGGAAGAAGAAAGGGAAGGGCGCGACACTTGGAAGACCCTCAGGAAGCATGTGCTACAGGAGTCGGAACTGGCCGTCTGTCCCCCAGTGTCCTCTCCGGGCTAAAATCCCTCCTGAAATTGAGTGCCAACAAGTCCGCCTCCACTCCTGCAGTGGCGCCTCGTACAAGGCACCCGCAAGCCAGGGCTTCCAAAGTCACATCTAGCACTTTTTATAAACCTCACCCTGCACAGCTGAAGCCACTCAACAGACTGTCATTCTGTTCAATATTTATGGAGCTCCTACTGTATGCTGGAACCATGTCGGGCAATTAATATGCAATTAAGAAGACAGCATCTACAGATCCCTCGACGAGCTCCCAGCCTAGCGCTCTGCTCCGCTTCCTGCAGAAGCAGGTAATTCCTGCACAGAGGAGATCACGCCGCCCCCCGCCCCCCGCCATAACTAAGCATGTAGGGTGTTGTTCCCCTCCCCCACCCAGCACTGCTTCGAACTGCTGGGGCTGTACCATCCCTGTTATCTACTGCGTCTTTTCCTCCCTCCGCCCATTCTCTCCAACGTGACCAGTGACCGTCCCTTCTCTTCGGTCAGGCCTACCTTTTGTGTTTCTTCCGGGAAAGTGGCCTTCCGGAGCATGGGAGACAGGAGAGGTTTGCACTCTGGTGCTGGGCAGCCCGGGTGATTCTAATCCAGCCCCGCTGCCCAGTGAGCTGAGACACCCTGGACACGTCACTCCACTTCTCAAAGCTCCAGCTGAACAGCGTCCTCCCTGACACTGTCTCCTGAGGCTCCCGGGAGGGCACCACGCTGAAGCCATCTTAGCGCATGGGCTAGAAGTAAGCGCGCAGCGGACGGCTAGCGGCTACAATCACAGGGGCTGATGGATAATTCGTGCCTTCATATTCGTGCTCCCCCATCACCAGATGAGCCTACACCTGCCGACATTCTCTCTTCCTTCTTGCTTTCGAAAGTTGACCATCACAGGGTGTCAAGAACCTTCTCGATTTCTAGTCCTTGGTCCCTGCTGCTCTCCAGCCACTAACAGGTGACTCACAGTGTTGACTTTGGGGACCAAGCTGCCAGGGCTGTGGGAGGCAGGTCACTGAGCACTGATGTGTATGTCGTGTGCACAGGTAGATGAGGCGGTGTGAATACTGAGAGACAGCTAGGGAAAGAATGTTCAGGAATCCCCTTTTCATTGGAATCAATCAGGAAAGAGTAATTCAGCTGTTGGGGTTCCTCAATTAGTCCTATTATTTTAAATGAAAGGTCTCTTCTCCCTCTGCTTCTGAAAAGGAAGGAAGCACCCACCACCTCCCCCAACGTGCTTTCACTACTGCACTCGGACATGTGTTTAGAACCCCGTGGTAAACACCAACCGTGAATAAAATGTCAGAGAAGCATCACAAAGAACGTTGTAAAGCATGTAATTACTACTAACCTAAAGGGTTCAGTAAAAGTCTTGTGATGCTCACAGAAGACCGACCCCTGGCAGATGGACCTTGCTCTGCCATCAGATAAATAGTGACAAATCAGCCTGGTGGACAGAAGGCCTTGGGAGGAGCACCTCTGCTGCAAGCTACCTTCTCTCCGCGCTCCTCCACTATGGCCACCAACTCTGTTACTGGTCCCGGAGTAAGGGGGTTACAGAGGAAAGGCAGGAAGTTAAGGCTGACAAGACCAATTCTTAACCCTTGACCATCTTCCCCCCAGTGCGGCGGCTAACGAGAAGGACAGCACAGGTGCATCCCACCATCACGTTCCCTGCACATCACCTAAGTGCAGGCAGTGGGATGGGGAGACTCTCACGATCAAAGCAGGTGCTGGCACGGCCACAACGTGGCCTCCAAAGCACTGTCCTCCAGCGCACCGACTTCAGCAGCCACAGCGCCACCTCTCCCAGCCTGTCTGCTCTGTCCCAGACCCGGGGGTCTCCCTTCTGGTCGTAGAACCTACCAGCTCCGTCCCTGGGCAGGACCTTTGTCCTTGCCACTCCTTGTGCAGAAAGCAGGAACCCGGTAACCACCAGATCAACCAACCAACCTCCACCCCACTAACGAACTACGGGCTTCGCTCAGTGGGCTGAGGAGCCCGCCAAGGTCTTCTCGAGCCCTTCACAGCTGGAGTCACTGACGAGCAGGCCAGCTCTCTGGCCGGACGAAGCCATACGGGGATTGCTGCGTCGGGCCCAGGGCTAAGCATGCTCAAAGGCATCCGGGTACAGGAGCACCAGGCTCTGCAGTCCGCGCAGGCCTGACCAAGTCCTCACGATTCAACACTTGGCCCCGGTTTTCCTGAAGGAACACACACTACCAACCCACTTCCACTCTGAGAAGACCCTGCCCCCCTTCTGAGCTCATCAGCTCTTCGTTCATCCAGCAAACGAGAGGCATGCCTGTCCTAGGAGAATGTAAACATGCTTCCTTTGCCACCTGCCGATAAATGGTAGCTGAGTACACACAGGTAAACAGAGACAGTCTTTGCCTTCCGGGGACTCACGGTCCTGGGGGAGACAAACACACAGGCTACCACATCCTGAGGGAACAGGGCCCTTTCACCGCCTCTCTGCCCAGGCTTTCCGGGAATGCACGGACGCCCAGCACCTGGCAGCACCGCCAGCCAGCTCTGGCCAACAACCCCACTGAAATGAGGCCTCAAGGATACGCCATTGGGGTGACGGGAGGTCCTGAGGGGACAGTCTCCCCAGGCCCCAGCCCCTTCCATCCTGGTTTGGAATTCTTCCCCTATCAGCCTATTATGCTAAGACCCCAGCTCACCTGCCTTACAGTTTCCTGGAGTTAGAATTCAAGTGGTTTCTCACCTCCTTTCTTTAGATTTCATTAGGAACCAGATGAAACGTATCACAAGGTAATCAGCCTGAACCAGACCTGAGCCTAGGGCCGCCTCCTCAAAGGCCCTGCCTCTGAAACCTACCCCAAGGTCGGGCAGGTCTCCAGGTAACAGCGCAGGTTTCTCTGATTCCCAAAATAAAACGTACTATAGAATATTCAGAAAGTACTGCAAGTCGAGCTGTGTGCTAGAGTGTGTACGTGCACGGCTTGTAATAAACACTACCACCATGTGACCACAACATATATATGCACTTACATTATATATTTTATAGATAACTTACCTAATTGAAAACTTAGCCTTTCAGCTTTACAATGAATGGTTTAAAAAAAAAAAAAAGTTTACCCTATCAATGAAGTCTTTTTAATTCTTTTTTTTTTTTAATTTCTTTTTAAGTTTACCTATTTTGAGAAGAGAGAGAAAGCCTGAGTCGGGGAGGGGGCAGAGAGACAGGAAGAGAAAGAATCCCCAGTAGGCTCCACACAGTGCAGAGCCCAACACAGGGCTCAGACTCACAAACTGTGAAATCATAACCTGAGCCAAGTCAACAGACGCTTAACCAACTGAGCCACCAAGGTGCCCTCCTTTATCCTTTATTAGGAATATTTTTATTATAGAGTTGTCATATCACCATGTTATATACTTGAAACTAAAGTTACGTATCCAGTCTACATCAATAAAAAGTATTTTTGTTAGACAGAGATGATGAACATTATCAAATGACTTTTTAGTACCCATCAAGATCACTATCTGGTATTCCGCCTTTAATTATGACTAAGCTGACTTGATCAATTTCCTAACAGTAAGCCATCCTTGAAATCCTAAGTCCCACTTTCACGTGGACTATAGTTTCTTTTTTGTGCTATCTTTGTGATTTTTGTTTATATTGGAATAATGCACACTTGAACCAAGATATAAAGACACAGATGATGCTTTAAGGAAGTACAAACACCAAAATCACCATAAAGGCATCCAGGTTTGCCACCTCCTAGGGTACCTCTTCTATTTTTACCTTTCTTCCCATTTTTGGCACCCTCCAGGCAGGCAGGCCTCATCTTCAGTTACCATGAACAATCAACGTCCCCCTAGGAAACAGGCCATCTCACCCACGCGCGCGTCTATGAGCAGAGCTGTTGGCCATATTCTCTCCTGTTGGCAATCTCCAAATCCAAGAGTACATCTGTTTGCTTACTTTTAACATCACGTTTTTATTTTCTCTACTTCCTGGACATAGATACCAAAACTTTCTAATCAAATATTTTCAAAGCCACTCTTAGTTTTCTTCACCAAGTACAAGGCTTTTACCATTTTGTGTTTTGCTTTGTGGGGGGGGGGGAGGGGGGGCAGGCAGGATTTGATTGCCCTCCTAACATGTGTGTGACAGGGCAGACCTGCTTCTGGACAGTCCAGGAAGCAGCCACCATGGGACGAACGGCACAGAGGCAGCGGCCTTACCTCGATGAGCTTTCTCTCGTAGGAGCTCGCCAGCTCCTCGGCGACTTCTCCTGGCTTCTGCTCAGGGACTGTAACTTCTCCATCAGCACTCCAAAGGTTTGGTACAACTTAAGGAAAAGAAAGAAACCCCATGAATATTTTCACCATAGTCAAAAGTTATTCTCCCAGTTAAGAAATTTTTTGGTGTTTGCCAAATGGCTTCTCCACAGAGAAAGTGCTTTTTAGGGGGGAGAAAAAAAAATCTCAACTACTGGTTACTTCACCCCTCCGACATTTTCACACAAGTACAACAAAGTGAATGGTGAGAAGGAAGAACTGTCGCCTGGACAGACGCCCAGGAGTGTGGGGAACCATCGGTCACTACTCCCCATTCCAGGGCAAAGAGACAACACGCTGGCAAGACCAGGGAGCCTCCACTTCCATCTGCTCCAGTGGCCATGTTCCTTTTTCTCCAAGAGCACAGCTCCCGGTGCAGAACCGCCTGCCTCCAGCTGGACGTCAACAGTAGAGGGTCACAGTACACGCAGAGCCACTAAGACCGGACGTTTATCAACCGTACTTAGGGCAGAAGCTAGGCAGCTTCGGGAAACTCTTGACACCGATGCAGAGTCACCAGCAGGGCCTCCTAACGAGAGACGGGCTCCCGGGCCAGGGCAGGAAGGAGGAGTGTGGTGCATGCCGGCGGGGGCCGCTGCTCCTTTCAGGGGCGCATCCAGGAATGCCTGCTTTGTACAGAAGAGCAGCAAGTGAGACCTGGGAATGAGCAGGCCAATTCCAAGAAAAGCACGGGAACACGGACTGGAGGAAGTGCCCCGCTGGCGTGGATCAAGAGTCTGGACCAGCCCCAAGTCCACAAACAAGCATCAACTAAGCAGAAACTCCCAGATGCCGTACTGGGCCTGAGGACATAGCAGTGAAGGCCAGCCCTCTCGAGCCACGGGGATCTGACAGCCTGGGGGAGAGCAGGCAAGAGGCGAAGGCTGAGCCCAGCTGGGTCCGGAGGCTGCAGTGACCACAGCTCCGCCTGCAGCCCTGCCCCAGAGCCTCCATCGAGCCGCGAGTTAGAGCCCCAGAGGCAGCAGGGCCCTGAATGATGACACACATGCCGCTGGAAAGAACCCTGAGCTGCTCCCATCCCAGGAGTCACGACAGCCTAGCCGCTGCTGAGGACAATGACCCAGGAAGCCGCTGCAACCTCAAATAGGTAGGAAGAGAAAATTTAAAGGCCTTCCAGTTAAAGTTGACAAACTGAACACATTTATATTCACATCCTCTGAGTCCTACTGAAATACTAATTTTAAAAATTCTAACAGCATCACTGTTGAGAAAGAGAATGAGAGCGCAGAGACAAGACAACAAAATTCCAGAGGCCGAGGCGCAGGCTGATCACTGGCGAGCAACGGGACAGACTTGGGAGAGTTTCCTTCCAAGCTGCAGGTGTGCACAACACCAAAATATAGTCTCCTTCAAACAAGACAACTTGCTAACGGCTGATAGACTGCTAATACAAGACATTTCTAGAAGCGGGGGGGGGGGGGAGGGGGGGGCCAGGGAGGGTGGTAAACGTGAGGCTGAACGTAAAGACAAAGATTTTTAAAAGTCTGTTTAAAAAGCAATTTGCATGGGGCGCCTGGGTGGCTTAGTCGGTTAAGCGTCCGACTTTCGCTTAGGTCATGATCTTGCGGTTTGTGGGTTCGAGCCCCGCGTCGGGCTCTGTGCTGACTGCCAGCTCGGAGCCTGGAGCCTGTTTCAGTCTGTGACTCCCTCTCTCTCTGACCCTCCCCTGATCACGCTGTCTCTCTCTCTCTCCTAGAAATAAATAAAACATTTAAAAAAAAAAAAAATAAGAAGCAATTTGCAGAGGTGCCTGGGTGGCTCAGTCAGTTGAGCAGACTTTGGCTCAGATCGTGATCTCACCGTTTGTGGGTTCAAGCCCTGCATCGGGCTCTGTGCTGACAGTTCTGAGCCTGCTTTGGATTCTCCTTCCTCTCCCTCTGCACCTCCCCTACTCCTTCTCCCTCCCTCCCTCCCATTCAAAAATAAATACTATGGGGGGGGGGGGGTTAGAAAAAGAACCCATTTGCAGAAAATTAAGGGTTTATTCTCCAGAAGAGGTTAAACAGTGGTCTGGACCAAGCTAAAGGTATGAGTACCCCATGGGAAACAGAGAAAAAATAGTACTACTGAACCTCTCCCATTTTTCCTTTCCAACTCCCCAGCAGCTATAGCCAACGTACACCCATAAGCAGGGAGTACCAAGTATTGTCCTGGGAATCTAACAGGCTGAAGAAACAGACCAGAAGGGGCAGATATGAGGGGTCCTCCAGTGAAATGGCACAGCCGGATCGCCCCACCAGGATACGAGCACAGCATTCAAATAGCTCTTTGGCACCTCACTCCTACCATGGAGCTGACAGCCAGAAACCGCCTCACATCTGAGACAAGCACCTAAGACAGAAAACCCAGACCAAAATCTACAGAGGAAAACATCTTCTAAGGGAGAGACAGAAGTTAGGGAAAAAGACCACTCAAGAAGCAAACTGTCGGTAATAGTCCCAAAGAGAAGATGACGGTACAGCTGAAAGCAGGAACAGGGAAGTGTTTAAAAGGAACAAAAAGCAGCACACACAGAGAGCAAAAAAACAAAGCTCTTTTGGATAGCAAAGCTGTGATAGAAGTAATGAAACACTAGATACAAAGGATAGACGGTAAGAAAATTTCCAGAAGACAGAGCCAGAGGATAACAAAAGAGAAAACAAAGAATGAAATGGAGAATTACCATTTGAGAGGAACCCAAGAAAGGGAAGGGGGAAAAAAAAAAAAGTTAACAGAGACCAGGAAATCAAAGACTCTATTCAAGTAATGTCCCAGAACCAAAAGCCAGGGGTGTGGGGACAGAAGAGCTCAGTGGGCACACAGCACGAGGGGTGAGCCAGGCTCAGGCACCTCCCAGGGCAACTTCAGATCAAGAGCGACAAAGAGAAGACGGTGCCAACTTCCGGTGCAGCGGCAGAACTTTTACAAAGGACACAAAGTTAGAAATGACCTTGGATGTCTGAACAACAACGCTGTAAGCTAGCAACCAATCAAGTCATACTGCTGAGGACAATTATTTCCAACCTGGAATTATGTACCGAGCCAACCTCTGTGGTAAAGAGGTAAAAACATGGTCAGACGTGCAAACTTTCAAAAATTTTACCCCATCCCCCCAACCAAAAAAAGACAAGAAATCTAAGAAGAGGAGGAGCAGATGTTTTACGAAAGAGAAGATAGGACACAAAAGCGAGGAGATTATTAATAATAACCAGAGTGTGAACCACCCACGCCGCCTCCACGGAGGACTGATAAACAGAACGCACTCAGCCCTACAGCAGAAGACCACTGAGCCCGCACAAGGAATAAAGCACGGACGCCTGCTCCGACACAATGAACCTTGAGAATATCACGAAAAAGCACAAGATGCCAGAAGAGACACAAAAGGCCACGTACAGCAGGATTCCATTTCTACAAAACGCCTAGAAGGGATATGGGTTTCCACAGGGGCCAGGAGGAGGAAGGGATGAGGGGTGACTGCTAATGGGTATAGGGTCCGTCCTTGGGGTGAGGAAGCGCTCTGGATTTACAGAGAGGGGGTGGTCACGCGCCTTGTAAATGCACTAACACCCACTGGACTGCATACCCTGTAAGGGTGAACCGTGTGGCCCACGAACCGCATCTGACTAAAGGAGCGGCAGGAGCAGGGAGCTGGCGGCAACCAGCCCACGGAGCAGCCAGACTCCCTCGGGCTGCCGGGGGCGCCAGGGCTGCAGGGGAGACCATCTTGGGATGGAACTGACAGGGGCCCGGTTTTTAACATGTTTAGATTTCCGTAAGCGAGAGAGCACTTGCACTGTGATTAACAAGTTCACACAACACCAACCATGTGGGTTTTTTTTTCCAATAGGAACTCAAAAGAAATTTAGAAGTTGTGCAAAGCTAACCAGCATACTTCTCAAAACTAGAACAAACTATCCAAAAATTTGTATGGAACCACAAAAGACCCCGAATAGCCAAAGTAATCCTGAAAAATAAAACCAAAACGGGAGGTATCACCATCCCAGACTTTAGCCTCTACTACAAAGCTGTCATCATCAAGACAGTACGGTATTGGCACAAAAACAGACACATAGACCAATGGAACAGAATTGAGAACTCAGAAGTGGACCCAAAAGTATACAGCCAACTAATCTTTGACAAAGCAGGAAAGAATATCCAATGGAAAAAAGACAGCCTTTTTAACAGATGGTGTTGGGAGAACTGGACAGCAACATGCAGAAGAATGAAACTAGATCATTTTCTCACACCATGCACAAAAATAAACTCAAAATGGATAAAGGACCTGAACGTGAGACAGGAAACTATCAACACCCTAGAGGAGAAAGCAGGAAACAACCTCCTTGACCTCCACCGCAGCAACTTCTTACTTGACACATCCCCAAAAGCAAGGGAATTAAGAGCAAAAATAAACTGTTGGGACCTCATCAAGATTAAAAGCTTCTGCACAGCCAAGGAAACAACCCAGAAAATTAATAGGCAACCAACGGAATGGGAAAAGATAGTTGCAAATGACATATCACATAAAGGGTTGATATCCAGAATCTACAAGGAACTCACCAAACTACACGCCCGAAAAACAAACAACCCAGTGAAGAAATGGGCAGAAGATATGAACAGACACTTCTCCAAAGAGGACATCCAGATGGCCAACAGACACATGAAACGATGCTCAGCATCGCTCCTCATCAGGGAAATACAAATCAAAACGACACTGAGATACCACCTCACGCCAGTCAGAGTGGCTAAAATGAGCCAATCAGAGAACTCTAGATGCTGGCGAGGATGTGGAGAAACGGCACCCTCCTACACTGTTGGTGGGAATGTAAACTGGTACAGCCCCTCTGGAAAACAGTGTGGAGGTTCCTCAGGAAACTAACAATAGAACTCCCCTATGACCCAGCAATAGCACTGCTAGGAATTTACCCAAGGGATACAGAAATGCTGAGGCATAGGAGCACATGTACCCCAATGTTCATAGCAGCACTCTCCACAATAGCTAAAACATGGAAAGAGCCTAAGTGTCCATCAACAGATGAATGGATCAAGAAGATGTGGTTTATCTATACCATGGAATACTACATGGCAATGAGAAACAATGAAATCTGGCCATGTGTAGCAACATGGATGGACCTTGAGGGTGTTATGCTGAGCGAAATAAGTCAGGCAGAGAAGGACAAATATCATATGTGTGCACGTATAGGAGGATTAGGAGGAGCTTAACAGAGGACCAAGGGGGAGAAGGGCAGAAATGGTGGGGGAAAAGGAGAGAGGCAAACCATGAGAGACTCTTGAATGCTGACAAAAACTGAGGACTGGTGGATGTGGGGGGGAGGAGGGGTGGGCATTGAGGAGGGCACTTGTGGGGATGAGCACTGGGTGTTATGTGGAAACTAATTTGACAATAAACTATTTGTAAAAAAATAAAAAATAAAAAATAAAAAAAATAAAAAAAATAAAAAAAAGAAGTTGTGCAAAGCTAATGATCCCGTACCTCCCAGCTCAGCTGGACAGCATTTTCAGAATCCTAGTCATGTATTCACAGAAGAGGGACCACACTAAAAAGAGGGTATGTCTGTGCTGGAGGGTGGGTGGGAAGAGGATCCATGGCAGTGGAGGGACCCAAGAGCTATGTCCCCTCACCCTCCACAGCGAGAAATCAATCAGGAATACCTACAACTGAGAAATCAACAAGAAGCGATAGACACATATTATTCAGAGACGTTAAGGTAACCGACAGGACGGTAACTTAAAATGTATAAAGCAGTTACCTGAGGGGAGTGGGAAATGGGGGTGGGGGGAGGGGTGACGGCGAGAAGTACCAGAGGTCTTTTATTATCATAAAAGGCCATGTATAAACATTTGACTTAGAAAACAAAAAGCTGAAATTGATTTTAAGTTAAAAAAAGTAATCTGAGAAGCAGCTGCACTTGGAAAAGTTGAACAAGACAGTAACAGCAGCCTTCACAGCAGGGCAGACACCACCACCCCCACCCCGCCCCCAGCAGGAGGTGGGCTGCGGCTGATTAGCAGGGCCTGGTGGGAGCACACATCTGAAGTGTTAACAGCACGGTCACCGGTGCTCTCCAAATGACTTGATCTTTGCCTGAGCGAGGTCACTTTCCACCACACGGAGACCCTCCTGATCAGAAACCTCCTTGAGATCTGCACATCGCTTTAGAAATCCAGCCACTGGCCTTTCTGCCTCAGATACCAGACTGTCTGGAGGTACATCTAAGAGCAAGCCACCATCTTCTACACTGAGGAGGCAGATGCACAAATAAGCTGTTTAACCTTGCAGTCCAGGAACTAGACCTTGGACAGTCATCAATTTATGAAAGGTCTCTTTGAAACTAACCAACCTTCCCCTGCAACTCTGTGACCTCCTGGTGCCCCAGTCCAGCGCCTGCAGCTTTAACAAGCATGTCAAATTTCTATCGCATGTAAGAAATAATACACAGCAAATCCCAACTACACCAGGCTCTTCTCCTTGGTCGGCAGCCTCTGAGAAGGCTCCTGGTGACCCCTCCCGCCTGGCATTCCCATCACTGGATCTCCACCCAAGTACAGGCTGGACGTACAGACTCCCCTCTAAGGAGCACAAGATGCTGGAAGAGATGGGATGTCATGCTGGAGATTAAGTTCTAGAAGACTGCAGCCGGGTCTTGGGTTTCTGCTCCCACCCACTCCCTCCGAGGAGAGCCAGCTGCCATCCTGTGAGCGGCTTATGGATAGACCCACGATGTGCCCCCCCTCCCCATAGCCAGCAAGGCCCTGGGGTCCACCGGCAGCACACGAGTGCTCCTCCCGTCAAGCCTGGAGGGGACAGCCGCAGCTCTGGGAGAGACCCGGAGCCAGAGGACGCGGCTGAGCCACAGCTGGATTCCTCCTGCCCACACACTCAAGTAAGTGGGTGAGTGTGGCATCAAGCTGCTGAAATTTGGGGTCATTTGTTACATGGCAACAGATCAACGATACAGTGCCTTTAATCCTTGAACAAGCAGTTCCTAGAGAGCACTGTGGGTAAGACTCTGCCTTGGGCTCTGGAGTCCTAAGGACAATGGTGTGGATCCCCGCGGATGACGTTTATAGAAAGGACAATGACAAAGTGAACTTGGCTGATAAATCTCAATGGCTGAAGGGCTACGGGGAAATATGAAGAGAGCCATTTATTGGTGTGACACTTCCCATCTCTCTCCCAGCAAGGTGAGCACGCAGTGAGGTATGAGAGGCCAGCCAGCCCATTACAGTTTTACAAGCACCATGTCTCCTTGGTTTATTTTCAAGTCAGAAAGACTTCATCTGCCTGGGGAGCAGGGGAACAATCCAGTGTTCAAGGCAGGCAGCACCATGAAAGCCCAAGTAACGTCAAGTCGTCTTAGAGCCAGAAACAGCACGTTACACCCTCATTCCAGACTTTCCGCACACCCCCAGGAAACCCGTCTCCAAGTCACGTCCACACAACAAACACAAACATTCATGACAGACCCAACTACAGGGTAGCAGCAGTGTGTTTTAAAGGCATACGTCTCCTGAGAGGGATCTATTCGTTTGGAACCGAAAGACAATTTACCAGCCCAAGAGGAAAGCACAGTTCTCTACTCCTATCAAATATAGCTCTTCCTGAATTCAAGAATACAAGGCTTGAACACTGGTTAGCAATGCAGTCTTTTTGTGTGTGTGTGTGTGTGTTTATTTATTTGAGAGAAAGCGAGCACACGTACACGCATCAGTGGGGGAGGGGCAGGGACAGAGGGAGAGAGAGAGAATCCCAAGCAGTCCCTGTGCTGTCACTATAGAGCCCGACTCAGGACTCAATCCTAACAACCATGAGAGCTGAGCTGAAATCAAGAGTCAGACGCTTAACCGAGCAGGGCCCCCAGGCGCCCCAGCAGTGCAGTCTGCAATCTAGTTTCATCCTGAACAGGTCCAGTCCGTGTTCTGAGGGACTTTAACAGCATTCAGAACTCCAGAGCCTGAACGGCCCCGGTCAAGGACTACGAGTAGAGTGCAGCTGCCAGGACCCAACAAGACAAACTTCCATCTCTGTGGTTGGCTACTTCCACTCTGGACATGGAACTTAGGTTGTACTGAAAAGGCCAAGGCCCAGAGATCAGTCCAAAAACAAAAGAACCGTATTTAACGGTCTGAACAGAATCTGAGAGCTACATCCACGTACAGCGGGGGCCCAGACAAATGCGACAGTGACAGAGCTCCCTGTGACACAGCGCTTTATAACCTACACGCGCCTCCGAATGCATCAGCTCACTGCGGCCTCCCTGCACCGTGCAGCCCGGCCACCGTACGCTTGCGCCCGACGGGGAGGGGTGTGTGTGATGCGCACGGCCTCGGAAATGCCTCATTGGCCCACTCAACCTGGCTAACATACACATGGTTCACAGGAAAACCTGCACTAGGTTCACCTGCGTGCGCTGGGAGAGGTCCGCAACTTCCTCCTGTACTCCCACGATGGCCTAATTATCGAAGTGAGACTCCAAATAGGAACATTTGGCCAAACCGGTAAGCCTTCTCTCTCTAAATCCCGTAGGCACTAAAAGTGTGTTCAAAGGAGCACAAAGACCGTTACTTTCAATCAGAAGCATTTGTTCCTGTTCCAGAAAAGCTGTGGGTTTGTTAGCACCGTGAGCAGGTCATTTCAGCTCAGCGAACAGGACACGGTTTTCACCCCTTGCAGTCTGGCTGCCATTACGGCCTGTGCTAAGTCCTCTGAAAGAGGCAGACGCCATGTGGGTCTCACTCACAGGCACCGAGAACACAGGAGCTTTTTCGCCTCAATTATTTTAAGCAAAAACTCCAAATACCATGGAGAGCAGCACGGCAAACAGTATGATAAGGCCACTGTTTTGCTTTCAAACCCAACAAGCTTAGCAGGACCCCAGATGCAAACAGCGTGCGACGATGGCGGCAGAAGAGGATAAAGAGCCACTTTAAATTCAGAGATGGTTCCCCAGAACGTTCTGAGGGACAGAAGGAGGCGTGCCAAGGCCTGGAACAGCAGGCCAGGTTTGGTGTGATAGGAAATCTGGGACACTCGAGGGTTCCCAAGTAGAAAGGCCCCTCCTGGGTGAGCGACAGCGATGCCCACAGCACAGCAGGAGCCCACCACTGTCCCAGCACAGGAAACGGTCTTCATAATAACAGCGTCCGCCATGTTCCAAGTGCCGGCTGTGGCGAGGGGAGAGCGCGCTGCCGATGACAATGTGGGCTCTGCAATCAGACAGAGCCCAGGCCACCACCCCGTGGTGAGTGACCGTGGGCAAGTCTTTCTTTCTTCGCACAACTAGCTACTTAGGATTCATGATGTGCCAGGCACGGGACACGGGACCCGCAGGGATGTACTAACGGGGGGAAACAGCAAGTGCCAAAAAGAAGCTTACACTGGTGCGGAGGGACTCGGAAAATAAAGGACTATTTAATGTGTCAGGTCACGAGAAGTGCTGCAGCCGGTGGGGGGAGGGGGTGGAGACGTTTAAGCAAGAGAAAATGCTGGTGTGAGTGCTAAGTACTGAAGTACAAGGAAAGGCTCACTAAGGAGACCTTCTCTGAGCAGAGACCAGAATAAAGGGAGGGAGGGAGCCATGCAAAGCCCTGGGAGAGAGCATTCCCAGGAAGAGCAGGGAGGCCAGGATGGCTAAAGGATAACAGATGAGGGAGAGTGAACAGGAAGTGAGAGCACAGAGAAGGGGACAGGGGGTTGCAGGGGAGGGTGTCTTATCCTGAGCAGAAACAGGAAGCCTCCAAAGACTCCAAACAAAAGGCAGGACAATCAGACATTGTTTAAAAGATCATTCTACCAGCGGTAGAAAGGGTAAGTGGGGAACCCGGGAGGGCACGGGTAGTGCCCGGGGGCAGGAGGCACGGCTCAGGTTGCCCTTCGAGGAAGAACTTGCCTTTCCGTTTCCAGGAGTGCAGGGAGCCGACAGCCTTGGGCTACAGCGCTTCCTGGTATGTAAGGAAGACACAACCTATCTGATGGGGGCGTAGGGTAAAGACAGGAGCCAGGCTACCATCACCAGTTTGGGCCTCAGGAACCTCAAAGAATGAGGCTATTATTTTACTAAGCTGGGGAAGGGGCGGGTGGGAGGGGGAAGGGGTGGGTGGGAGGGGGGAAGGGGCGGGTGGCCGGCAGGAGGCTGGTGTTCAGACAAGTTACGTGTGGCACAACCCGTGGCCATCTGAGAGCAGCCCGAGCCCAGGAGGACGTGAGTCTGGAGCTCCAGGGAGATCAGTGGTGTAGAGACCCTAACACCACCGGGCTCCTTGGAGGTGGAGTCTCCTCTGCTGTGAAGCAGCGGGGCCCGACCCCCAAGAGCCGGGAGGGGCCACCCCCCGCCCCCCGATGTGGGCCAACACCGTGCTCAGCGCCCGGGCGTACAGACGCTCCTACTGCTGCACTCGCCACCCAGCTGGGGTGCGTCCTCAGCACTTTCCCGTATGTTCCTCTTCTCACAATCAACATGCAAGGTGGGGAGTAACAACCCCCAAAATGACTGTCCGTGGGCTTTCAAGACTTGCCCGTGGACGAGGTCGGACAGCTACCATGCGGTGGAATCAGAAAAACCTCACCCCACCCTCCTCCCCCCGCCATGTGCTACCTGTCCCGACCCCGTCAGCAGCTGAGTAGTTCAGTACCTTTCTCACTCTCTACTCAGTCCTGGTCCAGCAGGCACTCACGAGGTCCAAAAGCGAAGCAGAACTTGGGACAGAGGGGAGCAGGGGAAACAGGGGTGGTTCACACCCTGCCCCAGATGTGACACTGACTGAAGAAGCCAACGTTGCCACCAGACCCCACGTGGCTGCAGCTTCTCCAAACCAGGTGCCGCCCGGGCAACAAGATCCTGGAATTTCTCAGGACAGACACTCTGGGGGTTCTACTCACTCAGCATTCAACACGTCATGGCTTTCCAGGGACGGGGGCACCTCGTAAACCACGGCCGCCATTCGACAACTTTAGATCTTAGGGAAGAAAATCCCCGAAAGCTAAGAAATCCTTACCCAACCTTGAACATCCCGTGAGAAGCCAGGCCATCGTACTTGGGGAAGAAGGTGGCTTTGAAAAGGACTGGCTGTCCTACTGGTGCGGGAGCAGCTCGATCACACTGCCACCGTCACGGGTTCCAGCAGAAAACACCCACTGCAGCAAGCAAGAGCCCGAGGAGCTACTGCTATCTGAGCCCTGCACCCCCCTGCACCTCCCGCATCACCTACAGCCTCTCACTTAAGGCTCAGGACACCCCTGCACAAAATCTCCATTTCAGGGATGAGAAAATAGAGGTTTAGGTTTAATTAAAAAAAAAAAAAAGGCACTGTAAACGATAGACCTTCCTCTACAAACCCCAGTCTGCCTAGTTTCCAAACCCCATGCTACACACCTCCCCCCACACACACACACTGCATCATCCCCCCGCATACACACAGACACTGCATCCCTGCCATCAGAGCCTACAAACCAGGGTGGTACCCATTTCCACGGACGGCAGAATTCCAAGGCCATGTGCCAGAACTCCTAGGGAGACCTACTTTCACACATGCAAACACACACACCCTTACAGTTTTGGTTGCCTCATGGTGTAAGGATACTATGAATTTCGAGTTCTCCTGAGAGTTGCTACCAAATTCTTCAAAAACTTGATATAAACCTACCCACCTCACAGAGGAGTCTCTGGTTTAAAAAAAAAAAAAAAGACAAGTGAAAAAGCAGGCAGGCCAAGAGAGAGTTATCTAGTTCTCTCAAGAACGCCTTAGGGTGGGATACCCAAGCTGATGTGATTTAACCCAAGCGTGAGGACTCATCTGTATCCCTCAAGACCAGAACCAGGAGCCGAGGGATTCAAAGGGATGTGCTTTTTTAATAACAATCAATGCATCATGTATGATGGGAAGTGTGAGCAGACACAGAAAGCATCCCTAAGGTTACATCTTGGCTCTGCCAGCGACTAGGCTGAGACCTTACACACATTACTTCGTTTCTTTGGGCCTCAGTTTCCTCCTCTGCAAAACAGGGAAGGTTAACTGAGAGAAGACTACAAAGTATTTGATATTCCTGCTCTAAGCATGAAAGGTAGGGCAGGTTTTTAAAAACAAATGCAAAGTAAGAGGCTGCCTTTTTTTTTCCAAACAGAAAGCCTCTTCACTAGAGGCTTCCATCCCGCATAGGTCTTTCCCGAGAAGGATGGTCATATGTTCAGGTGCCACATCTCTGTCCCGAGAGCTCATCTAAATATATAACACAGGCACAGGGCAGGTGGGAATGACAGTGGCATAAACCCAGAACTGTCTTCACGCCCTCTGCCGAGTGCATTTTCACCTGCTCATGTGATGTAGCCTAGCAGAGGCTCAGAGAGAAACTTTCCCTTTCAGCGAACAGCAGTTTGACAGTGAAAACCACTTCTCTGGCTGGAATGAAGCACACAGCTAGGCACGCCAGGCACGGTGATTTCTTGCCCTGATCTATGCAGGGCAAGCGTTTGCTAGACGGAACTGTGGGCCAGACGGCACTCTGCAGAGGCCTGTGAACAGTCAGCTGGTCGACAAGGAAACACGGATGACTCCAAATGTTTCTTAAACAGCTCATTTCAAAATGCAGATGTGTCAAGGTTCAAGAATTAAATTCATCACTGAAATGTGTGCAGTTCTATTCTGGTAGGAGGGATGGTGGGAATGAAGAGTGAGGAAGGACGCTACCAGGTGTGTAGCCAGTAGTCAAAGCAAGCACAGGGGCACAGCTTAAAGGCAGATAAGGGTTAGCTGTAAACGCTGGCCTTATGGGAATCAAAGCCTTCCCCAGGTAATCACTGTAGAATGTTCTTAAGGAGAGGCTCCTGGGAGATGCCTGGGGCTCAGTCTGCTGAATGTCTGACTCTCCATTTCAGCTCCAGTCATGATCCCAGACTTGTGGGATCAGGCCCTGCATCAGGCTCCCTGCTGAGTTTAGAGCCTACTTAAGACAGTCTGTCTCTCTGTCTCGCTCTCAAGCACTCTCTAAAAAAAAAAAAAAAAAATTAAATGAAAAATTAAAAAAGCAAAAAAAAAAAGTTCTCATCCTAAGGGGGAAAAAAAAAAACATCCTGGAGTTTCAAAAGCCCACGTGGAGGATTTCTCTGAACTGCCTCAATTCCAGGACTCAGTGTCACACCACAAGCCACCCAATGTGGTGGTAATTAAGAAAGGAAACAGGTCCATACAGTGAGAGGGATGTAATAGTGCAAAAGGCACAGCGGCTGAATTCAGATGCACCTGTTTCCAACCCCAGCTTGGCCACTTCCTGCAAGATGCCCAGCTGACCTAAGCCCAGCCTTCTGGGCAGGCAAGAGGGGAAGATCCCACCCACCTTGCAGGGAGGGGACCGCTGGAGAATTCGAGGACAAGGACACAGGTGAAGCAAGCAGCAGAGGCCTGACCACGGTGGTGGTGGCTGCCGGGGCCATGGGTGGATTATCAGACTGTGAGCTCATCTACCTAGGCTAGAAGCTCCTTAAAGGGTCCATATTGTTCCTCTCAATGGGCCTAAGTTCAAAATCAGACGGGACACAGATAAGATTGTCCACACTTCCTGACAGACCCACACTGCTTGGAGTCTGAATGTGCCACCTCACCAAGAT
This sequence comes from Proteles cristata cristata, assembly GCA_017311185.1. NCBI lineage: Eukaryota > Metazoa > Chordata > Mammalia > Carnivora > Hyaenidae > Proteles > Proteles cristata. The sequence continues at coordinate 526,331 of JAESUZ010000846.1, forward strand.
TTTCAGTCAGCACGCATCTGTCACGCTTCCTGGAGACGCCAGCTAACGGACAAGGCACGATTAGCATGGCTCTTGGATCTGGTTCTGTTTTCTCTTTCTTCAACCAGTTTATCGTCTCAAATTAGAATAAGTAACAACACATATTTGTGGCAGGAAAAAAGTCCATTTTTGGGGGGGTGCCTGGATGGCTCAGTTGGTTAAGCATCCAACTTTGGCTCAGGTCATGATCTCACCATTCATGGGCTCCAGCCCCACGTCGGGCTCTGTGCTGATAGCTCAGAGCCTGGAGCCTGTTTCAGATTCTGTGTCTCCCTCTCTCTCTCTGACCCTCCCCTGTGCACACTGTCTCTCTCTCAGAAATAAATCAAACATTAAAAACTTTAAAAAAAGAAAAATAAAAAATTCCATTTTTATATTTTCATGCCCCTGTTGTGAATACCCCAGACCTCAGCCGACTAAGGAGCAGGAACTTGGTATGAGCCCCCACCCAGCCACAGGTCGTATGATGACGCGCTGTATTTTTGGACAGTTTACACTCTCTAACAGGCATGTCCACACCCACTCTTTCTTGGCCCATCCGACACTCGGATGGGCCAAGTATCCCAGAAGAGAAGACACAGCAGTGACTTCACAGCAGTTGATGTTCACCAGATGCTCACGGAGTGGCTGGCACTACTGGCTTCTTTCACCCTCCTTTCCCTTCTGCAAGGGATGGAAGCAGGGTGTGAAGGACCACATTACAGGGCCCACGGCAACTCCAACCTCTCCCCCTCCCACCCATTAGTCTGGCCTGACAGACACTGACAGGATTCTCGAGTCCAGAGGGAAGGGCTGAGCAGGCTTCCGACAGTTCGAGAAGGCTATTCACAGGGATGGTTTTCTCTCCCATGCAGGGCCCCACACCAGAAAAAATACTCAGAGTCCAGAAACCTTTACATTCCAGATGTGACCACTTATTTTCTGTTTGCCGTTTCATTATAAATTCACAAGGAATACATGGTAACAAGTTTAAAACAACACAAGAGAATGTTTATAGCAGCTTTATTCGGTGGAATTTTATTCAGCCTTTAAAAATGAAGTGAACTGGGGCACCTGGGTGGCTCAGTCAAATGTCTGACTCTGGCTCAAGTCATGATCTCACAATTCATGGATTCAAGCCCTGCAGAGGACTCTATGCTGAGAGCTCGGAGGTTGGAGCCTGCTTCCAATTCTGTGTGACTCTCTCTCTCTGCCCCTCCTCTACACATGTGCTCGGTCTCTCTCTCTCTCTCTCTCTCTCTCTCTCTTTAAAGATTAAAAACATTTTTAAGGAGGTTAATCATAACATTCTATAACATGGACTAACCTGGGGGACACTAGGCTAAGTGAAATAAAAGTCAAGACAACAAATACTGTGTAATTCTACTCACATGAGAGACATAGGGCAGCCAGATTCATAGAGACACAAGGTAGAAAAGTATTTTCCAGGGACTGGAGGAATGGGGGTTACTGTCCAGTGGGCACACAGTTTCACCGTGGGATGATAACATTCGTAACATATGCAGTGGGGAAGTTTGCACAACAATTTAAACGTACTTAATACTCCTAAACTATACGTTTCAAAAATGGTTAAGGAGTTTTATTACATTTTACCACAATTAAAGTTTTTTTAAAAAAAGGAAAAGGAATGAAGTCCTGGTCCCTGCCACACCATACATAAAGCTTGAAAACATCACACGAAGCCATATGGGAAGGCCACACACAGACAGTCCTGTTACAGGGCTCCGCCTCTCCCCACAATTTCACAGTGTGCCATTTGCTTCTACAGAAAGCCTACATTACTACTTGTTTTTGCAAACCAAATCAATCCAAAGGTCTTCCTTTTCACGAAAAATGTGGTCGCCATACTAATGTGGGTCTGCCGTGAAAACCAAGGGCATTGCACAAACTTTCAGAAAGCAGGGATGGTCTCTATGAGGCCATCTTGGCTCACGGAAGCTGTCCTAGGAAGACCCCACCTTTGGTGAGCGGGGGATTATATGACATGTCCAAAACCGGCAAATCCACAGAAGCAGCAAGTGGCTTTGTAGTGGTGACCACTAATGGGTTCAGGATTTCTTTTCGGGATGATGAAAATGTTCTGGTATTAGACCGGTGATGGGCACCCATCCTGGTGAATATACTTAGAAAACACTCAACTGTGCACTAAAAACATGCGAACTGTAGGTGATGTGAATTGCATCTCAGTTTTGTTTTTTTTTAAATTCCAATGCCTAAGTACAGAGTAGAGCAAGTGCCGTGCGCCCTTCACCACAGTCTCCCTCCCACCCCAAGCCCAGCCGTCACTGTTGCTACAGGATTCCACAGGCAGATACGTACATACTTACGCACACAGGCTGCAGTTTTAGAGCGTAAAGGGCCCTCGCTGCACAGCCACCTGTCACTCCACCACCAGCCCTGGTGACCACCCCCAGCCAGCAGAGGCAGGGACTTGTCATTCGTCACAGGATGTGACCACAATCTTGTCCACCAGCCTCTGGAACAGATCCCGCTTCAAATATTGCCACAATCCACAGCCCTCGGCCCGTCTTGGTACACGGTTATGAGCCTCTCTCTGGACTCCTAGGAACGGAGCTGCTAGGGCAAAGGGTATGCACAACTTAAGTTCTAAGAGCCGGCAAAGAGTTCCCACCACCCAGGTTCCCAGAGTGCTCTGTGACGCTGAACTGCCACCTCACTGCCGTGGGCCTCCTCATCCTCGTGGTTCAAACCAAGCAGAAGACTGAGTTGATTTCAGTTCTGAGGTTCATTCTGCAGCCACAAGATGCTGAGGGAGCCTCACAGGACACAAGGGGCGCTGGAGCAAGTGGCAAGTGGGAGCCCACAGCACAGCCACCGCAGCCGGGCACCTGAGCAAGGCCGCGGCAGCAGGTGCAAGGACAGAATGCCAGAGGGTTGAAACGTACGTGACACGCTAAGTGCCACCGGACTGGCAAGCTGCAGGGCAGGGACCTGCGCCCCCAAGGTGAGGGGTCGGAGCCTGGGCTGGGAGAAGCGATTCCTTCCACCGCCACAGGTAACACCAGCAAGTACCTCCAGCAGCGGTCAGGACACTCCCCACGCCCGAAGCCCCAGGCACCCAGCCAGTCAACAAAAGCCAATAACACCAAAAATTTAAGGAAGGGAATTTTGTCAAGTGGAGGGGTTTTTGTTTCTTTTTTTCTTTTTTTTTTTAAAGAGCTCACGCAATTCATGTTGAAAAGTCACCATCTGCCTCTGCTCCAGGCACCCACAGCAGAGCAATGTCAAGGCTGAAACAGGGGCGTCCAGAACACAGGCAGGAAACAAAAATCCACATCCCTGAGTCTCAAGGTCATGGCTGATGTTTCTGAAAGGAAGTGGGGGTAGGGGACTACTGATGGGTTTAGAAAAGAACTCATGTTGAAAGCTCATGGCCCTTATGAATTCTAAAGAATGCCACAAGGTCAAGTCACCGTGGGAAGAAAAAAGGGATCACGGAGAAGCACAGGAGACTCACCGTGGCAGCTGCATCATAAGTGCACAGAAGAACAGGGAACATCCCAGTTCATGGGGAAGAGCAAAGGTCCAAGCGGGACAAAGGCAAACGCAGCTGGGGGCAGGACAGGATGCTAACGTCTGGAGGGAAGAGGAAGCAGGGAAGGGTGCTCGTGGACACGGTGCTGACACCACAGACAGGCCCTTTAGGTCGGTGTGACTCTAAGGATGGACCTGGGGCCACCCTGAGAAGAATCAAGTGGCGACGAGTGGGAGTAGCAAGTGTTATTAAAAGGCAGGTCCCAAGGCCCCGCTCCCACAATCAACTGGTCTGAGGGGAGGGTCAGAAAGCTGCATTTCACCAAGTACTCAGGTGATTTCAATGCACAGTCTGAACCAGTGCATTAACCAACAAGCAACATCCTATGGAGAGCTACCAAGAAATGGGAGAACAAGCACACACACGTGCTCACCTAGGGGCCACACAGGACCCTCCAGGACGAGCCCCAATACATCCCTCCGTAGGGCTCTGCGGAGCTCCCCAGGCATGGCGCGTTCAGCCACGGCTCTTACCCAGGCTGCTGGGCAAGGGGAGCCAGAGACACACAATGACAGTGGCCACGACACAGCAATAATTAGGGCTTGTTCTAGCTAATGGAAGACAAAGAGAGGGCGGGCTCCACGACCACCACTGACCTCACGAATCCAGCCCACAGTGCAAGGGAGACCATACCGCCTCCCTCAAAGATGGGCCAGAAGGACCAGGTGGCCTGGCCTTGACCACTGTGTTCTCAACAGTTCCCTGGATATCTAGAAGCTGAGTATGTTTCCTTCCCACATGAGCAACAGACTTTGACGTATTTGGAACAACAGGATAATATATGACAAACCAGGAGGCTATTTCAAAAAGCCCACAGAGATGTTCTGCAACCCTGACGACTTCCCAGAGAATCTTAATTATATCCAAGAACCCAACACAAGAAAGATTTGGAGGAAGCAGACGACAGAAGGGAGAGGAGGAGGAAACCGGAGAAGGAACCGGAACATTCTAAACCAGAGGGCTGAATCCACCTCTCTCTGTACGGATGGGCTGTTTCTGGTCCACGTATAGTAGTGTCCTTATACTCAACTATTACAGTCAGATGATGACAGAGGAATAAAAGCCTCTTCCTACGGAGAGTCAAGGAAATTTCAAGTCAAGGGGGGCTAGAAGCCCTCTAGGGTGTCCGATTGTATATTAGATATAAATAAATAACCATCTCCCCATACTTGGCATCTCTGAGGAGAGGTCAGATGTGTGAGCTAACTCCCAAACTATGCCAAGTCCCATGCGAAATGGGCAGGTACGAAGTATTTCTTCCTCTTAGCCAGGAAAGTAGAAAGGCAGATTACCTGTGTGAGAAACGCATACACTGGCCTTAAGCACCGAAGTTCCTGACACTGAGTTCCCAAGTCCCTTGGAATTTCCTGAGAGAAGTATCTCGTGTTTCAATGAGGTGACTCTTGGTGGGCTGCAGGAAGGGGGCTGGTCAGAGAAAGACCAAGCTGTGATTAGAAGCTTAGAAACTTCCACCCCACCCCCATCCTCGGTGTAGGGGAGAAGGGTTGGAGGTTGAGTTCATCATCATCTATCATGCCTTGTGATCAAGCATCCACACAAGTTCCTAATCGAGCAGGTTCTGCGAGCTTCGGGGTTGGTGAGCACATCCACGTGCCGGCAGGGTGGCACCCCAACTCCACGGGGACGGAAGCGCCTGTGCTCGGGACCTCGCCTCACCTCGCCTCGCCTACCCCTTCCTCTGGCTATTTGTTCACCTATATCCTTTTAATACTTCTTATGAACCAGTCGATGTAAATAAATGTTTCCCTCAGTTCTAGGAGCCATTCTGGAAATTGCTGAACCTGAGGAAGGGGTGGTGGCAACTCCAATCTATAGCCAGTCACTCCCAAGTGCAGGCGGAGGCCTTGGACTTCCGACTGGCATCAGAAATGGAGGCCACCTTCTGGGACCGGGACCCGAGGCCGAGGTGTCCACACCAACTCTGGTTCATCAGAACTGAAGTCAACTTCAGGATACCTGGTTGGTGTCCCCAAAGTTGGGGACTGGTTGGTGTGGGAAAAAAACCCTCACATTTGGTGTCAGACTGTTGGGAGTCGAAGGAGGCGGGGTTTTTTTTTTTATGTTAGAGACACAACACCTTGTCCAGAAATGCTGTAGGACTGACGCCGGAAGCTGGGGAGTTTTCCCAGGACACGCACGTGGAGTGGCAGCCACGGATCTGATACTCCAGACCCCATGGGGAGCAGGACACGGTCGGCGGCTGCCTTCCTACAATTTGCACCTGGTTTGCGGCAAACGAGCAAATAAAGGGGTAATTTCCAATGGAAACAACTGCCTTGCAAAAAAACAAAACCCAGGAGGAAGTGCCTGGGGGGAAAAGCCCCTCAGCCAAGAGGAGAATTAGGCCTTTCTGAGGAGACCAGAAGGGGGAGAACTGCTATAAGGGAGAATATTCTGGCGAAGGAGTGGTGAATGCCATGGCACGGGACAGAGGGGGTGGCTTCGAGGACAGAAAAGGGGCCAGTGTGGCTGAAGCTCGATGAACAGGGCGTGCAGTGGGAGAGAAGCACGGAGGACAGGCTTCAGCCGCGTCACACGGGCCCTCGGGGGCCATGGGCAGAATTTTCCATCTTATTCTCATGAGCAAAGCCAGTGGAGGGGTGCAAGCAGGGAAGACCTCTAATATGATTCATCTTCTCATTTCACAGTTGCTCTGATGGAGGTGTGAATTATAGATGGCTGAGGGACCCAACTGGAAGAGAAGACACCAGGCAGGGGCTGCTGCAACATTCCAGGCAAGACATGGCAGTGGCCTGGGCCAGGCTCACGGTGGTGCAATGGCAGAAACCGCCAGCCACTCCTGGGGTGGGTTATGATGCAGACAAGACCTCCTGACCGCGATGGGAGTTGACGTATGTGAAGATACTACGGTCGACTCTGGAGACACAGGTCTGAGCAACCGGGTGGTAGCACTTATGGAGACACATGTGGAAGGCAGAACATTCCCCTCCAATGTGACCACACGTAAACCCCTGGCAGCTGGGAATCTGTCACCTCGCACTGCACCGCACAGACCTGGAGTTGGGGAGACGATCTTGGGTTATGTGAATCGCCCCTAGTCACACAGAGCCTCGAAGAGAACATGCTCTGGAAGGCAGGGGACGCCAAAGAAGGAGAAGTCAGGCTCCACGAGTGGCAAGCAGTGTGCCACCGCTGGTGTGGGACGCAGAGGCTGGAGACACTGTGTGGGACAGTGTGTAGGTACTGGAAGGTCTGCAGGGCTAGGGGTGCCCCTCCTGACAGCAGCAGAGAAACGGGGACCTAAGTTCCGTGATCACTGGGAAATGATTTCCACAACACCCAAACGAGCAAGGAAATGGGCTCCCCCATCCCCCAGAGAAGAACACAATCCTGCAAAAACTCAGTTTCAGTCCAGAGAGATCCACGTCAGACTTCGGACCATCAGAAATTTAATAATATATTAGCCAACTGGTTGTCCTCTTTGGAGAAGTGTCTGTTCATATCTTCTGCCCATTTTTTTACTGGGTTGTTTGTTTTTCGGGTGTGGAGTTTGGTGAGTTCCTTATAGATTTTGGATATTAACCCTTGATCTGATATGCCATTTGCAACTATCTTTTCCCATTCTGTTGGTTGCCTATTAGTTTTATGGATTGTCTCCTTGGCTGTGCAGAAGCTTTTTATCTTGAGGAGGTCCCAATAGTTTATTTTTGCTCTTGATTCCCTTGCTTTTGGGGATGTGTCAAGTAAGAAGTTGCTGCGGTGGAGGTCAAGGAGGTTGTTTCCTGCTTTCTCCTCTAGGGTGTTGATAGTTTCCTGTCTCACGTTCAGGTCCTTTATCCATTTTGAGTTTATTTTTGTGCATGGTGTGAGAAAATGATCGAGTTTCATTCTTCTGCATGTTGCTGTCCAGTTCTCCCAACACCATCTGTTAAAAAGGCTGTCTTTTTTCCATTGGATATTCTTTCCTGCTTTGTCAAAGATCAGTTGGCTGTATACTTTTGGGTCCACTTCTGAGTTCTCAATTCTGTTCCATTGGTCTATGTGTCTGTTTTTGTGCCAATACCATACTGTCTTGATGATGACAGCTTTGTAGTAGAGGCTAAAGTCTGGGATGGTGATGCCTCCCGTTTTGGTTTTCTTCTTCAGTATTACTTTGGCTATTTGGGGTCTTTTGTGGTTCCATACAAATTTTAGGATAGTTTGTTCTAGTTTTGAGAACAATGCTGGTGCAATTTTGACTGGGATTGCATTGAGTGTGTAGATTGCTTTAGGTGGTAATGACATTTTAACTATATCTATTCTTATAATCCATGAGCATGAATGCTTTTCCATTTCTTTTTGTCTTCTTCAATTTCCTCCATAAGTTTTCTATAGTTTTCATCATACAGATCTCTTGTATCCTTGGTTAGGTTTATTCCTAGGTATTTTATGGTTTTTTGTGCAATCGTGAATGGGATCAGTTTCTTGATTTCTCTTTCTGTTGCTTCATTTTTGGTGTATAAGAATGCAACCGATTTCTGTACGTTGATTTTGTACCCTGCAACTTGGCTGAATTCCTGGAGCAGTTCTAGTAGGCTTCTGGTGGAGTCTGTCGGGTTTTCTATGTAGAGTATCACGTTGTCTGCGAAAAGTGAAAGTTTGACGATTTCTTTGCCAATTCTGATGCCGATCCAGTCCATCTGTACTTCGGGCTAGCTCTTGGCTGACCGACACCTACACTTCCATTGCTTTTAGAAACCCCTTCCCCCTGTGCCAGGCCACTCTGGCTGAAGGGCCACCTGACCACCTACACCTTCTCTCCTGGGCCATCTCGCCAATGTCTCCCCTCTGACACCTCACCCCTGTGGACTGAGCACAACAAACCACAGGTCTATGTCCGGGTGACGATGTGCAGCCGTTCCTGCCCCAACCTGTTCAGTCCCTCTATCTACCAGGCTTCCTCCTGCCCTTCCACGTGCCCTTTCCAACCTGGAAACTTCTGCCCACCAAAGCCCAGCTTATCCTGCAGGGATTGTCCAATGTGATTCTCCACAGGAAGTCTTCCCAGCCCATCCCGCCACAGCCCAGCGAGAGCCTCCAGGCTGGGCTCCCCGAAGCCTCCAACCCGGCTCACGTCGCACTCTGAGAACACTGCTTGGCCTCCCCCATCTGCCCTCTCCAGCCTCTCACAAGCCCCACAAGGGACCAGCGCCCAGGCTCCGAGCTGCTACCCAGCAGGTGCTTATCAGCATCTGAGATGGAATGCAGAGTGATCGAAGAAACGAGCGAAGACACGCAGGGCAGGAGGGCTCAGCGCACAGGCGGGTGCTGTCACCCACTAGCTTACAGGGTTCACTACGGGCCAGGAGGCATTCTCAGGCTTTTACACATATTCCCAGCAATCTCGGTAACAACTTACAAAGTAGCCTCTGCCCCATTTCATACATGAGGACAACGGGCAGAGAAAAGTCAGGTCACTCACCCCAAGCCCACCACTGGAGAGTCATTCACTGAAGGCGTAAACCCAGCAGGTGGTTCTCAATCTGTCCCTTCAGCCACGCAGCAAATCCACCAGTGGTGGACTTGGTGCAGTGGCCTCCCCCGGACCACACCTCCCAGTGTCCCTGCTGACCCGGACGTGGCTGTCACACTTGCTCTGGCCAGTGGGGTGCCAGCAGCTGTGACACAAGCAGAGGCCGACACATCCTGCAGGAATGTCCCTGAGAGCCCGGAGATGGCCAGGTAAGCCTAAGGCCCAGCAAGGCGTGCAGAGACTTCAGGTGAAGGAAGACCAAAGACTTGGCCCCAGGCCAGAGCGCGGGCACAGATGCGGTGGCCGTGGCTGGCCTAGTGCCCCTCCGGTCCTCTGGGGCACTTGAGCTGAGGCTTCAAGGGACATAGCAGAAGCGAGCCACCCCAGCTGCCTGACCCGAATCTCTGCCTCACACAAATGTGAGCAAATACAACAGTGATTTGTTAAGCAGAAACAGGGAAGAGAAGCACTGCCTCACTTTCCCGGACACGACCACGCAGACCTAGCGGGGTGCTTCCCAGGTTCCTACTCGTGCGGCCACACTCACACAGCCCTGGGCCCAGGACCCAGCAGAGAAGAGGGACAGTCCCCATTCTCCAAAGCCGACACCCGGGGAGGTGGGGGGACAGGCGAGCCAAAAAAACAATTTTTATGTCGAGCAGTGGGAAGAGCTACACAGAAACACGAAGCTGGGTCAGGGGTGCCATTACACCTAGAACTCTCTCTTGGAGGGTGATATTTAAGTGAAGACCTTGGGCAGAAGGGAAGATGGGCATACAAAGATCTGGAGGTGGAACATACCAGGCCAAAGAGCCAGCAAGACAAAGACTCTGGAGACTGAAACATGCCGGGGGTGGGAGGGTGGGGCGCTGTCCGGGGCGGGACGGCAGAAGGAGAGAGAGGAAGAAGAGGGAAGTGCCAGACTACGTGGGGCTGTGAGGGGGGACGTATGGAAGAAAGCCTGAGAGGTTAAAGGCGACATGACCCAACTTCTACCTTCCAGGGCCCTCCACCCCTATGGCAGCAGCAGAGACTCACAGGAGGGAGGGCATGGCCAGAGGGGAAGAAGGGCCACCAGCAGAGGCTGATGTGACCATCCCAGCACATGCCGACGACCACTCCACACCGGGGAGGCTGGCAGGCGCATAGCTGTGGGTCTCACCTTTGTCTGCCTTTCTCGGAGATGAAAATGAGATGGTCACTCTTACACAATGGCCAGGCTGGAACAGGAAATGCACGGGGCTGCTGTCACACGTGGTTTTCTTTTTTAAGACACACTCTAATGGCACCTCAAGAGCGTGCCACTTAAAGAACCCAATCTAGAGATAAGCCAACCTAGTCTGGAGACTGCCGGGAAGGGGGACTTTTTCCAGCCTTAATTGAGCCTGAAAATAAACAATGTTGTAACGCTCTGCTGGGTAAAGCCACCATGAAATGCGGGCCCCGCTGTGCGGTTGTAAATGGAACACAGAACTGACGCCTCTCCGAGAGGAAACGCAGCACCTGCGTCAATCAGACCACGGGTGCCTTCCTCACTGCACATCGCTGCTCATTTCACTCATTTATTCGCTTCATCTGGAAGAGGAGCTGCTCTAAGTTGGAAGATATTTATTTTTACTCACAAAATCATTTTCAGGGAAAAGCAGAAAGAAATAGACTGTACGGGCCACAGGGAAATGAGGTAAAGGCAGAAAGACTTGACCAAAGAACACAGTCTGAGACGAAAGAGTTCTATCTAAAAATGCAACACACGGGGGCGTGGTCTTGTCCACTTCCTCTGCCCAATCCTTGGATGAGCCCTAAATTCCCACGGTCTCGGCCCCAAGTTCCCAGCGCTGTACCGGGCCTGCTGAAAGCTCCAGGCGCCAACAGCTCACCCGAATCAGACCTTGGCCTTTGTCAATTGTCTCTCCACAGGTGGATGGTGTGGCAAGCTGAAAAGGCCAAACTGATCCCTATTTAGGACTCTTGAAAGACACTCCATTGTTCTTAAAGCAAAGATCAAATCCTTCCCTGGAAGCTGTGAGGCCCGGGGCGCTCTGGGCCACCCCCCATTCCTTCATTCTGGGCTCTGCCAACACCAGCCTCTCCCCAGTTCTTCTGACACCAGTTGCCCTCCTGCTTCGGACTTTCTCCAGCTGCTAGGCAACCAGATAAACCTGGTGCAGAAGGGGAAGGCCTTCCTCTTTCAGATCTGAGCTCCAACAGCCCTTCCTCACAGGAGGTGGGCCTGACCCACACCCCAAACCCCATACCGGAGTAGATCCCCTGCAGCTGCCGCCTTCGACACTGACAACGGTGGGCTGGGGTCATTGGTGTCAGCACATCACTAATTGGCCCTTCTGTTATCGGTGATGCTAAAAGGCTACTCTTTGACTCCAGAACTCAACTCAGCACTATTTTTGACCCAAGGCCCCCCGAGCTGTGACCCACCCAAAATGGAGGAGGGACTAGCTCTAACCATGGTTAGTTCTGCCTCCACCAGCATCCTGTCCCCTCCTCGGGCCATCCCAAGTCCTACGTCACAGCTTCACAACTTCTGCCGGCTACACGTCCTCAGAGGCATCAGGAGGTATGCCTTTCTCGGACACCAGGGCGCCACCTTATTTTCAACATCAAACTTTTGTCAGTGTTAATGTCTCTTAGTCCAAATTACCAGCTCCAAGGAGAGAGATGACAAGACGGACACACGGAGTGACTCTCTCAGTCATCATCAGAGCTTTGCAAGGAAAGTAAGAACAGAAATAAAAACACAGGGCTATCATTTACAGAGTGCTTCCTACGTGCCAGACACGGTGTTCATTACCTTTTGTGGGCTCACCAAAGTTTACACAGTAACTCTCCACAGTGAGCACTGTTAGTGACATCCCTGTTTCTCAGGTGAGAAAGGGGAGCCTTATGGAAATTACTAACCCAAGGTAAAATGGCTGTTAAGTCCAGACAGGTAACCTCCACTGCGCATCAGCTCCTACAGCAGAAAGTCTGTGCCCTCTCCCAGCCAGCTCACCTTCTCCAGAACACACCATGAACCACCAAAACAGCCTGCCCCAGAGCAGCCAACTCCTTGTTCCCCACAAAAGCAACAGAAGCTGCTTCTGCAGGAAACCATTTCTACTTCAGAATTCACTGACAAGGTCCGCATCACCATCACTCGGGAGGAGAGGCGGAAGGGCTGTAAGCTAAATGTCAACCATTAGTTTCTATTTGGGCCGGAAAAAAATGAAGATGTCTTTAAGCAAACATGTCGAAGAGAAATTTCCCTTAAATCTCTAGGAAAAGTCCACGTCACCTATGCTAGGTGACACTTAAGAAGCAGTCACTGTCGCTGGAAATGCAAGCAGATGGGAAGAGTTCACAAAAAGTAATCAGAGTATTAGTCACAAGTCTTGGGCAGTTTTTAGGGAGAGGGGTGCCTCCCCGGTCAGTGCTGGACGCCCGCGGTCACAGTCCATCACAGACAAGGAAGTGTCCTTCTGTCCTTGTGCGGAGCTGTCTCACCACACCATTTGACAGGTGGTAAAACTGAGGCTGGGTCACATCACATTGTGGATTCAGGCACCAGGATTCAGCCTTAGACAGACTGACTCCACGGTCCAGGCTCTCAACCAGCACACGCAGGAGCCACGGAATAAAGGGAACATTCTTCATTTCAGGTTTACCGTTTAGAAACAATTTTTACAAAGGGAGGGGGATCCAAGGTTCTGTATCCTAAGAAAAACATGCCCTCTCAGACTTATTTCTAAAGCAGTGTGATTACCACTTAGGTGGGTCCTCACCTGAGGCCCCACCAAACATTCTCATTGGATCCACTAGTAAATTTGCCACAACAAATCTGGAAGGAGAAACGTGACTGTTCTTCTGAGAACGCAGGACTGTCACTTCCAATTAAGTCACAGTAACAAATAGAGAGAAACGTGGCTCTGGGAGCTGCACACATCTGTGTTTGCACATGAACCGGCCACCCTCCGTGCCAGCGCGTCCGCATCGTTCCCTGCAGCCGCAGCCAGTTCCCAGAGGCGGGGGACAGGCTCTTGAAAACAGCACGGCCATCCTCCATCTCCACAACCCTGTCCCAGTCAGTACTGAGAAGATGATTTTTGCTTCTAGGAAGCACAAGACACTGTGTAGCACGTGTGACCTATGTGATTCTATGAAGGAAAAAACAGAATCTTCTTCCCTTCTCAGATCTAGACCCACTTGATCACCCTGAGGGGGCAGGAGTAACCTCCAGGACCATGTTCAAGTTACCCAGCGACCTCCCATCCTCTGAGACCCTCAGCCCCACGTACTCACAGTTACCCGTTAGTAAACCCACCACCAGGCATCAGAGTGACCACCCGCCTGCAAAGGAGACGCCACGCACGAGAGACACAAACGAGCAGGCGGCAGAGGGGGACAGGGCTGGGGCTCAAGGTCGGCAGGGCGGACAGGAAACCGGTCTACACTCTACAGGCTGCATGACCGCCGGGGCAAGGGACTGGCCCCCCACAGTGACCTCGAACCACGTTTAGTTTCTGCCCGCGCAGCTGTGTGCACGGCGTGTACGTGACACAGCCAACCTGCACTGAGGTACGGAGACAGGGACACCAGTACCTCGTGCCGCCCACAACGCCCCGCGGCGAGCCCGTGCGCCAGGACACGTGCACCCGACGTGTAGACGCCTGCTCCTCCAACGTCAGCAGCCACGTGCTTCCGCAGCCAGGAGGCTCCTACTAAACGTGAGGCCGTAGGGCTGGACGGTGCGTGAGCGCGCTGTGCTGACGTGACCTAGTGCGGGGGCTGACACACAGCTCTGAAGGGCCCACCAGCCACTGTGGGGGGGGGGGGTTTGCCTTCACTATCTGCCGTTGGTCCACTGCAGGAACCGCCAGCACCCACAAAATGATACCACTCCCGAGGGATTTCCCAGAAGAAGTCTAACTACCTGGGGTCCTCACCGTCCATGCCAGCGAGAACCCAAGCCCTGCAAGAGCCACAAACAACCATGACAGGGGCTGCAAAGTCTTAACAGGCATCATCCGACGCCACCCATGTGACTCGCACACCAGCGGCTGTGCTGTCGGCGCAAAGGAAGGCGCAGTTCCAGGTGCTGGCGGTCCCACCCAGGTCCACGAGGACAGAGACCACCCTGCCATCAACGCACTGAGAGTTTTCCAAATGGAGAGACCCGAAACCCAACTGAACAACCATTTAACCCAATTAAACACCCAGGTGGTATCCGGGCCAGGAGGGAGGTCCCAACACGCCGTCAGCATCCTTGAACGACAAGAGGCATCTCTTGACCCACCAATGACTCCATCACAGAGCCACCTGCTGAGAGGCCTGGCAAGCTCTCTCATAGGAACACAAAATGCCACCCCAGGCTGTACAATCAGGTGTTGGGAGAAATACGAATGACAGAAAAAAATCTTAACATTAACTTAGCTTTTTGACAATGGGGCCTATCTCCACGGAACCTCTTGCTTCAGCTTATGCTGACCACCCTCTTCAAAGCCCATCTCTCCCCCTGCTGCTAATACACCCTTAACTTCCACAGTCTGACGGGATCTCACGCTGCCCAGCCAGCAGCACCGTGCTCTGCTTCACCCCTACATGAAATCAGCCGTCAGGGAGCTGAGAGGGACTGACAAGAATCCGGACTCTCAGGCATTAATGAAAGACAGCCAGGGCAGACCGAAGGCAGCTCCCAGCATCGATGCTCTTCTTCGAGAAACCTGGCGCCTAACGCTCCTCTAACCAGGGACAGGGGGAGAGACAGCTGCTTTCCAGACAGAAGACTAGAGGGCTAGAAACATCCATGCTCATTGGGTTTGAGTTTGAGGTCAGGCCCAAGGGTGACCCCCTCATCCTGGAAAAGTCAGGGTGCTGCTGGCTTCACAACAGGCACTTTCCTGCCCTTGGCTCTATCCAAGCACACTGCCAGTGAACGCCATGCCACTCGCAAGCCACTCGCAGGCGCGGTCATCGGCATGTGCTGCATATCAGAAGCCAGGACCCCATGTCCTCAACTTCTGGGAAAGAACACCTAACTTTGGTTCGGAAGACCAGTTTTCCCTGACCTTCACTCACCGTGGATTCCACCCAAGGCCTGACTCAGCCCCAGCGCCAAGGCTGGCACGTGGGCTGGGCCAACAGAGCACGTGGTCTCCCTGGCCAAGTGCCGGTTCAGACAGGAGCATGCTGGGGTCAGAGCGGCCCCAGGAAAGCTGTGCACAGCCCCGTGACACAGAGGCAGGGGCTCTCCCCACAGCACGCTGGGCTTGAACTAAAAAGGGCCCCGGTCCCAGAGCTGCTGCAGTCATCTTAAATTCAGGAGGGGAGCCTGGCCTGTCTGATGATGGAGACAACGCAGAACAGGGACAGGGGAAAGTTGAAAAAGAGAAAGAGAGAGAGAAGCAAGGAGAGAGACAAAGACTTACGAACTGCCATACAAGCACGCACAAATTAGGCCCGAATAATACCAACTCTTTGATCAAGCATTGCTTGAAACCCCCCCCAAAAAAAACAAAAAAAAAACTTGTTACCTAATTCATCAATAAATTCCTTCTTAATATAAAACAGTATTAGTAAATTTTAGAGTTTCTTGACTTAATACAAAGTTAACTGTCCTTCTCCCCCTCACCCGCAAACAATGACTTATACAGGACCACCAGACCAAGCCAGGGCAAGAATTTTAATCAATAATCATTAACCTCTTAAAAGCCACCTAGGCATTTTGTGAGATCACAACTGCCCTAAGTATTTCTGTAATCTGACCAACGTTTAATGCTTATCTTCACCATGAACAAATGAAAAGTATTTTAAAAGCACACTGAATGGGGACTTGTCCCAACACCCACACACGAGGTTATACTAACATGCTACAGGATGGCCTCCAGAGTCCACCACCAGATTCAAGGCAACAGAAAGATACCAGGCACAGACCCTAGAATTTTAAAGTTATGAAAATAAACAAAAAGGAAGCATCACAAACTGAGAGAGACCAAGGGCAACAGAAAAATGCAGAACTAAGTAATTGCTTAATTAGCGAACTGGAGGGAGAGACTGGGGACAAAGTCAGAACTTCTCTCCCTCTAACGCTAAAATAAACTCCCAATGTATTAAAGAGACTTAAAAATTTTAAGTAAGCCCAAGAAAACACTAGTTCTTAGGAGCTGTAGCAACTTTGCAAATCAACAGATGAAATCAGAAAGAGAAGTCCACCAAACTGATTAGGTGAAAACTTTTAAATGTTTTAGGTCAAAACACATGGCACAGAAAAATAAAAGGAAAACAAGCATTTGCCACAAAAGCAGCCATGTGTTACAGCAATTCTTAGAAAAGTCTAAAGATCTGATAAAAAAAAAAATAAGACTGGCAATAAATGGACTCTTTATTACAACAAAAACCACCCCAAATGGTTAACACTTGGGAAAAATCCCACCACTACAGAAACCCAAAACTTGTCATCAATTCAGCAGAGTGAAAATGCTAACACCCGGGGCACCTGGGTGGCTTAGTCGCTTAAGCGTCTGACTTTCGCTTAGGTCATGAACTCGTGGTTCGTGGGTTCGAGCCCCGCGTCGGGCTCTGTGCTGACTGCCAGCTCGGAGCCTGGAGCCTGTTTCAGTCTGTGACTCCCTCTCTCTCTGACCCTCCCCTGCTCACGCTGTCTCTCTATCTCCTAGAAATAAATAAAGCATTAAAAATTAAAAAAAAAAAAAAGAAAGAAAATGGTAACACCCAACATGGGAGAGAGGGAAGCAAAGCAGTCGTGCACACGACGGCCACATCGACGCACTCTTGCCGGAACGCAGCATGCTAGCCATCTCTGTCCAGAGCCCTCAACAGCCTAGTGACTCTCTTCCCAGGAGCTGACCCTAGAGAAATCATTGGAATCACATACGAAAACGTGTCCAGAAAGATGGTCACCATATGGGATGCCCAGGTGGCTCAGTCGGTTCTGTGTCCAACTCTTGGTTTTGGCTCAAGTCATGATCCCAAGATTAGGGACTGAACACCACGTCAGGCTGTGCGCTGAGTGTGGAGCCTGCTTAAGGCTCTGTCTGCCCCTCTCCCCCATCTCATGGTCTAAAATATTAAATATTTATGTGTGTGTGTATATGTATACATATACAAGTGTGGATGTGTGTGGATGTGTGCGTGTGGATATAGATCTAGATGTAGACACAGAGATAAAAGATATCAACATAAGAATAAAAAACAACCCCAGTCCCTGGCCATAGCAAGTAGGAGATGTGATGTGGCCAGACTGCTAAGGAAAAGTATTTAACAGCATGTAGGAATGCTCATGATGTAATCTCAAGTGCAATGACAGAATGCAAAACGATATACATAGAATGTTCCAAATTTGTGGTCTGCAGACACACAAAGATAAAAGACTGAAAATCTGAACAGTGGCTCTAGCCTAGTAATGAGATTAAAAGTGGGGTTTTTTTTTCTTCATCATCCTAGTGCCTGTTTTTAAAATTCTGATAAACTTACAGCTCTCCACAATCAAAATACACACACACACACACACACACACACACACACACACACACACACACATTTTCAGTAGAAAAACCCTTGGTTTAGCAAGTCCACGTTTGGTGGACATCTCCTAGGGACACAGCACTGAGCTAGGCAAGCTTTGGGGGACAAAAGCGAGTCCTCTCGTCCTCAAGGTAGCCCTTGTGAGCTAGGTATGACCCAGGAAATGGTGCTGAACAATTATCAAGTCTACTAGATAACCAAACACTAAATGCTGAGACAGATGTCAGCTCCATCTGGTTCCCCACATGCCACACGTTGAACGTGCTTGCTGTACTTCTTAGCATACAGCATCACTCGGTGAACATTACTCCCACCAGCACCCCCTCTAGAGCCAGGGCAGGGAGGTGTCCTGCCACGGCCTCCTCCTTCCTTCATGGCAGAAGCCCAGGCTGATTCAGGAAGGCAATGCTCCAGGCCAGAAGGTCACA
Organism: Proteles cristata cristata; assembly: GCA_017311185.1. Classification (NCBI taxonomy): domain Eukaryota; kingdom Metazoa; phylum Chordata; class Mammalia; order Carnivora; family Hyaenidae; genus Proteles; species Proteles cristata. Next base: position 544,383 of record JAESUZ010000846.1, read on the forward strand.
TCACATCTCCTCATAGGCGTGGTGCCACTCACAGACACCAGCCAGTAAGCTGTAAACCCAGGTTGTTAGATGGGGCCTCCAAGAATGCTCCTTAACCCGAGCCCGGACAGCACGCGTCAGCCCTGTTCACACAGACGCGCGTTCAAGTGAAGATTTTGAAAGTATTCGCAAACCGTAACTGACTGCCTTTCTTTCTCCAGTCTAGTCTTTTAGAGAAACCAACAGCCAGCGCTAACTGCTGAAACACAGCTGATGGACATTTATTTAACGAGATTTGTGTCGGGTTGATGTGATAAAACCAAAGATCTAAAATAAAAACCTATGGTACCGGGAAATATATATGTAAAGCAGTTCTGAGTTCCCTATGCAACCAGAGGTAGCATGTATTAAAGAGAGAGATTGGGTTTTAAGTCACGCATATCCCTCCTTACCCCCCAGCACAGATACAAGTCCTACAGAAATAGAAAACTGTACTTTTCCAATAACCCCTAAATTGTTACTTATTTCCAAATCCTTACCTGCTTCTCTTGAGTTCCCTAAGGCTTCTATAACCTGACAAAGAAAACTGGAATCATAAATCAGAATCTATATTCCAAACATATACATATACACCCAGATCAAATTTACAACCTAGGTTTTCATCCACTTTCTATTGTGTTTAAGTTTCTCTGTTCCAAACACTGATTAATTTTCCTTTCAATAAAAGAAGCGTGGAGTACAAATCTGTTTTACCCACAGGGTTTTACATTCCTTCCCCCGTGTTATTTTGAGGCCTGCCACTCAATCAGAAAGCAAGAACCCTGAAGAACAGCCCAACATTGCACAGGAGAAAATATATCAATATAGGCGAGGAACTCAGGAAAATACAAAGGCAGAAGCAGTCATTTCCATAATGGAGCTCCTAACTCCAGCAGTGGTGCACAGGGGAAAATTTGCCTGCACTGCCCCCACCCGACATGCCAAAGATGTAGCTCAGAAGGTGCGAAGGCATCTCTACGGCTTCCTAACCAGATCTCCAGTTAAGTACCGGAGGCCTGGGGGCCAGACTCGCTCACAGCAGGCTGCAAGGCCGAGCACTGTGCCAGCCGGCTCCCAGCACCTCCTGCCAAGTCGGGGGCGCAGCAGGGACCAGGAGTTCAATGCTTTGTGTCTAAGTTCCCTCAACTTCTTCAGCACTAGAGATGGCCAAAGAGAGCAAGGAAAGAAGGAAAAGCAGAGAGAGGTTTGCTTCCAATCATCTGCCTCAGGGCCATCTGATGCAGTAAACTGGCAGACAAAGCTAAGGAATGATGAGAAAAGAGGGAGGGCAGGAGACAGACTTTCGAGAGAAATAAAGAGACCAAGCCAGGGCACCTAAAGAGAGGGAGAGACAAAGGAGGGAGAAACCAGAGGAGGAAGGGGAGAAACGAGAGACAGAGACTTGTGCACACGCGTGCACGTGCACACAAACAGTCAGAGAGACAAAGGGTAGGTGGAGAGAGAAGAACAGTAACCGAGATACAGAGAAAGGAGACATACATGCCACGTGGGGAACTGAGAGCCAGAGGAAGCGGTGCGTCATTTGGTCATCGGATCAGCAGGTATCTGGGCGCCCACTACATTTCTCGGCAGGTAGGCAGCTGTACCCGAAACAGCGTCAGTCCCCAGTGGGAGAGGTGTGTCCGTGGAGCACAGTGGGAAGTCCGGAGGGGAAATGAACAATTCCCTGTCCAAAATAACCCCAAAATCGTTGGACTAGAGCCAAAGAGTATTTATTTAGGCTCTAAAGAGTCAATCATTTTGAGGCATAAAATTGAAACACTGATTTTTTGAAACAAACTCCATTAGGCAGGACACCAAAAATATGAGGGCTCAAACAACAACAAAAGAAATAACTGATCTTCATCCAAATTAAAACCAAGCGTGCTGCAAGGACACCAGCAAGAAAGTGAAATGAGAATGAGAGAAAATACTTGTGCCTCTTGTATCTGGTGCAGGTCTAGGTCTAGAATATACAGATAACCCACACTAAATAAAAAATACAGCCAATTCACAACAAAGGGCAAGGGTCTGAAGGAACAGCTCTGTAAAGAGGACACACAAGTAGCCAGGAAGCAGAGGAAAAATCATCATCACTAGCCACCAAGAAAATGCAAGTCAAAACCACAGGAGACAGCATCTCACCTCCACTAGGACATCGGTAGTAAGGGGGACGGATGATAACATGTGCTGGCAGAGGTGGGGAGTAACCGGAATCCTCATTCGCTGCTGGTGGGAGGTGCCCTTTGGAAGACAGTGGGGCAATTCCTCAGCAAAGGAAGCAGTTACCATTTGATCCAGCAAAGCCATCTGTAAGTGCACAGCCAAGAGAAATGAAATGTCCACATGACAACATGTGCATGAACACTCAAAGCAACATCACTCACCACAGCCAAAGACAGCGCCAGCGTCCATCAGCGGAACAGCAGGTCAACAAAACGTGATACAGCCGTGCAACGGAGTATTATTAGGCCGCAAAAAAGAATGGGGTACTCATACATGCTGCTCTTTGGATGAATCTTGAAACATTATGCGAAATCAAAGAAGCCAGAGGCAGATCATATCATTCAATCCACAAGCTAGGCCCAGAAAAAGCAAATCCACAGGGACGGAAAGTAGATTAGTGGTGGCCTGGGGCGGGAGGGAGGGGAAGGAGCGCTGCTTCCTGGGAGGAAGACAGGACTGGAGCAGAGAAGCATAGAAATGAGAACATAACTGCAATCCAGCTAAGGGTAACCAACAACCCACCGAGGTGAAATCACCTGCCGCAGGGCCCCTGACCACCCTGCCCCTGTACCCCTGAGGCCTTGTACTCTTGGCTGGAGCCTCAAGGCCAGTCAGAAAGGGGAGGTCTTGGCTGTTTTGGTCTCTGATTTCCTGGGAGGTTCAAGCAAAAACTATGGTCAGGGCCCTTCGAGGAAAAGTGGCATGTCCCTGTAACTGGAGGAAGAGACCAGCCCATGGAGCGAGAGTGGAGAGAGAAGGTAAAGAGGTGTGTGGGTGTGGGGAGGGGTCTGCAGAGACCACAGGCCGGCCTGTGCTGAAAAAAGCAGAGATTGGGAGCAAAGACAGGCGAGTGAAAGGTATGATTCGGTGACACAATGGTATACATCGATTTGTGTGTGGAAAAAGGCCAGAACCCATCAAGTTATTTGAAAAATTCAAACAGGGAGCAGATACGAAAGCACTTCGTGAACTCTAGGCACCTCAGCGTGAGATGGGGAACCAAGGAAGAAAACCTAAGAGCAGAGTCCTTCACAGGCAGCACTGGGCTCGGCTCGAACTGGCTCAGCTCATCAGATCTTCGCAAGGACAGTTCGCCAGCCAATGATTACCACGCCCACTCTGCAGAGGAGGGCAATCCGGTTCAGAAGGGTGGCCGGCCCAAGGCGCACAGCTCGAAACACGGTATGGCCTAGACCCACTGGGCAGCTGGCCTGACCCCAGAACCTCTACCCCCACACCTCCAGGGCTCATCACACAGTGTCAGCCAATCCACACTCCTCCAGCACAGGCTGTGCTTTGTTCCTAGGGTAACGGGTTTCACAAGGTAACAGGGTATCAGCACGCTGGTGGTTTAGGGAGAATGACACTTCCATCAGTAGCCAGACTTCCTTCAGTTTCAGCTACCCACTGTGAGGCTCGTTGGGAGATTAAATTTCAACAGGTCTTTACAGATGCTTTTCCCCCTTAATGACCAGAAGCCCTCCTAAGTACCTTCAAACCAAGGCTTGAAGGTTTCATTCTCAAAATATGGACTGTCAGAGTACCTATGCCAGGCCAACTGCTGAACACCCAAACCGAGGACACTCCAGAAGGGGAGGAGAAGTTAGGGCTATGCCACACACTTGAACCAGGAACAGACTAAAACAGAGCCAGCCACTATCGTGCTATAGGGTTAATTAACAAAAGAGGCACAGCTGGTTAAAAAACACAGCCAGTATCTTTACTGATGCCAAGCTCCTCATATAACCCATAGGAAAAAGTCTTCTATGTGCCAAGCAAATGAGCTGGTAATTTACCAAAAGGGATTTCAATTTATAGAGGGGAGGAAAAAAAAAAAGTATTCCATCTCCATAGCAACTCAAGAACTACACATCAAATACAATCAGCTAGATTTCTGCCTACTGGTGTTTAAATGGTAACCATTCATTAACGCTGCAGAGAGTGGCCAACCAGACCTGTTTCTGGGACATTTTCAAACAGACAGAGCCCCAAGGAACAACATGGCAACCTATCACAGAAGCCAGAAAAAAACCTAGCACATTGCCCAGCAATTTTATGTATGGTACACATCCTCCTATGTAACTAGAAACATGGGGAAATTCTGTATACAAAAGACATTCTCCACAGCATTTTTCAGTAAAATAACTTATTTTTTTAAAAAAAGTCTAACACAATAGGAAATAGCCTAAACTCAGGTCTGTCCTTCAGATATAATAACGTGCAGTTGTTACGAATTGGAAGTTACGTACAAAAGACTGAAGAAGTCTTGAGATGGACCATTACAGAGAAAAGCCAGGCACAAAAATGCACGCACAGTGTGAGTTCAAAGCATTAGCAGGAGGAACGATGTCCTGAAGGAAGTACGGTTTTATTTTCTCTAACAAACTGGCACAGTGTGGTGGAGAGAGACCAAGCTCTAATGGGTGTCCTCATCACCCAGTGTAACCTTCAAATGACTTGTAACAAAGGAAAAATCAACCCTTATTCTTAAAAGCCCAATTACTTGTAGCTCAAATCATTCCCAAGGGAGAGAGTAATACTAATTCTCACTTTGGGTTTGGCTTTCTGTTTTTCCCCAACCTAACTCAAAGGTCAGCATTTGGGGCATCCAATGCCTACTGACTGTTCCTTTGTCAAAAACCCAAATGCTGATATTTGTCCGTGTGCAGTTTTGTTTTTTTGGTTTTTTTTTTTTTAATCTATCTCATAGGAGGTTGGCATTTCACGAATGCTGAATGGGCCCTCCCAGAACTCGGACAAGGACGACAGACCGTCTGCAAACAGAGCTGTCACTAAAGAATGAGGGTTAATTGGATCACGCGATCCTGCTACCATGTTTAAGAAGCAGTCTTTCCTCAACAATGCTGCTGGCCTGGCAGATGGGTTACTAATGAAGAGAATGAGATTAAATTAGAAAAATCAAAACTATCTTGGCAACGGATACATCATTGCTTGACTCTTAGCCCAAACAGCAGCCAAAAACAACTATGTTTCTCAAGTTTAAGAACCAGTTCCCCATCAAAGAACAGCAGCCTTGAAGCCATCTTTCAAGGTACTTCACAGACAAATTCAAACAAATGAACACTAACTTTTAAAGTTCCCCGGTTTTGCGGGCACCCTCCTACACTGTTGGTGGGAATGTAAACTGGTACAGCCCCTCTGGAAAACAGTGTGGAGGTTCCTAAGGAAACTAACAATAGAACTCCCCTATGACCCAGCAATAGCACTGCTAGGAATTTACCCAAGGGATACAGAAATGCTGATGCATAGGAGCACATGTACCCCAATGTTCATAGCAGCACTCTCCACAATAGCTAAAACATGGAAAGAGCCTAAGTGTCCATCAACAGATGAATGGATCAAGAAGATGTGGTTTATCTATACCATGGAATACTACATGGCAATGAGAAACAATGAAATCTGGCCATGTGTAGCAACATGGATGGACCTTGAGGGTGTTATGCTGAGCGAAATAAGTCAGGCAGAGAAAGACAAATATCATATGTGTGCATGTATAGGAGGATTAGGAGGAACTTAACAGAGGACCAAGGGGGAGAAGAAGGGCGGAAATGGTGGGGGAAAGGGGAGAGGCAAACCATGAGAGACTCTTGAATGCTGACAAAAACTGAGGACTGGTGGATGTGGGGGGGAGGAGGGGTGGGCACTGAGGAGGGCACTTGTGGGGATGAGCACTGGGTGTTATGTGGAAACTAATTTGACAATAAACTATTTGTAAAAAAAAAAAAAATAAAGTTCCCCGGTTTTGATTTTTAACTTGGACATTCCAGAACAGCAATCTGCAAACCACAGCACTCAGGCCAAATCTGGGCTGACACTGGTTTTGCAAATAAAGTTTTATTGATCTCCAACTATGACCACACATTTCTAAAAAGTCTAGGGCTGCTTCTGTGCTACAAGAGCAGGGATGAGGAGTTTTCACAGAGGTTCATGTGACCCACACAGCTGGGGACATGTACTAACTGGCCCTTTATATGAAAAGTTTGCTAAATCCTGTCCAAGTTACCTGTGGAGATCCCAGCATGAGACAGGGACAGCTACAGAAATCAGAGGCAACACAATTCACCCAATCTGATTTGGCTCAGGGCACCACCTGATGGAGACTGACTGCTCACCCAAGAAAAGCAGACCCCCCCACTTCAACTGCTAGGTGATTCGCTCTGATGGAAGATATCTGTGCAAGACAGAATGTATCTTACTTGATTGAGGAAAACATTATGTGAGAGTTCAAAATGATAACATTCTTTAAAGGAAGATAAAAAGGGTAATAAGAATAGATTATTTATTTGGGGCTATCTGATCCGGTCCACTGGGAGTAGGTAACTTTACAAAGTATCCTACTACTTAAATAAGATCATTCTGAATCTGATTTGCCACTTGACCTCAGGAAGGTCAGACTTCGTTTTCTCAGCTTTACTGCATACATAATGTGGAGACGACATTAGATATGGTTCTGGGTTCAAACCAAGCCTAAAACTTTAGGACCGTCCTCCACTCCCGTGATGCATTCCAGCCTGAGCCCAGATTATATTTACTGAGTACTGACGATGTGCCAGGCCCTGTGCTGGTGCTCCGGGGACAGGGCCAATAACCCTGTCAGCATCCCTTCCACTACGGAGCTTAGACCCTGGCAGAGAGACGGAGAACAAGCCAAACACTAGATCTATAAAACCAATGGGGAATCACAACAAGGGCTCTGAAGAACACAACAGCGATGCTGAGACCCCACAGTGGGGGCTGCCTGCCGGTGACAGCCAACGAGGGCCTCTCTGGGAAGGGGACAGGCTCAAAGCCAGCCCTCACAGACAAGGAGGAGCCAGACACATGAGGCTTTGCTTAGACAGAGGGGAAGAGAGCAGCTTTCATTTGTTTATTTTTGAGAGACAGAGCATGAGTGGGGGAGGGGCAGGGAGCGAGAGCGAGACGTAGAACCGGAAGCAGGCTCCAGAGTCTGAGCTGTCAGCACAGAGCCCGATGCGGGGCCACATCATGACCTGAACCAAAGTCAGAGCTTAAATGACTGAGCCCCCCAGGGGCCCCAAGAGAAGAGCTTTCTTGACACTGTTGATCCAGGAAGCACAAGATGACTTGAGGACTTGCTATGGTCCCACCAGGGGAGGGGAGTTAACTTCCACAAGCAGCTCAGGCTTTGAAATGAGGCTGCTCAGGCTCTGACAGCCAGGTGGCCTCAGGGTGATCAAAGCTGTGCACCCCTAAGTTTCCTCACAGGGACAACGGGGAGACTCAGGGAGACCGTGACTCCAGTGCGTCCCATCCCTGCATGAGTGGGGCCTGCTGAAAAGAGATAGAAAGGGGGAACAGCGGGTGAGGGGCGGACACAACAGGGCCAGGAGGTGACCGGGGCCTCATCAGGCAGGGCTTTACTAAAGGGTAAAGTACCTAAAGGGTTTTAAGCGGAGGAGGTCTGTATTCTTAAAGGAGGACTCCGTTGTGGCAAGGAGAGAAAAAGGGGAAACAGGAGCCGGGACGCCGCTATTGCCAGTGAGAGAGAACTTCAGACTAGGGTGGACGTGGGGTAATGTGGCTGAACTTGATCTCACGCACCTGCTGAGAAGCAAAGTGGCCTCCTGGACGGCTGCACCGGGAAGGGCTGTGAAGCACAGACAGGGTTCACTGGGCGCAAGTACTCCAGGCACAGGAGCACTGAGAGCAACCTGTTTCAGTATCTGTCCTCCATTTATAGAAACTTCCAGTAGTGCTTCTCGCATGGTAACATGTGGGCAACTCACATGGAGATCTTTAGTCCGAGCGCAGATTCTCGAAGAATGGGGCTGGGGGAGGGCCTGAGCAGCTGCATTTCTCACGTGCTCCCAGGGGATGCCACTGCTGCTGGCCCCGCGGCCTCACGGGCAACAGCAAGGACCTGGAGAACTTCCTCTTTGGTCCCCACAGATCGGTCGGAGGGAGCACCAGCTCCCAAAGCCGCACAGAGAAGGACACTCGAGGAGTGCTGACTGGAGTTGGGGTGTGTGCGCATGTGTGTGACTTTCAGCCCTCAACTGCCACAGAAAGAAGTCCCAAAGATTCCAGCAAATAACCTATCAGCCTAGAATGTGACAAACACTGTAGGTATGTACCATCCGTCTTCTTTGGAACCGCTCCATCCTTACTGCACTGACCATCACTGGGGTGGGGTGGGCAGAGACCACACTGGCTCTTACAGATGCCCCAAAAAGGTAGCTTGCGTCCTGGGTTTGGCCCCCGCCACACTCCTGGTCCATAATCCTAGCTATTATGAACATCAGCACATCCAAATTTCCTTCCCAAAGGCAGATCCCAATCAGCTCGGAATCAAGGGTGGGGCCAAACCCAGCTGCCTGCAGGTAAGATCAGGTGGCCAACTGACTCAGTGTGAAGTAATATCCCCCAAACCTGGAGGCTCAGTCCAGGGCACCGAGCTTCCCTGGAAACCAAAGCCCCTTTCTCAAATCAACAGAGACCCTGCAGCTCCATGCCATCCCAGTTGGCCCCAAGAGCTGCCTCCCATGCATCCAACAGTCTCCAGATTCTTTTCTCACTCTCCCTCTCTCCTGTTTAAACTCACAGAATGACAAAAGCCTTAATTTTTGAAGAATTTACCTTAACAGTGCACATTCATCTTCGGAGAACCGGTAAGAAATCCTGAGAACATTCTCCCATCTCACAGAGGTGATTCATGCTTTCCCCCAGCACGCACCTCACTCTCAGGCCTCTGTGGGTTACAGCAGCCCCAACTCCCATTTACTCTGTCCATCTCTAAGCGGCTGCGTTTTAACATTAAACACACATAGCACTTTTCTGGTCTGCGGAACGTTGAACAAGACTGCTTGTCAGATACTGTAAACATGAAATCATCACCAGAACTACTGGTTAGTGAGGGGTGGGACCAGTCGTGTGTATGCGAGGGATTCCCTGTCACGGATGAAGCTGGCTCTTGCCAGGACACTGGGGGCTGGGGACTGGGCCCTGACTGGTTTCCAAGTGTAAAACACAGGGCTCAGCTACTTCATCTGGCTAATGGGCATCCGTCAAAATGCAGGAGGGCCTCTGCATCGGCTCCAGGGTATGACAGAAGCCTTGGCTAGCATGTGGAGGGCAGTGCAGATAGATGTGGGCTGGATGCTGGAGAGGCCATGCTTTTCTAACAGACCCACCCAGGAAAGCTTGCTAAGTTCAGACCCAAGAACAAAACCTCTTGCAGTCTTGCTGAGATCTGATCAGAAGCTACATCAGCAACTCGAATCTTCCAACAACTCAGGGGAAGAACTTAAATTTTCTGTGCCGCCTCTAGTCTGCATCCCAGGCCTGCGTGGACCCAGATGCCTACCGTGACTTTACGACACATCCCAGCCAAGGACGAAACACACAAACTTCAAATGTCTTTATCTGTGACCGCCAGCAAAGGTTTGTGAATGAGAATAAAGGGTGTGCGGAAAGATTCTTCACTAAAGAAGAGGGGGGTCAAGGCTCACAGCTAGAAACGTTGTACAGGGACACTTGGTCCTTGGTTGACTGGAGCACAATGTCCAGGAGCGCCCACGGCGGTCCCCTTTTGGGAGGTGTTCAGGCAGGATTCTGAACCGGCCTTGCGTGCAGGCCCGGATCTGAAGCCCTAGTCAGCATTAACTGTGCCGGCCCCTAGAGTGCGGTCACCAGCCCTGGGCTCCTCATGAGCTCCCGGGGAGGCATCCAGGGGGACACAGCTGGGCCTCCACTCAGCTTGTTCGCTCTCTGCCTGCCTGCTACATTTAGAAGAGAAAACCTTGACTAGAAGATGATCAGCTGCTGAGCGGCAGTGAGCCTCCCACTTGTGCCCGTTCAGTTTCCGCAGAAGTGCTCAGCCGTCTCACCGCTCCTCTCTCCACCTGGACAGCCCCTGCTCAGGCACCAACCCTCACAGCAGATGGCACTTTACCCAAAAACCCTTCTGATCACACGTGGCCTCTCCTCAGGGCCACCTCAGGGGACATGGCCTGCGGTATTGTGACCTACCTACCCGTCTGCTCGCCCTTCTTGTCCGTAAGTTCCGAGGAAAGGGATATCTCGGTCCACAGCGGGCCTGGTCTGCAGCAGGCCCTCCATTCACACGTCAAAGAGCAAGAATGTGAGGAGACGGAGCAAGACCAGCAGGAAGGACGAAGGTGGCAGCAATGGGGGAGGAAGGGGCAGTAGGCAGGGGTGTGGGCCACTCGGCCTGTCTGCTCCATGCACTCACATATGGAAAAAGAAAAGGACAACAAATTTACCACAGCTCCCCAACAACAATCGACTGGGCAGGGATGAGAAGCCACGGAAGGCAGAGCCAGGGCCCGGGGTGAGGGGGTACAGAGCTGGCTCTGGAGTGGCCCTGGGCTTCTGTGCCGCCTCTGTCCTCTGCCAGCCACAGGCCCGGGAATAAGCTACTTAGGCCCTCGGGGGGCCATTTCTTCACCCGCCAGGCGGGAAGTGTGAGAGCACACAGCCAAGTCCCGTGCTAACCCTGTGCCAGGTGCCGGCCATCAAGGGCTTGGCCAGAGCCCCAGGGAGGAGAAAGCAATAAATGGAGATGACATGACAGCTGGGCAGGGACAGTTCCTTCTCAGCTGAAATGCCTCAGTCACAAGTCTTGTTCCAGAACACGACCACAGCCACAGATCTCAGGGGTTGTATACAAGTCCATCAAGGGCTCGCTGCTCTCACCTGGTTTTATTTTTTTTTTTTTAAAGCACAATATGAAAAAAATAATAAATGAAAAGCACAGCAAATACCTAGGTGGTGGGGAGGGAATGGGAATTGTTAAATGGGATTCGAGTTCTGGTTTTGTAAAAACAAAGAGTTCTGGAGAGCTGGTGCACAAGAGTGTGTTTAATGTGGTCCAAGTGCATACCTAAAAATGGTTAATACTGTAAACTTTATTCCATGTGTTTTCATAAATTTGTAGTAAAAAATGAAAATTCCAGAAGAACATAGCAATGACTGTTACTGCTTACAGAGCATGCTCTCACGGATTTCCTTCCACAATCACAATCCCATAAGGGCAGTACTATGATTATCTGGATTTCAGGTCTAAGAAAGCAGAGGGCCAACAGAAGGGAAATCGTTTTACCAATGTCACGCATGGTGGTTGAGCTAGGTTCACCTTCTCACAGTGTGACTCCAGAAACCCTATCCCACCCTTGACTCACACTGGCAGAGAGCATTCCAGAACTACTCAGGTGTCAAGAAGGCAACAGCCAAAAACCCAGATTTCAGATCCCAAGACCTCAACTCGATTTCCAGCTCTGCCATGCGCTGGTTACAGAACCCTGGTACTAAGGAAGGAAGCCTCAGTACAAAGTCAGAAGAAGAACATCTACACTGGTGACTTCATGAGGCTACCCCATGATCAGTCAGACAATACTACTCTGTAACTCATAAAGCTTCACTCCCACAACTTAGAAGAAGTGGACAAATTCCTAAACACACACTCACTACTAACATTCACATGGGAAGAGATAGAAAATCTAAACAGACCCATAACTAATGAAGACAGTGAATCAGGTATCAAAAATCTCCCAACAAATAAGAGCCCTGGGCCAGATGGCTTCCCTGGGGAATTCTACCAGATATTTAAAGCAGAGTTAATACCCATTCTTCTCAAGCTATTCCAAAAAATAGAAATGGAAGGAAAACTTCCGGACTCATTCTACGAAGCCAGCATCACTTTCATTCCCAAGCCTGACAGAGACCCAGCAGAAAAAGAGAACTACAGGCCAATAACCCTGATGAATACAGATATAAAAATCCTGAAGAAGATACTTGCCAATCAAATTCAACATTATATAAAAAGAATTATCCACCATGATCAAGTGGGATTCATTCCTGGGTTACAGGGCTGGTTCAAGATTCGCAAAACCAATCAATGTGATACATCACATTAACAAAAGCAAAGATAAAAACCATATGATCCTATCAATAGATGCAGAAAAAGCATTTGAAAAAATATAGCACCCCTACTTAATAAAGACCCTCGAGAAAGTCAGGATAGAAGAAACTTACTTAAACATCATAAAAGCCATCTATGAGAAGCCCTCAACTAACATCATCCTCAATGGGGAAAAACTGAGACCTTTCCCCCTGAGATCAGGAACACGACAGGGATGTCCACTCTCACCACTGTTGTTTAACATAGCGCTGGAAGTCCTAGCATCAGCCATCAGACAACAAAAGGAAATCAAAGGCATCAGAATTGGCAAAGAAGAAGTCAAACTTTCACTTTTCGCAGACGACAGGATACTCTACATAGAAAACCGGACAGACTCCACCAGAAGCCTACTAAAACTAATCCATGAATTCAGCAAAGTTGCAGGGTACAAAATCAACATACAGAAATCGGTCGCATTTTTATACATCAACAATGAAGCAACAGAAAGAGAAATCAAGACACTGATCCCATTCACGATTGCACAAAAAATCATAAAATACCTAGGAATAAACCTAACCAAGGATACAAGAGATCTGTATGATGAAAACTATAGAAAACTTATGGAGGAAATTGAAGAAGACACAAAGAAATGGAAAAACATTCCATGCTCATGGATCGAAAGAATATTGTTAAAATGTCACTACCACCCAAAGCAATCTACACATTCAATGCAATTCCAATCAAAATTGCACCAACATAGTTCTCAAAACTAGAACTATCCTAAAATTTGTATGGAACCACAAAAGATCCCAAATAGCCAAAATAATACTGAAGAAGAAAACCAAAATGGGAGGCATCACCATCCCAGACTTTAGCCCCTTCTACAAAGCTGTAATCATCAAGACAGTATGGCATTGGCCCAAAAACAGACACATAGACCAATGGAACAGAATAGAGAACTCAGGACTGGACCCACAAATGTATGGCCAACTAATCTTTGACAAAGTGGGAAAGAGTATCCAATGGAAAAAAGACAACCTCTTTAACAGAGGGTGCTGGGAGAACTGGACAGCAACATGCAGAAGAATGAAACTGGATCACTGTCTCACACCATACACAAAAATAAACTCAAAATGGATAAAGGACCTGAATGTGAGACAGGAAACCATCAAAACCCTAAACAAGAAAGCAGGAAACAACCTCCTTGACCTCCACCGCAGCAACTTCTTACTTGACACATCCCCAAAGGCAAGGAAATCAAGAGCAAAAATGAACTACTGGGACCTCATCAAGATAAAAAGCTTCTGCACAGCAAAGGAAACAATCAATAAAACTAAGACACATGAAGCGATGCTCAGCGTCCCACATCATCAGGGAAATGCAAATCAAAACCACACTGAGATACCACCTCACACCAGTCAGAGTGGCAAAAATGAACAGGAGACTCTAGATGCTGGCGAGGATGTGGAGAAACGGGCACCCTCCTACACTGTGGGTGGGAATGTAAATGGGTGCAGCCTCTCTGGAAAAATGTGGAGGTTCCTGAAAAAATTAACAATAAAACTCCCCTATGACCTAGAAGTAGCACTGCTAAGAATTTACCCCAGGGATACAGGAGTGCTGATGCATAGGGGCACATGTACCCCAATGTTCAAAGCAGCACTCTCAACAATAGCCAAACCATGGAAAGAGCTCGAGTGTCCATCAACTGACAAATGGATCAAGAAGATGTGGTTTATCTATACAACGGAATACTCCATGGCAACGAGAAAGAATGACATCTGGCCATGGGTAGCAACGTGGATGGAACTTGAGGGTGTTATGATAAGCGAAATAAGTCAGGCAGAGAAGGACAGATACCATATGTTTGCACATATAGGTGGATTAGGAAGAACTTAACAGAGGCCCGTGGGGGAGGAGAAGGGGAAAAACAGTTGGGGAGAGGGAGGGAAGCAAACCATGAGAGATTCTTGAATGATGAGAACATACTGAGGGCTGATGAGGGTGGGGGAGGGGGAAGGGGGGTGATGGGCGTGGAGGAGGGCACTTGTCGGGATGAGCACTGGATGTTATATGGAAACCAACTTGACAAAAAAAAAAAAAAGCAGAATGAGGTTTGTGCACATTTTTGAAGAAAACCCAAAAGCAAGGAAGGCTTCTCAGGTACAAGGTAGGGAGAACACCAAGCCGTCTCCGTCCTACAGGGACCGAGAACGGATGGCGGGACCAAACTCAGGCAGAACTGCAGGCAACACAGTGGGCGCTCAGAACCTACCCAGGAATCTAGGGATGCAGGATGAAGCCTAAAAAGGTAACAGAGGGGGGCACCTGGGTGGCTCAGTCGGTTAAGTGTCCAACTTCAGCTCAGGTCATGATCTCACACTTGATGACTTCAAGCCCCACATTGGGCTCTGTGCTAAGTGCTCAGAGTTTGGAGCTGCTTCAGATTCTGTGTCTCCCTCTCTCTACCCCTCACCTACTCACACTCAGAGTCTGTCTGTCTCTCTCTCTCTCTGCCTCCCTCTCTCTCAGAAATAAACAATAAATATGAATGAAAGGAAGAAAGGAAGGAAGAAAAAAGCAAGAAAGCACACAAGCATAAAAGAGGTTACAGAAAGGATAAATCTAGAAGCATTACCTCCATGAATACACCAAGTCTGTCTGTGAACCTCCTGGGCGGGCACATCAGGTGGCTCTGTCTGTCCCCCCACCTCCAACCCTCAATGGAAACCCACCCGCGGGGCTTCGCCTTCCTAACTTGCTGTGTGATCTTGGACAAGTTACTTAAGCTATTTTCCCTATTTGCAGGATGAAGATGATAACAGCATCTACCATCTAAGGTGTGAGAATTAAGTGACTAAGTGTACAGGTCTTCACGTAGTATGGGGCAGAGGAGGCACTACCTAAGTGCTAGTTTGTTTGTTTTTAAGCACCCTCCCTCCCACCCCAACATTGTGCTACATGGTCCTATTCAAAGGTGAGGAATTAAGAGTCCACTCCATTGGCCTTGCTTGTGAGTTGACCTTGCACCAGAGAGTCCATGATGGCACCTGCTAACCATCCCCTCTTAAGGCTTCTGCCGTATAGCCCCCAACAAGGGACAAGAGCACCCAAGTAGGAGGTAGAAAGGCGGCATTACTGAGAGTCGTCAGAGAAGCAGGCAGGGCCAGGTCACATGGAGCCGCAGGCACCATGGTTCTAGAAGAAACACCAATAGCTGCTCCTTGCTGCTCCTCGCAGCATCTCCCTACGAAAGAGGCCAGGTTTGTTCCAAGAAGCTGCTGGACCCCTAGGAAAGCCATGGCCATACCACCTGGCCACCCTGAGGACCTGAATGAGAGGGGGTCCTGGTTTCTCAGGCTCAGTTAGCCAGAGGACCATCATGACCACCAGGGTGAAGACTTCCTGCCCCTAACAACCACCCCCCACCTCTCCCCTTCCCGCTCAGCTGTCTCGGCAACAACCTTGCTGTTCCTCAGAACCATCAGATTACTACAACGCACCTTGCAGAAAATGCTGAGTGGAAGGAAGGAGGAGAGGGGGGAAAAATTCTCCTTCGTGCGATTCATATATGGGCAAGAGTTACAAACAATTCGGGGCACTAAAATTAATTCGCTCCCTTGCCGATGAGGAAAGGGTAAGCATTGAAGCAGACTAATAAAAAGGTACTTAATGTGTACAGCACATATTTATTCTCTTTTAGAAAATCTGCAAAGTTGCCACCATCCCTGCTCCCATAAAATCTGACCGTCCTACTCAGCTCTATTCTTATCCCCAGCTCGTTTGCGTAATTTTAACACTGCAGAATATAGCTAGCCTAAGAATATTTTTTTATAATTACACCCGTCACAGGACCTGTCAGTATCTAATGAAGGATAATTTCAGCTATTATAAGAAGCTTAAAAGATCATTTTCATGAATAATTCGTAATATGAATCATTAAATTCAAACAATGTCAGAAATTAAAAAAAAAAAAAAAAAGGGAGGGGATAGAAAAATATTTTCAGTGCCTAAAAGTAACCAGCCCTCTAAAGGCAGAATCATTTCGGTCGTGCATAGAAACACCACACATGGGGCAGATCTTCGCCTGAAAGGAAGCAACATGCCAACTGGCTCACATCACTTCCTGCTTTTCATTTTTCACCAGGTCCCCCGAGCCAGAGGATAAAAGTCACATGGGGTGCTACTTGCTCTGAACCCTGCTTAGCGCTCTTACCTCTCTCTCCCTCCAAGAACGAGAACCTGTCTGATAATGAAACAAACCTATACTGGAGGCAGAACCAAGGGGCAGAGAGATACATGTTCCTGATAAACTGTGTGCAGACCTGGATCGAGCCACACCTGCAACCGCAGGCCTGCTTCCATGGGATAATCCACTCTCTCATTGGCTTCAGTTGGTTTCTGTTGTTGGCCAGAGGGGGGAAATTTTCTATTGCTAAAATAGGGCTACTGGCCTCCAAAGACGCTAAGAGGGGCACAGAACCACAGCTCTCATGGCTAGTGGAGGCCAACACTCAGACCGCTCAGCAGAGGCACCGTGGGAGAGGCGGCTGGGGCAGCGATCTGTGTGTGTGAAGGCTGGAGTCACACTGTTGTCAGGATCTATGTATGAGGGACTGGGCTAGATCCCAGCAAAGACAATCAAGTCACCTGTGAGGTGGCCTGGCTAACAGGTGCCCACAAGGCATGCTATCAAAGCCCCACATCCACTCCCCTCAGGGAAATGTGGCAGCCACAGAGCAACTCCAATTTCCCAAAGAAACTGGTCTGTTCCCGCCTTGCAGCTATAAAGACATGTACTAAAATAAAGGAAGGAGGGAGGAAAAGCCTTAACCAACAGAGAAAATACTGAACGTATCAGCGAGACCACTAGATTCTGGAGTATTATCCCCCTCTATACAATAAGGTTTCTCCAGCTACAGACTGCATCCCTTGAGTGGGGTGGCCAAAGTGATTCAGTGAGTCACAGCCGTTTATGATGCGACAGATAGAAACCTAAGAATGGTTTGCACACAGTAAAGCTTAAGTCAGTCATGTTGTAGGAAGGCAGTGTCTCGAGTCTTTAATACAAAACACGTGCACTGAAAAGCATCTTTCTTACCACAAGCCATACTCAAAGGACTAAAAACCACTTCTGACATTGGGTTTTAAACCAAAAGGCAACTGATGGGCATAGAACTCACGCTTATACCAAGTGACTGTGCTTCTGTCCGTCTTTCCCATCAAAATGAAGCCCCCTGGATATAAGGACACATGTATGTAGGATTTCAACACCATTTTTAACGACAAAAGCCTGGAAACAACCTAAATGCTCTCTATAGGAAAAAGAGCTTTAAAATTCATATCATTGGGGCACCTGGGTGGCTTAGTCGGTTAAGCGTCCGACTTTCGCTTAGGTCATGATCTCGCGGTTCGTGGTTTCGAGCCCCGCGTCAGGCTCTGTGCTGACTGCCAGCTCAGAGCCTGGAGCCTGTTTCAGTCTGTGACTCCCTCTCTCTCTGACCCACCCCTGCTCACGCTGTCTCTCTCTCTCTCTCCTAAAAATAAACATTAAAAAAAAATTTTTTTAATTCATATCATTGATATGAATATCAAAAGATATTAAGAAGACTGATTTAGTGGCGCCTGGGTGGCTCAGTTGGTTAGCTCAGGTCATGATCTCATGGCTCGTGGGTTTGAGCCCTGTGTCGGGCTCTGAATCGGGCTCTGCACTGACAGCACGGAGCCCACTTCAGATGCTGTCTCTGCCTGCCTGCTTGCCCGTCTCTCTCTCTCTCTCTCTCTCACACACACTCAAAATGAATAAACTTAAAAAAAAAAAAAAAGACATATTTAGATCTGCATCTGTTGATATGGACCAAGATTCATGACTCAAGTATATACCATTACCAGAAAAAGGCCAAGTAGATCAAGGGTCTACATTTTTTTTTAAAGGGCCAGATAGTACGTATTTTCAGTTCTTCAAGCCATATGTTCTCTTGCACTAGTCAACACTCCATTCTATCCAGAAAGCACACAGACAGTATGTAAAAAATGGGTGTGACTGTGTTACAGTAACACTTTATTTTCACAAACAGATGACATGCCCACCGACCACAGCATGGAAACCTCGGACAGAGATGGATAGAGAATGAGAATTCCATCCTTGGGGGAAATCAAACGGAACAGGTAGAACGTGTATACACAGGTTTGTATAGCTCTGTTTAAGTTTATATATGTCAGTTAATTCTGGTTGTCTGAAACAGGTAGTGCTGGGTGAGACTTAGGTGTTCAGACATCCCTGTATTGTTGCATTTGTTAGTAAAAGTATATAGAACCCAACTTGAAAGTTCCAATAAAATATTCAACTATTAGAAAACAAAGTATGAGAAGTGCATGGGTGGCTCAGTCAGTTAAGTGTGTGACTCAATTTCAGCTCAGATCATGATCTCACATTCATGAGACTGAGCCCTGCATTAGGCTCTGTACTGACAACAGGGAGCCTGCTTGAGATTCTTTCTTTCCTTCTCTCTCCACCCATCCCCTGCTCATACTCTCACTGTCTATCTCAAAACAAATCAACTTCAAAAAGAAGGTATGAAATACAAACTATCTAGTGACTGATTTCACTAAAATCAATTCTCTAATACATTTAACCATTTTTTATTATACAAATAGAACAGACCACCTATAATTCCTTTTTTTAATGTTTTATTTATTTCTGAAAGAGAGAGAGAGAGAGAGAGAGAGCGACCGAGCAGGGGAGGGTCAGAGAGAGGATACTGAATCTGAAAAAGGCTCCAGACTCTCAGCTAGCTGTCAGCACAGAGACTGACACGGGACTTGAACCCACAAACCATGAGATGACTTGAGCCAAAATCAGATGCTTAACCAACTGAGCCACCCAGACACCCCTGTAATTCATATTTAATTGGATGCCAAGAGTCATACACAGAACTCTCTGGCTACACCTTGCCAAAAAAAAAGATGAAAAGAGTAACAGAAAGCCATGGGAAACCAAGATTAATTTTATTCTCCTCTCCCCATGGAAGACCAAATGATACAGAAAGAGTGGTTTAAAACTTAAGCTCAGGGGCACTTGGGTGACTCAGTCAGTTCAGCATCCAACTCTTGATTTCAGCTCAGGTAATGATCCCAGAATCATGGGATCAAGTCCCAAGTTAACTGTGGAGCCTGCTTGGGATTCTTTCTCTCCCTCTCTAGAACTTTCTTTTAAATGAATGAATGAATGAATCAATCAATCTTATCAGGTAGGTACTTACAGATGGAGTGGCTCATAGTTTATGCCATCCCAAAATGGTAACAGTTGAGCCTTAAGTCAGGGTCTGCACCTGAGCCTCAATTCTAGTTCAATCAAATTCTCACAGTATTGACCAACAGCCAATCAATAGGACAACTGTCCATGGTAAATCCAATCCTGCACACTACAAGGGCACCCTAGATTCACAGCAGACATAAGCACAAAGAAAATGGCTACCTTATTGGTTAAACATAAAAAGGAGGACTCTTGTTTCTCACAAATGGGTAGAGTTTCAAAAGCGGCAAGCAGAAATCATCTTTCGCATTTTACTTTTCCCCATTCTCCACTGAAACGGACCCCACTAGCCAAGCCAGCGCAGCCAGCTCCCTCGGATAAAAGCCCAGTAGCTGCTAATTTAGAAGTAGGGCAGAGAGGGCTCAAGTCCCCTCCTAGCCACTTTCTTCTGTAGTAAGAAACACTTTTTGCCAGACACCTGACCATCTGGATGGAAAACAACTTCCCAGCATCCCTTGCAGCTAGGTGAAGCCACATGAACGTGTACTGGGCAAACTGCAGGAGAAAAGGTTCGTGAACTGGAAGACGTAGGCACAGAAACTACTCAAAAGGAAATAGACAAAAAACCAAAAGCAGGTAACATGCCTAATGTCACACTTCTGGCAAAGGCAGACCTGGGACTTTCGTGGCCAAACCCATGGCCTCATGTTCATGTTCTAACATTCTAACACTTTCCAGTAAAGGCTGCCTCTGTGAACACTGTTCCACTCTACTTTGGGTCACTCGGCACACAGGTGACTGGCTGCTGACACTTGACGTAATTTACAGGCATACTCTACCACTGCCTGACTTTACTATGAACTTATTTACCGTGGGTTTTTTTTCATGCTATCAGCTTTTCTCTTAGCCCATAAAGTCCAGGTGTCAAAAGGGGGGTGGGGTGGTCAGAGATCACGAAGCTCTCTTTAGGATGGGGTGTTCACCCAGGAGAAATCACACAGCAAAGCACTGTACCTACCTGGCAAGGTAGGTTCCAGATTGTAAACACCTGAGGGTTTATAATTGACATTTATTTTTTCTTTTTCTACTTATCTATATCATCTTACATTTTCTACAGTGAATACGGCTTCTTTTCTAACAAAAAAATACAAAGTGTTGCTCAACAATAAAGTTGCTGAAAAACTATTTTTAACCAAGCTACCAGTTCAGCAGCCTGCTTTTGGCCCCTGGGTGTACGTTTGCTTCCTGTCTGTTCCAAATTCTTCATTCTGCTCATCGGGAGGAAGCCAAGAGCACAGAAGCAAGGCCTCAAACTGCGCAGCCACCGTTTCTGGTAGCCCAGCAGCGGGGACCCCTGCATTCCACTGATGACATTATAATGAGACAAAGCAGATGCAAACCAAGGCACAGGTCATTAAAGGTAGAGCCGAGCTGGGCCTAATTGGCTCCACCTGGGGGAAGGAGTGTGTTTTTGGAGGGATCGGGTCCCAGGAAAAGTAAGAGGATGAGTCAGAGAGAAATGAAAAGGGCAATGGGGAGACTGGCGAGGTGGGAAGTCTCAGCACAAACCTAGAATGCCTCCCGGTTCCTGCGGTCAAGGGCACCCAGAAAGCACATCACATGGCTCAATGTCCGCATCCTCTCCTGCCCACTCGCTTAGCTGACTGGGAGAAATCTGGGTGCTCCCTCTCCTAGAGCCCATCCCATGTACGCACCCAGTCACCCCAGCCTGTGGGCTCCAGAGGAGCACACACTGCGTGTCGTTCACTTCTGTGTCAGGACACCATTCACCCACTGTGCACCTTGGGCAAAGAACTCAACTGCGCCAATGATGGTAACCACCATCTAATACTTACACAGGGGACACTGTATATATTATACAGTATATATTAGATAGATAGATAGATAGAGTATATATTATACCGGCTGTAACCCAGTTTAGCCCATCTCTTATGTTCTGACCCTTCAGGTTCAGAACCCCCACCCGCACAGTGGGGGTGATGACAGTACTCACCCCACAGGAAGGGTGCTCATCAGGCAGAGCAGGGCTTGGCAAAGGAAGCTTAATCCACATGAGCTATTATCATAAGGTGCTCAACACATGCATTCTTCCACTCACTCATCAAAAAGCTACTTGTCACCTGCCAGCAGTCAGGCATCTGTGTACACAGCAGTATCAAAACCCAGTCAGTGCCCCTCACCAGGAGCCTGCATGCTAGACCAGGATGCTTCATGAAGACATGGCTCAAGAAAGGAAGAAATAAAAAATTTTAAGTACAAAATAGGCAGCAATACTACAGAGCTGGGGAAATCAAGGTGGGGCAGTGAGGTCTGTGCAGAGAGGTTGTGCTGGGCTGCAGGAAGATTCTAGACAGAGTGAACAGAGGGCACACGGGTGAGAAGGCCTTGCAGGGAGCAGGGAAGGAGAAGAGGAAGGGGAGGAGGAAGAGGATTTCTACCAAAACATGATGTGAAATTGCGGCCGTAAACCAGTGAAATAACCCCAGATCAAGAGATCAGCCTCATCTCTTCACAAGAGGTCTATTTTTCTATTTGGTCCAGGAAAAAAACATTTAGACAAGTCACTCTCACCCGAGGTACAAGGCATCATTACCCACACAAGCAGAGCACCAAGACTAAACGCCTGATGAAAGCTGTCATTAGAAACTTCTAACAGACCATCTTTCAGAGCTAGAGTGGCATTTAACAAAACAAGCCACCTGTCAGCTTCCTGGAAGGAGAGGAGCTGGACACCAAATGAGGTCCTGACTGACAAACTGCACAATAATCCAAGGCCAAGGCAGCGCTAAAGAGTAACAGCGACAATGATCAATTACATCTGGCCCTCCAAGCGCTCCGGTTCCATTTCTGGGCCTTCATTTCCCACCGAACAATAAAAAAGAAGTGAACAAAACTCATGAATCGATACTTGGTATTTCCAGGCAATTGCTCTTGCAGTAATTTAGCAGAGGACTCATCCTCTAGGGGATAAAATCAGTTGAGCAAATAACACATTATCCTTTATGGGAGTTCCGAGAGAGACGGGCACTTCTAGAACGAGGGACCGGATCCTCTTGCAATGATGGCCCCTGTGCTTTTGATGAAGCTTTTCTCAATGCTGACTGCAGTAAGGGCCGGGGGTGGGGGGGGGGGGTGTCAGGGGAGAGGAGGAGCTTTGGCAAACCCTCTCCCACCCCTCCCACATGGTTTCCATGAGCCTCACCCTCCCCCAGGCCAGCTGGGGCCAGGACTGCTGGCTGCCTACTCAATATCCATTATCCCTCCTCCTTCATGTGTCAAGGACACAATCTCATTTCCCAGCTTGCCTCCCAATTAGGGGAGCCCAAGAGCTAGAGGTAGAAGTCATGGGTTGGGGGGAGCAGCGGGTACCCTGCAAAGCTTCTTGAAGATTATCCCTAAAACTTTAAATCCCTATTGAATTCAGCTATGAAATGCACACTCAGCCCCTCCCCACTTCCACCTGCCTAAAATAAAGACGTAATGGCTGGAACACCATCCACCATCTAGGTACCATGAGGCAATCAAGAAGGTAAAAAGCCATGTTCTGAAGATGCTAGAGCAAAAAGAAAAAGCAGCCTGAGTCCCTAATTATCATAAAACCATCACACTAGCCCCGGACAAGACCATGTATTTCTGGACTTGTGATCAGTAAGAGGAAAATCTTGTAGAAGTCACGGCTTGGGTTTGTTTTGTTTTTTTTTTTTATGCAGCCAAATCTTATGCACCTGATCCCCTATCCCAAACGAACATACAAATTCAGCATGAGAACACATGTGATGCAGACGCAATGTCAAGACAACACCTCCACAGCCCTATCCAACAGAACCACCAAACCTCTCCTGAATCAAAGTTCCAGAGAGAGGACACTGCCCACATCACTCCAGCTGCACGGCCACCTGCGCTTCTGCTGCCCAACACCTTCTCTGCATCAGCCCCCCTCCTCATTTCAGGGGGTTGCTCCCTCCCATCCTCAATCTGGTGTGCTGGGCCGAGCTGCTCCCACAGGATGACTGTAAGGGTAGCAAGCCACCCAGATAGGCCACGGTGTTCATATGGGAACACATGCACGTAATCAGGAAGGACGTCCAAAATGGCACTTGAAACTTCATCCTTTTAATTGATTGAAAGTAAATATGGAAAATTATCCATTAAATCTGGGTGGTAAGTACACTGAGTATTGGGTACCTTATTCCCCAGACTTTGCCAGTGACTCTAACTACAAAAAAAAAAAAAAAAAATCACATGTCAGAGTTTGGGCCACTATCCCACGAACGGCTCCCTAGGTTCGGCCATCACTACGTAAGAAGCC
Organism: Proteles cristata cristata; assembly: GCA_017311185.1. Classification (NCBI taxonomy): domain Eukaryota; kingdom Metazoa; phylum Chordata; class Mammalia; order Carnivora; family Hyaenidae; genus Proteles; species Proteles cristata. The sequence continues at coordinate 568,113 of JAESUZ010000846.1, forward strand.
AGGTACTGAGCTACTGGTTCACGTATTTATTTGAAGGTCAGTAAACTAGCTAATCACGCAAATGATTTACCAGGACTGCAAAGCTTTCAAGGAGGTTTACTTTATAATTATCACCACAATTATTGACCCACTTTCAGCAATTAACACACAGGTGTTCTGCTAATGTGCCTTGACCTTCTGCATACTAGATTCCCTTCAAAATGCATCTCCAATCCAAAACAATGTCAACAACTGCCTGGTACTGTACAGACATCATCCATTTCAGACTTCAAGTAGTTGTACAGGTCAACACTGCATTATCATCTCTGCTCCCAAAATGAACACACTGAGAGCTCTGAATTAAAAACTTATTCCAAGACTTTGGAAGTTGTCAAGGAGTGTGTGGAGATTCATCCCACACCCCACTGGCTGGAAAACCCAACCCTGCCTTTGTCTCCATGTTCTGCTGTGACCTCTTCACGCACCTCCTCTCCTTTTACTATGGAAGGGGGAGCCTTCACTGAGGAGGAAAACCATGCCAACAGCATGCCTGGTCTCCATCGCTACTGGAAAGTGGTTTTTCCCCAAGTCTGATGGCCAGTCCCAAGGCATTCACGCTCTGATCTGGCTCCCTATGTGGCGGCACGCAATTAGGTTTCAGTCATTCTTCTCGGGATAAAGTCAAGGGACAGATGCTACCCAGCCGAGCTGCCCGACCCCAGATTACCCCACAGAAGCAGGCAGCTCCTGGTCAGCAGCCAGACACCACCTCTGAGGCCCAGGGTAATGTGACACATTTCCCACCTAGGAGACCAGTCTCTGGGTAGCCAAACAGACCCGGAGAGGTGGGAAATGCATGCACTCAGCCTAAACCTGGCTAAGAACCCTGGCGTAGCCTCTGTCCAGGCAGAGAACTGTAATGGTTAATTTCACATGACAATGTGCCTGGGCCCTGGCAGCCATGTGTGTGGTCAAACAAGCATCTAAATGCCACTATCAAGGTGTTTTTTAAAAGGAGATTAACATTATAACAGTAGACCCGAAGCTAATTCCTCCCCATAATGTGGGTGCGGCTCATTTAATGGATGGATGGGAAGCAGACCTTAAGCTGAAGACTTAGAAGAGATTAAGCTCCCCCACAAGAAGGAATCCTGCCTCCAGATGGCCTCAGACTTAAGACTACAACATCAACTCTTCCCTGGGTCTCCAGCCTGCCCACCTGCCCAGATGTTGGAGTTCTCAGACTCTTCAACAGCACGAGCCAATTCCTTAAAATCCAATCAAATTATAGAGAGATGTGGGCAGGTATGTACACACATACACAGCTCTATATACATGTTTGTGTGTGTGTATACACATACGTATATTCATATACATGTATATGTATGTGCACGTGTGTGTGTGTGTAGCTGTTTCTCTGGAGAACCCTAAAACAGAGCCTCAAGCACACCCATCTCTCAGAGCCTTGGTTTCCTCCCATCTGTAAAGAGGGTGCCAACAGCACCAAGCTCACAGAGATGTTACAGGAGAACGTGGCACAGGTGCAGCACGTTACAGGTACCCACTGAAGGTGAGCTACTGTTTTCACTATCAACCAAATATTTCTCTAGGTGATTCCTAGGCCTCGTCAGAAAAGGCTGAGCTGTATCATAGCATGCCTTTGTAACGATCTGTCTACCTTTCGCTGTCCACGTCTCCTGTCCATGTCCCCCACTAGGCGGCCAGCTCAGGTGGAGAGCCCGTATGTGTCCTTCACTGAAGTATTCCCAGAACTATGCCTGGCACAGGTCCAGTCTACTCAGTGAGTCACAGGGTATCCTTTCTTCCCGTCAACAGGCCAAATTTGCAAGGGACACCAGAAACATTTTTCAACAAAGGGTATGTACAACATGGTCTCCTCATCCCAGTTAATGACTAGCAAGGCCATCAGTTTTCCTCACAGACACGCCTTTGCCACATTCCCGGACACTCTTTCTACTGCAGACCCTTAAAGTTACCAACAACTGCTTCCAAGACTCTAAGGGCACAAGTCCCAAAATAAGTATATTGGGTTTGAGGTACCCCTTTCTCAGGAGCCACACAACTGGCCATGGAGATGGACACCACACGCACCTCCACGAGTGCCTAGTATGACCGGTGTGAACCTCTGCTCGGCCTCCCTTGTACTGAACTCCTGCTGGGAAGCAACCATCCAGCCAGAGAGGACACCCCCCAAACCCCCCTGCACCCAGGAGGAAGCCCAGGCCTAGGGGTCTCTCCTGGAAGAAGGGGGAATGGCAATTATTCTCTCCCATTTTACTAAGTAACACTGCTTCCCCAGACTCTTCCCCTCAGATAACACCACTCCCGTCTATGCCAAACGTGCCTACTACTCTGAAATCACTCCTACGAGATTTGGATGGAATGTGGCAGTAAGTTTTATCAAATGCCTACCATGCCCTTAGTCAACACACACACACACGCATGCGCACGCACACAAACTACTGATCCTCCGTGCGGTCAGAGAGACCACATGCCCGAGACAGGGCCACAAACTCACGAGAGCAGGCCGTCGAACGCCAGAGCTCAGTTACTGCCTGTCAGTGCAACAGGAATTTCACAAACTGGAAGACTGGGGAGATTAGATTTCTTTACAGGGACGGGAGAAGAGCTGGCTCCTACAATAAATGCAACTGGCCTGACCAGGGAGAAGGGAAATGGCACTTCCAGAAGAGGAAGTTGGAGGAGCAAAGAGGAGGGATCACAAAGTGGTCAGGATGGGGGCACATGGCCGGACTGCACTGACCCTTCGTGAGCGGCACCATGAGGGGGAGAGGGGGAGGGTGCTGGGCAGAGAAGGGCCATGCTCCTGGGGGGAAGGGAAAGGTAAGGGAAACAAAGGAGAGGTACTCGACACCCACTGTGGACCTGGGGCAGCGGTGGGCAAAGCACCAGTACCGTGGGAACTCAGCAAAGGTGGTGCACACCTCCCGCTACACACCCACCTCCCTGACCACCCCCCTCTCCGTAACTGGTGGAATCCATTTGGAGACCAGTTCCGGGGCCACACCTGGATCAGAGATGAAAGACACTGCTCTGACAGATCGGAGACGCCTGCCGTCGGCCAGGAGCCAGACTGTTGTCACAATTGTAGCGTACTGGCTGACTCTGAACTTAATTCGTTTGCAGGTGATGATCCCCCAAGGTAGTGGTTCAGGCTGGGCAAGTACGGGAATTTACACAACTCCCCGGGTGATTCCGTGTGGAGCCAAGATGGAGAACCTCAGCCCGCCCTGCTGCACGTGGGGAGGGTCAGACTGGTTTACATGGAAGCTGGTGGGAGAAGCCCCCTCTGCTGCTCATCTGCCGACAAGGTGGAACCTGTAGCTGCTGGCAGCCTCTTGCCGGCGTGAGAAGGCCTGCTGAGAACAGGCCAGTGCCCACTGGGGCTCCGGGCTGGGCCCAGCGGCTCACAGGAGCCCCGGCTGCGCGCTCGTCCTTACACAGCATTCAGTGACACAGTGTGGCACGGACAGCAAGCACAGGAGGGGGTGAGCCATCAAGACGCTCCGAGGGCCCGACACGCTCTGTGATGAGGTAACGTAACAAAAGCTGAGGGGGGGAGGCACACATGAACCAGGGCGGTGAGGGGAGGGGGCCCCTGAGCAGAGCCCTGCCTGACAGGGTGGAGTCAGCCACGCAGACATGGGTATGGAGCACTCTAGCAGAGGCACAGCCGCCGAGTCACGGAGGCAGGACCAGCCCGGTGCATCTGGGGAAGAGGCAGGCAGTGGTGAGTGTGGCTGGGGGAGAGGGTAAGGTGGGGGGTGGGGGGTACCGGCCAGGAGGAAGGGGGTTGGAATATGGGAAGGTCCAGGCCACAGCCAGCACTGGAGGCCAACATCAAAAGGCCCCGAGTGGGTTTTAAAGAGCAGAGTGATAGGATCTGGTAGATGTTTCCACGAGGTTCCACGTTTGTCCCACTGCACCCAGACACAAGCATGAGCAGAGTTGGGAGCTAGTCTTCCTCACGACCGAAGAAGCCAGCCACAGATCAAGACATCTTTGCCTCTGTGCACACCGGAGGCAGGACGCTAGGCCACCCAAGTGGAGACGGCCCACACCTGCCCTGGTTTACACTACAGGATACAAAGTCAGGCCGGCCCCCCATGCCTGAGGGCACACACCGGCCCTAGGAATACCCCGCCCATGGCTATCCCCCTCCCCACAGACCCACGGGGCCTCAACTGTCCTGCCCTATTTTCTGGGAGCCCAGGGAAACGGGGACCCGAGAACATGAAGCACTTGCAGTGTTCCACGGGGCTCAGGCCACACGCAGGTAGAGATGCGACACATCAGAGAGGTTGAGGACTTTTTTCTTCTTCCATTTCCTAATTTTTTATATTGCTCCAAGCCTCCCTCATCTGTCAAGTTCCTCCCACTGTACCTCCCCCTCCCTGCCCATCACTCCAATGGCCACTAGCAACAGAGATCTCCATCCATGGGCTCACGACACATTAATTAAATGAAGCCACAGACAAGAGCATGCAGCCTTAACCCCATCACTCCAGGAGAAGACGACAGTGGCCAAGGCAGAGGAGGACAGTGCAGGGACCCAACGAGGGAAAGGGCAGGATCAAGAGCCCCCGGCACACCACAGACCAGTGTATTTGGAAAGAGACTCCGAGAACTAGAGCCCTTCACAAGGACTGGTTGAACTCCATATCTGGCAAAGAGATAATCGCTTGCACAAGCCTATGAGCTATGGAAACAACTCAAGCCTAGAAACGGGCAGAGGAGGGAGGGTGGGAGTTCGGGGCCGCACTGCCCTGTCAAGCATGGCTGGATTCGGAGGCTCAGAGGACACGATCCAAACTCCGCTCCTCCCTGTGTGTGGCAGCCTCACAGGGAGACCAGAGAACTACAACCACAAACGTGGTGGCTGAGAACACCACAAATTTATTACCTCACAGCTCAGGAGGTCAGAAGTCTCAAAGGTCGTACAAGCTACCATCAGGTGGTCAGGGCCATGCTCCTCGCAGAGGCTCTAGGGAAGAGCCCAGTCCCCGGTCTTTCCCAGTGTCTGGAAGCCGCCCACATTCCTCAGCTGGGGTCCTGCGTCGCTCTGACATCTGTGGCTTCTGTTGTCACATCTTCTACCTCTGGGACCCTCCTCCTTCCTTTTGTGAGGACCCTTGTGACTCCCCTGGGGCCATGTGGATAGACCAGGATCACCTCCCCTCATCCAAACCCTTCACTTACCCACAGCTGAGATGTCCCTTTTGCCAGAGCAGGTAGCATATTCCCAGGTTCCGGGAGTCAGGACATGGACGTGCCTGAGGGACCATCATTCTGCCCACCACAGTAGCTTCTAGATCCCAGACTCTGACACGAGCATGTTATCTCAACTACCTCAAATACGTAATCCTCAGAACAGCTTATGAAGTACATACTGTTGTAATCCTAACTTTAGGACTGTACAACAGGGCCTTGAGAGGTACAGGGAGTGACAGTTGTATCAACTGGTGATGCGTGCTGAATGCTTACAAGCCAGATAGGCTTCTAAGCGCTTCATACTGATCCGTGCCCCCTTTCCCCTAGCCCCGTGAGGAAGATACTTCTGCAATTCCCCTTCTACAGAAGAAACCGAGTCACAGAAATGTCACGTGGGCCCTAAGTCACTGGTTCAGGCAAGGCCTCACTGTTCTTACACAGCAGTCATTCATCCACCCACATCCATTGTGAGATGCCAGCATCAGGTGGAATGCCCAGTCTCCCCAAGGCTGTAGCCATGACTGTCTCCCTCAGGGGCCATGGGCAGAATGAACTGGTACCTTGGACAAAGACACCAGCTCATGACAAAGATGGCTGATGCAATGGAAAAGAAGCCCTCTCACTATCCCATGCTCCCGACCCAGCCCTGCCAGGATCTCCCAGCAGAGGTGTCTCCCAGCGGAGGTCTCTCCCAGCTCTCAGCAGATGGACTCCATTCAGGGGCTTCCCCACAGAGTTTCCCCACAGAGACTTCCACCAGCGAAATCCGCTCAGCCTCTACCCCCACCACGTAGCTGGCTGGGAAGAATCTCGGTTGGGTGGAGTTCATTAAAGAGTCAACTACCTCCCACCACGGACTCTCTTCCTTCCCAGCACCCAGTGGGGGAGAAGGAATTCTGCAGACCCGACCACCCCTCCCGAGGGGAGTGCCAGGGTCTACACGTGGGGGACAGTGTGTTAGGGAGGGTGACTATGGCTGCAGGTCAGGCTGACATTTCCTGGAGAGTCCTGTGTCTGGGTCTTACACGGAACTCAAGGGACAGGGACAAGAGCCACCATTAATTATCCTAAGCTGAAAGGAAGTCATCTGCTAACTACTGGTTAGGAGGCAAGTATAAAACATCCAAGTATCTCAGAAGATCATGTTCTCTTTCTCTCTCCCCATCAGCTACCAACTGACACAACCAGCACAGAACCCTGTGAAACCACAAGCTGAAAAGACAACAAAGGACCATGTAAATGCCAGAAGGGGACAGCGTCTCCCCAAGTAAAGGCGTGCCCGGGTCGATACCTTTCCCTCACCAGGTGTAGGACACATGAAGCCCCTGGACAGCTACAGCACCCAACCAGTCCCCGCTTCTCTGACTCAAGAGGCCGCCGTCAGGGCAGACTCCAGCGACCCAAGTTGATAAGGCCAGAGGCATGATGCGCCTGAGGGTCAGATCTGGGCCTTCTGTTGTCTCACCACTGATGGATACACTGCTCTTCTGACTGGGCGTCCTTCTCTGCATGCTTGGCTAACGGGAGTCCGCTCTGGGGAGAAGGAGCCGGTCTTGCTGACACAGCCCATCAGGAATCTGAGTGGGTTCACCTGCTCCTTGGCCCCCTCCAGGCAAGAGCCAACTTGTCCTACTATGCTTCAACATTCAGGGAAGACAGAGAGGAAAACCTGAGTCTAGAAAGTGATCTCCTGCTGGCCCTCCCCTCCGTAAGTGCAAGCGCGCTGTACCCAAGAGGAGAATTTTCACCTTGACTCCTTAATAGAACTGCTCACCTGCCCAGGAAGAGGCACGCTGTGGGCCTCACTGTCCAGGCAGTTCTCTATGGACACGGAAGCCCTTAGGCCTCTTGAAGGCTGGAAAGAACAGACCACACGTGCTGGGATGACACAGAACCACAGACTCAGGGGAAGGTATAAACTGTGGGTAGGCTGACCTCACCAAGGAAAATTAGCACCTGAGTGGGGGAAAACCCAACCTTACTTCTGGACCACATTAGGGAGGGGAAAAAAATCCTTCAGTTATTTCATGAAGCTACCAAAATCCTACTCAAGAGTTTGCTGATTAAACCATGGTTATCTTAGAGATATTACACCTCTCTTTTAGTATATGTGCTGCTGAAGCGAGCACTACACCACTCTTTTAAAAAAGGAAAACGGTCACAATCTGAAACTTATGGTCTAAAAAATTAAAGGGTTTCAACAATCTATTCTCAAAGTCCATTTAATTTTTTCTTCACTCCCAGAGGCATCTCCGCATGCACCCCACACACTCCCAGCCTGGCCAAGGCCCCCCCAAGCTACCACAGCCTAACAAGGGCACACACTCAGTATTCCGGCCTGAGTCAGCAACTAGCTGGGGTTGAGCTGTGAGTCCCACTTGGCTTGACTAATAGCAAGTATTCATGTGAAAATTAGATAAAAGCTCTTTGAAAGACCAACTTCTTTTTTTTTTTTTAAGTTTATTATTTTCAGAGAGAGAAAGAGAGAATGGGCTGAGGAGGGGCAGAAGAAGGGAACAGGGGATCCCAAGTGGGCTCTGTGCTGGCATGAGCAAGCCCTAAACTCAAGAACTGTGAGATCATGACCTGAGCCAAAGTCAGATGCTTAACTAAGGCACCCAGGCACCTGCAAAAGAGCAACTTTCAGTGAGGCTGCTTCACGGTGCCTGGCACAGAGCAGGTGCTCACTAGCATTTCTGAGTGTAAAGGGTCAACTGCAGTGCTTAAATAATCAACAGAGCCTAGATCAGGGCAGGCAAACACCCAAGTCTTTCATAAAAACCTTCCACTGACAAAGGACTCACAGACACAGTAGAGGGTCTTGACTGCACTCCCTGTATTAACAGCAGTAATGATCGCTACTAGACACAGTATAGACCCTGCTACGTGGTCTCAGCCCTCAGCCATCCCAGGACTGCTTCGGCACCCACAAGGCACACACCCTGCTCTGAGTCCAAACACCCAGTCTGTGTCTTAGGGCAGGCAATTTCAGCTGCTGCACAAGGAAACTAGGCTGTACACCGCAGCCTCCATGTACCTATTTGCCAGTGAAGGACTCCAAGAGCTCTCACACTCCAAAATGTATTTTTTTTTGTTTTTGTTTTTTTTGTTTTTTTACAAATAGTTTATTGTCAAATTAGTTTCCACATAACACTCAGTGCTCATCCCCACAAGTGTCCTCCTCCATGCCCATCCCCCCTCCCCCCACATCCATCAGTCCTCAGTTTTTGTCAGCATTCAAGAGTCTCTCATGGTTTGCCTCTCTCCCTTTCCCCCATCATTTCCGCCCTTCTTCTCCCCCTTGTTCCTCCGTCAAGTTCCTCCTAATCCTCCTATACGTGCAAACATTGACCTCCAAAATGTATTTTACAGTGTTGAGGTTTTTAAATCAAACACAAGCCCAGCTTCTTTTATCCTCGGTTTAATTTTCTTACTGCACCAAGTCAAAGTTCTGAGCAGGCAGAGGCCAGATTTCTCAAAAGGCAGTGGGGTACAGTCTATACATCACGTGCATTAGAGTCACGTATGTAGAGGAGCAAATGTGGGGTCCATCCTAGATCCAGCCCAACAGCTCCTGATGAGGAGCGCTCTTCTCACCTGAGAAGAGGCATATTTACCAAGTTCCCCAGGAACTACCCTCTGCACATGATAGTGTGAGAATTCTGTAAAGTAGGGGGCACCTGGGTGGCTAGTTAAATGTCCAACTTTGGCTCCGGTCATGGGTCTCATGGTTTGTGGGTTCGAGCCGCACGTAGGGCTCTGTGCTGACAGCTCAGAGCCTGGAGTCTGCTTCAGATTCTTTGTCTCCCTCGCTCATGCTCTGTCTCTCTTTCTCAAAAATAAACATTAAAAAAATTTAAGAAAACAAAACCAACTCTGTAAGGCAAAGAACCAGGGATATGGAGAAAATTACTTGAGTTCATTTCCACCCCAGAATCATGTATGAGCCCCTTAAGCTCTCCTGAGCCTCCAATAATAAACTTTTTAAAGTAGAGCAAAATACTCACTCCTGACAGGGTGATGGAATCAAATGAAAAAGGACTTGAAGCTGCCTGGAAATGGTGAAGGATAGACAAATACTACTCATCAAGACATGTAATGGGTGGGCCAGGCAGCTACAAAGCAAGGTGTCAGGGACACAAAGATGGGGAGCAAAATGTAAAAGACCCACACACTCCAAACTCCACAAGGTGAAATGAATTCAGGGCTGTAAAAACAGTATCTGAGGTGAGGAGCCCACAGAGGAGGACTTGATTAACTCTGCAGTGATAACTCCCTAGACTGCTGATAGCTACAGACTAACTGGGAATGAAGCAAGGCATGTGATTAAAAAAATAATAATAAACACATTGAAGCTGAACAGAGACCATAATGAACAGAAAAGCTTTAAACAAAACTCAAGCCTTTCTGTTATTAATATACAAACCACATCCCAATTCCCATCTTGTCTTCTCTATTACAAAGAAAAATAACTACCATTTACTCAACACTAATTACATGCCAAGTGCCATAGTGGAAACTTCTCAACAGTCATGGTTTCGGGAAATCCCCACAACTACCTACCTCTGTGATGGTGGTGGGATGTTCCCACTTACACAGGGCAAAGTAACTCCAAGACATAAAGTTACACGTGGTTTCAAATGCAGGTCTGGATCTACCCCTTTGTTAAAATGTCTGCACTGCAAGAACTCACTTGTGTTTAAGGAAATCTTTTAATGCTAAGTTGGCTGAAAGGCTGCAGATGTTACAGCCAAAGTTAAATACCCTTTCTTCTGGCTGAACTGAGAAATGTTTTAGTGGATTCATGACAGTTCACCCGTAGCCAAAATGCAGAGAGGAAGCATATGGCATCATCTCACTTAGTGAAATCTTGGTTCAAAGATCATTTTTCTATCCACGTGTATTTCTGACTAGCTAAAATTTTCTCAGTACTTAGCCTATAGTAGGTAATATGCTACGATGTCTACGTGGCTTACCTTATGAGGTAGGCACTGTCAACTAACCTTGTTCTACCAATGAGGAAATTAACATACAAAGAGCTTAAGAAACCCAGAACTGAGGGTGGAGGAGGGTCAGCCCAATTCCACCGCTCTGATTCTCCACCACTTTGGCGTTCCGCTGCTTTCACCACTAGCCTGATGGGACCTCATCATGCTGCAAGGTTCACCTGCCGAGTATCTCAAGACCCCAAACATAAAGTTCCTTAAAATTGAGGGGCGCCTGGGTGGCTCAGTTGGTTAAGCGTCCGACTTCAGCCCAGGTCATGATCTCACGGTTTGTGGGTTTGAGCCCCGCACCGGGCTCTGGGCTGACAGCCAGCTCAGAGCCTGGAGCCTGCTTCAGATTCTGTGTCTCCCTCCCTCTCTGACCCTCCCCTGCTCATGCTGTCTGTCTGTCTCTCTTTCATTCTGTCTCTCAGAAATAAAACATTTTTTTTAAGTATACAAATTGCTACAACGGCTGTTAGTGATCTAGCAAGGAGGTCTTTCCAGATTCAGCCAAGTACATGCAACAGTACATTATTCCATCTAATTAGTTTTTACAATCCTGACCAGCACTGTGTTTGTAATTCACCTGCATATGCACTCATTATATGTTGAGTGCCTACCATGTGCCAGGCACAGAAGCTATCAAAATGACATAGCTTGTTCCCTTCCCCACCCAGGCTCAGTCTCCTCCTCACCTTCAGCTGTTTGACCTTCTCTTTTCAGCATCTGGACAGCTCCTACATATTTCTTCAGTTGGACTTTGAGCACCTCGTTTTCTCTGCAGGTACAAGAATGTTTAAAAAAAAAAAAGTTTTTAAAAAATGGCAATATAGACCACTGTGGGGGGGGGTCTGTGTAAAGAAAAATATACAGGGTTCATCTTCTAAATATTATTACATTTTCTGTTTTAGAGATCACCACTGGAGACTACACCATCAAGGGCACGTTTGCAGAATGCCTTCAAAAACCGTTGATTCATAATGAAAACCCATACTAACTGGTTCCAGTTCCCACAAAGTCAAGATGCTGACATGTGTTGTGCTCTTGTCTTTATCAGGCACTCGGTAATATTCTCTCCATTCGTAGAGGCATGTAGTAAGTACCATGTACTCAACCTGGGGAATACTCCTTATTTTTATTAACTGCTACATGCATTGAACATTTAGTGTTTGCCAGGCATCATGTGAGGTCTTCATCACATAACAGGTCCAATGTGTTGTTACAACACTCATTTTACACATAAGAAAACTGAAGTATAAAGAAGAGAAGCACTAAGGCCACAACCACCCGCACATAGGACCATATTCTGGAACACAGAATTTAGGCTACGACAAGACTCTAATCTACCAAATTCACTCCCCAGGTACACTGGCTGAGGAAAAGAACATGAGAACCAGGAGAAGAAAACTGTCATTCAGTAATATATCACATAGAGCTCAGACTTTACCTATGTCACTTCACTAATCAGCATGCATTCATTCATTCTTTATTCATTGGGAAAATGTTTCAGTGTCCATCATGTATTAGACACAATGACCCAATATTCTACTTCTCAGGTGACAGAGGAGAAATTCTCAGGGCACAGATAAGGTCTGTGACTAAGGTCAGATAGCCAAGGTCAAGGTCAAAAGTAAGGCACATTTACCAGACACAAACCCAGGTTGCTCTGCCCCCAAAGCCCAGAAGAACTCTCCTCAGTCTCCTTTGGCAGTCTGATTTGGTTTCTCATCAGTTCCACACCACCACCACCACCACCCACCATCACCACTAGGAGAGCTGCCTCTCCCACTTTCTCTGCTTGTACGCCTCCCACCCAAAGGTCTTGAACTTGAGTGCTTTTTTTTTTTTTTTAATGTTTTTTTATTGAGATAGGGAGAGGCAGAGAGACAGAGGAGGGCAGAAAATCTGAAGCAGGCTCCATGCTGACAACACAGAGGCTGATGTGGGGCTTAAACTCACAAGCCTTGAAATCATGACCTAAGCACACCACCAAATCAGCCACCCACATGTTCCCAAACCTGAGTGCCTTTAAATACCAGAGAATATATCCTCAGTATTACAACAGCTTTAAGACTGGTTTCTTTTATAAATATAAAAATTTAAATGCTCATCACAAAATAATCAGAGAACATTTAAGCAAGAAACTAAAAGTCATGTGAGAGCCCAACATCATGATATCAACTCCGGTGATGTTTTTATAGCTATCCTCTCATGCCTCTCTAGGGACACACATATACATAGAGTAAACATAATTCTTCCTGGATGAAACATTTTTCACACTCTTAAGTTTTTTGTTTGAGGTTTTTTTCCTTTGTTTACCACTCCACTCCCCATACTTCCTCATGGTAACCCATGTGGAAACCCAATGTATACATGTCTTTCTCCGTGCTCATGCAGTCACAACCAGCCTGATACACTCATACCGTTTCTGATGTGAAGCCAGCTGTTATACACCTTGCTGCCGCTGGGTTGTCCTGTTTCACAGTTCCCCACAGGAAGCTTCTAACTCAACTCAATCCGTTTACAGATGGAAACGCCAGTCCTCTGTATGACATGCACCACACATTTACACAGCGTAAAAACTTTAGACTGCCCGTCACTGGTTCTGTTTTCGATGCATCCAACTACACTTCAGCCCTGGGTTTGCTATTTTGCTTTTCTGCACTTTTGGCAGGAAGAACGTCACCAATTGCAGACTCTACCAACTCTATACCATCTACTCAGGCATCCCTTGGGAACGCTGCATTCATCTTGGAAGCTCTCGGTAGTACACCACAGTGGGGGGGGTCCCTTAACCACCACCACCCTCCTCACAAACATTCCCTCAGAGATGTTCCTCAAGGCGACGGCAGCCTCCCCACCTGTGATATGAACAGCCCATGTCCAAAGCTAAGGAGCCAACAAGTCCAGGAAAGGCCGATGGAAGGGAGAGGCCCACATGGACTGTAGCGCTTACTTTCTGGGATTCCCTGGGCAGGGTCTTGCCACTCATCCCAACCCATTCCTCATCTCCACATGGGAATTCAGGTCACACAGGACCTGAAAACTAGGGAAAGCTATTTATCTGCATTTCCGTGTGGCCTAATTTGACCACTGCAAATTCTGCAGGGTTCACTGCAGAATGTTCTCCACAAGGCAGAACATGCAGGCCGGTTTGGGCAGGCAGATAGGTGAACTGCGTGGAGTTCTGGCTGCTCGGGCTGCTCCAATTTGCTCCCAGCTCATGGACCGACCCTCAGCTTCCTTGTTCCTCTGCGGCACTGCAGCCACCACAGAAACGTCTTTTCTCCTGGTTTGGATCTTTCAATAGTCTCTTAAGATTCTAACTAAAAATTAGATGTGAGAGATAACAACCACAGTTTAATATAAACGGATTTCCATCAAAATGATGAGAAACTGTGGAGAGCACATCAAACCACTGGATGAGTGCCTCTGGGAGCACAAATTCATCCCAGACGATTCTGCAGCAATGAACTTGTCTGACTTTTGCAGGAAGTTAACACTTTCAGGTCACTAGGAATGAGGTCCTTTTTGTTCAATTTTTATTTTGAAATAATTATAGATTCACATGAAGTTGCAAAAGTGAAGAGCTCCTATGCCCCTGGCCCAGTGTCCCCCCAGTGGTTATGAAGTCACTATGAAACAATAGCGAAACCAGGAATCTGACATGGGCATTGCGTGCGTGCGTGTGTGTGTGTGTGTGTGTGTGTGTGTGTGTGTGTGTGTTTTCCATCCAGCCCACTACTTTCACTGATGCTCCTAAGAATCTTCTCCCACAGTGGGGCTCTTAAGGTGGAATACAGACTTAAATGGCCATGACAGTCACACAGGCTACGCCAAGACGCCAAGGAGTAAAGCAGCTCAGGTGTAAGAGGGCATAGGGGGCAGGAGGCTATGAAAATCAGGGAGCTCCTGCTCCACCAAAACTTTTTTTTTTTTTTAAACTTAACACGTTACTACTGGGGCGCCTGACTGGCTCAGCCACTTGGAAGAGCATGCAACTCTTGGTCTCAGGGTCATCAGTTCAAGCCCCACATTGGGTGTACAGATCACTTAAAAAAAAAAAAAAAAATCACTAGGCCAAGAAAATAATTCCCAGGTTCTGGGCAACTAATTTGCAACCAGCTGACAGGACTTTAATCTGTAGCCAGAAGACCCACAGAGAATCTTTTATTCTTATTACACAGGTCTATTATGATTATCAAATTAAATATGCCTTTTTATTTGACACCTCATGAGACCATGGAATGGATTCGCTGATTAAATGAATCCTAACTATACAAGGGCTCCGAGACCCTCTGAGCATGTGAAAGATGAGGGTGCCAAAGCAGGCCTATTTTCACAAGGGCCTTCCAGCCACCCCACGCCCCACTGCCAGGTGCCAGTCAGCCTCACCAGGTGAGGGGCGAGGTGAGCACGGCTGAGCAAAGCCTGAGTAGGGCTCTGGGTGCATCAGCTCACAGGCAGTATGTCTTCAGAGATGGTCCACACAGCCTGGAAGGCTCTGTACACAGGCAGCATCCCAACGGGCTCCTCTCAGGGAGGAGGGCATGGGGCTTTTACTTTTAGCTTTTTTCTCTTCTGGTCACTCCCTCATTTTCTAAAGCTAAGTAATGTTTGATGACAAAAAGACACTTGCACTGACTAGTCCCTTAAATTGGAGATGTAAAGAATCTGCTTAGAAAACTTGAAGAAAATGGTAAAAAGGAAGAGGAAGCTGCTAGGGAGCAGGTTACCCCTTCACCTTCTCCTGGGGGGTGCGGGGAGGCACCCTTACTCTGTCTACACTGGCGACACGTGGCTGGAGCTCCTGGGAGGCGGAGAGCTCTCATTGAAGAGATACAGATGTTGGCCTCCCTGTCCATGAAGACTGCAGAGCAGCCCCCTCCTCTCCCTTTCAGAGGACTCTCCCCTTCTTTGGTGCAAGGGTGCACACCCCTCGGATGAACATCACCCTACCACATCTAGTTCTCTTCGGAACCAAAAGAGTTGGTTAAACCCTGATGTGCCATCCAAAGACCATCTAGAAAAGTTGGGGGTGGGGATGCTCTTGTTGCTAAGAGCTGTCAGTGCTCAGACCTTCCAGTGTCACAGGCAGCTGCAGGGTCCTGAGGGTGTGACCATTTCTTCTCGTCCCCCTGGGGTGAGCCACTGCTTTTCCAGGTACAGCTGAGGGCTTTGCACCCTGTTTGGGACCAGTCAGTGACCCACCGGTCCCCAGGCTGGCCTCTCCCCAAGGATCTGGTCTTTCAGCTGTAACTCACCCTCTGCCTCAAATGGGGGGCGGGGGCGGGGCTCAACCATCACAAAGATGACAACGAGAAAACCACTGAACAAGAAGGAGCAGACGTAGGGGCTCCATCAGGCAGACCCAGTCTTGGGGCTCAAGCAACTGCAGCAGGAATCCAACTCACAAAGGCAAACCAACAGAAAGCCCCCTTCCTCACCCCCTCTTACTTGTCCACTTCTCTCTCCTCCCCAGGGGCAGTGGGATCTAATTCACTCAACCAATGAGGAAACACCACAGAGAATGAATGAGAACACAATTTTCCAAATGGGGTACATTCCCAAGATCATTTGAGGAGTTCACTGAACTTTTTATTTTGTCTTATAGATTTTTTAAAAGCTAATTATCCATATATTGCAGTAATATAAAGAATCTTTTGAAAATAAGTTTAAAGGTTTTCAAAAATCAGTGGATTAAAAGAACACTATGGACAGGACAGTGCAGGTGGCACCCAGGCGTGGCCTGGACCATGAAGTTGATACACAGTGACCAAAATCCGGAGAAGAGGATCTTTAATACAGAGACTATTTTATTTTTTTAAGTGTACTTCCTAAATTCCACTCCAGGAGGTGACAAAGGGCGTGGGAAGACGACTATGGGGATTAGAGTCAGGCAGAGTCAGGGAAAGATGTGCTGAACCAACTTCCTTCTCTCCCCTGCTGCTCACTGCCTCAGAGCTCCTCACAGCCCCCAATGTGTTTATGCACAACAGCCACCCAATAACCCCTCCAACCCTACAGTTTGTGAAATGCTGCTTTTTCAGATTGGACACAGCCCTGTAAGACTGGGAGACAAATTTTAGTGGCCAAGAACCAAGTCTCTGTTAGAACTATGTGGCCAGTGTGGATGGTGGCAGAGGTGGGCATTTGAGATCTTTAGGCTTTTCTTGCACTTCCTCCACACCAGCTAAGAACAGAGAAGCACGTTGGGGCCAAGACCTCCTACAGGTAAAACCTGTGCCTCACGCCTAAGAGCCCCTCGTGCATCTGCGGCACAGCAGCGTCTGCCTGGTGAAGCACTCCATGTCAGGCACGCCGCAGACAGGCGCCTGTTCAGTCTGCACAGCAACCATGCAAGACGGTGAGTACTATCCCCCAAGGTTATCACCTTTGTTTTACCAGTGAAGAACTTGAGGTTCCGAGAGGTTCAGTACCCAACCCAAAAAAATCACACGGCAAGTTAAAGGCAGGGCCACAATTCACACGTAAGCATCTCCAAGTCCTTGTTCTTTTACTTTGTCAACACACAATCGCATCGGATCACCTCGGGAGTCTGGTTTCATTGTGCCCCTTTTACAGATGAGAAAGCAGAGGCCCAGGGAGTCCAACCGGAGATTCAAACCCATGTCCCTTACCTCCAAGTCTCATGTTGTTCTGTATACTTTTATAGAATTAAGCAAATGGACAGAGTCAAAAACTTCAAGCCCTGAAAGATTCCACTGGACAAGGAGGGCTGATGAGCAAGGGTATGCAGATGCCCTCAGTCAGACTCCTGGGCCAACGTGAACAGGACTCCCCCACAAGCTTTGTTCAGGGGTGGGCTTTCAAAGAGTTGCAGAGCCCAAGCTTCTGCGTCCCATCATCAGACAGCTCACGAACGGAAATGGTAGGTCAGAGAGGAGCTTTAGGAAATAGGAATTGACAGCTTCAGCAACTGTATACGTTTTGACCCTACAATTCCATTTCTAGGAAACCATACCCTGTAAATGAGAACCCCCGAAGCATACACGAGAACGTGAGGAATATCCCCAAAAGTAACTGGTTACAGACTCCATGTCTGAGCATGGGGGTGAAAAAACTACACTGAATCCACCTACAAGACACTGTGCAGCTGTCAAAGCCGTGAGGACAATGGACGTGCAACATGGAGGAACACCTGTAATGGGCCCTTACGTCAATGCAGCAAATGGAGGACAAAGGTAGTGTGCCCACTCTAACCCTTACGTGCGTGGTTTGGTATGCACTTATGGCAGAAATACAGAATCCACAATGTTAACAGCACTCATTTCTGAATGAAGCTACTAGAAGACATTTTGAAGTTTTCCATCAATATATTTTACCAGTGAACTAGGTGAAAAAAAAGACCTTAAGATTAGATCTAATGGGAGGGAAAAAAACCTTCATCTGGTGCATCACAGTTTGTTCAAAGACTGAATGATTTCCCAGAAAAAGGAGAACAAGTCAAGGAAGTCACTTGCATCACTCCCACTGAGCACAGTGCTAGAGGTTCTAACCAGTGAAGCCAAGCCAGAAAAGAGCACCCAGTTTGGAAAGAAGGAAATAAAACGGTCCCTACTGGGAGATGGCCTGACTTTCCACACACGAAATCCCAGGATTCTACACGCACCTGTAGATTGAATTTTTAAAGGTCAGATGCAAAAAACTTTCTATATAATAGCAATGAACAAATTAGAAGGCAAAATTCTCAGAGTCATTCATCATAGCTCCACAAGAGGAAATGGACAGGTGTAATTCAATAAAATACATGCAGGAGACATAGGCTGGAAACTATGGAACACTGATGGAACAAATAAAAACATAACTACATATACAAGAAATATCAGGTTCACAGATTGATACCTTAACTATATTGAGTCTGACAATTAACAAACTGATCTATCAATTTCAGGCAATCTAATCCCAGGTTGTTTTATAGATATGCCATACCCAATTCTAAAATATATATGAAAAGGCAAAGAAACTACAGTAATCCAAATCATTTTGAAATAGATGGTCCATTTTGGAGGACCCACATAACCCAATTTTAACACTTTCTATAAAGGTACAGCAATCAAGGAATATGGTATAGCACAATGACAGACCAATACAACAGAACCAAGAGCCCAAAAATAAACTCACGAATCTGGCCAGGTCATTTTTTGTTGTTGTTGTTAAGATTTTACTTTTCGGGGCACTTGGGTGGCTCAGTCGGTTCAGAGTCCAACTTGAGCTCAGGTCATGATCTCATAGTGTGTGGGTTCAAGCCCCACATCAGGCTCTGTGCTGACGGCTCAGAGCCTGGAGCCTGCTTCAGATTCTAGGTCTCCCTCTCTCTCTGACCCTCCCCTGCTCACACTGTCTCTCTCTCTGTCTCTCTCAGAAATAAACAAAACATTAAAAAAACTTTTAAAAAAAAGATTTTACTTTTCAGTGATCTCTGCATCCAATGCTGGGCTCAGACTTACTACTCTGAGACCAAGAGCTGCATGCCCCACTGACTGAGCAGCCCGGTGCCCGAGGCCAAGTAATTTCTGACTATGGTACAAAGGGAACTCAGGAGAATGGTCTTCTCGACAATTGGTTTGAAACAACTACACATCCACTTGCAGAAAAGTCAGCTTCAACTAACACCTCACACCTTATACAAATATTAACTTAAACTGGATGATGGACAAACATAAAACATACAACTCTAAAACTTGTGAGAAACTCTGCATGCCTAACCTGAGTTAGGCACAGAGTTCTATAAAACACCAAAAGCATGATTTGTAATACAAAAAAAAAGAAAAAAAAGTTAAACTGGATCTACTCTGCAAATGACATTGTTAGCATGAAAAGACCAGCTACAGACTGGGAGAAAATACTTCTAAATCATATAGATGACAAAGAACTTGTATACAAAATATATAAAGAACTCTGCAAACAAGGAAATACCACCACCCAATAAGAAGGGAAGAAAAAATGCTGCTTAACATTAAGGAAATATGATCAAAGTCAGGGAGAGAGCGCTACAAACTTATTAAAACACCTAAAAAAAACTTTCTAAGGACAGTAGTAGGTAAGTGCTGGGGAGAATGTGGAGTAACAGACACCCTCCTACGGTGCGAGTGGAATGGGGGAAGGCACAGCAGCTGTCTATCAGGTAAAACACATTTGTCAAACGACCCAGCAACTTACTTCTGTGCATTTTTCCTGGAAATATAAAGATTTATTGTTCATGCAAAATTTCTAAATGAATGTTTAGAACAGTACTATTTACAGTCCCCAAACACTGGAAACAAGTGTCCTTCGGCGGGTCAAGAGTTGAATAAATAAGGGCACATCCGTATGAAGGGCGGCCACGCATCATACAAGGCCATGCACTACTGATGGGTAAGCCCTTGATCGATCTCAAAAACGTTTGCTAAAACAAGTCACAAAGGGCTACACACTCTATGATTGCATGCATAGGACATTCTAGAAAAGG
This sequence comes from Proteles cristata cristata, assembly GCA_017311185.1. Lineage (NCBI taxonomy): Eukaryota > Metazoa > Chordata > Mammalia > Carnivora > Hyaenidae > Proteles > Proteles cristata. Next base: position 587,805 of record JAESUZ010000846.1, read on the forward strand.
CCAAACCATAAGAGTGAAAAACAGGCCTGCAGGAGACAAACCCGGAAGCACTGAAACTCTTCTGTGGTGGTAGTAAGGTTCTACTCCTCCGTGTAGGTCTTCCAGCACCTAACTATGTATCTTTAAGAAGTGAATTTCACTGTATGTACATTAAGCCCCAAAGCCAATTAATATAAAAGAGTGAGTTATGGAGGAGAGGATAGGGTCACGTTCACTACTAGGCCACCTAAGAGGCATTCCCCCACTGACCCCCATCCATCATATGGGCACCGAGAAGAGACACCATAAAGGCAGAGGCTGCTAATTGCAGGCAGGAAAAAAAAAACCTAAGAGTAAAAACGTCCCCTCTTTCCACTATCTGTACCTTTTCTTTATCTTTTTTTTTTTTTAATAAAATACAAATATAAAATTTACTACCTTCTACCATTTTTTAGGTGTACAGGTTAGTGGTGTCAAGTACATTCACAGAGCTGTGTTTCCATTTCCAGAACCTTTTCCATCCTGCGTGATGGAAACCGTACCCACTGAACAACTCCCCTGTCCCACTCTCACCGCACACCCCGCCAGCCCCTGGTACCCACATCCCACGGTCTCTGTGATTAATACCCCTTTAGCTTTTAAAGAAAGGAATGGCCCAGGGGTGCCTGGGTGGCTTAGTCGGTTAAGCGTCCGACTTTCGCTTGGGTCATGATCTCGTGGTTCGTGGGTTCGAGCCCCGCGTCGGGCTCTGTGCTGACTGCCAGCTCAGAGCCTGGAGCCTGTTTCGGTCTGTGACTCCCTCTCTCTCTGACCCTCCCCTGTTCACGCTGTCTATCTCTCTCCTAGAAATAAATAAAAAAACATTAAAAAAAAAAAAAAAAAGGAATGGCCCAGGGTCCCATCAACAGTGGTATAGCTTTCAACACAGCTTTGGGGAATGACGCGGCCCCGTCGCCAATTCAAAACTTGGTTTGAAACGTAGCTCCCAAAACTCCGTAAATCATGATCAAGAGTCATTTTAGGACCTCTCAACAAGACAGGCCCCCAGCCTGGCCTAGCCCGCGCAGGCTTCCAATACACAGAGGCCCACATTCCTACGCTGGCTCCATCAGAGTTGCCAAAGAGGACCAAGAGGTAGCACCTGCAGGAAGTAAGGAAGGGCATGGTCTCCCTAGAATGCAGGTTCTGATTCAGAGGGTCTGGAGTAGGGCCTGAGAGCCGGCACATCTCCCAAGCCGCCAGGGGATGCCAGGACTGCCAGACTTTGACGCATACTTGGAGTAGGAACTTCTGGACAGAGGGACCAGCCTGCGTCTGGTCTGTTCTGGTCCTAGGACTCAGGGCAGCAAAGGCAGTTAAAGCAGGCGAGGGACCCTGACAGACTCCAAATTATGAATTTCATTCGGCCAATAAAGACGTTAAGCAGGGAAACAATATCGTATGGGAGAAAAAAGAAAAGAAAGTGATAGAAACAAGTGTACAGATGAAAGTGACAATGGTGGGGACAGAGGAGACAGAAGTATTCAGATACTCTTCTGCAGGATTCCAAAGTGTCTTGCCAACTCCCACCCCCAGCCCAGAATAGCCAGGCTGGCCACCCTGCAGTTTTCTTTAAAAGCACCAGTAAAAGAAGCCAATCACGGAGTAGGTGGCAAGCACCTCTCCAACAGCTCCTAATGGCTGCAATAATTAATGTTTGTAAGTGAAAGCAATTACGCCTGCCCCGAAGTCAGAATAAACAACCAGCAACCCCAGACAGCACTACTCAAAGGATAATTACTCAAAACAAAACCGAGGAACTTGGGAAGTGCATTTGGTAATTCACAGGCATCAAAACATCACAGTAAGACACACCTACGCAAATTCTATTTCCGCCAGCCCAGCCCAAGGCTAGAGCAAGGCTACCTCAGATCAACTATCCGCTGGGTACCAAGTACGCACTCCCCATAGCCACACCTGAATACTGAAAGAATGTGGCTAAGTGGCCAATCTATCCAAAATGGTGATGACTGTCCCAAGCAGCCACCAACAAAGGCAGGAAGGGTGGCATCAATTGTTAGGCTTTGGGATGTTATTTAATAGCCACTCCTCAGCACTCAAGGTCAAGCTCACTGCAAAACCACTCCAAGCGGAAAAACCATTTTTCCTAACTGTGTGCTCCCCTGTGACTCTCCCTTGGCAATTTCAGCCCTACCACGTTTTGGGGGGGCATTATAATCTCTCAGGCCTGTTGCTAGGGAAGGAGTTCAAGACGGGTTCCCCTCCCCCAAAATGTACCACTTTGGCATGTGACTTATCTTGAACTGAAGGCAACCTAGAAAGTGGGGGCTCAAGAAAAACTTTTGCCACTCCCTGAACTACAAAGACAACTCTCAATTTGAGGGTCTTTGCAGAATAAGGGGTATTAGCAAAGTTAACTGTCAGCTGCATGACCCATCTGTATGGCAGGGCCAACATCTAATTAGGAAACATCTGTTCTTCTCCTTGCCTTGTGAGTTCCTTTCCTTTCCCTTGAAGTCCTGGACTCCCACCCTCTCCTCCTTAGTCCATGATGAAACAGATTCCTCATTATGCCTATCTTTGGAATTTCCATTCTGCCTGAATTCCCTATATGCGCACGATTATATTGTATTTTTTCTGCCAATCTGCCTCATGTCAATTCTATTCTTAGTCCAGCTAAAAGGACCCTTCAAGAGGGAGGAATTCCTGTTCCCCAGCATTAGGATGAGCACGTGGGAGTCTCCACTGTTTTCACAGAATAGTTGTGCGTTCACACCCTCTTCCATCTTCACCAGATGGAAGACAAGGACACAAGAAGCTAATACTTGTCCAGCACTGACCGGCACAGCAGAGAAGGGAACCAGGGTCCGCTAGGGTTTTTAGATCTACAGAGAGGATCCGTCATTCTCCCTGTAGCTAACAAGCAGGCAGGCAGCACTACCAGGACCCGGATCAGGGCAATGTGACTACAGAGCCGGAAGCTGAGCGCTCCGCCATGTGCTGCCTTTTAAAACCACCAACAATGCGAAGAGTTCCAGGACAAACCCAGGTGGGTGGCCAGCCGGCACCCAGGCAGGGAGGGGTTGGAGATGGCCGTCCAAGGCCATCCTGGAAGGACTCCTCTAGGCTTCCAGGCAAGCTCTTGACCCCAACACGCAGTGCCCTTCAGGCAGGACCTGTCCCTGTCCCCTCCTCTTGCAGCTGCCCAGGGCTCCCAGAGTAGCTCAGATAACCAGCCACACAGAACCCTACCCCAACTCTGGGATTGGGCAATCAGTTCACGCCTGTCACCCACACGAGCCAGGCTGCTCCTGACACCTATAACTTGCCAAGGCTGATCTGAGCCTGTCTACAGCTCCCCCAACCGTCCCAGCTCCCTGGGGAACTCTCCAGGTTTTGCAAGAGTCTCTTCAAAGGCATAGTCTCTCTGAAGCCCTTCCTCCCCACACCAGGGGTTTGTGACCACCCCTTCTTTGGCCCTCACCACATCCCTGAGAAGCTTCCCTCCTGACCAGGAGAATACATGAATACCCCTGGACAGTGCTCAGGATCTCAATCTAGACTGTGAGACCTTGAGGAGAGCGGTCAGATCCTATCTCTCTTGTGTTAGCCCTTGTAAAATAGTATTGCTCAGGTCCACAGGAAAGGGACGCTCAGCAGGGTTGGGGACTGGCCAAGGTCACCCAAGAGTGGAAATAGGATTGATACCTGAGCAACTCCAATGTCTACACCTTCCAAAAGGCCAGGGTTCTTCCAAGGTGGTAGAGAACGGAGGCTCCCTTAGAAGGGAATCAGTGGGAGGGGCTTAATCAGAAAATAGGGATCTTCCAGCCCTGCTTTTTCCTCCACCAAACAGGCCAAAGCAACTGAAGACCAGTCACATACAGATGTAACAAATTAACGAAACAGCCTGATATGTTAAGATGGCAGAGTAGGAGGACTCAGAGCTCAATGCCCCATGTTTTCAAGTAGATGTCATCCACATCCAGGTCAATAACTGGGAGAGCCATCTGAAGACTGGCGGAACAAACGCGCCACAACTAAATGTAGAGAACAAGCTGCATTTGAAAAGCCAGGAAGGTCAGAAAGGGAGGAGGCAGCTTTCGGCAGGAGGGCAGAGAAATGGGCCCTCACACAGGAAAGCCTAATCCCCTTAACTTTTGGCTTTAAATACCTGAGGGGCTGAATTCCATCACTTTGTAAAACCAAAGGGGTTTGGAGCCTGGAGCTTTGGAGATCAGCTGACTCAGCACTGGGTGAGCCTGGAGGGTGGTGAGTGATAGCCCTTAAAGAGACAGCAGCCTGGGCAGAGAAGCAACATTAAAACAGCAGCTAATGCAACACCAGGGGCAAAGAGAAGGCATCCATTCATACGGATTTCTGAGCCTGTAGAGGGACTTTCCCAAAAACGAGGGAAATGGCAGGTGCCATTTTCCTCCCCTAGACCCCAGAATAAGCACAGAGGCACATGCCAGAAGCAGGGCTGCATATACACTTGCTACCTAACCAGCTAGCAGTGTGCGCCACACCCTTGAGTTCTCCCAGGACTCGCCCACTCCAAGCCTGCTGGCCTTGGCCCTGGGCTCAGGGCCAACTTTCTTAAGGCTGTCCAGAGACCCTACCCAGCCAGCCAGGTGTATAGCCGTCACCCCATACACCTGCTGCATCACACCCAGCTCCAAGCCCCTAGACACCCTGTGTGTCTTGCCCAGCCACACACCCCAGAGGAACAAATTATGACCTAGAAGATAAAGAAAGTAATCAAGCAGAACAAAAGAAAATTATACAAAATGAGAACAGACTTAGGGAACTCAGCGATTCCATCAACTATAACAACATTATTATCTAAGTCCCAAAAGAAGAGAAAGGAGGGCAGAAAATATATTTAAAAATAATAGCTGAAAACTTTCCTAATACGGGGAAGGAAACAGATGCCCAGATCTAGGAACTCAGTAGACAATAAATAAAAGCAGAGCCACACTGAGACATAATTAAATTTGCAAAATATAAAGCAACATTTTCAAAGCAGCAAGACAAGTCATTAACTTACAGGGGAAAATCCATAAGGCTAGCAGGAGATTTCTCAACAGAAATCTGTCAGGCCAGAAGAACATGACAGAATATATTCAAAGTGCTGAATGGGAAAAATCTATAGCCAAAAATATTCTATCCAGTAAGGCTATTCACAATAAAAGGAGAAAGTTTCCCAAACAAAAACTAAAGGAGTTTGTGACCATTAATCCAGCCCTGCAAGAAATATTAAAAGGGACTGAGTAGAAATGAGGGACGAAAAATGACAACATAGAGATAGGAAACAAAATAGCAGTAAAAAAATGAGTATCTCAGTAGAAGAAAAATATTAGTCCAGGAACTCACAAAAAAGGGATTAAATTATAGTAACCTATACCTAAAATGTGGAGAAGAAAAAAGAGTAGGTTCAGACTTGAACAACTATCAACTTAATATAGACTAATATCAAGAGAGGTCATGTACAAATTTAATGGTAACCATATGTCAAAAAACACTAAAAAACATGCAAATAAAGAAAAAGAAATCCAAGTGTACCACTGAAGAAAATCAGCAAAGAATGACAGAGAAAGATGAAAGGTCAAAGAAAATCCTCAGAAACAACCACAAATAAATAATACATACCACAACAAATACATATCAATACTTACTTTGAAAGTAAATGGACTAAATGCTCCAAAGCAAAAGACACAGGGTGAGAGATTAAAAAACAAACAAGACCCAGCTATCTATGCTGCCTACAAGACACCCATTTTAGACCTATGGACACCTGCAGAGGGAAAGGCATAGGATGGAAAAAACATCTGTAGTGCAAAGGGGCATCAAAACAAAGCCAGAGTAGCAATACTTTAAAACAAAGACCGTAACAAGAGACAAAGAACACCACTACATGATATTAAAGGGGACAATCCAACAAGAAAACATAACAACGCTAAATATTTATACACACAACAGAGGAGCAACTAAATACATAAAACCATTAATAACAAACACCAAGGAACCAAATGACGATAACACAATACTAACAGAAGACTTCATCAGAACAGAACATCAATAAGCCAACACAACAATGGCTCTGAATGACACCCTGGAACAGAGGAGTTTAACAGACACAATCCAAACATTCTATCCTAACACAGCAAAATACACTCTTTTCAAGTACATACAAAACATTCTCCAGAATAGATCACATATTGGTCCATAAAATAAACTTCAACAAATCTACGAGGACTGAAATTACCACGCCTGTTTTCTGACTGCAACACTATGACACTTGAAGTCAACCACAGGAAAAAATCTGGGAAGACAACAAATACATGGAGCTGAAACAAGCTACTCAACAATGAATGGGTCAAGCAGAAAATAAAAAAGAAATAAAAAGGTACATAGAAACATGAAAATGAAAACAAGATGGTCCAAAATCTCTGGGATACAGCGAAAGCAACTCCAAGAAGGGAGTTTGTAGCAATGTACTGCTCAGGAAGTAAGAAATACTTCCAAAAGCTTAACGTTATACCTAAAGAAACTAGAAAAGGAACAAAACCTAAAACCAGAAGTAAATAATAAAGATTAAGCACAAATAAATAATACAAAAATTTTTAAAAGAGATCAATTAAACGAGGAGCTAGTTCTTACAAAAAAAAGATCAGTAAAATTGATAAACCTCTATCCAGACTTATCAAGGAAAAAATAAAAACATTCAAAATCATCTCAATGAGGGGGGAAAAAAAGTAACAAAGAGCACCACAGAAACGCAATCATAAGACATTAGGAAAACTATATGTCACCCTATTGGACAATCTAGAATAAACCAATCAATTCCTATAAACATACAAAGGTGAAACAGGAGGAAATAGCAATTTTGAACTGATAATCAGCAAAGAAATTGAGTCATAGTTAAATAAATAAAACCTCCTAACAAACCAAAAGGACCAGAGAGCTTCACAGATGAATTCTATCAAACATTTAAAAGATATCTATATGCTTCTTTAAACTATTCCAAAAATAGAAATTATATTCTACAAGCCCAAATTATTTCTCTAAGGCCAGCATTACTGATACCAAAACCAGATAAAGACACCAGTTTAAAAAAAAACACAAGCCAATGTCCCTTATAAACAGAGATACAAAAATTCTCAATAAAATACTAGCAAACTGAATTCAATAATACATTTTAAAAAATCATTCACCATAATCAAGTGGGATTTATTCTTGGGTTGCAAGAGTAGTTCAATATTCACAAATCAATGTGATACATCACATCAGTAGGAAAAAGGGTAAGAACCAGATGATCATTTCACAGATGCAGAAAAAGATTTTGACACAGTATCCATTCATGATAAAAACCCACACGAAATATACCCACAAGAAATAAAGGCCTCAACATAATAAAGGCCATATATGAAAAACCCATAGCAATCATCATCCTTAATAGGGAAAAACAGCCCTTCCTCTGACGTCAGCAACAAGGCAGGGATGTCCATGCTCACCACTTTTATTCAACAAAGCAGCCAAAGTCTTTGCCATAGCAATGAGACAACAAAAGTAGAAGGAATCCAAATCACTAAGAAAGAAATCGAACTTTTACTATATGCAAAGAACAGGATACTCTATATAGAAAACCATAAGGATGCCACTAAAAAACGGCTAGAACCAATACATGAATTCTCTGTGAAGTCACGGGATACAAAATCAGTGTGCCAAAACTGTCTATTTCTATACACCAAGAACAAAGCAGCAGCAAGAGAAATTTAAAAAACAATCCCTTTTACAACTGCACCCAAAATAAGATACCTAGGAATAAACTTAATCAAAGAGGATAAAGACTTTAACTCTGAAAAATGTAAAACACCAATGAAAGAAATTCAAGACACAAAGAAATGGGAAGCTATCCCATACTCATGGATTGGAAGAACAAGTATTGTTAGAATGTTCACACTAGCCAAAGCAACCTATACACTACTCAATTCCTATCAAAATACCAACAGGGTTTTTCATAGGACTAGAACAAACAATCCTAAAATTTGTATGGAACCCCAAAAGACACCAAATAGCCAAAGAAACTTCTAAAGGAGGGAAAAAAAAAAAAAGCAAAGCTGAAGGCAACTTAATTCCAGACCTAAAGACAAACTACAAAATTGTGGTAATCCAGAGTATGGTACTGCACAAAAATAGACACACAGATTAATGGAACAGAACAGAAAATTCAAAACTCAATCCACAATCATATGATCAATTAATCTTTGACAAAGCAGGAAAAAATATCCAAAAGAGAACAAGACAGTCTCCTCGACAAATGGCACTGGGAAAACTGGACAGCAACATGCAAAAGAATCAAACTAGACCACTTTCTTACGCCATATACAAAAATAAATTCAAAATGGATTGAAGACTTAAATGTGAGACCTGAAACTATAAAAATCCTAGAAGAGAACACAGGCAGTAATTTCTCTAACACTAGCCAGAGTAACCTTTTTCTAGATAAGTTTCCTGAGTCAAGAGAAACCAAAGTGATAATAAACTACTGGGACTACATCAAAATAAAAGCTTCTGCACAGCAAAAGAAATAAACAAGGGCGCCTGGGTGGCTTAGTCGGTGAAACGTCCGACTTTCGCTTAGATCATGATCTCGCGGTTCGTGGGTTCAATCCCCGCATCAGGCTCTGTGCTGACTGCAAGCTCAGAGCCTGGAGCCTATTTCAGAGTCTGTATCTCCCTCTCTCTCTGACTCTTCCTTGCTCACACTGTCTCTCTCTCTCTCTCTCTCTCTCTCTCTCTCTCTCTCCTAGAAATAAATTTTAAAAATATATATTAAAAACAACAAAAAAAGAAATAACAAAACTAAAAGGCAGCCTATAAGAGATCTTTGCAAATAACATACCTGATAAAGGATTTGTATCCAAAATACATCAAGGACTTCTAAAACTGAACACCCAAAATCCTAATAATCTAAAAAATGGGCAGAAGACATGAACAGACACTTCTCCAAGAAGACATGCAGATGGCCAACAGACACATGAAAAGATCATCATCGTTGCTCATCATCAGGGAAATGCAAATCCAAGGCGCCTGGGTAGCTCAGTCAGTTAAGCATCCAACTCAGGACTGTGCCTCAGGTCATGATCTCACGATCTTGTGAGCTTGTGAGATCAAGCTCTGCATCAGGCTCCATGCCCTTCTTGAGATTCTCTCTCTTCCTCTCTCTGCCCCTTCCCCGTTCACACTCCCTCTCTCTCAAAATAAGTAAAATTCCAAAAAAAAATTTTTTTTAACTACAAGGAGTTAACACCTCACACCTGTCAAAATGGCTAAGCTAACAACACAAGAAACAACAAGTGTTGGTGACAATGTGGAGAAAAAGGAACCCTTATGCACTATTGGTGGGAATTCAAATTGGTTCAGCCACTGTGGAACACAGTATGGAGGTTTCTCAAAAAGTTAAAAACAGAACTACCCTTAAGACCCAGCAACTGCACTATTGGGTATTTATGCATAGAATACACAACACCCATTCAAAGGGACCCCTGAGGTTTCTCGCAGCATTGTTTGTAATAGCCGAGATACAGAAGCAGCCCAAGTGTCCACTGACTGACGCATGGATAAGGTAGGGTATGTGTGTACAGTGGAATATTATTCAACCATAAAAACAGAATGAAATCTTGACATATGCAATGACATGGAAGAAGCTAGAGAGTATCACACTAAGTGAAAGAAGACAAAGTATCTTATTATCTCACTCCTAGGTTGAATTTAAGAAGCAATCAAGCAAAGAGGAAAAATGAGTGAGAGCACACGCAAGCGAGTGAGCAATAAACATTCTTAATTATACAGAATAAACTGATGGGTTGCTGGGGGCGGGAGGGTGGGGGGGGAGATGGGTGAAATAGGTGATGGGGATTATGAAATGTACTGTCATGATGAGCACAGGGTGATGTGTGAAACTAGATTAGTATACTGTACACCTCTAACTGATATTACACTGTATGTTAACTGGAATTAAAGCAAAATTTTACAGTAAAAATAAAATAATGATATCTTTAAAAAAAATCCCTAAACATACAGACAGCAGGAGCCCAGCTTCTCACTTCAGAGAGGGGAGTAACCACATCATGAGAAGAGTGGAGGCCAACAGCGTGGTCTTGGATTGGAATTCAGGGTGGGCGTCACCAGAGTTGCCACCAGACAAATCCAGGACAATGTGACCATCACAGTGGTGATAGTAACGGATGATGAGCTACTGAACAGACATCCATGAACCCAGAAATGGGTACGTGGAGAGTTTAATGCCTCACGAGATACTTACATAGGCTCCAACCACCTCCCCACAAAATACTGAGCTGCTGTAAGGGGAAATGTTCACAGTAGAGACGCCATCAGATCAGGGGATCAAAGTTAACAGGATCACTAATAGAACAAATTAAAGCCGTGTGCACCCGCTAGCGTGCTCTCAGAAGAACGTGCATCACCTTCAGAATGTTGACAACAAAGATGCATAAACTGAAGCTAATCTGGGAAACAACCAACCAACCAAGGGACATTCTGCAAAATAAACTGGGCAATCATCTTCAAAAATGTCAAAAATGTCAAGGTCACAAAAGTCAAAGGAAAAAAGTGTTCAATAAACTGCTCCTGACCTAAGAAATTACATGAGTCATTCTGGACTCAGTCATTTTGCAAGAAAGGGCATTACTGGGACAATCAGTAAAGGCTGAACATGAAGGGAGTAGATGGAAAAACGTCATGTTGATTTTCTGATTCTGATGAATTGTATGCATTATGGACGAGCAGGTTTTGTTCATGGCCAGCACTAACACACTGAGGAGTTAAATAATTCCAGGCCCTGCTGCAGAGCTCAGCCTTAGGACTCCGGAGTAGGCCTGGAATGTGCACTCTAACCAGCCCCCAGGTCACTTCTGGGCCCCTTGTTAGAACCATTTGCTGCCCTGTGCTCTCCCAGCACACCTTTTTGGAACCAGAGTCCAGAAAAGCACAATCACAGTCCACCTGATGTGGTACAGGAAGCAGTGGTCCCTTACCAGGCACAAGAAATCAGACTACTTCTTGCTTTCCAGCCATTTTCTCTAATGAGGCAGTGCAAAGGCAGCCAGGGGCCCGAACTGCGGGTGGTCCACATTTCTCCTTGACTGCTCTCTGACTGGGGTTGTATGGTATCTCATCTGCCAGCTGGAGTGGGGGGAGGAGGGTCGTAAAAAGCTTGTTTGATTTTTAGTGCTCGCTCTCTATTCCCACCAGTTCACTCTTTCTTTTATAAACCCCATCTCATTAGCCACCTGGTAAATTCCACTCAGAATGGCACGCTGGCCCCACACTTCACATCCAGAGCCAGGGAAACAGCCCAAACAACTCCAGTGGCTCATGAAGGTAATTAATTGCAGATGATACACACCCAAAATATCCTGAGCACAACAGGAAAATCATAGGTTTCCAAACTTAATAGCTGGAATCATACTTGACTGTCATCTACACTCAAAACTCTTTCAAGTTACTTCTTAGGACACTGACTTATCCAGAAGGCAGCTTGCTATTCACTTTAGTCCTTTGGCATTTAAGTCTTTGCTTTGAGGCCCAATGGGCTTAACACAAATGCTGTCGTTGCCTGTGTGACCTTAGTCAAGTCACTTGACCTCTCAGGGTCCTGGTTTCATTACCTGTAAAATGGGAGACTAGTACCTACTTTAGAAACTACAAGGACAGTTAAATTGTGTATGTGCACATGCATCAACACACACGCAAATATGTATCAAGTGTCTGGAAGATATTAAGTACAAGTAAATGTTACCTGTTCTATTATCGTTATTTGTAAATTATAAATGGGAGCTCCAAAACCATTGTCTTCTAACCCACAAAGTCCTGTCTCCTCCATGCAGCTGAAAGGCTCGGGAAGACCTGCAACAGTGCTGAAGGGCTCCCTCAAGTATTTCTGAGTCAGGCATCAATGTGGAGCCCTCTTCCCGAGCTCAGTGGAGGAACGCCAATTCAACCTCACCTCCTCAGAGAATGCTTCCCTGATTGCCCTAGGCTGCTGTGCTCCCCCTACACAAGGGATGGAGCCTTTTCACATTGACTGGGGCCTGAAAGGGTCTCTCGCTCAACTGGGCCTCCGTGGGAGCCAGTTTAGGACACTCAAAGGTCCTCCATGTGCCATCTACCTTTAGGAAGAGTGAATGCTAACAGTTTCACAGCAGGGGGATGACAATAAACGTAGTCAAAACAGCCTCTCAAAAGAGGCAAGAATGGGCAGAAAGAGCAGTTACGAAATGGCCAATCGTTCCCCCAAGAAGAATGGCCCTAAGGAGGACACAGGACTTGCGTATGAGAGCAGAACACAGGGAGCTGAACTGCAAGCCTACTCTAGAGGTTCATTCTCGAGGTTTCAGAGTCACAGACCCCTGGGGCCCGGCCTGGAACACGCAGGAGTGAGGCAGGAGAAAGGCACATTGGGCATCATGTGTGGATAGGGGTCACGGGGGAGAGCACAAGACCACCTGGGGGTGTCCATGACGTGGGACTGTGGCCCCGGTGAAGCCACATCTTCAAGAGTAGCTGGCAACCCGATTTCGCCAACAAGCTTTAAGATCTTTCAACACTGATTCACAGCTTTTTTAAAAAAGCAACTCCCATGCCCAACGAGATCCTCCTGTAAGCCGAATTCTAGCGGGGGACCCAGGGCTCCCTCTGCTCTTCACTCTCAGGACCAGAAGCCTACTGGCTTGTTAGAGGCCCTTTACTGGACCAAGAGGAAGAGAACTTAAAACCCTTCAGAGCCTGTCAAAAGTGCATAACCTGACTCTAGTCATGAGGAAACAGCTGACAAACCCAGACTGATGGTCAGTCCTCAAAGCAATAGGCCAGAAACGAATACAGAAGGCAAGGTCATGGGGGGAAAGACGCCATGGAAGCGCTCCCAATTACAGGAGATTTAACAGATGCAACAATTCAATGCAATGCCTGATTCTAGACTGAAGAAAATGACCATAAAAGGCTTCAGTGGCCTCAGTGGTAAAATTGAGTATGGGTTTACACTCTATCACATCAGTATCTCCTGAATTTTATCATCACACAATAGGTATCTACACAAGTGCCCTTGTTCTACAGGAAACAAACACTTCAAGGTTAAAGGTCATGGTGCTTACAACTCTTAAATGATGAGGAAAAAGATTCTTATCGGTAGATCTAGAGACATTTACCTCAAATACGGTAAATATTAATGACCAGTTAATCTGGCTGAAAGGCACATAGGAGTTTTTATTATTCTTGCAATTCTCTAGCAATTTTTAAATCCTTTCAAAGTAAAATATATATATATATTAAAGGCTCCCAACCAACAAAAAATAGGGGTTTATAAGAACAACCCACAAAGTAGTGTTCAAAGGACTAAACAGCTTACAACTGGCACTGGAAACCCAGCAAACTTTGCTTTGTCAATATGAATACAGCACACTGAAGGATTGGAGAACAGTAAGGCCCAGCTAGAGCCCTTACTTTGATAAATACAGTACAGTTCCAAGGGGTGCAGTTCACGACATGTGCCCACCTCGTCAGTGCCAACATTAGCAGGACCACAGAGGCAGAGCCTATCCAACACTTCTGGGAGCGTCTGGGAGTGAGGGGCCGCGCTCATCATCACTGCACAGCCTGTGAATGAGGGAGAGCAGGGAAAGGCCTAGAATAGTCCCCTTCCTCCCAGGAAGTGGTGTGGCTTCTGGAAACGTGACAGCTGTTGTTACTACCCGAGACTTGGGACACAGATGCAGCTCGCATGTGAATAAAAAGTTGAAAACTCTGATTTGGCTCTTGAATGAGTCCCAATACTCTCATCAAATCCCAGCCTCTGGAGACCACAAGCAGGAGATGTAGACTATGAAAGAAACGCAACTTAAAAGGTAACAACAAACACAACAACAAAGGCCAAGTAGCAGATTGAGAGAGAGACAGAGACAGAGAGAGAAAGGTTACTGCAGACGGTTGTCTAGCTTGTAGACCTGCTCTGCTGAGCCGGGTGGGGGGATGTGTGGATGGCATGCAGCACGTGTATTTGAAGGGGGGGATGCAGTTTTACTAGATACAAATCATTAAATATCAAGATCTCTCCCTTTCTTATCTTTTCAGTTGATCTTGCAAAAGCTCAGCACCACATGGGGCCGCGGGGCTGGTGACCACTCATGGGTGGCGCTGAGTAGGTGGCTGCTCCCTCAGACAGGACAAGGGCTTTCCAGTTTCCGCAGGGCTCCCCGGGCCCCTATTCTCTCCTGAGGCCCACTTCATTCACCTCCATCATCCACTTGGCCCTTTTAGAGGTTCCAGTCTGAGACACCACCCCCCCAAGCCCATAAAACGGACACTCCAACAAATGCCAGAGACGACTGTGGGATGAAAATGTCAGGGTCAAAGCAAAGGCCAGATATAAAAATTCGGTTAGCACAGAGTTGTAAATCCAGGTTCACACAAGCAGCAATCCCTCCGTGATGGCTTATGGTTCAGGGACCACAGTGTAACTTGCACGGATCTGCTCAAAAAGGCACATTCGCAGTGATGCACAGTCAGTCCCACAGGATTTAATCAATTACAACACATTGCTGAGGAAACACAATCTCCCCCTTAACAGCTCATGACTACAAGTTGACAAAGCAGAAAAAAAAAAAAAACCCCACAAAACTATGCTGTCGTCTGTCACCGTGGCTGGTCTTCACCTGATGAGAGCAGTTTGCAGCTATATTCAATTCCACCCAGCACCCTGGGGATGAATTACTGAAGAATGACCAAAGACTCTACTAAATGTAAGGAAGGTCCATCCTCTGGCTCTCCGAAAATTCACGAGGGCCACAACGATGCATCTGGAAAGCTCTTACAATGGCTTTATACAGGTTGGTGCCCAAATGTGAATAAAATCCTAGGCATTCCAGGAAGCTGCCCATGCACCGCACCGTGGCCTGGAAGTCTAGCAGGGCCTGGAGGCCCTTTGTTACAAAAGGGATTCAAACTCAGGAAAACAGTGGGGAGCTCTTCCAAGTCCAAAATCTTCATAGCTTTCAGTTGTAACGTGGTTGCTTCTAGGCCTAAGCTCCTTGAAAGCAGGGACCTGACCCTGTACAACACACAGCACAGGGCACAGCACAGAATTCAGGCTCAGACGGTCTGATGACGTGACAACTCAGGTAAAGAACACATCAACTTCACAGATATCCTGACTCCACAAGGGGTAATAACTTAAAAAAAGACATTTTAGGAACAATGAAGGAATTAGGACTGTGGACTGTATGTTAAATATTGTGGAATTATCAATCTTCTCAGGCATCATACTACAGTAGTAATAGAAGACAGTTTCTTTTCTTGGGAAATAAATGTGGAAGAATTTAGGGGTAAAGAATCACAAGGTCTGAAGTTATTTTTCTAGTTCAGAAAAAAAAAAAAATATATATATATATATACACACGTATGTACAACCTGTGTGTGTTTATTCATTTAGTAAGAGTGGAGAGAAAGGCAAACGTGCCGAGTGTTACCCACAGGGGAACGTAGGACCAGGGATGCCTCCCCAAATTCGTGGTGCTACTCTTACAGCTTTTAGGTAGGTTTCAAATTTTTCAAAATAAAAAGTTAGGCAATTTTTTTTAATGAGGAAGTTTTTGGTTTTTTTTTAAATATTTTTTTTTATTTCTAGGAGAGACAGAGAGAGAGAGAGACAGTGTGAGCAGGGGAGAGTCAGAGAGAGAGGGAGTCACAGACTGAAGCAGGCTCCAGGCTCTGAGCCGGCAGTCAGCACAGAGCCCGACGCGGGGCTCGAACCCACGAACCGCGAGATCATGACCTGAGCGAAAGTCGGACGCTTAACCGACTAAGCCACCCAGGCACCCCTTTAATGAGGAAGTTTTAATGACTAAAGCAATCCATAACCAAGGCTCAAAATGACTTTTCTCTGCCCACTCAGGATGGAGGTGAGTGGCGAAGGGCTCCTGGCACCTGGGTCCCACCGGCAGCCCCTTGGGCTGAAGGCCTGACCGTCCCCTGCCTCCGGAAACCGTCCACAGCAGCCTGCATGGGAAGCAGGGCCATGGATGACACAGTGCTTAGGGGCCACGAGAACCATCACTTTTGTGCAGAAAAGGAGTTCTGGTCCACAGTTACCAATCAGCCTCTTACCAGCTCACCATTCACCCTCATTTTCATGTTCACTGACATCTTCCTTCTTTTGTGCTTGGTGGAATGACTATTAACGGGGGGATTTATTGGTGTTATTTTAAATGTCTACTCAGGAATGATTCTAGGAAAACAGTAGTGACAGCCGCCTAACTCGTTAACCTCTCTAAATAGATCAAGAACCAAATGCTAAAACCTGAATCCTACAGAGGAGGTAAAGCTGGGTGACAAGGCACCCCACACACCCCAAAATATAAGCGGGTGAGGACAAACCAACAACCACCGTGGCATGGGGTTCTGCATGTACAGGCCAGCGCAGAGGGACACAGCCAGGGCATCTGCTAAGATACCCTGCAAGATGAACCCCTCCGCCACCAACGGGGTGCTCCCTGGAAAGGAACACCTGCAAGCCAGCAACAGAAACACAGAGGCAGGTTTCCTTTCTCCCCACTTCAGAGGAGCAGGAGGGACCTGGGGCTCATGCAGGCTGGCCTCCGCTAATACTGGACACTGGCCCAGAGGGTGCCCTTCTTGGATGCCTCATCTACCAGTGGGAATCATAATGGAGCCGAGACCCCAGGGGTGACCAAGGTGAAGGCAGGGGAGCACAACACGGGCAGAAAGCTTCGGAAACAAGTGTGCCACGCACCTCAGCACACCATCAGAGGAGGGAGCTCTGCCAAGGTGGAAAGTGCAGCCCTCAACCTCACCTCCCTCCAGAAATTTACTTTCTGACCCTAGATGAGGGGCAACAGAGAAGGATCCAGGTAAAATCCCAAGTTTTAAGAATAAGAAGTGGAACATATCTACAGATAATGAAGGCATGCCAGAAATACCCGTGTAACTGTAACCTTCTATTTCCAACGAAGCTCAAAGACGCATGGAAATGATATAACACAGCAGAAAACAACAAGAACCAGAATTAGAAAGACTCAGTCATGAAGTGACAAAGCTCAGGCAAAGAAACACAACATTTCAAAAACGAAGACCACCCTAGAAGGAACAGCTAGAAGGTCAAGTAAATAAAAGCTTTAAAAAAACAAAAAGGAAATGGGACACCTGGGTGCCTCAGTTGGTTAAGCGTCCAACTCCCGATTTCATCTCAGATCATGATCTCGTGGTTGACAGGATTGAGCCCCCAGTCGGGTTCTGGGCTGTCAGCACAGAGCCTACTTGGGATTCTCTCTCCCTCACCAAAAATAAACGTTTAAAAATGAAAAATAAAAGGAAATACGGATTTGAGAGAAAGTAACAAATATTAAGGACAAAGAAGAACCAGCATAAAGAAAACAGAAGCCTCTGGAGAGGAAATAAACTTTGTTGGAAGCAATTCACCACGTACCTAGGAATACAAGTTCTGAGTGACTCATACCAAGATTCAGTCTGGTAAAATTATTCAACATTAGAGAAAGTGAAGAATGCCCTGGAGCAAGGGACTTCTAAGAAAAAGAAAATTAGATTATTATCCATCTTCCAGAACACTGCTTCCCAAAGACCTGGTAATAAAGATAACCAAGAAAATGTGATCTGAGGGTTTTCAGATCCACCAAATTTGCTTTCAAATATCAAGAGAACAAACCAGAAACAGCAAGCAACTCTGAGCATGCTGCTCCCATAAGCACCACCCCCACCCGCCCGCAGAACAGCAGAGCAGAAGCTGTGTGAGCCCAAAGGCCTAGCGTGACTGGCAAAGGGCTGGTGCAAAGGCTTGCAGACGGTATGTAAGCTCGCGGAACTGAGACTAAACAAGGATTAAGGAGAAAAAAAAAAGTTATTGGCCATGTGCTCAGGTTATACAGGTGCAGAAGGATTTTTTTCAAGAAGGGGAAAACACCTTTAAAAATGTTTTCATTCTAACCCATTATGCTGTAGCAGTAGGACTGGGGTTAATCTGAGACTTTACAAACCATCTACACCTAGGAATACATAGGGGTCTTTTTTTTTTTTTAAGATACCTCATTCTTATGGCTATTTCCAGTTCAAATTCAGTTTTACAGGGTCTACTTTATTACTTTTATATTCCACTTTTACATCCTTTGCTCTTCATACAAAGTAGGTCAAAGACACATGGGATGATGGCTTAGGACACCCTGTGGTAACTCACCTGCTTTGTCCCACAGTATTTACACAACAGCCCAGACTACAGAGCAGAGAGTCGAGGAGAAGTCTCTCCCTCTCTCTCTGCTCCTCTCTTGCTCACACTCTCGCTCTCTCAAAATAAATAAACTTTAAGACAAGACCCTCTGTGTAATGTTACCCCCAACCAGGGAGGAAAACCACAGGGACAGACGTGAGGGATCTCGGCTCATGCGGGTGAAAACGGGGGTCACAGAATCACCATCTGTGTCACAGGTGAGAACGCCAGCCCAGCTCCGTCCCGGCCCATTACACAGCGAGCGGCTGCGGCTGCGAGCATGGAAGCAGCCGGCGGTCCCACCCGACAGAAGCCACTCCGGCCGCAAACTCCATGCAGATGGATCCCAGAAGCAGCTTATTTTCCCACTGTTCCCCACTGCTTTGGCCGTAAATCCTAGGTAGAAGGTAGAGGTTGGCCTCCATCACTGACAAATGTGAGTGGCTGAACACCAGTAAAGATCTGGCAGGGACACCGAACACCAGCATATAGGCCAGTCCTCAGGTAGCAAGGCTCAGAGGCAAGCCCTTTCACAATTTACACTAAAACACCACACAGTCACAGGATACACCATTTCTGGGACATCCACCAGCCCCCGTCTACAGAAGAAGAACCTGAGGCACAAGATGCCCCAAGCACTCACAACTAGTAAGCCGGGAACCCAGAATGTGAACCTACACCTGTCAAAAGCTGGCACAAGAGCCACCAGCTAGTCATGTCTTAGCCCGCTTGTAGCACAGGCCGTGGGGACTAACACGATAGCAATGTATTTCCCAGCACTCTGGAGGCTGGAAGCCCAAGACCAAGGTGTAGGGGGTTGGGTTTACTCCCGAGGACTCTCTCCTCAGCTTCCAGAAGGGCACCTTCTCCCTATGTGCTCAACACAGTCCGTGCTGTGTGCCTGCATTTCAGCCACTTCTTCGTCTTCTCCGGAGAACTTCAGAACATCCATCAGATCACATCAAGGCCCCACCCAGATGACCGCTTTTAACCTCAATTACTCCTTCAAGATCCTATTTCCAGGGGCACCCATGGGGCTCAGTCGGTTAAGCGTCCCACTTCGGCTCAGGTCAGATCTCACCGTTTATGAGTTCAAGCCCCACATGGGGCTCTGTGCTGACAGCTCAGAGCCTGGAGCCTGCTGCGGATTCTGTGTCTCCTTCTCTCTCTGCCCCTGTCCCTCTCACTCTGAGAAATAAACATTTTAAAAAAAAATTTTTTTTTAAGGCCCCTATACTCTAGTTTCTCTTCAGAGTGTACAAATCTTTCACCTTTTAAAAAGGCCCTATCTCCAAATACAGTCCCATCAAGGGTTAGGGTTTCAACACCTGAATTTTGGGAGGACAGAATTCATTCTGTAACAAATAGTGACCTACTTCTGACGGGGCCAATACCCACATCATATTTATAAGAGAACAAGTGAGGAGGAATATGCAACCAAGTAACAGAGGAGTAACAATTTCGTTAATCCCTGAATATCAGCCCTAAAAATAGAATAACCCCCCAACAATTATTTCCAACCCCTACCTCCCTTTGGAAGTTACCTAAGAAGAAAATGAAATGTAATTAATGTTTTTTGTGAGGATTCTGCTCAGAAGCAGGCACTAAGCTTATGCCCCTCCTAGCCCAGAGACAAAAGAATTAAGATTTGCAAAAGATTCAGATTTTCAACTTATAGAATCATTTTCTTCCCCCCAAAAATCCCAAGAGCAATACAGCCAAACACAAAATCTCCTTCAACATGCCGTCTATTACTAAGAGGGAGAACTTGGCAGCTTTCCACAAGCCACCCAGCACAGATTCCATTTTCATCTCGTTTGTAACCTCCTAATCTTGTTATTATTTGTATTTATCAAGA
Organism: Proteles cristata cristata; assembly: GCA_017311185.1. Lineage (NCBI taxonomy): Eukaryota > Metazoa > Chordata > Mammalia > Carnivora > Hyaenidae > Proteles > Proteles cristata. The sequence goes on from JAESUZ010000846.1 coordinate 607,961, forward strand.
ACCAACAGTGTTAGCTCATGGAAAATACACCTGCTCCTCCGGTTTTTAAAGGAGCTTGGAGGATTCTTCTGTGCTGGTTCCAAGGCAGCCCTGACGGCTGGCGAATGCCACACGAGGTGGTATGCTGTCAACCCCTCAATCCTCTCCCAGCCCAGCCTGGGTCACCTGGCGCTACATGGCCACGGAGGTGGTGTCAGCAGGAATCCAAGGATAAACCCCCCACGTTCCCCCTGTCCAGCAAATACTGGCAGGAACACTTGGATTCTTTTGCCCTTTCCTTCGAGCAGAGGTCAAGGCTAAAAAGCTCTAATGACTTATCCTTGCCCAGACAGGACTTCCTTCTTGCCCTTTGAGCAGAGTGCCCCAAGATGACCCGAAGCCACTTGCTGTCCTGAGGGGTTTCACTCCACCCCGTCCCACGGGCTGTTCCAGCAGCTCAGATGCATAAAGCCCACGCCCCAGGTGCCTCCTCCTGGGAGAGGCCCCCCACCCCCACCCCAGAGTCAGCAGCAATGGGCCACCAGGGAGGTGCTGACCTGGGCTTAGCTGGCATCTCGCAGGAGCCTGCCAATCCAGGGGAAGACTTCCCATCAATCACATTCACTTCTGCTGAACCACCAACCCAGAGCAGCACGGCGGCAAAACCCACCGGGGTATGAAAGGAATTAAAATACATAAAGCCCTAAAGAGAAGAAACATCTGGCCAGCGTCTCACAAGTTGGGAGGTGAAGCCCTTCCCTTCTCTCCAAGGCTCTCAGCAGCTCCCAAAGCAGGTGTTGGCTCCTGGTGGCAGAGAAGCTTCTCCGGATTCGTATGGAGAGGAAGCTCTGTGCCACAGCGGGACACGGCTGGAATCTGAAGTCTCAAGACCCACGTGCAAGAAGCTAACTCAGCACCTGGCAACTCACCACCTATGGGGGGCATGGGGGGGTGGCAGACAAAATGAGGCCCTCAGGCCAAGTGCAACCACAACCATCATAAATCAAGTGTCATTGGTAACAGTGTCTTACAAATAAAGTTTTATTGCTATACACCTACAACCACAAACTGATGTGTCACCTGTGGTGGTTTTCACGGTACAACGGCAGAACCGAGAAGCTGTGACAGAGACCACGGGGCCCACAGATCCCACAGTGTTTACTATCCAGTCCTTTACAGACGAAGTCTGCCACCTCATGAGCCATGCAATATCTCACATAAATTACTTTCCATCTTCCAATCTCCCTTAAAAGGAGAATTGCATGGCCATCTGTCCCTTCCATCTAAAAATTACAGTCATTTGTAGTAACATCACACTCTCAAGGACAATTCTTTGAGAGTTCTGAGCACACTGCCCACATTTTTTTTTTTTAATCTGGGAAACAACCCTATGAGCAAAGTCATACTATGAATCCATTTCACAGATGAAGACACAGAGGCTCAGAGAAGAAAGCTGACACCTCTAAGGTAACACCTCTAAGTTAACAGTGCAGCGGACGTTCAGCCAAGCTCCTAACCCCTTCTCTCTTTCAGCCTAGGGACTCAGGTAGGGGTGCTGACCACCAGAGCAGGGCAAGGACAGATCTCAGCCCCACCCAGGCACCTTGACACCCTCCAACCAGTCCCCATGCTCTCCCTCTAGCCTGGCCCCCTGCCTTCCTTCCATTCCCTTCCCTTTTAATGGCAAACAGCAGTTTGCCGTCTTTTAAGACACATACATAACCTACTTCTCCTCAGCTGATAAGCAAAGCCAAACCGTGCAAGAACCACCTCAGGTGCCGATTTGCACTTTCTTCTTGTGCAACACTTCACATTGTTAAGTAGATCAAAATAAATGCATTTTTAAAACACACACACAACTTCTCAGAGAAGTGTTAATACTTCCAGAACAAAATATCAAAACTTTTCATGTGATTTAGGGGAAAAACGCAAAGAACAAAAACCACGCGTGCCCCAGAGCACCACCGGTGAGCAGCCGGAGTGGGAATGTCTGCTAGGAACTTCACAGTTAACCAAGGCAGGGGTCTCTTCCGGTCCTCACAAAGCACCACGAGGTAGGTAGCCTGGGTGCTCGTTGGAGAAGGAGGCAGGGACAGACCAAGAGACTTGCCTGAAGGTACCCAGCCTGTAAGGAGCAGAGTGGGGAACTGAAATAAAGTCCTCGACCAGACTGGACAACCTGCCACCCCCTGCCACAAGTTGTGGACTCAGGAGACACGAGAGGCAGTGTCGAAACTAAGCACCTGTGACAGCTATCAGACAAACCTGAATTGGACCCAAATGTGGTACTGAGCCTAAAAGTACGGCTCCCTACCCTTCGGCCGGGTCAAGCCCCTCTACACTTCAGAGACCTGAAATCTAGGATCCTGGGGTTGTCGGCATTACTAAGGTTCCAGGTGGAATAAACTTTTCTGCTTTGGGCATCATGGGCTTCCTTCTGGAGACTGCCCTGTGCGAGCCTCCTGTGGGCCGGTCCATCCGTTGCCCCATCTTGCCCACGCCCGGGGGACCCATCTGACCCTGGCTAGCCCAGTCCTCTGCAGCGGAAGGCCATGTCAGCAGAGGCCCTACTGACCCATCCAGCCCGAGCCAGGGGCCTTGTGTGCAGGAACACGGTCACTCACTCTGCAGAAATCCTTTAAGAACCTAAGCCTGGAGCTGCTCAAGGTCACGTGTGCCACCTTTTGAGGATCCCCAGCTGACTAAGACATCAATCCACAAAGGAAGATCAGGAGACAGACTCCGAGGCCAGGAACTTGGTTACCATTTGGGATCCACATCAGAAGCGGACGCCATGCTTTGGGGCTTCCCATTCACAGGGACCAACACATTCCTTGTGTTTTGTTTTTGGTTTTGCTGTATGGCAACTGATTTAAGTTTGTATTTTTCCCTCTGACCTGCAACCCTCATACCCAGTACCTCCTCTCCACCTGCCGTTCCTAGAGAGAGCATGCACAGGCTACAGCCCTCAACTACTCTCTCCTCTTTGGCCAAGAGAACCGTGTGGACTTAGGAATGCGGCTGCAGCCAGAGCTGGGGGGCGGCTGGCTTCCCACCCTCAGCAATTGCTTCTCAAGGTCACAGGCTCAACAGGAAAGTCGACCAGAAGCATGTAAAAAACCTGCACTCTGGGAAAGACCTATCCAAAGTACACTCGGACGCCACCTGACTCAGGATGATGACAAGACAGAAATAATGGAGTGTTTTATCCCCTCTTTTTTTTTACTTTTTATTTGTTTTGCTAATAAATCTCCATCTTTCCGCAAGGCTTTAATGATACAAAAGACAACTGCAGAGCGAAGGTCAGTTTGGTGCTCTCCGTTATAAGGCAGAGATGACAGGGGCAGCTTTGCGACATCGCCGATTAACGGCAGGACTTGTACGAGCCCATAGGAAACCCTCAGATTGTCAGAGACCCTCGGAGTTCTCCTAAGGGGTCGGACAAGAGCTACAGAAGGCGTCACAGACCAACAGCAGGCACCCAGCCCCAGTGAAAGGTCCTCCCAGCTCTCCTCCAAACCCACCCAAGTAATCTCAAATACAAAAATCCTCAAGATCCAAAAAGCACCTAAAAAACCATGATTTTTCTTCAGAGTCGTAAATAAATCCTATTACTACCCACTGAGAAATAAAGGGCTCCTGGATGTCTCTCGGTTAAGTCCTAGCGGGCATCACCAACACACACGCACGCACACACCCCACAGGCACGTGTGCATTCATGCACACGCGTGCATGCACACACACCTCACAGGGTCTTGTCCTCCCCCATCATAACCCACCGGTCTCACAGAGCCTACCTCCCAAGCTCCTCCTGCAGCACCACACACACACCCCCAGCACCTCCTCAGGGCGGACCATATGACACGCCAGATCACTCACCACTATCCTCTCCTCACTGGACCCCCTACCTCCACTCTGCTGCCTCGTCGGCCCTGCCTCCACAGAGCAGCACAGCTCTTCCCACGGGGAGGCCCAGCGCGCTCACACTGAACCAGGAGCAGTTGCTCGAACGTGCCACAGTCTCTCTGAGCACTCATCATGGGACCCGCATGCCAGAGAGACCTTCCCTGGCTGCCCTTCCAAGCAGGCAGGGGCATGCATGTACACACACACACACACACGGGCACGTGAGCACACACCTGCACACAAGTACACACCATGCCCTCTCAGCCCCCAAGGCTAACATCCAAAGTCAAGTCCTCCTAAGAGCCTCCCGAGCCCTGGGCATGTTGTGTGCCCCCCAACACTGCACGTGCCCGCATCATGCGCACGACATGGGCGGGCACCCTGAATACCACGTGCTCCCAGCCCTTTCCTTCCCACACCAGGGCAGTAGGTGGCATCTCCTCCACTCAGAGCTGAGACCAGATCCCAGGGCCCCAGAGAAAACTGGCAGAACCAGGGCTCACCCAGAGCCCCATTCCTGGGCTCTCACATGCTGCGCCTGCCATTCGCCTTCACAGTGGCCGCCTCGCATCTGGAGCGCCAGAGCTCGCAGGGGCCTGCTGCCCTGCACCTGCGGGCCACCTCCCTCACCCAGTCATGGTCAGCTTCTGCCGGCACAGGGACGTGGCACGGGTGTCCCCTGCCCATTCCCGAGCTAGTTCTTAACCAAGGCCAATTTCAACTCCGGGACAGCGAGCAATGGTTGAAGACATTTGACGGTCATGATTAAGGGAGGGCGCTATGTGCATCTAGTGGGCAGAGTCAGAGTAGCCGGTCAACGTCGTGCAGCATATCGGACAGCCCCCAACCAAGAATTCTAGCCCCTGACGGCAGCAGAGCCGAGTGGGAGAAACCTGCCTGTAAACTCCGCTCCAGAGGGGGGAGATCCTTTCTCTGAACACTCTAACGGATCACCTGGTATGCAGCACACACTCGTGTTTTGATCCTGAATGGGCTGCAGGGGGCCTTCTCCTTCCCCTCTAGTCCCTTTTTTTTTTTTTAAATAACAACTCTTTGAAGATACACTTCACATGCCATTCAATACCCCTATCCCAAGCCCACAATAAAAGATGGTGGTGCTGTTTGCATTAAAAATCCATCTTCAAGCATTTCCTCATCCTGCAAACCCACACCCATTAGCAGGGCTGGTGCCAAGGTCACCTCAGGTCCTCCCTCAGACGCAGTCCCTGGAGATACAGACACTTTCCTGTGACCGTCCTCCCCAAGGGGTGCGGGGCGGAAGGGCAAGGGCACATCCCCACACAGCCCCAGCCTGCCACGCTCAGCCTTTTCCAACAATGATTCAGAGTAGAAAGAAACCAGCCTCCAAGTGACTCGAACTCTTAATTTTTCGGTGAGTTCCTTTGCTCTTCTAAAAGAGCTCTTCAGAGAGCAACCTACCAGAATGCACTGGTAAGAATTTATGTTACAATCCAACAATAACTCAAGGCGGATCATTAAAAACATTCTAGCAGTCAAGGTGAACTCAGGCATGTGCTCTAATGGCCTCAGTGAGACGAGGGATGAAAAGAAGCCACGAGAAGTCGCCCTCCAGTAGGAGAGCAGGAGTGTCGAGTGGATTGGGCTCTAAAAGGCACGGCAGCGTCTCAAGTCCCCAGTGCAACTGTGCTGCTGCCACCTCTGTGTCCCAGCTTTGTCCCAGGGTCACTAGGACACCCCATGGCCTAGCCCGTTAGAAGAGGACTCCAGGCAGGACAAGGTGCCTAAGGAAATGGACCCTTCACGTGCAGGAACACAGAAGAAACTTCCTAGGGTTTAGAATCAAAGTGGGTTCAATTGCCTGCATGACATTAGACCTTGCCGTGTGACCTTGGAGAAGACTTCCTTCAGCTTTGAGCTGCAGTTTCCTTATCTGAAAGCAGTTATCCTCTGCTCCTCTCCTGTGCCCCACCATGCCGAGACTCCGCCTCCCTCCGACTAGACCTGCTTAAGCATCTCTTCCAGAAGAGCCTCCTCCCCGATCCCTCCACCACCTGTGTCCAAGTACCAAGTGCCTCTTCATGACCCTCATATGGCCTACACTCCTCCTGCCGAGCACGAGTCTTTTTTTTCTTAGTGTTTTATTTATTTCTAGGAGAGAGAGAGACAGCGTGAGCAGGGGAGGGTCAGAGAGAGAGGGAGTCACAGACCGAAACAGGATCCAGGCTCTGAGCTGGCAGTCAGCACTGAGCCTGACGTGGGGCTTGAACCCACAAACCTTGAGATCATGACCTAAGCAAAAGTCGGACGCCCAACCAACTAAGCCACTCAGGCGCCCCAGCACAAGTCTGCTTTTAAGTATACATTTAACAAGGGGAGTACCTGATGACCGCCCGCCTGCCCCACCACACTGTGGGAACCCCCAGCCAGTTCATCACGGTCACCCAGCACAGCACCTGGCACATGGTAAGCCATCAGGGACTTTATGTGTCAACAGAAAGGTGGTGTACATGGTGGCTCAGGGCCTAGACTCTACTGAAGAAGTCTGCTGGCGCCTGTACTAAAGGGGGAGGCAGTCAATACCTCAGGCTTCGTGAGCCCGACGGTGTCGGCTGCCACTGCTCAACCCCACTGTGGCAGTGCCAGCGCCGCTGTGCGCGACGCAGAAATGGACCCGGACGTGGATGCGTCACAGCAGCACCGTAGGCCATGGTTCACCGAGCCCTGCTCTAGAGGCAACGTCTGCACTCACACCCCAGCTCAGCCACTTCCCAGCAAGGACCCCATGGACAAGTCACTCAACCTCTTCTGCCACGGCCCCCTGTCAGATGGGATGGGTACTAGAATTGACCACATGGAGCTCTGGGAGGCTTCAGGGAGCGCCCAGCGTACGGTAAGCACTCGACAAACGTGAGCTACCAGAATCACGGGAGTCATCGTTCGTGGCGGCGGTGACAACAGAATCCCACCCTAAGCAGCTGGCTAGTGGTGGCTGCCATGATGGTGGCCGCAGGGACAACGAGGACGAAGCCAGCCCCGACAAGCCAGGAGGCAACCAGGTGAGCCCCGGGAAGGAAGGGAGTTCCAAGACCTCTGCTTGGGTACACAGAGGCTCCCTGCCATGTGACACCTGGACAGTCTGGACGGCCAGACCGGAAACTCCCCACAGTCCCCTCTGTGCAACCGACCCACCAGCTTTCCTGGCACAGCTCAGATGAGCACCACTGGGTGACGCCAGCTCCAGGCTGGCCAGGCAGCTGCTGCAGTCACGGGCCACTGGAATTCCATTCCTCAAGAGCCAGGGAGACAAGGAAAAAGGACGTGGCAGTTTCCAATTCCAAATGAGGACAATGACCTCATGAGCCAAGAGGTGGCCAGGAAGTCAGTCTTCCTGGTCCAGTCAGCAAAGCGAAGACTTCATCACAGGGTCCCCACAATGTCAAAAATCCCTTTGAATGCAAAGGAGACAGGCATGTCACTAACGAGCCACGTGGGAAGGGTGGGACACCATGCCGCTGGCTTACTGCCATCATGGATGACTGGCTGTGCCGGGCAGCAATTCAAAGCAAGGATGGAAACATTTTCATTGAAGTAAGGTTTTAGTCTTGTTTTGCACAATGAATACATAAGTAGCCCCAAGAGACCAATAATTACAATTATTAAATTCAGTGTTCAGCTGGACCAGGGATTCCCTGTAACCGTTCAATAAAGGTGGATCACATCCTCCCGATTTTAAACACACACATACATGTACACGTACACCACACTCTGGATGTTTGCAAAAGAAATAGATGGTGTCCAAGGAAGGAAGGGCACTTAGAATTTTCTGAGCTTTGGGGCGCCTGGGTGGCTCAGGCAACTGAGCCTTCAGCTCTTGATTTTGGCTCAGGTTACGATCCCAGGGTCGTGGGACTGAACCCCACATGCGCACTCAGCGTGGAGCCTGCTTAAGGTTCTCTTTCATTCTCTGTTCCTCTCCCCTGCTCACACTCACCCTCTAAAAGTAAAAAATACAATTATTTTCTGTTTCCTGTGAGTTGTGCAACAATGTGCCCCCTTCCTGGTCCCCCAGCAGAGAGCAGTCACCGGCGAAGCAGGTGGGAAAGACTGTGAGGAGGAAATCTCCCAGATGACCTGCCTCCAAACGCACGGAGCACCGCACTCCTCTGCCACCCACACTCAAGTCTTGCCAGCACACTGCGAGGTCTAGCTGTTGACGCCTTGGGCCTTGACACACACCAGCCCCGCCGGGGGGAGAGGGCCCTTCCCTCACCCTCTTTCCCTGGCCAAGTCCTCGAGTTTCAAGGCAGAGTTCAAAAGCCTCTGCTAGCCCCTGCCCTCTGGGAAGGCCTCCTCCTCTACACTAGCACACACCCTCCCCTTACTGCCCTGGGAGCGCTCCCAGCATGGCTTCCCCACGGTTCTCTCCCGCTAGGCCAGGTGCCCTTCCAACACCAGGGCCCTGCCTATTCACCTCTGCATCCCAAGTACTCTGCTCAGTGCCTAGCACACAGTAGGTGCTCAGTAAACAGCTTTCATGAACGAATTAATGTATGTACCTCGCTGAACCTTCAGAACACATTTGTAACCTTGAGTCATATCTATCCTGCCACTGCTCTTACTAAGAATAGCTGCTGTCAACTTGACATCTATTACATGTTAAGTGTGGTGATAAGCACTTTAGGCAACTCTCCTACTTTTCTTCCAATGGCCCTCCAGGGCAGCCCCAGTGCACGGGGGGGTAGGGGGGGGACACGGACGACTGTCCCCACAGAGGTAAGGCAGCGAGCCCAAGGTCACATGGCTAGCCTGCAGCAGAGCCAGCTGATTCTAGGCAGTTGGCCTCTAAGACCCCAACTCTTAATCCTTACTGGGCCAGGCCTGCACCTTAGGCACCTTAGGACCTTGTCCTAAGTAGTAGAATCTGCAACACCACACATTTGATGGGTTTTGTTTTCTAGAAACCAAATATAATTACAGAAATAAAAAAATACTAGTTTGTGCAAGGAGAGAATTCCTCCTGGTTCCCGAACTGGACACGATGGCCCGGTGCCACAGCGCCCCCTGTGGCAGGCCTGAGCACAGTCTGATGGCAGTCTCTCAGCTGTGTGATTCCATTCTGAGGATACTCACTGAATCTAACCAGCACGGCATTGGGGGTGGGAGGTGGGGGCACTGCATTGGGCACTCGGGGGCCAAGGGGAAGGGATACACCCGAACAAAATATAACCTAGGGGGCAGCTCAGATTTCTGCTCACAGCAAGAACCTGACCTCCACAGCTCTTCCTCCTACCCCATGCTCACCTGAGAGCTGACCCTACCTTACCTCCATACAGAGAATTCGGAGCTGGCTAATCAGGCCTTCACTCTCCCCAGTAACAGGGAAGGACTCAAGGATGGGTACACATTTGGCTGGAGTATAAGCCAATGAGTGTCAACCCTAAGATTTTTGTTCAACTACAAAGAGCTAAAGCTCTATCCTGCTGGTTGGACACAAAACTAAGAACATGGGAAGTCTGGGGCCCGCACAGAGAGAGAAACAGAGCCCTGGATCCAGCCATGCCTGAACACAAAAGCTACCTGGTTCATAGAAGCCCACAAATCCCCTTTCCACACTGGTCAATTTCCATTAGGTTTCCTGACACCATCAAGAGCCCTAAATGACATAGAAAAGAACCCCTCCAGAATTGCTCAGGGAATCCAAGTTTCTTATCATTTGAATGATAAAAATAGGTCCATAAGCGTAGGCTTATAAAAGACATTGAGCTGAGTAAGCATTCAAAAACCAAAGCATCGGCAACTTTTACTAGATCCACTTTCCCCTTTCCTGAGTCCTGAGTGAGCTGACCCGAGACAGAAAGTGACAGGCAAGCGATCTTTTCATGCCACCCAATTGCTGAATGGCTTGACAAGGCCACTTATGTGCCACCAAACAGCTAGCAAGCACCCTGTGACAAGGAAAAAGGTGTTTGCAGCTTTGAGCATTACTCAAGCTACTCCACCCTTCAGGATGAATACCTAGAGAAACCACGTCTCTTCAAAGGGCAGAGTAATGATAAGGACTCCAAAGCCAAAACACAGGCCGACTCAGTTATACTCACTTCCCTGTAAGACCATGCACATAGTAAAAACTTAACATCTCCCTGAAAGCTCTAATAAATGTTCCTTCTCTGTTCCTCAAAAGCCTGAACAGGACAAATTCTTGATTCATTCCTACAGTGGCAGTGCAAATTCACCAAAAGCTGTGGGAGAAGTCACTCAAGAAAGCATGAATAAACACACCCCATACAAATCTCACTGCCCAAGAAGATCCCACGATTAAAAACAAGCCAAATGCTCAGCCCGCTCACACAGCTTTTCCAATGCCAGCCCATTTGCAAGTGCAAAGTGTAAAAAAGACATAGATCATCAACCAGAAAGGAACAGAGCCGTAAACAGTACTGAATCTTCTCAAAGTGGTGACACTGGGCCAGAAGGGAAAATGTACTGGCTCAACTTCTGAAAACCATCCACCTACACAGCCAAGGGTGCCCAAGCACATCTTATAAATCTCTTATGCAACCTTTCCGTACTGTACAGGTTTTCTGAAGCTGGCCCAACTAGGATCCTACCAAACCCCAAGTGCCCATTAACTGGAAATTCTACTTTCCAGACTCCTCACAGTTGACTCCATGATGGGACTCATGGTGGCGTTGTCAGCCTGATTTCATAGCTCACTCCCCTCCACATGGTCTATTCTGGTCACAATGGCCTTCTTTAGTTTCCTCATATACTTCCCATGCATTATTACCTCAGGACCTTTGCAAATGCCCATCCTTCTAAGAACTGTCTGCCCCCAGATCTTGGGATAACTCTCTCCTTCTCATCCTTTCAACCACCAAGAGGATTTCCTTATCTAGGGAAGTGGTGGCCTTTATCAGAGAGTACTATGAAAAATTAAATACCAACAAACTGGACACCCTGGAAGAAATGGACAAATTCCTAGACACCCACACACTACCAAAACTCAAATGGGAATAGAAAATTTGAACATACCCATAACTGTGAAGAAGTTGAAGGAGTTATCAAAAATCTCCCAACAAATAAGAGTCCTGGACCAGATGGCTTTCCAGGAGAATGCTATCAGACATTTAAAGAAGAGTTGATAACTATCCTTTCTCAAGCTGTTCCAAAAAAACATAAATGGAAAGAAAGCTTCCAGACTCAGTCTATGAAGCCAGCATTACTTTGATTCTCAAATCAGACAGAAACCCCACAAAAAAAGAGAATTACAGGCCAGATCTCTGATTAACATGGATGTAAAAATTCTCAACAAGATACCAGCAAATCAAATTCAACAGCATACAAAAACTTATTCACCATGATCAAGTGGGATTCATTCCTGGGCTACAGGGCTGGTTCATTATTCGCAAACCAATCAATGTGATAGGTCACATTAGTAAAAGAAAGGATAAGAATCATATAATCCTGTCAATAGATGCAGAAAAAGCCTTTGACCAAATACAGCATCCTTTCTTAATAAAAACCCTCGAGAAAGTCTAGATAGAAGAAACATACCTAAACATCATAACAGCCATGTATGACAAGCCCACAGCTAATATCTTCAATGGGCAAAAACAGAGCCTTCCCCCTGAGATCAGGAACATGACAGGGATGTCCACTCTCACCACTGTTGTTTAACATCATGCTCGAAGTCCTAGCATCAGCTATCAGACAACAAAAGGAAATCAAAGGCATCAGAATTGGCAAAGAAGAAGTCAAACTTTCACTTTTCGCAGACAACATGAAACTTTACGTGGAAAACCCAAAAGACTCCACCAAAAGACTGCTAGAACTGATCCATGTATTCAGCAAAGTCACAGGGTACAAAATCAATGAACAGAAATGATTGCATTCTTATACACCAATAATGAAGCAACAGGAAGAGAAATCAAGAAATTGATCCCATTTACAATTGCACTTAGAACCATAAAATACCTAGGAATAAACCTAACCAAAGATGTAAAAGATCTGTAGGCTGAAAACTATGGAAAGCTTATGGAGGAAACTGAAGACACAAAGAAATGGAAAAACATTCCATTGTCATGGATTGGCAGAATATTGTGAAAATGTAAATACTACCCAAAGCAATCTACATATTTAGTGCAACCCCGATCAAAATTGCACCAGCATTCTTCTCAAAGCTAGAACAAACAGTCCTCAAATTTGAATGCAACCACAAAAGACCTCAAACAGCCAAAATAATACTGAAGAAGAAAACCAAAGTGGGAGGGATCACAATCTCAGACTTTAGCCTCGACTACAACGCTGTCATCACGACAGCACAGTACTAGCACAGAAAAAGATTCATAAACCAACTGAATAGAATAGAGAACTCAGAATTGAACCCACAAATGTAGGTCCAACTAATCTTTGACAAAAGAGGAAAGGGTACCAAATGTAAAAAAGACAGTCTCTTTAGCAAATGGTGCTGGGAGACCTGGACAGCAACATGCAGGAGAATGAAACTAGATCCCTTTCTTATACCATACACAAATATAAATGGATCAAAATGGATGAAAGACCTGAATGTGAGATGAGATAGGAAACTATCAAAACCCTAGAGGAGAAAGAAAGCAACAACTTTGACCTCAGCCGCAGCAATTTCTTGCTCAATAGGTCTCCGAAACCAAGGGAATTAAAAGCAAGAAATGAATTACTGGGACCTCATCAAGATAAAAAGCTTCTGCACAGCAAAGGAAACAATCAACAAAACTAAAAGGCACCCAACAGAATGGGAAAAGATATTTGCAAATGACATATTGGATAAAGGGTCAGTATCCCAAATCTATAAAGAACTTACCAAACTCAACACCCCCCCCCAAAAAAGAAACAAAAAAAAAACACAAATAATCCAGTGAAGAAATGGGCAGAAGACATGAACAGACACTTTTACAAAGACGACATCCAGATGGCCAACAGACACGTGAAACGATGTTCAGCGTCACTCATCATCAGGGAAATACAAATCAAAACCACATTGAGATACCACGTCACACTGGTCAGAGTGGCTAAAAATTAACAACTCAGGAACCAACAGAAGCTGGCAAGGATGTGAAGGAACAAGAACCCTCCAGCACTGTTGGGGGAATGCAAACTGCTGCAGCCACTCTGGAAAACAGCATGGAGTTTCCTCAAAAAATTAACAATAGAACTAGCTACAACCCAGCAATAGCACTACTAGGAGTTTATCCAAAAGATATAGGAGTGCTGATACATACGGGCACATGTACCCCAATGTTTATAGCAGCACTTTGAGCAATTGACAAATTATGGAAAGAGCCTCAATGTCCATCAGCTGATGAACAGATGTGGTTTACATGTACAATGGAATACTACATGGCAATGAGAAAGAATGAAATCATGCCATTTGCAGCAACATGGATGGAACCGGAAGGTATTGTGCTAAGTGAAATCAGTCTGTCAGAGAAAGACCAGTATCTTATGTTCTCACTCATACGTGTAACTTGAAAAACTTAATACAACACCCTGCAGGAAGGGAAGAGGGGAAGAAAACAGTTACAGAGATGGAGGGAGACAAGCCAGAAGAGATTCTTCAATACAGAGAACTGAGCACGCATGGGGGGGGTGGGGAAGAGGGGGAAATGGGTGATGGGCACTGAGGAGAGCACTTGCTGTGATGAGCACTGGGTGTTGTATGTAAGCAATGAACCACAGGAACCTTCCCCCAAAACCAAGAGCACATTGTACACACTGTATGTTAGCTAACCTGACAATAATAAATTGTATTTAAAACAAGAAAGAAAAAGTGGTGGCTTCTCTCCATATGTCCCCAGCAGCTTCATCTTGACCATCTTTTTTTTTTTTTTTTTTTTTGTCTTCTCGATAGTCACACTATCCAGAATCTTATGTTTCCTATCATGGTTATGTCCCCTTCTCCTCCCCATCCCAACCTACTGCATCAACTCCGAACACATTCCTGCATCGTCCACACCCGCTCACCCCCCTGCTCCAGGGAAAGGTACCACCATCCACCAAGCCTCAAATAGACTCTATATGAACCCATTGTCTATATCCTCCCACAGCCAAGTTCTAAGGCAAAGCACAGTCCCCAGACCTGATGAAGCATTAACTTCAGGTTTAAGAAATCTTTGTCCTCGTAACACTCTGCCCCAGACCGACACCCACTGTCAGGCAAGAAGCTTCTAGTCTCCCTCTCTCCCGCAGCTACCAGTCCCCTCCAACCCCAGTCTCCGTGCCGCTCTCCATAAAAAACATCTCTGGTCCCAGGAACCTTTCAGTTCAGCCTCATCCAGCAACCTTCCACATCCTACAAGGCAATGACCAAACAAAGCATGCCACAGCAGACGTTCCGGGACCTGGCCTCTGCCCAGTCCCCCTAACACACACATGGTCCTACCTGCCCGCCCACTCATCATCCTGCCAGATGCACCCTCAAGGGTTCCTCCACATGGAGGCCAGTCCCTGACCCTCCCGGCAGAGCGATGGACTGGGGGCTCCCATCAATCTCTCAGAACCGCCAAGTATGTTGTACCATCAACACATGTTTTGTCGGTCTCCCTGGGACCCCAAGGTCAAGGATTTGGCCTTCCTCTACCATTGGTATCACCAACCAGCACAATGACCTACATAGGGCAGGCATTCAGTAGGTGCATTTGGTGAACAACTTACTACCCAGCTCCTATGCGACCTCCTACAGGCCAAGCACTGGCGACCAAAATGAACAAGACAAACAAGGTTCTGATGTACACAAAGCTTTTAGTCTAGTTGAGGTTCTCCAACTATGGCTCACAGGCCAAACCCACCATGCTACCTGTTTTGTTACTGTTCTGTAATAGCCGTAGCAAGAGGTCACTTAGCCACCACAAGTTTTACTGAAACACAGACAGGCTCCTTCATTTCATCATTGTGACTGCTATCTTGCTAGGAAAGCAGACTTTACCAGTCGCAGCAAAGACCATCTAGCCTGCCGGGCTGAAACTATTTATTTTCTGGCCCTTTACAGGAAAAGTATGCTAACCCCTGCTCTATTTAGATGATCCAGGATCATCCTCAACAAGCTCAACCAGACAACCAAGCAAAGGAGGATTTCAGGGATCCAAGTACTATAAAAAACAGAAGTCATTTCCTTGGACAGAAGGAGTAGGAAGGTACACAGACGAGGTTCCCCGCCCCCCACCTGAGGTGGTAACATCTGCGCTGAGCCTGGGCATCCACCAAGATCTAAGGGAGAAGAGTGTTCTAGGAGAGCATCATTCAAGTGCAAAGGCAGAAAACTGGATCAAGCCTGGCATTTCAGTCATGGCTCAGCAGAAAACAGAGCACCAAGGGGGAAACCATAGAGTTTAATGAAGAAACTCTTTACATGCGCAAGATGAGGAGAAACCAGCAAGGGATGGGGACAGACTCAGGAGCTGGCGATGGCAGGAAGCCTCCCAGCCCACACTCCTCCAGGCCTGAAGGTCAAAAGGAGGCAGCAGTTCCCAAAACCCAGCAGGACACAGGCGGACACCTAAGGACCTGTGGTCTCCAGGCCAGGAGCACAGCCACCGCCAATCTGAGGCCTGGCAGAGAGCGGCCAGAGGATTACATGCTACCTCTCGCCTTCCTCGTGCGACCACCTCCCATTCACCAAACATGCTAAACCCTCACTGGAAGGTGTGGGACAGAGGAGCCCAGTGATGGAATCCATCAAGGGGACTTTCCTGGGGTACAAATCCAGAGGGGAAGATACCGTCTATGGCATCACCTTACACCTCTGAAGGGGAAAATGTGGCTCCACAGATCAGTGGAGACCCTAACTCCAGCCTCACAGGAGGTCAAGAGGTACCAGATAGACATGCTCTTCTGGAGAATGGATGGTGATGTGGACAAAAGAGCAAGTTATTACTACTGCTCTGTCAAAAGAGTCATCACGTATGTGCCTTGCCAAGCTGTAATGTGCCCACACTCCTGAGAGGAGCCAGGGAAGAAGACAAGAGTCTGGCCATCTCCAAACCACATGCCCCTTACTGTTCTCTGTGCAAGATCAGAGAGGAAAGCATTCACATTTCTACCACCTGTGACCCCCAAAGGGAAAGCCCACCATCTCCCTTTCCCCACAGTAAGTTCTAGAAAGAAAGAGGGAATGGGACAGCACTCCTGTCACCAAGTGATTTTCAGTGCTCAATTAGTAGCTGTTACTAAACCTTGATGGTTTTCTTTATCCCCATGTACTTTTTCAACCTTTTTCCTTAAGCTACAATCTACAATTCACTCTTTGAAAATGTATGTGTCTGTAATTTGTAAATATGCTCAAGTATATATAGCCACCAACAGGTAATCCAGAACATTTTCATCCCCTTCCCAAAGAAACTCTGTACTCATTAGCAGTCATTCCCCATTGGTCCCGCAATACCCTCCCCAACCACCTCTACTTTCTGTCCCTGCACAGTTGCCAATTCTGGACGTTACCTTTCAGTGGAACCCTAACAGCTGTGAGTTATCATTAAAGGCTTCGAGACACCATTCTGGGGAGGACCCTTCAAGGTCAGGGGCTGGGGCTGGTCAGCAGGGCACAGAAGCCCCTCTGCCATGTAACTCAGGCTGCAGGTGCAAAGGCTGCAACAGGCTGTGAAACCAAACCAGGTGAAGGCCAAGCGTACGCCACCCCACCAAGTTTCTTCAGGTTAAGACTGGACACCTATCCTGACAACAGCCACCTGCAGACTAAGCACTGTGAGGAAGGGCCATGGACAGTCCTTGGGGACTGGTGGGACTGTCAACTCGACCAACGTCTTGGCTAATGACAGGGCCTGCTCATCAGGACCAGCTCGGCGATCCTCCTGGCTCTGGCATAGCTCATCATCCCCACGTGGCCCCAGAGCCATTGTGAGAGACGTGTGGCTAGCCTGCCCTTCCTGGGAAGGGCCTTTCTTATGGTTCCAAGAGACAGGGAAGTTACACAACGGATTTTCCCTGAAGAACCAGGTCTGATCCCAAGTGGACACCTGGACATGGGATTACAAGGAATCTGGGACTACATCCAGGATGACAGGGGGCGGGGGCTCAGGTCTGCCATGCACAGGCTCCGTGTACTTTTTTTTTAATATTTTAATTATTTCTGGAAGAGAGAGACAGTGTGAACAGGGGAGGGTCATAGAGAGAGGAAGACACAGAATCTGAAACCGGCTCCAGGCTCTGAGCTAGCTGTCAGAAGAGAGTCTGATGCGAGGCTTGAACCCACGAACCGCGAAATCATGACCTGAGCCGAAGTCAGAGGCTTAACCAACTGAGCCACCCAGGTGCCCCAGGCTCCGTGTACTTTCAACCCTTGGAGACGTTCATCAGAGGCAAGGAGGCCAGTACCCACGAGGTGGGAGGTCACCTGTCAGCACGGACTTCTATCCTCCCCCTAGCAGTGAGAAAGACTCCTCTAACACCCCACTGTGTCTCCAAGGAGATACGGTCTCCAGTTTGGTGAAAATTCACCTTTAAGGATGGACATTTAGTGAGAAACACCTGAAGCCGCAGCCCGGTGCATCAAGCGGCCGGGATTCTCCAGATCCTCCTGCGCCTGGCCCCCACATCACTGGGAATTAGCTCCTGCCTCTGCTCAGAGAGGCAGCCAAACACACAGCGGGCCAAGAGACGGTCTCTGGACACGTGGGGAATGCAGCCAGCTCCCCCATAACACTGTACGGGCTCCACGTGAACTGGGATTTGCTCTGGGCCAGGCATTAGCTTGGCAGGGGGTCATCACTCTTGCAGACACAGCAACCACCCTTGGGAGCCAAGAAAGCCGTCTGTTGGACCGGGGTCCACGGCAGAGGCCGCCTGCAGTGTCAGTTGTTGTAACCACTGAGCTCAAGAAGAGGTGCTCCCCACAGACACGCACCACTCAGGAGTCCCCCTGCCAGAAGGGCAGACAAAAACCCTCAGGTGGAAAGGAACAACTCAACTCCATAAGCAAGGAGGACTTTGGTTTTCAGCTGAGGGTCAAGGTCAACAACTCACAGAGGCAAATAGGTCAGAGTTCATGATCTCATAGCCCAGAAACATGCAATGCGCACAAGACTAAGGGCTCCATTTCTTTTCATCCTCACACCCCCACCTTACCAATGAAGGAACAGGCTCAGAGGGGCCCAAGGTCACCCAGCACGACATGAAGGAACACGACTCCACACAGGGCAGTAGGACTCTTAAGCACACATTACACTGTGCCTGTTGGCACAGGTCCCTTCCTCGCAGTGGGGTCACCAGCAGGGGAAAGGAGGCCACCGGGCTCATGATCACTCAGTGTCTTCATGCTGGTGTCGCCACTGCAGTAGGGCAACTAGAGAAAGTTCCAGGTCGCCAGTCCTCTCAGTGCCAACCTAGCTCAAGTCCACCCTTTTATTTTCCATCAAAGCACAGACCCAATCTTTATGCCAAGGCCACTGGAGAGTTCTAGTGTCCTCCAACCCCCACCAGACACCTGTTCCCTGTATCTTTTCAGGACGGTCCTTGGCTCAACCTTGTTCTCACGCTCCCAAGATAAATACTCAGGAGATCGTGTCAGCGGTTCCTCCCAGAGGCTTGCTAAATCCCATGTGCTCTGAATTCACCAATTTAACCCAGTATTTTCCATCCCAGAATGTACAGGGTAGTTCCAAGTACTCACAGGCACCTAATTACACGGTCACAACCCTTCTCACCCAAGTCCCTTCTTCCTGGGACGGAGCTTTCTCCTCTGATCGGCACCGTTAGAGCAGGCACCAGAGCGGCCTGCGGGGGGAGGGGGTGGTCAGTCAGTAGCAACAGGACTCGGGCGTCCCGAACAGGGGCAGCCAGTGGGCCGTCATAGATGGAAGCACTGGGGGATGGGGAGTAGGAAGAAAGAAGACAAGGCTTGTTCGAGCTCCGTTCACTCACTCCTCCAATACTCAAGGTGCCCAGCATCTGCTGTGTTAGCTGCTTGAGGGTTCAGGCCTCAAGAGCCAGAGCCGAGGCAAAGGGCCAGGACCCCCTCTCTCGTGAAAGTCCGAGCCCAGCAGGCGACAGACCATCATCAGAGAGGCCCCCGCATATGTAACTGTAAGCCCAGTGTCCGGGCTATGAGGAAAAGCCTGCCGCAATCTACAGGAGCACAGCCTGCTCCATCCTGAGGGTCGGGGGCAGGGGGGGAGGGAGGAGGGGGAACACTGCCCCAAAGCCCCTCAGGTCTGCAGGCTTCCACCTCCAAAACTTCACATTTCTTCTCCTTCTCGGTGCGGTTACAGGAAGCCGCTGCCAAACTTCCCCTTAGATACATGTCCTAGAGCCTTTTCCAAATCCTTTGAAGGAAGGGCAAAAGAGAGCCAAGCTTCCGATTACTTGGGTGTCAAAACCTGTAAAAATAAAAAAGGACTCGGCATCTAATTGTCCTTAATGCTTTAACAGAATATTCCCCAGTAAAATACTGCCTAGCAGTTAAACCTCCAAAGCGAGAGGAAACCGCCATAACTCAAGACTCGAGGAAGGTAGAAGAACAGAACTGGAACACATCAGACAAACTGCCGCTTGTTTTTCTTCAATTTAGAGCTCCGCGATCTGTCTTCCTGTCAATAGGTCTTGCTATGTTAAACTTTCTGAGAAAGCTGCATTCTCCAGTTCTCCGTGAAGATTCGGGGGGAAAGCAGTACAGGGCACAGTCAACAAGAAGCTTTAAGCCTGGTCACACCTAGTAGGAGACGGGCCAGATGGAAACTTCAGAGCCAGGTGCAATTTTGGAACCCCCAAGACACAGGAGGTGGCGCCCTTTTAAACCATCATTATTCTGGGGCGCCTGGGTGGCTTAGTCGGTTAAGCGTCCGACTTTCGCTTAGGTCATGATCTCGCGGTTCGTGGGTTCGAGCCCCGCGTCGGGCTCTGTGCTGACTGCCCGCTCAGAGCCTAGAGCCTGTTTCAGTCTGTGATTCCCTCTCTCTCTGACCCTCCCCTGCTCACGCTATCTCTCTCTCTCTCCTAGAAATAAATAAAACATTAAAAAAAAAAAAGTAAAAAAAAAAAATAAACCATCATTATTCTGGGACTGCCAACGGCCAGGGCTGGGACAAAGATAAAGCACAACATTGCAAGGGACACACTGTGACTCTCACACAGTAATAAAACCATCCTAATGACGCAAACAGGGAGATCAAGGGCACAAGGGACACAGAGGTTCAAATCCCAGCCCAGCCTCTGTCAGTGCGGGAGCTTGGGGAACCTGCCTCCTGTAAACAGAGAGCCCTGAGATCCGGCTCACTGGCTGGTGTGAGGAGTAACTGAGCTGATGGGAGACCCAATAAACCCTGGGGCACAGAAACCACTTTTGAAAAGGAAAAAAGAAAGCAGTTACTGAAACACGTTTCAGCTCCAGTTTATGGACAGCCTCTGTTCAGGGGCCTGTGGCCACGTTCGTTCATCTCCAGGGCCAACACAGTCACCAGCTAAGTGGCCGTGAAGAGCCATCGGCCTGTGTGCAGGACAGGAAGAACCCAAGGAAGGCCTTGCTGGCCACCGCCCTGGAGATGCCGGCTCACCCCACCCTCTGCAGGAGCACCTGGATGTCCACCAAAGGGGGGCACCGGGGTTTGCCGCACAGACCGTGCAGGCTCTCCAAAGAGCCCTACTGTGAAGCCCAGGGCACAACCCACACGGTCTCCTCTCCGGATACCATGATGCAAAACCTTGACATGACCACCAGTAGGGGCCCTGACCCCTCCATCCATAAACCGGTTTCCTGGTCCGTATTTGGGAGGGGAGGATTCAAAACCTCACTCGGGACCTCCTCTTAATGAGAAAGTTACAAAAACCAACGATGCTACTCTGCACACTCTACGGAGATTATGCAGATAATAAATGTCACTAGCATGGCTTCTTCTGAGGGCCTGAACTACCTGTGCCAACATTCTGAGTACAAAAAAAAAAAAAAAAGGTAGGCAAACTCCCTTCACGAGTCCTCCCTGAAAGAGCTGAGCACTCCAGACTTCGAGGCCACACAGTGCCAAGGTGCTGTGCCAAACCACCATCTACTCATGTACAAGCATCGGCTGAGCAGCTCGAGTGCCAAGCACTGAGGAAACCAGAACAGCCGAGCAGGCCTGGACCCGGACCCAGGTGGCAGACATCCATGAGGGGAAGGTGGTCTACCTCAAGCCAGAACGCTCAGAAATATCCAAGAACGCGCAGTGTGAAGAAGTTTAAAACCAGGAGGGAGTCTGACCTCAGCCATAGCAAATTCTTACTAGACGTGTCACCAAAGGCACAGAAAACAAAAGCAAAAATCCACTACTGGGACTTCACCAAAATAAAAAGCTTCTGCACAGGAATCAACAACACCAAAAGGCAGACTAGAGAATGGGAGAAGATATTTTAAAAAGACTTATCTGATAAAGGGTTAATATCCAAAATCTATAAATAACGTACCAAATTAAACACCCAAAAAACAAACCACCCAGTGAAGAAATGGGCAAAAGAATAGACGCCTTTGCAAAGATGACATCCAAATGGCTAACACGTAAATGATAAAATGCTCAGCATCACTCATCATCAGGAAATACAAATCAAAACCAGACATAGATACTACCTCACACCTGTGAGAATGGCTAAAATTAACACGAGGAACAAGTGTTGACACGGATATGGAGAAATGGAAACCTCTTGCACCGTTGGTGGGAATGCAAACTGGTACAGCCACTCTGGAAAACTGTGGAGATTCTTCAGGAGAAACTCAAAGTTTCTATGATCGAGCAACGGCATGATTAGGTATCTACCTAAAGGATACAAAAATTCAAAGTTGAAGGAGTACATGCACACCCATGTTTATAGCAGCATCAACAATAGCCTAACTATGGACAGAGCCGCAAGGTCCATCAACTGAGGAGTGGATCAAGATGTGGGGCATATACATACACATACACACAGCAGAAAATCCTTCAGCCATCAAAAAGAATGAAATCTTGCCACTTGCAATGATGGAGCTAAAGTCTATTATGTGAACCAAGGAAATTCGTCAGAGAAAGATAAATACCACATGATTCCACTCCTATGTTGAATTTAAGAAACAAAACAGATGGACATACGGGAAGGGGGAGGGGAAAAAAGTGAAGGAAACAAACCGTGAGAGACTCTTCAAGATCAAAAACAAACAGAGCTGATGGGGGATGGGCATTATGGAGGCACTTGTGATGAGCATTGGGTGTTGCATGTAAGTGATCAATCATTCAATCCTACTCCTGAAACCAATATTATACTTATGTTAGCTGTAATTTAAATAAAATTTTAAATAAAAAACAATAAAAAAGACTAAGACCAGAGAGGAGGGAGAAAAGAGGTCTAGAGAAGGAGAGAAGCCTGCTTAGACCAGGCTGCATGCACAAAACAGACCTGATCAATTCGTCATACTCTTAAAGGCCTTTGCTAGTTCCCCACCCTTCACAGAACCAGAGGCCAACTCCTCAAAGGGACCTTGGGAATCTGGCCCCAGTTCACTCTTTCAGAACCTCCCTTAATCGTTCCCCAAATACACCCTAGGCTCCAAGACTCTGCAGTGTAGCCACCCCACGCTACCTGCAGCTTTCCTCAACCCACCATCCACATCTGTGCCTCTCTCCCCTTGCACCAAATCTCTCCGCCCAGCATGCCCTTCTGGGAGATGCTGGAACACAGAAACAACATCTTTGTCACACTTGGATCCCTGGGATCTAGACACCATGTAACAGGCTAAGATGGTGATTGAGATCGTTGGAGAATATAGAACAGCCTCCATCCATGAACTTTCTATGCCAAAGACAGCCTGTTATGTGTCTTTACTGCATCATCTCCCTCTGTCCTTGCCATCCATGAAAATGCTCTAGATGATCACCCTCTTACAGACTGTTAAGAATTAAAGCTCACAGAGGTAAAGTAACTTGCCCAAAGTCACATGGCTAGTGGACCAAGCAGGTGCTTAGTACAAAGCTTTGAGCCAAGGTCTAACTCAAAAGCCATTCTGTTCATCACCTTGGAGGCAAATGAATATACCATGGGCCACAAAAAACCACCGGGCCGTCCTATGTAATGGAAGTGACATTTTCTAACACAGGAGGACAACACACAAGGCACTGAGCACAGACCACGATCTGTCCTCAAAATACTGACTGTCCCCTTCTACTGTCTGTACGGGATGACAAGGTGCCCTACTAAAAACAAACATTTCTCTCCATCCCTAAAAGTTGGTTCCAGCCACTAAAATGCAAGAAATGGTCCTGAGTGGTGGGTGACCTCTTTAAAACAAGTCAGCACACGGGGCGCCTGGGTGGCTTAGTCGGTTAAGCGTCCGACTTTCGCTTAGGTCATGATCTCGCGGTTCGTGGATTCGAGACCCGCGTCGGGCTCTGTGCTGACTGCCAGCTCAGAGCCTGGAGCTGTTTCAGTCTGTGACTCCCTCTCTCTCTGACCCTCCCCTGTTCACGCTGTCTGTCTCTCTCTCGCTCCTAGAAATAAATAAAACATTTAAAAAAATAAAAACCATAAAAAAGAATAAAACAAGTCAGCACATAGCAGTTTGGTTTTTTTCCTTTCCCCTACTTCGTCCTTCCTGCTGCATAGAATACAGATATAATGTCTGGCACTCTAGCAGCCTTCTGAGACCATGAAAGGACCTCAGAAAGGGGAGCCAAACCCAGCAGAGCTACACACAGGCAACTGACCAATGTAGATTTGCTCTTTCAAGAACTTTCTGGGCTCTGCCACATGCCAGGCTTGTGCAGGGCCCTAAGACAGATCAGTGAACAAAGGAGACCAAGACCCTTGTGAGGCTTGCAACCTAAGAAAAAAAGGCAACAGGGCTTTTTGCTTTTAAAAGGGCTAGAAGATGGCAAGTGACATGGACAAAAAAGGAGAAATTAAGGGGGACTGAGAGGACAGGAAAGGGAGAGAGCCCATGGGGAAACTTGACAAATGTCTGAAGTCCATGAAGAGAAAAACAAGATCTAAAAAACGCCATTTAGTTAGCACTCGGTGAAGCCCCCCCGGGAAACAGCCCCATCGAGCGGAGAAGAAATGTGGGGGCCACGTGTGGTTTCAGTTCCACGTAGCTACAGCAAGGCGGAACTGGAGCCTCTTTCCACTCTAGGTAATTGTTTACAAACTGCCTTTGGAGCATGGTTCCCAATGGAGTTTTATTGAAGCTCCGTAGGTGGTGTTCCTGGACACCGCCCCCCAGTGGCACAGCTCTGCTCTCCGGGACGTGCATCTGGGGCACCGAAGACAGACTATGCTTGAAGCAGCAGCTCTTCTGCCTAAAATGTTGGGGTCATTTGGCCATAGGAGTCACGGGGTGGTAGGGGAGCCTCTCCCATATCTGCACGTGGGACCCGGCACCCAGCACCAACTCCGTTAACTTTCATTTGCTCGGTGAGCAAATGAGCTTCGCCAACTTCCCGAATCCCTGCACTTGACAGTTGTCGCTCTTTAAGCTGCAGTTCTGCCGCTGCCAAGAATATCTCCCCTCCGCTGAGCTTCCTGTTGCTTCCCTCCCCTGCTCCAAAATCACAAGAACTTGCTTGGCAGTGATGTCACTGTCACTGTCACCGCCTGCAAGGCATTCACATGCCAGCTATATTTAAGACCCAGGCTTCATGTGCTGTGACATGGAAATTGCCACCTTGTGAACCGTACCAGAAAGGCAAGATTTGAGAAATTTTCTACGAATAACAGGTTACAAATTCTGCCTCTCCGAAGGCAAAGAAGCCAGGGTATTCAATTCAGCAACAGGCTCCAGCTTCTGGGGTCGGCCAGGTCCAAGGGATGCTTTCCAGCACTTCTGAGCAGCGCAAAGGCAGACACTCACTCGGGGCAGCACCCATTGTCCACCTTCCCTGGCTCTTTTTCACTTTCTCCTCAAAACCCTTCTGTTGTTTTTATTTACTCCTCCAGACTCCTCTACCGACTTCTCATTAGAAAAGCACAGCAAATGGAATGTTAACGAATGGTAAACGCATTCCCCTTCTCCGTGGACAATTATCATAACCTTTTAATCAGAGTTCTATCACAGTTATTGGTTTGGGTAATTCTTTCTCTCCTGCTCCTGTAACTCTGATGGAGGAAGCGACGGGCTGCAGCAGGGTTTCAGACACAAGCTTCTCCCCGTTCCCTCGGCAGCTGCGAATTTTTTCCGCATCTTGATAAACGGCCCAAATCCATGTTTGGTGCACATTTCGCCGTGAACATCTGGCACCGACTGCTAATGGCTCTGACGCTTCACCATTCAACACGGGCACGTGCTTCAAAATGCAGCTGTTCCTGCAAATATACCTTGCTGCTTACTCCCCGTAAAAATGTTAGTTCATCAACAAAACCTGGGTCTTTGATTGGATTCTGGAAGCGTCAGAGAAAATAAACAAGCACATGGCTTTCTCCCTCATACGTGACTGCTCTAACAGATGCCGTGATGTTCCCACTCCTCTCTTCCAGTCCCTGATTTTCATACAGAAGACGTTTCCAAGAAACTCACGGGGGCCACAGAATTCTGAAGGGAATGTGAAGAACTTCGCGGACTCTCCACCTTACATCACGTTTGAGAAGGTACTTTCATCATTTTCAGTTCAGGTGGTAACGCAGCCTTTTTCATTTTTCTACCTGGGGGAGGGAGGGCCCCCATGTCTCTACTCCCTCAAGAAAAATCAGCTGGAAAATCATCCATGCCAAGAACGCCTTCACCTTCCACACTCCCAAAAGCAGGAGCCAAGCAGCCAAGGTTATAGACCGGCTCAAGCTCTCTGGGTGGGTCCCCTGCCGCACCCTGCAGCCAGAGCAAGCCGCGGCTTAGGCCTTTAACACATTCATAGCCTTTGCCCAGTGATCCTGTTCCTGCCAACCCACAGAGGAAAGAAGGTGATATGGGGGGGGGGTGACAGACACAAGGCTACAATCTCAGAAACCCAGAAGCGGCTG
Organism: Proteles cristata cristata; assembly: GCA_017311185.1. Classification (NCBI taxonomy): domain Eukaryota; kingdom Metazoa; phylum Chordata; class Mammalia; order Carnivora; family Hyaenidae; genus Proteles; species Proteles cristata. The sequence continues at coordinate 633,761 of JAESUZ010000846.1, forward strand.
CAACATTGGCCCGTGTGGAAACCACCTGGTCACATACGGCCGCCTCCTTTACAGCCTTCAGGAAATGCAGAAAGGCAGGCCCTCCACATAGTGCTAAGGGATTATCAGGGCACACATCTTTCCTGGCAAGGACTTTGGCAATACAGATCAAGGGGCTTTACAGATACCTTCTAACTCTGCTTCTAGAAATCTAGATTAAGGACTCTTGGGGGTGCCTGGGCAGCTCAGTTGGTTGAACGTCCAACTTCAGCTCAGATCATGATCTTGAAGTTTGTGGGTTCAAGCCCCACATCAGGCTCTGTGCTGAGAGCTCAGAGCCTGGAGCCTGCTTCGGATTCTGTGTGTCTCTCTCTCTGCCCCTCTCCCATTCATGCTCTATCTCAGTCTCAAAAATGAATAAACATTAAAGAAAGATTTACAAATCTAGATTAAGGACTTTAAAATCAAAGAGCTTTACCAAAAAGTACATTCGTGGAAATCCTACTCCTAAGAAGGGGTGGGAAGAAGAGTGGAGAGGAATGGTCAAGGAAATGGTGTGAGAAACAAGGACAAAGCCAAAAAGACTTCCACACGGCCTCTCAAAGGGATGCCCACAGAAGGGAACAGTGTGAGGAAACCTATATGATAGGATGCTAATTGCTTCTCGAAGCAGACCAACCTACAGTGTCAGAATGATCTGAACTATGTAAAATGAATACATATAAAATCAACTGGGATAAAATACCTCACAAATATACATTAATGGTAATGTTGTCCAAAGCATCTTCTTCTTTAAACCTCTCTTATTCTCAAGACTTAAGGATTGTAATTTGTACACTTTTACATCCTCGGGGCGGGGGGGGAGGGGGAATCTCTAAACATAAAGTCTATAGAGAAATAGAAGAAAATGTTAATTAAAAAACACAACCACAATGATGGTGGTAGAACCATTCACAAATTGGACTTAAATGGTCTAAGTGGGGAGACCACCATTATACTGAAGCTGGGGGATCTGGGACATTCTTTTCAACATATGCTGCTTGTACAACCTCGAGGGGATTTTTTTTTTCAAGCATGGCAACAAGGGCTTTCTCACGAACTCTCCAGCTGGCCAGTCATGGCAGAATCCTGCCCTGGCATCCCACTTGCATGCATCTGAATGTGAAAGCACCCAATTCAGTGTCAGGGGAGCAAACCGAGCTGCAGGATGTGGGGATCATGCCCAAAGCTCATCGGCAGATCCTTCAAAACCCACCAAAAGCAAGCCTGCATGGTCCTCATCGTTAGCTTAACAAGAAAATCAAAAGCAAAAATGGCAAATGTGAATGTTTCGTCCTTCTTATAGTGGATCACAGTATTTTAGTTTTCGAACTGCAACAAAACTCCCATTTTTGCTGCGAAAGACACACACACACACACACACACACACACACACGTAAGCCTTGAGCTTTCGATAAGCCCAAGTGGTTTTAGAGAACTTCCCCTTTCACATCCCTGCTACTCCAAGTGTGGGTCAAAAGCCAAGGCAGCAGCACCCAGAGCTCGTGAGAAACACCTGCTAACCACCCCACCCAGCCACCGTTGCCAGGTGCGCTGGTTGTGAGGGGTTTGAGGAAGGCTGCTCTAAGCCTCTACACCACCAGCCACCTTGGCTACGCACTGGACTCCCTTACTGGGGCAATGTGGGTTTTGCTGCTGGAGGCTGACTTAACTGGTCTGAAGAGCCAGCTTGGACAGTTTGGGGGGTTGGGGGGGGAGGGGTGAGTAGACAGAGTTTTCAAAGCTCCCCTGGTGAAGGGAAGATAGAGCCAAACCTAAGCAAGGCATTTACCACCTCGACCCAAAGAATTCCTTATTAGAAAGTTAGTTACATCTGAGCCACATCAGGCTAGATTAACTCCAGAAAATGATGCTTTTCAAGCTTGGATGGAGGCATAATTTACTTCCACGAAACCATTACCACAACCATGACAGGCTTCTACTAAGTACTCACTCAGGGCACTCACTGTGCTTAGCACTTTTCATGCATTATCTCTTCAATAGGATCTTGAGAGAGAGAAGATTATCCAAGTTTTCTAGATAAGAAGCATTAGGGGTACAATTACCACCGGAAATGACACAATAGAAGTGGCTAAATTACTTCCATGACCTTCAGAGTGAGTTTCTCACTCAGCTTACCCTGCTCTTCACCTTGAGGAGGGGGCTCCAATGCAAGACTTGCCCCAGACGTTTACACTATGCTTCCTGGCTAAGAAGGGCCCAGTCAACTCAAATACGAAAAACTGTCAACCAAAAGGTTAAAATCTTTACATATATACACATACATGAAGATATATTATATATATATATATCCACCCCTGGATTTTCACACCTGCAGGTTGTAGCCAGCTGCATTTTTTCATCTCTGACTCCATCCTTCACTGAATTTTGGAAGCATCCAACTTCAGGAAACCGGCTCCCCCTGACCATCTTGTCTCCTGGCCTGACACATGCATTTTCTACTCCTCCCGGCCCCACCCCATACACTTAACTCTCCATAGCTGTTCTGGCACAAGTCATAAAGGACTGTCAGCCACTGATGAGGGCATGCTGGAGAATGACAAAGAGTCCCACTTACTCAGCTAATGTGACTCAGCCAAGTCCAAGAACCAGTGACCTTGTGGAAAGCAAGCTTCGTGTTCAAGGGGAAGTGAGGGACAGGAAGGAGCGCCCGAGTAGGCTGGTACACAGCGGGAGATCCAGAGAGACTTCAGTGTGGTCATGGTCTAGTTCTTGGGCAAAGCCACTCAATGACTCCAGCAACTGAAAATGGACCTGAAGGCTCCTCAACACCCAGTTCTGATGGCACATTTGCAAATTGTGTTGAAAATGAGAATACTGGGTAAGGGCCAAGGCAAGGACAGTCCCTAGGAACACCGCTGTCTCCCAGAGGTCTGGACACAGGCGTTTCTAAAGCCCTCTGGTGACTAACACATGGCCAAGTGTAAGCAATGCACAAGTATGGAGACGTTTCTGGCCATCGCAGTGAAGATGTGGTGCTACTAACATGGGGGGGGTGGGAACAGGGGGCCATGGGGACACCAGCAGTCCTGACAGCCAAGGCAGTCCCACATTCAAGAGCAACGTACATCCCACTGTCCTTTCAATGACCCTAGGACCCTTCACACAGGTGCGACATTTATCTATAGGCTGAGCCTACGATCTTACTCGTTTCACACACACCAGCAGACTGGTTTTTACCCCAGAATCCACCCATGCATGCTCTGCTCGGTCATTTTCTGTTCTTATAAAGAACTCATGACCTTACTGCCTTTAAATCCAAACTCCTACATTGGAAGTAGGTGCAAGCATTGAACCGCACTATCATGCTCTCCAGCAAAGCCATGCCCAACCAATAATATATTGAAATCCACGTTTTATTATATGTAACCTTTCCTTTTCTTTCTCCTTGGTAGTAGTTAGGGAGTTATACTCAATTTTTAATAATTAGCTCCCATCCATAGGTTACTATAACCTACGGAAATAAAAGTATTTCATTTCAGTAAAGGGGAAACTTACCAAAAATTTTCCCCCAGGTATTTATTTTTAAAAAAGGAATACAGGGGCACCTGGGTGGCTTAGTCGGTTAAGCGTCCGACTTTCTCTTAGGTCATGATCTCGCGGTTCGTGGGTTCGAGCCCCGCATCGGGCTCTGTGCTGACTGCCAGCTCAGAGCCTGGAGCCTGTATCAGTCTGTGACTCCCTCTCTCTCTGACCTCCCCTGCTCACACTGTCTCTCTCTCTCTCTCCTAGAAATAAATAAAACATTAAAAATAAATAAAAATAAAATAAAAAAGGAATACAGATTCTTCCAGAGCCCAAGAACCCCATGTCCACAAGATTCAGTGACTGCTAATGAGGTCAAATTATTTGTTGGACATTAAGATCCAATGAAGGAAAGACAGAAAAGAGGACACAGGACCCATAATGGACCTTCAACCCGGACTATTGGACTCCTGGGATTAAAATCATCCTCAGTGTGGGTAGGAGGGCACCTGTGGGGAGCACTGGGTGTTGTACATAAGCGATGGAACACTGAATTCTACTCCTGAAACCAATATCGCACTGTATGTTAACTAGAATAAAAATTTGATGGAACAAAATAAAAACATCACTGCGTTTAGACAGACAGTGAAGACACGTTCTGTCCTTTTCCACAAAAAAAGATACTCATCTAATTTAACAATAAAAAAAGGCAGAGACAAACTTAGGGCAGAAACAGATTTAAAGGCTTCACAGGGAGCCAATTAAAGTCTCCCAGGGGAGGGCAACTGGAATCCCAAGATCCTCACCCAGCCTCCCCTTACAGATGGTGCCGTACAGTTCTATCCCACACCCAGGACGCGGTCACAGCAGCAAACTACTCAGCAGCCCCACAGGGACCAATAAAGGGACTCTGGGCACAGACGACTGGAAAAACAACACTGGGAGGCGCTGAAAGTCAAGTGAAGGCCAATGAAGGGCCAAAGCCTCTGAGGTGCCACTGCAGGGGGACGCGGGGACAAAGGGAGGACCCGCGAGCACTCATTCTAGCCTCGGCATCCATAGCCACCCATGGCGAGCGCACTGGCTAAGAAGAAATCAGGGACCACCTAGTGAGCATTTACGAGGAGGCTGGAGCTCTGCTCAGGGCTTGAGGAGCACTAGCTCATGTCCTCATCCCCAGCCACCTATGCCGAAGGGCAACAGACAGGATTTATCTGCCCATCGCCTCATGGCAGTCAGTCATGACCTTCTGCTCGCTCCTGTCCACAACAGACCTAGTGAAGAGTTGAAGATGTTCTATATGGACATCACAAGACAGTTTCTTCTCTTTGGATCCTGCAGGAGACTTGGTGCTACCAGAGGCCATCTTTACTGTGTGCCAAGGCCCTGCCCGAGAATACCACGAACAGAGAGGACACAGGGCCAAGAGCAGAGCAAGGACCTCCCAGGGGAACCTGGGTCCTGAACAGAGCACCTAGTCACATCAACATAAAATTGCCCTGTTGATCCAAAGTAATTTGATTTGGGTTTCTACAGACAAAATCTTAAGAATATTGGTTAAGATTATGATGCACCAATTCATGGACAGGGAAAGGGAGATGGGAGAATGTGCAAGGTGGCCCAGCCAGGAGAAGGGTCACCCAGCCAAGGGGCAGACAGAGCCCTTGCAAGCCAGCTGTCCCTAGGACACAACACACAGCCCCCTGCTTTCCATCCCTACACAGGGGGTATGGAGAGGACCCATGCAAACCCACCACCGTTTCATTTTCAGCAGAAGAGGACCCAGAGGCTCTCAAGTGTCCAGGGAACGGCTCCATCACACAACCAGCAGCACGTTCTTATTCGCACCCCAAAGCTCCTGAACAGGAGATCAAGTTGTGGCCAAGAGGAATAGTGAACCTGGTCCTGACAGGAGACAAGGCCTGGAGCAGGGCTCTGTCAACCCACTGGGATCTCCTCAGGACATGGTCTCCACCCTCTCGGTCAGTCATGACCAGATGCACAGGTCTTCATGGACCTGCAAGGTTCACAGTTCAGGCAGCAATTTTCCTTAGGCGCAGAAGAAACACAACTCCCTCCAATCCCCTGATTACCCAAAGAAGCCTGGTCAGTTAGGACTCAGGATTGTTAACAGAAGACCAGTCACAAACTGGCTCAATTAACAGAAGGAATTTATTAGTTCCTATCACTGCTGATTCCAGAGGAACAACAGCTTCAGGAAAGACTGGATCCAGGAGCTCAAGGTCTAGGATCAGAATGTGCCAGTTTCTCTCCCCCTCCATTTTTCCCACTGTGTTGTTGTGCCACTTGGGGTCAGGATCTTCCCACACAGCAGCAAAGACTGCAGCCAACAACTCCTGGCTGATAGTAGATCCTTCTCAAGAAGGCTGTAATTGAGGGGCACCTGGGTGGCTCAGTCGGTCAGGCGTCCAACTTCGGCTCAGGTCATAATCTCACAGCTTGGGGGTTCAAGCCCCCATGGGCTCTGTGCTGACAGCTCAGAGCCTGGAGCCTGCTTTGGATTCTGTGTCTCCCTCTCTCTCTGCCCCCTCCCACTCACACTGCGTTTCTGTCTCTCAAAAATAAACATCAAAAATTTTAAATAAAAAAGGCCATAATTGGCTCTTATCAAATAAACCTGGCTACATGGCCTTCTGGGAGCCAATCCGTGTGACCAAGAAATAGAACAAGCCGGCGGTCCAGGCCTGCTCCACCTACTCTGCTCTGGAACCCAAGTGGGCGGTGGTCAGTTCCAGGGAATCACGCAGAATGGAACAGAGAACCACACCCACCAAGGAAGACTGGGACAGGGTCTACCCCAGGGACCGAAAAAATCTGCTTCCAGACAGACCCGCAATGATCCCTCCCTCGTGGCCATCACGTCCCCATGTGGACTCCTCCTACACTCCATCAGGGTTGATCTGGGTGACATGAGACAACAGTGAAAGGGTAGGGGCCTCATTCCCAAGAGGAGGTGGTCAGACATGTGGCTTCCGGGTTGGGTAGGTTCTCTTGCTCTTGGCTTACTCCCACTCCAGGAAGCCAGCTGCTGGGTTGTGAGCAGCTCTACTCAACGGGCCCTGGGGCAGGGACCAGAGAACAGGGGGCTCTCACCAACAGCCACACAAGTGAACTTCAAAGTGGACGCTCGAGCCCCAGCCAAGCCATCAGAGGACTGCAGTCTCATGGTCAAGTCTGACAGACAACCGCCCAGCTGAGCCATTCAGATTCCTAACCCAGAAGGACCGGAGAGGACCATGAGGATTTGTTTTCACATTGCCAGGTTTGGAAATAATTTGTTACACAGCAAAAGCTAACTCCTTAAATGAGCAACAACAGGAAACACGCCAGCAAGAAGTCAACAACCCAGATCACCTGCTTCTCTCAAAGGCAGTTCTCATGGAAAGGTCTTCTTCCTGTGAACATGGTCTCATCACTTGAGAATTCTTCATTCAGCAGGAAGGGAGGCCATTATTTAGGGAAGGATACTCGCACACCTTGATCTGCTACTCACTGTAAATACCTCCACCTCAGCACTGAGCAGCCTGGGGCCACAAAAGCACTGAGCTGGTTCCACGACCTTGTTCTGGGTTGAGCTCCCACAGCACTAAAGGAAAGCCATTAATTTTGAGCAAAAAGGAATGTGATAAAATGCAGAATTCGTTCTGGGGTTTTTCATTTTTACAACCACACTCAGAGCCAGTAAAAGACATATACACAGAAATACACAGTATTCCCATACTTACAGGAGAAATAATTTTACTTTTTAGGGTCTGAAAGAGCCTAGCATGTAACTCTTTCTGCACCACTGCCATTGAAGTTTGGGTTTGGATTAGGTAAGGGTCTTAGTAATATAATTATTGTACTAGAGAAAAATGAGGATGGTGAACATTTATTGAGCACTTATGATGCACATTTATGGAGCTAACATATGGTCTCTCATCTTATACTGCAACAACGGTGAGCTACAGGGTTTTCTCATCATCATCTTACAGCTAAGAAAACAGAAGTTAAGGAGCACCTGGGTAGCTCAGTCAAGTGTTTGAGTCTTGGAATCAGCTCAAGGGATGATCCCAGGGCCACAGGATCGAGCCCCATGTCAGGCTCTGCACGGAGCATGGAGACCACCTAAGATCCTCCCTTCCTCTCTCCTTCCCAAACCCTCTTTTAAAAAAAAAAAAAAATTGTTTTCCTGTTCCACTCATGGGCTACAATTCTCCCCAGAATTATCATATAGGGAAACACACTTCCTGTACGATATACCTGACCACGGTGTCCAAGGCCTCACGTCCTTTCAAATACAAGCACTCGGTGCAGACGACCGTCCCAGCTCATAAACAAGGAGACGCCCACCTACCCTCGCCTAGCCACCACCCAGAAACACACAACCTGCAAGCAATGGAGCGGGCACTCCAGGCTCAGACTTCCAGCACAATCCAAGAAGGACCAAGAAGAGAAGTCTGTCTGTGATTCAGAACCAGGGTCTCCACAGACTTCAGCCTTCACTGTAAACACACACAAGGATACCACCTCCCTGGCACGGGCAGGCTCAACGGTGGTCCCGGGGAGAAAAGGCCCAGGACTGGAGGCGTCAGAATCCTTTAACTGTCAGATGCTCCTGAGAGGTCATTTTAAAATATGAAGAAGTTCTAATTAAAATTAAATACGGGATTGTGGCCCAACTCCTGATGACACATGTGTCACACTCCATTAGCGCCACACATCACCCAGCAGCAGCAGGGCAGTAAACGCTGCTATTGGTTACACAGCTCTTGACTCCCCTGCATATCAATGCGAAAACCTCACCTCCTGGCCTTTTTTTTTTTTTAATTTTTTTTAATGTTTTTATTTATTTCGGAGAGAAAGAGAGATAGAGAGACACCGTGAGCCGGGGAGGGTCAGATAAAGAGGGACACACAGAATCCTAAACACGCTCTGGGCTCTGAGCTGGCCATCAGCACAGAGTCCGACACAGGGCTCAAACCCATGAACCATGAGATCATGACCGGAGCTGAAGTCAGACGCTTAACCGACTGAGCCACCCAGGCACCTCTCCTGGCCTTATTTTTAATGTTTATTTATTTTAAGAAAGCAAGAACATGCACAAGCGCATGCACAAGTCAGGGAGGGGCAGAGAGAATCCCAAGCAGGCTCTGTGCCATCAGTGCAGAGCCCAATGCAGGGTTCAAACTCATAAACCAAACATGATCTGAGCCAAAATCAAGAGTTGGACACTCAACTGACTGAGCCATCCACATGCTCCCTGGTCTTATTTTAAAGTAGCTTGAAAGAATCACCGATGAACTGCTTATCTTACCTACAATAGGAGGGGGAAAAAACCCAAACTCAAATGTCTAACAAGTGGCAATTATTTTAATGTAGTACATTAACTCAATGACATGCCACATCCAGGCATGTAAGTCGTTAACATGAAATGGAAGCGGTCCAGAGAAGCAGACTAAGAAATGACAACCTAAAGATTTTCAGTGTAGTATGTGAAAATCTTTGCATGTGAACAAATTCAGGAAAATTCACATTTTTATCCAACTGGAGATTTTGAGGGTTCTTTAATAAATACAAACTAAATCACATGGATAGGAAATAGCATGGCTCTTTAGTAAGAACAGGCTTGACCTTACTCTTCTAGGAAAATGCAGACGAAAAGCCTTCTGTCCGTGCCACTTTTCCCCCGTGAGGCGGTCAGGGAACCACAGGTGGGAGTGGACCCCTGCGGGCTCGGCTGGGCAGAAAGAAACACGTCTTCCCACCCACTGCTCCAGGAGACACGCTGGCTCAGCCTCCAAGTAGAGGGGAGAGGTGCCCTCCCCCCACCTGAGCCGACTACCGCACCTTGACCCAGCGATTCTACTTCTGGGAATTTTGCCAGCAAATACAGTCATGGGAGAATCAAGTCACTAATGCAAATCACGGTGGCATTATTACAAACCCCACTACCAGCAAAGCGTCACGAACCACCCCCAGTGCCTGGCAGTCAGCACACTGGTCGGATGAACTCTGGCGCAGACAACGAAACGTCACGAGCTTGTACGAAGCTGGCAGGTCCCCGTACACCCACAGAGCACAAGCTCCAGGGAGTCCGGGGGTGCAGCGTAGAACACCCGACTACTTTCCATTAGGGGAGAATGAAGGGAGGAGGAGAAGCAGGTGCGAAGAGGAAACAAAGCACCCACACGGAGCGTCTCTGGAATGGCTCACACGCCCACCTCCAGCGAGCAAGCTGGGCAGGTGGGGGGGGGGGGACCTAACCCTGTTAACCTGGTCTGCCTCTCTTGTTTTGAACCTGTGCATACTATTGAGCATTTATTTGAAAAGTTAAATTAAGATTTTTAGAGCATCTATTCAGTAAGTTAAATTAAGGTTTTAAATGCACAGATTTCCATAGTTTGTTTTGTTTGTTTGTTTTATAACTCCAAGAGCCAGCGAAGGCTGCACTTGGGGTCTTCACAAAGCAGCCACCCGCGCCGGCCTCTCGGGCCCTCCGACCCCCTACCTTGCCAGCGCCTGGACCTTCATGACGTGCCGCTCCTCCTGCTCGGCCACCTTCTTTTTCAAGGTGTCGACCTCCTGCCGGAGTGCCGCGGAATGCTCCATCTCCCCGTCAAGCAGGTTCCGCAGAGACCTGGGAAGAGGGGGCCCGTCCGTTCAGATGCCATCAGCAGAGCCCGCGGCGTCAGAACACAGTCATTCACCTTAAGTCCTAAGCCCTCGGTTCTCCACAAGGGCCTGCGTAACCCAGAATCGCGTGTCAGGGATTTACAGAGATCCCAGACTCTGCTCCAGGGCCTCGGAGCGAGAAGCACGTGGCCCAGGCCCCGTGCCCCACACAACACATACGCAGCGCCCGTTAAGGGCCAACAAGGAGCTCAGAGAATCCCAGGCCCATTTCGAGGCATCCCACACCAAGGGGCAGCATGCTTAGGGAGACCACTTTGAGACGGCCACCCCAGCGCACAGACTCACAGGAGGGGGTGCCAGGGAGGCCCCAAGTATCCTCAGAAACATCCCAGAGGAGTGCCAACAGGGGCCCACCCTCGGCTCCAGCGCTGCCTGACACACGCCGCAGCCCTCCCCCTCTGCCACCTCCAGGTAAACCCAGAGACCGCGGTCTCCAGTGCCATCTCATCTGGCATTGCCCAGGCCCTGTTCTGCACCAGGTTTGGGAGCTGGCCCTCCGAACTACATCCACTGGTTGGTCACCCTTGGTCTTGAAAAGCAGACACGACAGCAGCTCTTCCAGAAAGAGCCACAGGCTGCCGCCAAGGAGCGAATCACACACGGCTCTGACTATCTACCGGACCTCAGGTGGCTTTTTCTAGAGAAAACTTATGGACTTTGGGGCACCTAACATCCCAAGTCTCGTGTACACATGCCAGCTGACATCAGGGCAGGAGCCCCAGTGTGGCCAGGAGCTTGGCACACACCCACCCCCGTCTCTCCCTCAGTGCCGAGGCCTGTGCTCCTTTAGAGCTTTGAGAAAATTCCCTTCGTGGGGCCTGGAAACCATCCCCCAACACAAACATGGGGTGACTTTTTTTTTTTTCGGCTGCAAAGGAGAAATTAACTGACAGTGACTATTGTTCTTCGTAAGGTAAGACAAAACCCACAGCTTCTTGCAAGAGAATAGCTCCAGCTGGAGGAAAGAAAAACAATCCTCTAATGTCTACAAGCCCTTCATTTTAAGCTTATTTTAGTTGGAAAATGGTGCTGTCTAAAGATCCCCTTTCTAAAAAATTATCTTTTGGGTTTTTTTGTTTGTTTTCTTATACGTGTTTCCATAAAAGGATGAGGAGAAGAGCGGGTCAAGCCGGGCCCAACATAAGGTTGAAAAAGGACAATGGTGATGGCGTGGCACCAGAGACCCCGAATTCCTGCTCCGAGGACACGGGTAAGAAAGCCACAGGGACGCACGTGTGCAGGCTCCAGTGTGCACCTGCCCCACCCCCAGGGAGGCACCGCCAGGTTCCCAGAGCCTCACTGGCACCGCAGGCAAATCCCTCCACCCGCCACCCTGTAACCAAGACCAGGTCCTGGCAGGGGGAGAAGCTCACATTCAAGGCAGCCAGAGAGCAAGGACGTGGCTAATGTGGGGCGGCCCCCCACCAACAGGGCCCCCCACCTTCTCATTGTCTGCAGCTAGCCGGATTCTGACCAGCAGCCCAGCACCAGCCTGGCCTGGGCCTCCTCGATTTGAGAAAACTACTTCAGGAGGTCAGAGGAAGACAGGAGCAGGGATCTTTTTGAGTTGGTGAGAAGGTTCTCGAGTGGACCGTAGGGATGGCTGTGTGCGTCCACAACCGCTGAACACCACTGAACTGTACCCTCTAAGTGGGTCAATTATGTAATGTGTGAACTGTATCTCAGAGGCCCTTTTAAAAGGGAATTTTTTTTTTAAAAGACTGTTTTACCAAACTTCATTTGTTCCAAGGTAGAGCCAGGACTGTAAGGTATTCATCCCCTGCCAACAGTAAAGTGGCATATCCCACAGAGAAAGGACCCACTGGTCACCATTTCATCAACCAAGCACACGTCCCTTCGTCTGAGACCCTCCCCATCCCCAAGGGGGAACGTCAGAGAGATGAGTGCTCGGGCCTGACGGTTAGGGTACCTGTTCTCTTCTTCCAGCTCGTCTTTCCGGTTCATCATGGCCACAATGGCTTGTCGCAGTTCATCTGAGGGAAGAAAGCACGGTCGAGATTAATCGGCAGACCCCACCTGTTATGGCGTCCCCTCACGGAGCTGCATCGTGTGCTATTTAGGGCAAGCGGTCTAGACGAGCTCCCCTTTTCCCTTTCAAAATTAATTCCTGTACTGTCTGCAAGACCCAACGGGCACCAAGTGATCACTTCTTAGCCCCACGAAGACAGGAAGGCAAGACAGTGTGAGGAGTCGGGGGCGGGGGGCTTTCCTTAGTCAGCTGCTAAGGGGGAAGATGGCCTTCCAGCTTTTTTTTTTTTTAACGTTTATTTATTTTTGAGACAGAGAGAGGCAGAGTATGAGCAGGGGAGGAGCAGAGAGAGAGGGAGACACAGAATCTGAAACAGGCTCCAGGATCTGAGCTGTCAGCACAGAGCCCGACACAGGGCTCAAACCCACAGACCGGGAGATCATGACCTGAGCCCAAGTCAGCCGCTTAACCGACTGAGCCACCCAGTTGCTCCGGCCTTCCAGCTCTTAGACGCTTTTCCAAGTCCCTGCTACTGGACATCTTCTCTGAACAAGGGTCTCTCCCCAGTTACAGCTGTTTATCAAGAGGAGAAAGGGCCGACTGAGCAACACTTGGCTCCACGCAGACTTAGAAATACTCACCCAAGTGTATGAAGAGATCTGGTTTTTTCCTACACAGACCTCTATAGTTTGTCTACAGGCAACAGTGTTTGACTCTCCAGTGCATGGTCCATATTTATTCATAGGGGCTGCTCTTCTGGACACCTTCAACTTGGGAAAGCATGGCTAGAAAAGCATGCTTTTAGACCAGCAGCCAAGTTTCCTATGTGCAAACTCCACTGTTGTCACAATCCATCTACATATTAAATACATCATTTTCCTATCACTCAGATCTCAAGACCTTCTGGATTTGTTTTGTTTTTTTTTGTGTTTTTTTTTTAATGTTTTATTTATTTCTAGGAGAGAGAGAGACAGCGTGAGCAGGGGAGTGTCAGAGAGGGAGGGAATCACAGACTGAAACAGGCTCCAGGCTCCAAGCTGGCAGTCAGCACAGAGCCCGACGCAGGGCCCGAACCCATGAACCGCGAGATCATGACCTAAGCGAAAGTCGGACACTTAGCCACCCAGGCACCCCTTGTTTTGTTTTTCAACCCCTAACAAACCCTGTAAACGGTTTCCCTCTTGAGACTGGCGGTTAGGAAGCTCACAGCCAAAATTAGCCATGTGGTGAGTGCTACCACAGCACGCCCTAACCCTCCTGCCCATCTTCTCCAACCTTTATTTCCACCTCAGGCCAAAGTACTCACAGTCTGTCGCACTTTGCGAAGCCTATTTTAAGGTGCTACTTCAAATCCTCTTTTGGAAAGATAGGATTTTTGGTTTCTTCCTTTTAGTTAAAATTTAAATCCTTAGGCTTCTCAAGCTCTAGTTGAGGACTATCTCATTTAATCCTTTATGCACATCTAAGACATGCACATCACCATCCCGTCTACTGGGGTACGAAGCAAATGCAGGAGAGGAGAGAGAAGGCAGGGCAAAGACCAGCACGTGGGTCCTCTCGGCCCCTGCCACACAGAATGCCCAGGAGAAAGCCGCTCACCAAAGACCCTGAGGCAAGAAAGGGGGCAGCGGACCAACGCTGTCCTCGGGCTGCAAGAGGGAAGAGGATGTTCCACAGCCCAGTCTCAGGGCAAGAGAAGGAAGGAAAGGAATTACGGGGGCTGCTCCTCAACCTCCAGCCTCCACACTAGAGGCCGCTCCATCTGGATGGGGCAGAACCAACAACAGACCATCCCGTCTCTAAACCCAGAGCCACCCCCTTCGCACCAGCTCCCCCACCAAGCTTCTCACAGCCCGAAACCTGTGCACCGTACTGGGACAAGGTGGGCCCTCTGAGGGGCTAGTGAGGAGCAAGGTCTGAGGTGTCCCTGTCCTGGGTCATCAAGGTGTCAAAGAGGAAGACCCAAAACAATCACTGGGTCAAAGTGTACTCACTGGGCCCCTCCAAAGTACAAGCACTCTTCTTGGTGCTGAAGGTAACAAGTGACCAAAACAGACCCACTTCTTTGCTTTGGGTTTTCTGCCAATTTTTTTTTTCCTAGGACCTGGGCCTCCTCTCCGATCCTCCTACCTTCTGTCAGTGCTGTGCATCTTTAGGAAAGCATTCCCTTGAAATCATGGGACTTGGTTTTCACCCTGGCTCTCAATGTTTGAAAATTTTAATAGAAAAAAGTAATAGGCAAAAAAAGCACTTGCAGAAAAGAGGCTACTAGGGGCGCCTGGGTGGCTTAGTCGGTTAAGCGTCCGACTTTCGCTTGGGTCATGATCTCGCGGTTCACGGGTTCGAGCCCCGCATCGGGCTCTGTGCTGACTGCCAGCTCGGAGCCTGGAGCCTATTTCAGAGTCTGTGTCTCCCTCTCTCTCTGACACTCCCCTGTTCATGCTGTCTCTCTCTATCCTAGAAATAAATAAAAATATATTAAAAAAAAAAAAAAGAAAGAAAAGAGGCTACCAAAGAAGAGAAAGAGCAAGGGTGGGGGGCAGGGCTTAGAAGACAGAAGGAAGGTTAGGCAGAGATCCCAGGCCTGAGGAGACCACAGGGGCGAGCCAAGCTGCCCGGCGGCCCCTGGGAGACAAGAGCCAGCACACGAAGCAGATGAAGGGGAGGAGTGTGTGCCTGCCTTGGCCGTGCTTTGCCTGGAGATACAACAGCCCAGAACTCACATATTCATCCATCCATCCATCCCGCAGTCAACACCTACTGGACACCTACCAGGCTCAAGACACCTTCCCAAGAAGACAGCCAGGCTCCCAACTTAGCTGAGGAAGGCAGATCTTTAAAGGAGAATCTCTTAATGGAGAACAACAGACATTCACATATGCCTGTCATGAAACGGAGTCTATAGGATCTCTGCCTTCTGAACTTGACCAAGCGTCTAGGCTCCTGGCTCCCAGCCTCATACCAGTGTCTCAGTCCCACTGAGCCTTTCCCTCCCATCTAAGAAACAAGAACAGCACCCACCTTCCCAACTCCCTGGCGTGCTAGAAGGGTCAGAGGAGCAAGGAGACAGGCAGGCACTCGATTGAGGCACTGCCTCTTACACACTGAAGCAGGTGCACTTGTAACTCAGAAGAAATCATGTTAAAAAAAATTGACCTGAAAAATCTCAAGAAAAAAAAAAAGCCACACATAAACATAACCCAGTCATTTGTTCCATGTGGTCACAGCCATGAAAAGAAAAAACAAATACTTATTAAGAACAGGAGAATATCTATTCGGTATTTCTCTTCAAGAAGCCCAGCCTAGGTGGCCAACAGCTATGGACTGTGGGCACAGATCTGGAAATCATTCTTTTACTCCAACAACTGCTTGAATCCTGAATCTTCCTACAAAGCCACCTTCCCACTGAGAGGGAGGTTTTCTTACACAGACAAAGGAAGAAGACACTTGTTTGCATGGAGTTGTCAGGAGGCTGCAAGAGGTGAAATGTTTTCCTTCAGTAGACTTTTAAAGCAATTTCAGGTTCACAGCCAACTGGAAAGTACAGAGACCTTCCACACACCCTGAGCCCCCACACAATCACAGCCTCCCCCACGGTCGCCATCCCAATCACAGTGGGGCATTTGTTATGGGTGATGAACTTGCATGGACACACCGTACGTTGGGGCCCTGAGCCGCTTCTGAGCTCCAAATCTCACTCTGCAGCTGGGGCACTCTGGGCAAGTTACCCACCCTCCATCAATACCAACTCCCTTATCTACAAAATGGAATTTCAATGGTCACTAGCTCATACAAATGTAGTAAGGGCTTGGTAAGGTCATTATGTAAATTTGGTGCTTGGAAAATGCTCAGCATCCCTTCCCCCACTCATGTTCTCATCTCGCTCAAAAAAAAAAAATTAAAAAAGATAATGGTCAGCACATAGAAAACACACAAAATGTTACCTACCCGTGTAATTAGTGCCTTTTCCTTCAACATCAGGGGAAAGACAAGGTCAAGGGAGAAGTGACTGCCCAGGTAGGGGCTGGTTCAATTGAGCACATTTTCAGGAGTTATGAGATTTTACGGACTTCCTGTGTACCTCGACCTTGGGAAATAAAAGATTTTTTTCAAAGTGGTCTATGCCCTAGAGCAGCAGACTAGATAATAGACTTTTCTAAAGTGTCAAACAGGAGCACCGTTGGCACCATGGGAAAGGAGACCCAGACAGGGAGGGGTCACTTACGGGAGGCTGTGTGTCTGGGTTCTGGGGACACAAGGCACACAGGATCCCAGGTATCGCCACTCAGACTTGCAGCTAAAACTTGCAATATCCCGTGGGGGAAAAACAACTCGGAGGAAGACGTGGTCCCGAGCAGGTCCCAGAAGACACACGTGCTCTCCTGGCAAACAGGAGCCCCAGCAGCTGGAACGCAAGAGCTCAACCACAGGCGCCCCTTGGAGGGCCCCAGTCACTCTACACCAGAGCCACCGCGACAAACACCGGGATGGCTGAGGCCAGCTCCCCATCCTGCCGGGGTCGCCTGGCCCTTGCCTGCCGCACACACCGTGCATGCCGGCCTCCTGGCCCAGCCCCCGTATCAGCATCCACATCGAGAGGACAGGTGACAGCAACACAGGTCAAACAGTACTTGGATACCAGGAATCAGGAAAGGTTGTCAGACTGTCCCTCCCACCTTCCCCACACCCCCATTGCAGTTCATGGTCAAGGTCAACAACAAAATGTCCCAGAGAACATCTACCCCCTAACAGACCCCCTCAACAGGCTTTACTTTATACACGTTCACCTTGATTTTTCTCAGGCAGTAAAACCAGCGGGTAATGATGGGGTTGGTTTTCACAGATCACGGAAATACGCAATTTCTCCGAGCAGCAGTGACACACGCCAGCGGCACCTCCCTCCCCAACTTGTAATTTTCTCTCCTGTCCCCATCACCACACATCCCATTACTGGCTTAGGCTCTAACATTGTGGCCTTCTTCCTCTTCATTTCCTGCCACAACACACGTTTCAAGGGCCGAGGGAGCAGCCTCTGCACCGTGGCCCCGCAGAGCAGGGCGGAGTCGGGGTCCCCTCCCCTAGGGCTGAAAGGCAAAGGACCACCCACCTCGACATCAGTTCCTTGCTCAGCTGCAGAGGACTGAACGGCAAACCCAGCCAAGCACACAGGAGAATATGCACTTCAACCGTCAGAAATTCATCTGGGATAAAGAGCGGGTTTTCTCATCATTGAGGAAACGACAGATTCATCTGTAAATGTTACCCGGGCAGGGAACCATTTTGGGATCAGGGAACAGGACTTCCATCTCTGCCTCTGTTCTAGATCCAAATAAATATCAAAACACATCATTTCAACCTGAGGGGCAGCAATACACCACCTTCAGTGTGTGAGCACACGTGTATGCCGCAGCAGCAGAGGCCTTCACACGAAAGCAAACAAGTCCATTAAGGAAATTATGTTTTGCTTGTTTTTTTTTTTTTTTTAAAAAAAACTTCGGCCAATCTAACACCACACCGATCCGTTATGGAAACTTGACACTCTTCAAGGCAGTCACAGGCAGAGTAGGAAAAACCGTTTTCTCATCCAATCCCTTATCCCTCAAGTCTCCGTTCTGGGACCCCGGGCGACCTCTAGTGGGCAGTTCCCTCTGCTGGAAGAAGGATGCTCACACCCCCAGCCTCACAGGATGGGGAGGGGAGGAGGGGAGGGGGGGGAGAGGAAGGGGGTCAGCACAAGTTTCCTGGAACACAGCCACCTCAGCAGTGATGGTCTACGCCTGCTTTCGTGCTACAGGGCAGAGCTGAGCTGTCGTGACGGAGACGGACGGTCCTGCATGGCTCCACACAGTTCCCATCCAGCCCCTCACAGAAACAGTCTGACGGTCTTAGGAGAAGGTCCAGGAACCCCCCTGTCCCCTCCCCCGCAGCCAGCCTCCTCCCATTCCAGGCTGGGGGCAGCGGTGGTTCGGTATGACCTGCCGAACACCCGTGACGCCCAGTAGAGCTCGCCGGCTGGCTCTCAGGAGGACGGTCAGCCAGACAGCAGGGGAGCAGTCGCTGCTTCAGGCAGTGCGGGCCCTCCCACCCTTCAGAGGTCCCCTCAGCTTTGCTACCGGTCCCTGCGATGGCCCCCGTCCAGCCTCTTGTCCTGGGTCTTCTTTATGTGCCTTCGCCGGCTCCCAGATGAGGCAGCACCTACACCCAGGGCTCCAGAGCCCCTCGGATGGTTCGCACCTTGACCGGCTCCGCCGCTCCTCCCTGCTCTGTCGGCCGCAGAGCAGAGCCACTCCCCTTCTCTCATGCCTCCGGGTCCTGGCACAGACTTTCCTCAAGGACTCAGACTTCCTCCAGGTTTCGAACACAGGTCAGCTCTTCCGTGAGGCCCTCTCCCACCCGCAGGAGCAGACGACAAGTCTTACTCATACCCTCCTCCTCAGGACTCTGCCCCCACAGGCCTCCAGCTGCTGCCAGGGAAACCTAGGGTGGCTGCTGACCCCAAATCGAGCCAATCACAGGGAGTCCTCCAGAAGCTTGAGATGGGCCATCACAGCGTCGAGATAAAGAGGAGGTAAGAGCAGATGCATCTGGCCAGGAGCAAACGGTTCTAACCTGCTCCACCAAAATCCACGAGCTGGAAGCTGAGCAGAGGACCGCTGGCCAGGCCAGGGCCCAAGGAGCTAACAGACACAGGGACAGAAGTCCACCCAGGAGAGGAGCCGGTGTAATCCTGCCAGGCAATCCCAGCACAGAGAGAACACGGAGGTTCACAAAGGGGCTGGTGTCTCAAGTGTCAAGTGTGAGCCACAGAGTCCCGCTACCTGACACTGGGGCAAGGCCACGAGGAACCCCAAGTCTAAGAACAAGCCCTACTGGCCTGGGAAACAGCAGAGGGGGACCAGGTCTCCTACTGCACAAACGTCAGAGCCAGCACAGCTCTTGGAGCATCACTTGCAGACACCACAGAGCCACAGGAAGGATGCGGGGATGGAGGAATGGCCACCCCAGCTCCCACCAGCTCCTGGGAGGCCCCACTATGCTGCCCTTGTGTCCAAGACCTCAGCTATTCCAAGTCCTCACAGCCAACCAGGCCTAAAGACCCCACTTTCCCCAAGGCCCTGCTGTACTTTGTCTATACCTCCACGGGCGCAGTGGAGCCCCAGAACAGCCACGATGGGGGCTTGGGGGAGCAGCCCCCCACCTGCCCCAGCCCGTGGCCACAGTACACGCAACACCTTAGGAACAAGTGAAGGGTGGGATGGATTAACGAAGGAGTGAGAGACCCCCACTGCTCAAGCCTGCTCTTCTCAAGGTGCAGAGCTTACGATGGGCCAGGCAGCAACATCAACTGTTTAATCTGAAGTTCTTGGCCTCCCCAGTAAACACTAACCACCGGATTCTCAGCTATAATTTCCTGCCCTAGTGACGGAGATTCAGGCTCAAACCCGGTTTTTTCCTACACATCCTGAGAACGGATACCCACAGGAGGGAGGGAACAAATTCTCTTATCATTACCAGGACCTAAAACTGGACCATTCCCCTCCTCCTTGGCACATGAATCCACCCACATGAATCCCAGATTTCCAACACATCGGCAGAGCAGGGACCAACATTAACACAGACACACGCTGGGGGAACCCCATTCACATGGTGAGTATGGGCGTCAGGCGTTACTGTATAAAGTACTGAGGCTGCCATGTGGGGGGAAGGGGAGAGCCTTGCCATGTTCAGTCATTGAAGGCCCCCCGGGGGGAAATTATCTTGAGAGGAATTTTGAAAAGGGAGTTAAAGACCATCTGAAGAACAAGCCCAGGAGTAGGCTAACTAAACGTGGTCTATCGGGCCATGCATGTGGGCGTGCGCTCACATATGCGCACATGTTTATTAGTTCTGTGCCTTTATTAAAAGCACTTCTTCCCCAAGACCTCAAAGAGCATTTTACAAATGCTCCCCTGGGGCCCATACTGCATACTATTTAAAGAGAGCTCACGAGGGCACACACATGGAAATAATACGCTTTTGTGACTATATACTTAACCTATACCGTCATCTTTCAAACTTTACTGCCTTTTCTAGCTGTGTCTGCCTACCCGCTCCCGTCCATCTCCAGGAGACAGGACCGACTATACTGAGCTCCACTGTGACTTCTGAGATCCATCCAGGCCCTTGTTGCTTTCGGTTTGGTTTCCAGGCTCCCCCTTCCCCTGTTCGCCAAGGGTTTCTACTGTGCAATCTGTTAACTTGGGGAGGAAATGGGCCCAGACCTGTTGCCAGAGTTCTGAGGGCCAGCAGCGACCCTGCAGCGAGTTTCTGGTGTGCCCAGCTGAGGGGAAAGCACTTTCTATGCACAATCTCCTTTAATTCTTATACCTTCAGAAAAGCAAGGTCCCCTACACCAATTCTGTCCATGGGGAGACAAAGGCCCAAAGAAACAAAGGCACCTGCCCCAGGCCACAAAGCCAGGAGCCTGCCTCCCTGGGAAGCCTGTCCCCCACCTGCACTGGCAGCACCAGGCCAAGCTGGCCCCTGGGATGGGGCCCCTAGCCTGTGGCCTCTGCTCCCCAACCTCTGCCTTCGAGGGAAACAGGAGGAATCTGAATAACACCTCCACCCCACCACACCCTTCATTTTTTCCCCCCAATTTTTTATGTTTATTTTTCAGAGAGAGAGAGAAAGAATCGGAAGCAGGATCCAGGCTCCCAGTGGTCAGCACAGAGCCTGACGTGGGGATTCTAACTCACAAACGGAGATCATGACCTGAGCCAAAGTCTGACGCCTAACTGACTAGCCACCCAGGCACCCTTACTCTTTCTACAAAATCTAGCAGGAAAAAGGCAAAGACTGAGGAACCATGGGAACAAAATAAGAAAGTCACAAGGGAAAGAAAAATACCCTGCAACTATTTGATATAGTTCTAGATCTTTAACATCCTCTCTGTGGAATTTGGGGGGTTCTAGCTCATTTGTAATACACACACTCTCACACACACAGTGTATTTACAGCAACTTTAACACAAAGTTTAATCAAGTGTCCAAAAAGCAAAGGCAGACCGGGCCCCAGAAGGATGTGCAGTGGGTACAGCGAGGTCCTCAAAGGGACATAGGGACAGCTGGAGGAGGGGAAAGCACGCCCCCACCCCCAAGGTAGCGGCCGCTGCCTCCAGTCCCCTGTACCACACAGGGCACAGCCCACGCTGCGACCAATTCGGATTTGTCAAGAGAAGCCACCAAACCCGTTTTTACATACCTTGGATTTTACTTATTTTTAAATAATTTTTAATAAATTTTCTTTAATTTTTTTAATATTTTTCTTTATTTCTAGGAGAGAGAGAGACAGTGTGAGCAGGGGAGGGTCAGAGAGAGAGGGAGATACAGACTCTGAAACAGGCTCCAGGCTCCGAGCTGGCTGTCAGCACAGAGCCCGACACGGGGCTCGAACCCACGAACCGCGAGATCATGACCTAAGCAAAAGTCGGACGCTTAACCGACTAAGCCACCCAGGCACCCCACGTCCCTTGGATTTTAAACGCGGTTGATGAGGCTCTCATCAAGAAGGCCCAGCGCATCACGGCCACAGGACACCACTTCGAGAGCCCTGCCCTGAAGCTGGAGTTCCTGATCGCCACCAGCCTGGAGACCGCAAGGTAAGCGGGACGCATGCGTGGAGCCACTGAAGCACCAACAAAATCGGTTTCCTGGACAATGTCACCAGTGTGGACTTGGAAGGGGCCAGAAGGACTCAACACCCCAGGAAACTCCAAGTGATGGACTTGGGAATCAACAAGGGTCCAAGCGCCCCACCTGCTCAGAAACACCTGAAAACGACAGCACCAGAACAAACTCACACAACTGTCTGCTTAGGAGCAACTAGAAGGACTGGGGGGTGAGAGAGTGGGGGGCGAGGGGGAGATGGGGGTAGAGTCTGTCCACATATTGTTTTCTCCTATCACCAAGTCAAGGACAGCCTCTACGTTTATTTTCTCAAATTAAAAAGAAAAAAAAAAGGTATCAGGCCACCATTTACCTTAAAAAAGGCATCTGCCTTAAGAACAAAAAAAAAAGCCGTTTTAAAGGATGCTTCAAGGAGAAACAAAAGGGAGGGACTTATCAGGAGAGAAAGTAGATGGGGGGGTAGGCACATAGAGGCAGCTTTTTTTTAATGCTCCAATGAGGTGAACCCCCCAACGTGTAATAAATTCTAAGTTTTTTTCATTTTTTTTAATGTTTTCTATTTATTTCTGAGAGAGACAGCACGAGCAGGGGAGGAGGGACAAAGAGAGAGGGCGACACAGAATCTGAAGCAGGCTCCAGGCTCTGAGCTGTCAGCACAGAGCCTGACGTGGGGCTGAAACCCATGAACCATGAGATCATGACCTGAGCCAAAGTTGGACGCTTAACCAACTGAGCCACCCAGGAGCCCCCATGTTCATTTATTTTTGAGGGGTGGGGACAGAGGATCCGAAGTGGGCTCCGTCCTGACAACAGAGAGCTCAATACAGGGCTCAAACTCACAAACCATGATATCATGACCTGAGCCAAAGCCTGTCGCTTAACCGACTGAGCCACCCAGGTGACCCAAAAATCTATTTTAAAGTCAACATTTCAGTGGTGCCTAGGGCACTCCACATCGTACGGCCACCACCCTGACCTAGCTGTCAAACACTTCTCCCCGTCCCCTACCTGGAACACTTTCTCTCATACGTTCCCACCCCCCACTCAGAAACCACTCATCGGTTTTCTGGCCCTATGGAACTTCCTCTCCCAGAGAGTCCACAAATCCTAGCCTACATCCACACGTAACCCTGGGAGACTGGTCTGTGACCCTTGGGAGCTTTCAGAGGCTCACCCTGCTGTCCAGGGCTCCTGCCTTTGGAAGGCTCAATCCCCATCCATGGTAGGGATAAACCACATCTGGTTCATCCATCCACCCTTCGACAGACACATGAGCGGTTGCTACCGCTGGGGGGTCAAGAGTGCTGTATGGAACATCTGTGTACATGAACTTGATGGAGGCTCTACCTTCAACTCTTTGGGGGTACACAAACTGTGTACGAGCACAACTGTGGGGTCAGAGGGGAATTCTATCACACTACTTGAAGAACTGCCGAAGCGTTTTCCACAGCAAGGCGGGCCCTCACCCCCCAGCCTCGTCAATTCCTACCCTTATTTCCATCATCATTCACTGCCAAGTATTTTTCCAGAAGGAAACCACTACAGACCCAGTTCAAAATGCATTCTGGAGAAGACAGGCAGTAGAGAGGGCAGGGGCAGTGGACAGCTGCCCACCTAAGGGGATTATTGCAGGGAGGGCCAGGCGGTTTGCTTCGTCATCCTCCTTGGTGCTTGGGCCCTTCCGCTCGGGTGCGAGGGGCTCAAGTGTTTATAAAGAAAGGCCTGCTGAGAAACACCAAGTAGAAACCGGTCCAGGGTCTGGATTTAAGGTGACAAATAGGATACAGGTGTCAACTGGACAGGGTCAGACAAACGAAGCTACAGAATGCAGGGCCTCCCTGCTCTTCAGGGTGTGACCGCTGTATTGGCAGGGGCCCCCGAAGGAGATGGACATTCTACAGAGGTGCCCACCTGGCACCACTGAGGAACGTAATCCCACGAGGGGGACAGCGGGACTCCATCTGGTGACCCGCCCGCACTGTGGGGTGTAGGAGGCCCAGCCAACACCCGTCTTACAGCAGGTCTGAGCCCACTGGGCCCGACCCCTGCAGCCACACGAGTCTGAGCCTCGGCTACAAGGAGAAAGTAAAATCGGTGGGCCACGGCCCCGAGGGCTACAACACCAACATCGGCTGCAATTGGCCTCACGCTTGGAGGAGTGGTGAGGTTAACCGACGGCTGGGAAGATTAATTGCATGTGAAATACCCATAAATAACTAAGACATCAGCTGCACAGCTTCCCTCCGCCCTCAGGCTGTGATATCCTAAGCACGGCCAATTCTCAGAGCCACACACATCATCTGCAATTAAGTAGAAGCACGCAGCTACTGAGAGCACACAGGCCAACCTCTCACCAGTCCAGGGATGGCCGTCCACGGTCCTGCTCTGTGCCCCAACACCTCGAGGTCTGGCACCTGGCACGCGAGCTCCAGGTCGCCAGAAAGGACCTGGCGCCTGTCTCACGGCTGCATCACCTGCCTGGAGTCTCAGTGTCCCCCACTCTGAAGCGGGCGTGACGGCACCTACCAAAGTCAGAGGTGATCTGGCAGGAGAGGCCAGTCAATCACAGATGGGCCGCGGATGCCTAGCTAGGTCGTCACCCTGAAGCCGCCGCCTCAGTCATGGACGGCTGGGAAGGGAAGCAGGACAACGCCCCTGGGACTTAAAGCTGAGGCGAGGGAGGCTCGAAGAGGAGGAAGGACAAGGGCCACTCAGAAGAGGCCAACGAACAGTGGCAACCCTTGGACCCTCCTGACACGAAGGACACCACACGGCCCCTGAGTAGCGGGCTTCTCCTCGCCTGCATGCCAGGCAGCCGCCCTCTCAATGTGCCGATGACTCAGCTGAAGGGCCCATCAGGCAGGACACAGAAAAGAGATGGCAGTTACAGGTCAAGGTGCCCCCAGGGCAGGTAACAGGCTCCTGAGCTAAGAGCAGGACGGGCAGACCAGCCGGATTGCAGGAAGAAAGCAAGGGGACGCTGAAAATAATGAGGGGCTTGGATTCAATGCCTTTCATTTCTATTTCATCTTTGAAACCTGGCTCCTACGCCCTCCTGGGGGAAGCCTTCTGGACTCTACAAGATGAAGCCAGTTCTCCATGTTGGAGCAGGTGGAGGACCTCAGCCCAAACTTTAATAACTGCCCCACTCGACAGGGAGATCCGTAGCAGCAGACACCAGCCTATCCTTGCCAAACGGCCAGCCTAGCCCAGGGCCGGACACTTCTCCTTGTAACTGGAGGAGGCCACGTGGGTCAGATCTGGTCGCCGAGACACAGAACAAGTCTAATAGACGGACTGTTGTGAGGGCTTGTATTTTCCCAGAGAGAAACAGCAGGGGCTATACTTTCTCCCTGGCTTCCAGCCCGAACAGGGGTCTGGTAGCCCCACAGTACCAGCCACTCAGGAACGGGAGAGAGAACAGCCTAACAAGTCTGGGGCAATGTCGGGACCTTGGCTGTTTTAAATAATGCTGCAATCAACACTGGGGTGCATACATCTTTTCCAATTAGGGTTTTATTTTCTCTGCATAAACACCCAGTAGAGGAATTACCGGAGCACATGGGATTTCTTTTTTTATTTTTAGAGGACCCTCCCTGCTGTTCACCACAGTGGCTGCACCAATTTACAGGTAGAACTCGGATACAAAGGCAAAAGGACAGAAACAGACTCTCAAATACGGAGAGCTGGTGGCGCCCGAAGGAAAAGGGGATTAAGAGTACAAGGATCTTGAGGAGTTGAGAAGTGGAGTTGCTAAAGCAGATTCTATACCCGAAGCTAATATTGCACTGTTAGTTACGCTTCAATAAAGATAACGAAGAGGGGCACCCGGGTGGCTCAGTCACTTAAGCATGCGATCGGCTCAGATCATGATCTCATGGTTAGGGAGTTCAAGCCCCGCAGTGGGTTCTGTACTGTCAGTGGGGAGCCCGCTTGGCATCCTGTCTCCCTCTCTCTGCCCCTCCCCCACTCATGCTCACTCTGCTCTCAAAAATATTTTTTTAAATAAAAAATAAAGTGGGGCAGAGTAGCCCTGAATAGCACCAAGTGGCTGAACCATGCCACCGCCCACCGTGAAGGGGGCTCTCAAGTGCCTGCAGCTCACAGGACCTCCCCCTGACCTCCCACCCCCCACCCCCCACCCAGCACCCCCGGCAGGCCCGCCTGGAGCTCGGCAAGGACACAGGCCCTGGTGGCCGCTGAAGCCATCTCTAGGATCAGCCCCATCTTGAACCTAAATCCCGCTCAGAACCGAGTTAGTGGTTCTCTCCCAGGCTTGGAGTGAGAGGAATTCCTTGGTAGAACGTGACAATCTCGCACACATAGTAGGTTCTCAAGAATTAACGATTTCCCTGGGAGGCGGCCCAACACAGGCAAAAACAAACAAAACACCATTCCTACTGGATGGTCAGAGCAGCTTACGTCAGTTACCAGCTGTTCTACCTTGGGCAAGTGATTTAACCTCTCTGAACCCATTTCCTCACCTGTAAGATAACAAGGACAATATCCCCAGCCTGCAACAATTACGGGGATTGAAAAAGATTACTGGAAAACAGCAGGTGGCAGGAGCTGGTGGGCCATTCCCCTCTCACCTCTACCCCTGCCTCCACCCACTACCCTCCACTCCCCACCCCTGTTCTGGGGTGGAATCACCCCACATCAAATCCTCCGAAGGAAGCCAGAGGAGACCCAAAGGAAGCCAGAGGAGACCCAAGACCAGCACGGCCCCTGGTCCCTTTCCCCAGAACAGAGAGAAGGAAGGGGACTGAACAAAATAAACAGGCAGAAAGAGCCCCCCAGACTCAACAGGGAAACATGTGCCCAAGACAAAATGCAGCCCCAGAAAACGCTCTGCCTTCTCTCACCCTGAATCCCCCTTTCCAACACCTAAGAGCAAGGCCACCCTACCCTCAGACAGTGCGGAGACCGGCAAGGAAAGAGCATGAGGACCACGGCCACCACCCGTCTCCCCCAGGAGCGGAACGACACCCTCCCCCCCGGGGAACCTGTGGCTTGGGCATTCTCTACACAAAACTTACAAATGTTGAGACCCATCAATCACTCACAGAAACTCCCGCAAGGAGACCTCACACGGCCAAAGCCCCCCGCAGGGGGAAGAATACCTCAGAGAGACTGACCCAGCGGCCACGCTACAAGCCAGAAGCCCGCGTGCTCCCGGCTTAAGAAGGCACAAGGAAGGGCCCAGGTGCTAGGGACAGCCCACAGGCATGACGGGAGGCCGCGCGCCCACTGACCCCACCTGCGCAGCGCCCAGGGGCGGGGAGGCGGCCCCTACGCAGGCCCCTGGACCGCACCTGAACGCTGGGCCCGCCCAAGGGCGAGCGCCACGCAGAACCGAAACCGAGCTGCACCCTGAGCCCAAATCCAGCCTCCTCCCAAGCACTGGCCAACGGTTCCTAAAACCACGGAGGGGAGGGGAGCCGGGCAGATGAGGCCACTGTGTTCACGGCCTCCCGAGGGGCACACCGGCCTCCACTCCCTGGCCCTGCCCCTCCTCCAAGGTCAAGCTCCCACCCACTTGCTCCAAAAAGGGCAGCTCCATGGGGACCAGGCAGCCCCAAAATGTCTCCCCGCTGCCCGCCCTGGGCAGCCCACGACACCACCCATCTGGTCCAACACCACCCCTCCTGGGACCACCCATCCATTCATTCATTCACCAGTCATTCCCAAGCCCCTGCTATGTGCCACCCATGGCACCATGGGGGCAGGACACAGGTCCCCCTCGGGCCCCCAGCCTGAGGGGGGACAGACAGTACACAGTTCCTGGGCCACCTCGGATTAATCGTCTGCTTCCAAGGCTGTAGCCTGTCTTAAAGGGGCTGGAGCCACAGACCTTAGAGAGGAGGCTGACGGAACAGCCTGAGAGCAGAGTGTGGGCTCCAGACACCAGGGCCTGTGAGGCAACCGGTGGGCAGCCTGGCCATGTGGTCAGGTCCAGCCCGGTCATCTTTTCTTACACAAGCCACTAACCAAGTCTCCCTGCGGCTGGCATGGCCTCTCCCTTGAAGAGGGCATCAGCACTGACATCCCACCCCAAGAGCCAGGTGGCATTCTCCCCAGCCTCCCTCTGACCCCTTCCTCATTTCCATCATGGCTTCCCAAAGAGTGTTAGGCAAAGTCAGTAAAAGTCAAGTCTTCCTGCCTCCAAGATGGCTTGCCTTCTGCGGGTGGTCCTAGAGGATCCTGGCTGGCCTTCTGATGACAACTCCACCTACCACCTCGGCTAGAATGTTGTAATCATGCTCTTTGGGAAGGCAAATAGCAATTGATAAATCAATAGGACAATCTCTATGGTTTACCCCAACATTTCCCTTTTTCCTGCCTTTTTCTAGCAATTTCTAACACAGCTCTCCATCTCATTCCAGGGCTATCAATCAATTTTTGGCCTTAAAAAAATATATATCCATGGCAGAAGTCTCCACAGGTTCTTCGTACCAAATGCTATCACTGCAAACAAGCTCTTTCATCTCTCCAGACCTCAGACTGTTCACTGTTAAAAGAGACAAAAGAACACATTCCTGCAGAGTCGGGGTGAGGATGTGCGAGGGTGATGGTCAAGGCCAAGCAGAGGGCTGGCACTCAGTGAGCAGTCAGCCCGTCAACACCTGCTGATGGCCTTGATTCTGCTATGCTCACTCAACCAACAATTACTACTCACTCACAAGGTGCCAGAGGCGGAACGAGGTGCAGGAGACACGCAGGTGAATGCAAGAAGGGAAGCAATTCCGGATCCTGGCCGCCCCTTGCCCTCGGAGAGCTCCCACACTTGGCCCGGAGGCCGAGGCGGACAGTTAAAAACAGTGAAGTGTGGGTGTGAAGGAGATAAGTAGAGCAGATGCTACCAAGTCGGGCAGGTGGGGGCCAATAAATGCTTCCTTAGAGAAAAATGCTTGCACAAAGGCTTGAAGGGTGAGTAGCTGGCCCCCCAAAATTGGACAAGGCCCCCTCTAAGAGAGAAAAACGCTTATGCTAGGAATCAGACCTGCACCTGCGCGGGGCCTGGGCAGGAAGCACGTGTGAGCGGAGCCAGCAGGTGGGACTAGGCGGGACTGATAACGGCAGCCACCGTGTGGCTACAGCTGACAGCTATGCAAAAAGGCCCCGCGGTCACGAGATGTTCTGATTTTTCCACTGAGGTTAAATGGTTTGATTTATTGGATTGTGTTTTTTTACCACAAAAATTTCCCACTGGTTAAATGTTTGCAACAAATCAAAAAAATCTTTTCAACACTGTGCACCCCAAATGAAACCCCTCTGTGGACCGCCAGTTCGGAACCTACAGGCACAAGTGGGTGCATAAAGTGAAGGAACTACACTGCAAACAAGCAAACTGCCAGGTGTTTACGTTTCAAGATCCAGGAATGGCGGGTGGGGGTGAAGCTGAAGCGTGGGCGGGGGCTCAGGGCTCATGGCTCGTGCAGCATTCTGGACCTGACCCCCGGGGCCGGGTGGCCCTTGAAGGAAAGCACCGCCTGGATGGTAGCTACACAGATCCACAGGTGAGAACATTCTCACTCCTACACGCACACCGGCTCCTAGGAAAGCGGGTAAAACCAGATAAGGTCGGTCGCAGCCTCAGTTCCCTGGGGCTGACAGTATACTCCGGTTCCGCACAATGTTGTCACTGGGTGAACCTGGGAGGGAGGGTACATGGACACGATCTGCTATTCTTTACAACTTCTTAGGAGGCTTAAGTTCTTTTAATGGTCTTTTAATGCCAAAAAAAAAAAAAAGGTTCTGCAGTCAGATTGACGATGTGTCAAAAGCTGTCCCATCAAACATGTTCCTCCTCTGCAGCTGGCCACGGAATCACTCAGGATGAAGACATCCCTCACCTTCTCTCTCACGTAGACACGGCCACGGATCAAGGCCAAGCAGAGGCCGGGCACGCGGTAAGCAGTCAGGACGTCAACACCTGCTAACGGCCTCGATTCTGCTGTGCTCACTCGACCATCGATTACTACTCACTCACAAGGTGCCAGACGCGGAACGAGGTGTAGGAGACACCAGGCGAATGAGAGCAGAGTGAGGGGAGAGGAAGGGACCTGAGGGGCCGTGCGTCCTCTCTGGCAGAAAGGCAAACGGGATGGGCATGTGGGCAAGGGTAACACGTGAGAAAGGAGGCAGCAGCACACAGAGGGGCGCCAGGGCCCAGGCGGTCACGTGGGGAGAACCACAGGTCTGACAGGAGCCAGCGTGACTTCCTGCCTCGCGGGCACCCGCAGCCCACAGAAGCTTGGGAGGAGCACGGGAAATTTACAGACGCCGGACTCTCGGGTCCCCGGTGAAGGCAGCACAGATGAAGCTGTGACTGTCATGCTTCTGGGTCCCCGCGTCCTCCCCAAGGTGATTTCAGCAGGCCCTGGCTCTCGAGAGGAACCGAATCAGTGCAGATGGATGGTGCAGGGCCGCCTCCGGAAAGCAAGCACTCCTCATCTGCTCCCGCGCTAGCCAGACAGCACGCCCACTGGGGAGCTCTCTATTAAATACGGTCGGGGTCCCCTGGCCCCAGCGTCTCAGCTCAATCACCTGAGCTTCACATCCACACAAAGAGAACTTGACAAAACTCCCCAGAGTGCTCGCTCGCTCTCTCCACTTCAGGGACTGCGACTCCTCTGTGTGACGGGACCATGCTGGTGAATCGGAGGGCTTCCAGGAGGAGAGGGGAGAAGGGCAGGATTCCCCAGCCACACAGCCCTCGGCACCAGTTTGAGTTTTCCGTGACTCCCATTACCTGCAGAAAACTAAATCTGCTCTAAGTTATCCGTCCTACTCAGAAGAGAAAAAATTCTAATGTAGACTAAATGGTTGAGCTTCATTAAAGATATATTGGTGGATTTTCTTTTCCCCCCAAATTGCTCTTTTCAAATAACATTCTTAGAGCAGTCCAGCTTTGCACCTGAGTTAACCTTGGCCTTACCTGTGAACACCTACCCACTATGCTGTCCCAACACTCCGGGAGGGGAGGCTGACTTCCTAGAAGCTCCCAGAGCAAACCTCGATCTCCCTCCTGTGGTGACCAGCCAGGGAACTGGCAAAAAGCACTGATCGGATGCAGGTGGGCCTGAGTTCAGAACCACCTCCTCCCCTCTGCGGAGTCGGACCACCCCAACAGTCCCCGCGGACAGCCGGGGGCGGCAGACGCCAAGTCCCTTTCCAGTTCCTTTCCCTCAGCATGCTTTTCCTTTTGGAACTATCTATGGAAGGCAGAGAGTGCCTGGAATACAAAATACAGCCATAAAGACACAGGTCAGCAACTAATCTTAACAAAGACGGGCACAGACGCATGCAGATTTCCAGTATTCGTGGGATCAGTGCATCCACGATTTCATGTGCTATAAAGAACACTTCGATTATAGCGCACCACAGTGATGGCCTCAACCCAAAGCTCACCCTGGAGCGATTCTGGATGGAGCCACACCACCAGTAAACGTAGGTGGCAAGAACGTTTTAGAAAGAACTAGCCCGGGGCGCCTGGGTGGCTGAGTCAGTTAAGCGTCCCACTTTCGCTTAGGTCATGATCTCGCGGTTCGTGGGTTCGAGCCCCGCGTCGGGCTCTGTGCTGACTGCCAGCTCGGAGCCTGGAGCCTGTTTCAGTCTGTGACTCCCTCTCTCTCTGACCCTCCTCTGCTCACGCTGTCTCTCTCTCTCTCCTAGAAATAAATTAAAAAAAAAAAAAGTTTAGAAAGAACTAGCCCCAGAGAACTCTAGCAATGGGGGTGGAGGGGGTGGCCTCTGTGTCTGGTTTCCCTTGAAGAGATTCTTCTAGCATCCAAGTGCCCACAAGCATGGGACCACACCTCGATTTTTCAAACAAGGCACATAACCGTCAGATGGCCTGAGAGTCATGGCCACAGCTCAAGGAAAAAAATTCTGATTTTTTTGCTGCCTCATCCTGACTGAAAAAGCCTTAGACATAGGTTTCCAATTCCAGGAAACTGAAGTGAGTAGAGGTTATTGTTTTCTTCCCCCCGAGTATAGTTCATTGTTTTATCAGTGAATTTCAGAAGGGCCCTAATCACAAAGACCTCTAGGGATAAACGAATAAATCAATGATTACAAGAACGCCAGGGAGGGATGATAAATGGAAACAAGGACATGTTCAGAAGACACATTCCTTCTTCATTTTTATCAAGGGCAGCTGTGACTAAGGTTGCCAATATAAAATGATCAAAATTAATTAGGGGGTCGATAAACTGCAGTTGTTGGAGGGAAGAACACAACGCAAGGGCAGATGAAGGCTCGGAAGGCAACTTGAACTAGAGTTCAAGCCCCGTGTTGGCCTCTGAGCTGATGGTGTGAAGCCTGCTTGGGAGTCTCCCTCTCTCTGCCGCTCTCCCACTTATGTGCCCCACACTCTCCCTCAAAATAAATAAACTTAAAAAAAAATTAAAAAGCTATCTCAGGGCAACTGGATTTGAATGAGGCAAAAAACAGCAGTAGTTTTGAGAAAGAAGGAAGGATTAGGCTGCTTCCCTCAGCCCAGCAGGGGCCTCAGATCAGGAAACACAATGCCAGCTCTTTCTGGCAGGAAGCTAATTGATCTTTTCTCTCAAGTGCTGGTTCAAGAAATGGGGTCAAAGAAGAGCACTGAGCTGTAGAAGGAACAGCTCAAAGATTAAGAGGCACATTCTCAGCGCTGGAAGGGACAGGTCTAGACAGGCACAGAGGTGGGCCGGGGCTAGCCCGGACTTTCAACCTAGCGCGGGAATGTCACTGATCATCTGAATTTCAAAAGAGCCCACAAGTCATCCCTTTTTTTTTTTTAAATTCTTTTAACATTTATTTTTGAGAGACAGAAAGGGACAGAGCATGAGTGGGGGAGGGGCAGAGAGAGAGGGAGACACGGAATCCAAAGCAGGCTCCAGGCTCTGAGCTGTCAGCACAGAGCCCGACGCGGGGCTCAGACTCAAGCTGTGAGATCACGACCTGAGCCAGAGTAGGACGCTTAACTGACTGAGCCACCCAGGCGCCCCAAAATCCTCCTCTTAAGCCGAGCCTGAGAGCCGCCTCCAGTGGCTGGCTCTGCTGCCTCGACCCCAACCCTCACTTACCAACTGTTCTCCTTTGCCCCCCACAGTCCACCCATCGTCAACTCGCCACCCGGGTGGCCAGAGCCATCCTCCTAAACAGAGGTCTGTGTCCCCCTCTGCTCCAGGGTCCCTAGCGGTGTCCCATCCCACGCGGACAGCTAAAGCCACGCCCACCCTCTGCTCTCCTCTCCCGCAGCCCCTGGCTCCGTCTACATGTCCCACTCCACCCGGTGCCCTCCCACCCCGGAGCCTTCGCACTGGCTAGCCTTCTGCTAGGAACGATCTTCCTCCCTATCCTCATGGCTCCCTTCCTCACTGCATCAGGCCTCTACGCAAAAGGGCCCTCGTCAGGGGCGCCTGGGTGGCTCAGTTGGCTAAGCGTCCAACTTGGGCTCAGGTCATGATCTGAGAGTCTGTGGGTTCGAGGCCCGCGTCAGGCTCTGTGCTGACAGCTCAGAGCCTGGAGTCTGCTTTAGATTCTTTGTCTCCCTCTCTCTCTGTCCCTCCTCTGCTCATGCTCTGTCCCTCAAAAATGAATAAACATTTACTTTAAATGTTTTTTTAAAAAGGCTCCCATCAGAAGGGCTTTCACAGACATCAGGCCACAGCAGCGCCTCCAGCCAGTCTCCATCCGTGCTTGTGTTCCGCCTCATGTTGCTTCAGAGGACAGAGCACCCCCTGATGTGTCTGTTTATGTCTGTGGTCTCTGAAATTCTCCAATGACATGCAAGCTCCATGCTCCACCCCCTGGAGCAGTGGTTTCCATGGGGGTAGGGGGTGCCCGCCACACAGAACATCTGGCCACGTCTGGAGACATCTCTGAGTGTCAGAACTGGGGTGGAGGTGCGTTCGCCTCGGGTGGGAGAGGCCGGGGTGCCAGTCAGGGTCCGGCACACAGGGCAGCCCCCGCAGCACAGAACGGCCTGGCCCAAACGTCCACAGGGCCGCCGCTGAGGGGCCGGTCCCACGCGGGTTCTGTGCTTGCTGAATTAATGCCCGAGTGAATCACAAACGGCCAGAGGCAGCAGGGCCCGGGTGGGGGCACCACGGCCACGAGGCGCCAGGCACTCCCAGCAAGCACTCAGCACCTGTGTGAGGTCAGGAGCACCCCTTCCTCACCAATACTCAGCCTTCGCCGGTCACTAGGATGGGGATGACAGCACGTCTGCCCCCGGAGCTGCTGGGAAGAGATGAGGGGGATAAAGAGACCACACTTAGAGCGGGCCCGGCACAGAGGACACAGTGAGCACACACATGGTCATACACAGGTGTCCATGCGGAGTCCCCGCGGCCTGGCCTTCACCGTCCAGAGGAACTGGTTTGCGTCCGAGATCCTCTGCTCCAGGCCCATCAGAACCAGCCCGGTGCAGGGGCCCAAGGTCACAGCGGTGGACCGCAGGGCAGGGTGTGCCGCCTCCGGGAGGCACCCGCATACCTGGGCTTTCTGCTTTGTCCCCTAGAAAAGCCCAACGGGTACGCGTCCCCTGCATCCCATGTGCGCAGGGCACCATGCGATTCTCCCCGACAGCGGCGGACATGAGGGCAGCGGCCGGCAGAGCGGGCCCCCTCCTCAAAGCCAGCAGGACTCCACCTGCGGCGGGACCCAAGGCCGCAGACCCTGCGGAAGGAGGCCAGGCAAGGGAGGCTCCACGCAGAGAGGCTGCAGCGTTCCATTCCCTGCGGCCGCCTGCCTCCCCCTAAGCTCTGACTTCTTGGCGAAGTACATCAGAAAACTCGAGGAGAAGATGTATGTGTGGGGAGGGGAGGGGCCAAAACCCACCCGGGCCACAGCCAAGTTCTCCCCTGGCAACTCAACTACACCTCCCATGAACACCCAGAACCGGTGCCGCAGCCACAGGGAGCACTAAGTCAAGGTCACTAGATACTGATCGCGGCCGGTCACCTGATGCCCCAGGAGGAAGCTAACTCTCCCCTCCAGATATTTAC
Source organism: Proteles cristata cristata (assembly GCA_017311185.1). Lineage (NCBI taxonomy): Eukaryota > Metazoa > Chordata > Mammalia > Carnivora > Hyaenidae > Proteles > Proteles cristata. The sequence goes on from JAESUZ010000846.1 coordinate 668,620, forward strand.
TCCCACTCAGCGGCTGCCCTTCCCATCTCTGTGCTTCAGGGAGAAGGGGAGGTGTGCCTTTCAGGAAGGATCGGGGGAAAGGGTGGCCCAATGAACCCAAGCCTGGCTACCAAGGAAAGGGGTCCTGGACCTCACGCTCGGCCAGTCACCCAGCAGATTCAGGTACTTGACATGCTCCAGTTTATCAGATGCTGCCAGCAAATCTGTGAGGGAGAGATCACGGGTCCCATTTTGCAGAAGAGAAGACAGAGCCTAGGAACATCACCCACCTCCAAGCATAGACCTAAAAACAGCCTGAAATCTAAGTCTCTTCTCAAATGAGGTGCTGTGTGTCGGAGAGGCGCCACCACGCCTCCATGGGGGGCAGGTGCCCCACTGTCCCACCCCAGATCCCTCTGCCCCTCACTCACGGCTCCCCGGAGGGACAGAGGGATGGGCGACTTGTCCTGCCCAGGAGCCTGGGAGGAGGGGCGGGGCCTCCTCAGCCCGAGCCCTTGTGAGCTCCCTCTCTCTTGTAGCAGGACTCTCACACAGAGAGTCGTGACATCGAGGCTTTTCTTTCCAGGAAGCAACTTTATTCCAGCCGGCTCAATTGGGTTCGCACCCAAAGAGCTAAGCCCCGAACGCCACGTGGCGTGGTTTTTGTATATTTTTTACATCTTTGTCTCCCACATACGGTCACGCGCAAACATGTAGTCTGATGAAGTGCTCTCACGTTACAGGGTCGTGAGGCTGTTGTCACACATGCGAATAGCAAGGTTGCCTGAGGGGTTTTTTTCTTTTTCTTTTCCTAGGGAGGGGACCTTACCACACACTGGCTGCTCGCCACCCATGGGGGACACCGAGGACCGGACCCCGCGGGGTCTCTCCCTGACGAGTGAGCCCAGGGCTGACATTTTTGCGAGTTGGCCTGCTCCCAGCTTTACAGCTGTTCCCAGGCAGCTCTGCTGATAACTCGGCTGCCGCCGTGACGTGCGTCTCTCTGTCTGGAAGAGGTGGCGCCTCAGCCGAGACTCACAAATGAACCAGCGCTCCCCAGGCCACGAGGCGGCGGCGGAGGCGGGGGCCGTGGTCCCGGAGTACCCGCAGGGACGGTGTCGTGAGCACCGGAGAGATGACGGGGTGCAGACGCCCGAGGCAGCAACCTGACACCCCGTGAGACGGCGACCCCGTGAGACGGCGAGGGTCGAAGGCTAGTGCGGCCCCTGCCTGTGCGCTCAGGCAGCTGCAGGCTTCCGCATGCTGAACCACAGAGGTTAGACTCGGCGGCGGGGAGGCAAACCCTTGACTGTGCCCGTGAGTATCTGCGGAGTCTCTTCCATGCAACTGCATTCACATGCAAGTCGCAAACTTCAACAGTTGTCTTTGGGGCGCCCGGGTGGCTCAGGGAGTTAAGCGGCCAACTCTTGATTTCAGCCCCAGTCATGATCTCATGGTTCCTGAGTTCAAGCCCCACATCCGGCTCCACACTGACCAGGCAAAGCCTGCTTGGAATTCTCTCTCTCCCTCTCTCTGCCCCTCCCCTGCTTGTGCATGTTTTCTCTCTCTCTCCTTCTCTCTCTCTCCCTCCCTCTCAGAACAAATAAGTTAAACTTAAAAAAAAAAAAATAGCCGTGTTTAAAGTTAGCATGTAGGATCTCAGAGAGGAAGAGGTGGAGGAATAGGAAGGACTGTGCCCGAGCCCCCCGCACCCCTCTGGTCATGGTCAGGCCCTCTCAAGAGGGTTTGCCACCCGCCCCCTTTCGGGACGGGCGCCCCTCAGTGGCACCGGGGGCGTCCTGCAGCCTCACTGCTCCGGGGACCCACCACTTCCAGGGGATGCCCGGCCCAGCAGGCTCCCTCCAGCCCGGAGCCAAACCTGGTAACGGCACGGGACGCAACCGCACACTGAGCTGCCCCTCTGGTGGCACATTTCCAACAGCGCTGACATTTCAAACAAGTCTGACTGGTGCCGCATCCCCTGAGCAGGAGGCCTGTCTGGATCGGCTCTGAAGTGCAGCAAACGGTTCCGTTACATAAGCGGCTGCCAGCCGAGAGCCGCGTGGAGAGCGCAGGACCAAAAATGACTCCTGTCTGAGGGGTCGATGCACGCCCACCCCGAACACCGCTGCCCGTAGACAAATTAGGCGTGTGCGTTGCTAGGGGAGCCGGCAGGGACACAGCAGGTCTGAGACGGGGGAGATGAAAGCCCAAAGGGGGTAAATCATGTTTGCTCGGAAGAACCCCGAGCAGAGACAGACACCGAGACCCAGGGATGTGCCGACAGCTCAGGGCAGCCGCGGGCACAACGGTCAAGGGTGATCTTCACGAGGCAGTGACCCCAGCCTAAAGCAAGGGGTCACCCTGGAAGAGAGACTCCTGGAAATGCCCCAGGGGACAGGCCAGCCCAGCCAAGCCACTTCCCCCCTTTGTAAAATGGGTTGCTGCGAAGGGTGGGCGCACGGGGCCGGAGGACCGAAGGCTTGGCGGCAGGAAGAGCCCCTCAGACCCCGGGGGTGTGGGCTCAGTGCACTCCTCCTTGAGGAGCCTCTGCACACGGCCACCCTCTCCCTGGAGTGCCCTCAACCCCCTGCACCCACGCCGAGCCCCTCCCTCCTGTCCCCCCCACAGCAGCCTCCACCCTGAGGCAGCAGCAGGGAGCCAGCCGTGCAGGTCAGTTCCAGGCGGCCCCCACGCGGGCTCCAGGCGGGGAGGGGATCAAGACTGTCTGACGTGAGACTCTGATTAGGATTCCCTGCTCCGGTGGGGCGTGGGGGACCCCTCCAAGGTGGGGGTGAGGGAAGGTCCCTGTGCCAGTCACCAGGTGCCCACGGGCAGCAAAGAATCCATGACCCCACATGACCCAAATGCCTTCCTTTCCCCCTGGCAACCCTTCTTCCTTTACTTCCGGGTTTTCTCACCATGGCTACTTCCAAGAGATTCTGAACCTCCTGTGGGCAGGGTACAGGTCACAGGAACTCACAGATGCTGAGTGCACTGGCACACGCACTTTACATTAGCTTACTAAGTCCTCACCACGACAGAGATGCTGCATTTTAATGACAGGGAAACTGAGGCACGGAGCTTCTGGGTGGCAGAGCTGAACCTCCTTCCACTTTTGACTCCCCAGCACTGAGAGCAGTGCCCAGCACGGGAGAGATGCTCCACAAATGTTTGTAGACTACACAGACACATCAGTAAAGAAGTGAAGCGTGTCTAAATTCCATCTGGAACATTCTAAGTACCGAGACAGTGACTGAAGGTCTAGGAGATAACATTCAGTGGGAAGTCTCCCCTTTAAAGAAACCTGCCCGACTTGTGTTGGCTGTGCCAACTTGAGTTGCTCCTGGTGCTTAAGGGAGGGGGCGAGGGGTGCAACCAGGGTGATGGCCTGCTGGGCCACCCTCGCCGCCTGAAGCCGAATCCTCACGTGCCCAGCCCGGCCACCGGCTGGCTCTCGGGCCTGCCGCTGCCTCGGAATCGTTACTACAGCGCTGTTCAGGCTGCGGGATGTGCGGAGCTGTGTTCCCGGGCGCTGAGCCAGACCTCTCACCAGCACCGAGAGCCCCCCCTGGAATAGCCGGGACAGAAAAGGACCCGCTCAGCCAGGCCTCCTGATGACCAGGGACGTGCTCCTCACCCTCTGCTCTGGCTCAACATCAGAAGTGAGGAGACGGCAGAAGGAAACAACTGAGTGGGTGACCTGGGCTCCCCTCTCTCCACAGCCTACCCCCGCACCCCCCCCAGGAAGGAAAAGGAAGGCAACGGCTACGATTCCAGTGCCGAGGAACGCTCCACGGGTAATTAATTATACCTCATGAAAAGCGATGACAAAGGAGAACCATTCTCTAATTAGCCATATGAGTCCTTTTCAAAACAGGACCAGACACCTGTTCACCTCCTCAGAAAGCCGCCAACACCGTACAACCGTAGTCACGCTAACGGCAAACACGATGGGCTGCGCAGGCCTGGTGTCTTTCGATGGGGAAAGGCCACTGCTGCCACCGCCATCGCCACCCCACCTCCCAGATAAAACAGGGCACCAGCACCGGGCATCCAAAACCCAGACAGCAGCAACCGCAGCGGCAGCAGGGAAGCCGGGCAAGGCAGAGGCGGGGCTGGAGTGCCCCCTGGTGGCTGCAGGGCTGCCCGTCCTGCAGTCCGCGGGAATCCAGGCTGAGCCCCTGGCTCCCAACTTCAGCTCCCAAATAATCATGTATTCGAACAAAGAAATTAATTCGGGAGTAGAAACTCATTTTTACAGGGGACGCGAAGGAATGTTAGGTGGACATGAATACCGATAAGTACCAACTGAAGGAATTTTCCATAAATTGAGCCCCAAGGAGCTGCACGTTCTGAATGTGAATGTCTCTACAGCTATCAGAGCCAGCCATCATTTATTCCAGAACATTCTATGGGTGATTATTCTTACGCATCTACAGCCCCCGCAGATCATCTTCATTGCAATGATGGAACTCAATGGTTCCCAAGGTCAGGCCTAAGAGCAAACACTCTCTGGGAACGATTATTTCATTTGGGTTCATTTGGGGCCCATTTTTCTCCTAAGTTTCATTCCCGGGGTCATGCAGGAGGCAAGTGGTTAAAAAAAGAAATAGGTCTAAAACAAAACAGGGATCCTGGAAAAGAGGTCCCCCTGCCTTGGAGTCTGGGGCCCTCGTCACTGCTGCCATCCAGGGCGGGACCATTCTCTGCTGCAGGCCGTCCTGTGCACAGGAGGAGGCTAGTGGCATCCTGGCCTCTACACACCCGAGGCCAGCAGCACCCCTGCCCCAGTGCGACACCCGAAATGTCTCCAGACGTTGCCCAATGTCCTCTGGGGATGAAAAGTGCCCCCAGTTGAGAACCACGGTCCTGACAATCACTTCTTTTCTCACAGCCCTCAGCCTCTCAGAGCACATACATTCATCTCCTCTTAACTAGGAGGGAAGATTCAGGAGTAAAAGCCACATAAAGGGGAACTTTAGGGACCCGCAGGAGATGATTTCAGTCAAACAGAAAATCAGGCCTCTTCATTTGCAGCTCAACAAGGAGGCCCAGCCCCTGCCTTCCAGATGACTAACCAGGAATGTACCCTTTGAGGATGTTAATCACAGAGCTACCAGTTACTGAACACTTGATATCCTAGATGCTCTTCTGAATTTATTTTCCAATTTCTTCTACCAAGGCATAATTTACATAAAGTATCTTCACTATTTTTCATGTATGTATCAATTTAATCCTCACAACCCCATTCCACAAGTGCTTCAAATTAGCCCCATTTTACAGATGAGACTACTGAGGCATAGACAGGCTAGGTAACTTGCCCAAGCTCCCACTGCTACTCTGTGCAGGGATGTGGGTAAGAACCCAGAGAGCCTACCCGGTAGTAACATCAGAGCGGAATTCTGTCAGCAAGGGTCCCACCACCACACCGCTAGGGCGGCTGCACATACCGGCCACAGTGACCACAAACTGAGCAGCTACGTGTTTCTCACTTTCTTCTAAGGTCCAAGGCCCTTCGAAGGAGAATAATGAAAGCAAAGGAACTCTACCCAGGAAAAAAATCCAAGTATGAGCACAAACCCATAAATACAATTTTGCACACAGTGGCCAGGGCCTCCGCAGTCTGTGAAAGTATCCATGGGCTTCCAGTGAAACACAGACATAATACAGTCCAGGCTCCATGCTACACATTTCATACAGCCAGTTCAGAATCCTGTAGGCTGGTGGTGTTTCACTTTGGTTTGGAGATTGGGAAACTGGGTTCAGAGAAGGTAAGGCATTTGCCCAAGGTCACACAGCTCTTCAACAGCAGCAGTGTGGTCAGCTTGACCCCAGTGTTCTTTCCACCACAAAAGGCTGCTTACTCAACTCAATTCATCTGCGACCACCCACGCCAGAACACTATAAAAATAAAGGATGCGTAAAGTACAGAACAGATTTACACATCTAATCTTCCGGCAGCACTGCTGATAGAAACTTGGCAATGACCATGTAACAGGGGCTGCTGGCCACTTGGAATTGAAACTGAAGGTGACATTTGCCTCTCACAAAAGTTAATTCACCTCGTACCAACTCTGTAAGGCAGTGCCTTTGCAAAGCAGTCCCCAGGCATTTGAGCACCGACACAAACACCTCCCTGCCTCTTTCCAAACGGCAGTGCCTCCTACATCGGCCAACGCCTGGCCTGGAGAAGAAAAGGCTGTGGGCCATATGTCAACGTCGGGCTGTTTGTGCTTACTAGCATACCGAGCCAAAGGTCGTGCAAGGTCAGCTCGACAGTCAGCACACTTGCAAAGGAGACAGTCAGCACGGGGACAATGATGCCTGCCTTTGACCGCAGAGCAACAAGCCCAGCCAGGCAAGACACCAGAAACATCCAGACTTCGGCAACTTGCTTTCGTGGCTGCACAAGAGAACACAGGGATCATGACACCCTTTGTAGGATAGGTGGTGAGAAGCACGAGGAGTCCTCGAGTGCAGTCTCCTCTGCGTTAAAGCTGGGGAAGCTGAGGCACGGAGAGATCAAGGGTCCCACAATTATCAGAACCAGTATCAAAACCAAGGTTTCCTGATTCTCAAGCCAGTGCTCCCTCTACTGACAACAGCTGCCTCCCCCCTGATGGGGGAGGGGCGGTTATCACTCACCCCCATGTGTAATTCACTGTCCTGCACTCGTGCTCCAAGACCAAGCTAGAGAGAGACGCGGGGGTGTCGGGGGAAGTGGCTCTCAGGTCAGTCCTGCAGAACCCTTTCGAAAGTTTCCAGGCTTGTTAGAACTCGAATAAACACCAGTCCATCCCTTTATCCGCTCTACAAAGGTCCCCTGAGCCACCACATCACGTCAGGCAGGGTATTAGGCACTGGGGTGCGGGCTGTGAGCGAGCAGGCAAAGCGCCTGCCTTCAAGGAGCTCACCTCCCCGAGGAGACACATCAAAGTAGGTTTCAGGTCAAGAGGGCTCTGAAAACCCGGACCGTGTGAACGTGAAAGGACAGCACGGGTGGTGCCGGACGAGCGGTCAGGGGCACGAGGCCTCTTCGAGGGCAGACCTCTCAGCAGGCCCAAATGCTCGCCTCTGAGGGCGGAGCCTTCCAGAAGCCGTGGGCCTCCAGGAGAGCGAGGAGGGAGAGGGGAGTAGAAACGGCTGTGGGCCAGATGCCTCCAGCAGCGTGTCCCAGGCTATTGCTTCAACCACGAGCCGAGGCCATGACGCCGCCTACAGGGGAGCTGTGACAAATGGGCAGCGATGCAAACAAAGCCTGGGTCCCAGGAGGTGAAACCAGTGCAGGTTTCTAGGGAACCTCTGTGAACCAGGCTGTGAACCTCTCACAGGCACTCCTCGAAGGAGACTGCAACTGCCCCAATCACCGGCCTGAACTCAGGGAGAGGTCACCTGGGAAGAACCAGGACAGGACTGGCAGGGGCCAGGCTCACCACCCTATGGGTTTGGGCTCTAACCAGCGTTCTGAACCCCTGGGGCGATGTGAATGAGCTCCAAACTGACCCCCACAGAGGGTCTCCAGAAAGTTCCAGAAAGAACTGGCATCCCTGCAAAGATGCCACCCAAACATCATGTGATGACGCGGACGCTCGTGGCAATTCTCTCACTGTCCTCGGGCTTGACCTGGTCCCCAAGCCTTGCAGGGCGACGTTGGGACTTGGGAACCCAGAACGGCAATGCTCACGACGCGTGGAGGCGTAGGAGCGTTCGGCAGGGCGCCCATCGGGGACTCGGGCCTCCTGCCACCCTGTGGCAGTGCATTTAACCCTCAGAATCCTCAGAATGGTCCTGAGAAGCCAGCGTAAGTGTCTTTATTTTACAGTGAAGAAACGGGCCCCAGAGAGCCGGGGGGGAAAGGGGGAGGAAGGGGAGCAGTGAAGAAAAAGGGAAACCTAGCGAGGAAGCCCTGGAGCAGGGCCCGACTCCAGGACGGTGGCCCCAGGCGGCGCCCACCCCCCAGCTCTCCAGCAGCACTGAGCACACGGCTGTATCATGGGGGTCAGTGCACAACACTTAGGGCACCAACCGCGGACTGTTCGCAACTAAAGAGTGGGGACACGTGCATCAACTCAGGAGTCCCCACCGTGTGAGGCCCAGGGGAGGCCTTCGTGAACCACCGGGCAAGGAAAGGCCATCGGGGGCGCACAGGGCGGACCGCAGGGCGTACTACTGAGGATGCCGTAGGGAGCAGATGCGCTTCTCAACCCATCGTTTGCAAGAGCGAGCGGGAACGGTCACCTCACTCTGCCTAAGACCCTCCGCCGGCTTCCCACTGCTCTTGGGATAAAATCCAACTGAGGGCCGTCTCCAGCACGGGCCCCCCCTCTCCCCGCCACCCGGCCAAGCTTCGGGCATCACCGCCGGCCAGCAAAGCCCCGCAGTCCCCCGCACCCAGCAGGCCTCAGCTCTGCCACCACCAGAGACCGACTGCTCTTAACAACACATCCTAAAACAGCCCCTTTCCAGCGCTTGAGATCTGCAAGCCAAGTTCATGTGTCTGTTAATGTCGCCGCTGTCCATCTTCCCCTCTGGCTGGCGACTCCTCAGGGCAGCATTTCGGCTCCCTGCTCACTGACATTCAGGCCAAGGTTGGCACGGGGAGTGGGGGCTGTCAGCCCGTCCTCCTGGCCAACTTGCCGGGCCGCACGGCCAGCGCCATGAGCAGCGAACAGCACTCTGGGCCCATTTCCTCTCCAGATGAGGCAGAACGGCCAATGGGATGACCAGAGACCCCAAAACAAAGGACGGAAACCGAAGGCGGGGGTGGGGGGGTTACAAATGTCATTCATACAAAAGCACGGAGAGGGCTGCCCCTCCAGGGAATGCACAGCCACCCAGCCTCAAAGTCCCATTTTCTTAAAGTAGCAGATGTATTAAACTCTTCACAAATACTGACGGTGAAGTGTCAGGGAGCCGGCAGCTGTCACCAGCTGTCATCCTGCTGGCAACACGGTAACTAAGAACACAAAATGGCTACTGGTAACAAGCCCATAAATACGGGACTCACCTGTGGCCTGCCCACGCCACAACCCACAAAGGAACTTACCACAAAGGAACAAGTAAGCAGAAAAAAATAATACACTTCAAGCCTGGTACTTCTCACTCTTTCCTTACAATGAGTAAAGAAACTCAGGATGCCTGGGTGGCTCAGTCAGCTGGGCATCCGACTTCAGCTCAGGTCACGATCTCACAGTTCATGGGTTCAGGCCCCGCATCAGGCTCTGTGCTGACAGCTCAGAGCCTGCTTCAGCTTCTGTGTCTTCCTCTCTCTCTGCCCCTCCTTTGTTCGCTCTCTCTCTCTCTCTCTCAAAAATAAAATAAACATTTAAAAAAATTGTTTTAATGAGTGAAGAAACCCAGTGCAAAAACAAAAAACAAAACTACCTGGCTGGTGCACCCTTCCCGCCCAAACAATCCAGTAAATCGGAACATTCCTCCTCTTCAGGGAGGCAAAGAGGGGGAAAGGCGTAGGGAATACAGTTAAGAGAAAAGAATACAAATAGGCTCCCTGATAACAGCTGCTGTTTACCGATTCTCAGCTCTGGCCCAAATACCCTTCTCTGCAAATGATGGGTGTCTGCGGCATCCTTGTGCTTGGGCAACAGACCCCGAGAGGTTCGAGATCACCCAGGGGCGCCAGGGAAGTGGGCAGCCTGGTTTCAGAGCGTGCCCTCTCGCTAGCACATCGCCCGCCAAAGCAAGATGCAGGCAGCATTCCCACCGGGTGCAGCCCCATGCGCCCCGAACACACACACACACACACACACACACACACACACACACACACACACTCACACGGACTTGGCTGTAGAAACGGGAGTGCCTGGGCAAAGCCACGGGCTCCAGACTGCAGTGACCACCTCACTAAATGATCAGCTCCTCCCCACAGGCTTCGCGTGCCCACAGGTGCCCAAGGGCCCGCAGAAGGGACAGCAACGCTGGCCGGGCCCCAGCACCCTCTCTTGGGCTGAGCAACAGAAAGCCCAGGATGGAATCTGTGCCATTTCAGAGGCATCCAGAGGGGACGGCTGCTTGGCGGGGGACCAGTCAGTGGTCCCCAAGCACCGAGGATTAAGTACTGCAGCTCCAGCTCCATCACAGTGCCCAGGCAGCCACCTGTACGACCAGGAAGTTGCCTGGCAGGATGTAAGGGCACCCCTCTCCCCCCCGCTTCACATGGCAGAGCTGGGGCCCCTTGGCCAGGCTTTCCATGATCAGGCGGAATCCTACGTGCTTCGCATGCTGGGACACAATCCTTGATCTGGAACTGGACAGCTCCTGGGACACCATTCTTGGGACTCCCCAGGACTAAAGGGTCCCCCCACACCAGCCAGAATTCATGTGAAGCCCTAACCTTCAATGGGACTATATTCGGTGGCACTTAAGGTCCAACGGGGTCCGAAGGGTGTGGCCCTAATCCAGCAGTACTGGGGGCCTTATCAGCAGAGGAGACAGCAGGGAGGCCCAGGCAGACAGAACTGGACTCCCAGCCTCTAGAACGTCAAGAGAGAAGTTTGTTCTCAGGCCACTGGTGCTTCTCACTGTTCTAGGACGACATGGTGCCAGAGGCAGGATGCGAGGGCAAGAGTCAAACCCACCTTCCACCCAAAATTTCCAAGAATCCTGATCGCTCATCCGGACACACACGGGCGACCCAGCTCTGCGCCCAGAAGGCTCTGTGAAATCATCTCAGCATACAGAGCCGCCACCCCTGCCCTACGCAGGGGTGCCCACGCTCACCCCCCACGGGGCACCGAGGGTCAAGATGCGGGTGTGCGGACACATCTCCTCCAAGATTTGAGTTATAAACTCTGAGGGGACCCTACGTGCTGAAGATCCCAAATCATACAACTAGATTTACATTTTTAGAAAGCAGATGAGTAAAAACAAGGAAAGCAGCCTAAATCTCAGCCGGCGGCACAACCCCGGTGTGTTTGAATGGACAGCCTCAATGCCAGTGCACACGCAGGGCCAGCTCCGTCCTCCAGCACATGGGCTGCAGGAGACCCGCGGGCCGGCCAGCGACTCAGACCGTGCTCGGCGGTGGTGGAAGGACTTCATCCTGGGGAGCAGGAAACCCCCTGGGAAGCCCAGAGCTGGAGAGCCGCTAGGGTTCACGGAGATATCCGCCCCCCAATAAACCACCCACAGCACGGCGCTATGCAGCCTGGAATTCGCGTCTGCGATCTGGGGGGTCGCTGTTCTTTGCAAAACAAATGCAAACGCTTTGGAGTAGACACCTCAGGGCCAGAGTGAAGTCTCGTCCCTCTGCGTGAGGCGTGAGCCACACAAACAGAGAGCGCTGCAGACACAGAAACACAAGGCACAAAGTCACAGGGAGTCAGAGAAGACTTCTGTCCCTTCCCCATCCTTCTGGTTACTTCCAGGAAAAAGATCTGAGTTTAACACTAGGATGTGCCCAGCACCCTCCTGCCGCTGCTCCCTTACTCGCCTCTCTTTTTAACAATGGGAGGGGGTCTTGGACAGAAGCTGGAACAGGCAGTGACATCCAGGCCCACTTAACATTGGTTCCTTTCCGCTGTCTTTGTTTTCAGTTACCTGCTATTTAAGTCAACTAAGAGTAACTCTCTGTTTACTCTAATCACGGAAAGTTCCCTTTTTATTTTTATTTTTTTAATGTTTTATTTATTTCTGAGAGAGACGAGAGAGAGAGACAGCGTGAGCAGGGGAAGGTCAGAGAGAGAGGGAGATACCGAATCCGAAGCAGGCTCCAAGCTCTGAGCTGTTAGCACAGAGCCCGACACAGGACTCGAACCCACAAACCGTGAGATCATGACCTGAGCCGAAGTCAGACGCTTAACCGACTGAGCCACCCAGGCGCCCTGAAAGTTCCCTTTTTAAATAAAGTGCTCAGCTTTTCCTAAGTGTATCCGTTTAAAAAACAAACTACAGGCTAAACACTGGTACAGCGGTAAATACATAACTTAAATTTGAAAGCCAGCGACTTGAGTGTTCCCCCAGCCCGTGTAGCCCACAGGTGCACACCAATAAATGTCCACCGGGCCGAACCCAAGCCTGAGAAGCGCCACGGTGAACTGCACACTTCCACTGCACGGAGTGAGCCGGGCCATTCCCAGCAACCAGACTGAGAGAGCCTGCTCATTTCCATCTTCATCTCTGCCGCGGACCCGCCCTTCCTTCCTCCGCAATGAAAACACAATTCGAGGAGTGGGAGGGGGACTTCCCAGCAGCCGGGGGGAGCCCGCGGGACTGACGGAAGCCATACCAGTCCGATACTGTGTGCACTGCTACGAAGGGGCCTTACAGCTGGGGGCAGGCATCACCCTTTCTGTACCATGGACCCGCTCTGCAGTCCGGTGAAGCCCATGGACCTCGTCTAAGAAAAAGATTCTAAATTACATAAAATCAAACACATAAGACTTCAAAGGAAACAGACGATACTGAAATAGGATTGTCAAAACGTAAAGAATAAAAGTGACCTACAGGGGCGCCTGGGTGGCTTAGTCGGTTAAGCCTCCGACTTTCGCTTAGGTCATGATCTCGCAGTTCGTGGGTTCGAGCCCCGCATCGGGCTCTGTGCTGACTGCCAGCTCAGAGCCTGGAGCCTGTTTCAGAGTCTGTGTCTCCCTCTCTCTCTGACCCTCCCCTGCTCACGCTGTCTCTCTCTCTCCTAGAAATAAAAAAAAAAAAGTGACCTACTAAATATGTATAATTCTTTAATATCACATTTAAAAAACTAACCTATTTTCCAGCAGAAACAATATGCTGAGACATTTTTTCATGTTGCAGCTCTCACAGGGGCGTGTGACTTCTATTAGCGATAAAGTCATCCACTTTGCTACCACGACTATGGTTTCTATGGTTTATGTCGTATTTCATAATGGAAGGAAATGTCAATTTCAGTCAGAGCCTAGAGGAAAAAGTTGAATCCTACCTATGGAAATGGAGGAAGTCTCTCCTTTGCTTCCTCCACCTGGGATGAGACCAGGATGGCTGGAGCCAAAACAGCCATTTTGGCCTATGAGGCAAGATGGAAGGAGTCCCGGTTTCTCATTAACATGGAGCCACATACCCTCCCCAGCCTGCCTACTTCTGGAAAGAGGCATGAATTTCTATCTCCTTAAGCTGCGGCTGCCTTGCTCTTTATTATATAAAGCCACACAAACCTAATTTCTTATATCTTGAATACTTTTTTTCCCAATACTAAGGTTCAAAACCGTGTGAACCCAATCTTTAGCAACTTTTGTACTTAAGAGATACGCTCCTCCTTACTTACCAACATGGCTCCCCCAGAGCTACCCAGTCAGCACAGTTCCTCTGTGGCTGGTGACCATGCAGGAGGCAAACCCCCAAACCCCTCAAAGCCCAGTGCCGCTCCAGCTCTGAAGCGTGTCCTGTAGAGCGTGCGCTCGCCCGGACGCCACGCCATTAGCCACAGCTCAGGAACTTAGAACCGCACAGTACACTCCGACCACAGACACACACACACACCTGACTTTGCCCCACATTTCGTCAAGTTTGCAGCCACGCGGGAGCAAGCGCAACAGCACCCCACTGAGGTGCAGGCCCGAGCATCACCGGCACTGGCAGAGGACACGCGGCAAGTACTTACTGATGGTCATCGACTCTGGCACTGAGGCGGCAGGTAGCAGGCTGCTCAGAGGGCCTCCCTGGCCCGGAGGACTGGCTTCCACACTGGGAAAAAGCAGACAGAGGAAGTTACACTCGACCACTCAAAATATACAACCTCACCATTCAGAGAACTAGCAGGTACTCAGGGCTTTCAGGTACAACTACAGGAAGGCACGCGAGGCGGCCCTTCAAGACCCCAGGCAGCCCTCATCATTTGCGGATTCACTGCTCGCAAATCTGCTTACTCGCTGACGTAGATTCGTCCCCAAAATCAATACTCAGTATTCTTCTAAAACAAACAGCAGGGGCGCCTGGGGGGCTCAGTCGGTTAAACGTCTGACTTCAGCTCGGGTCATGATCTTGTGGTTCACGAGTTCGCATACCGCATCGGGCTCTGTGCTGACAGCTCGGAGCCTGGAGCCTGCTTCGGATTCTGTGTCTCCCTCTCTCTGCTCCTCCCCCACTTACACTCTGTCTCTTTCTCTCAAAAATAAATAGAACATTAAAAATATTTTTTTAATGAACAGCAAAAAGGACTCTGCATCCTGGACGGGCCTGGGGATGCCCATCCTCCCTGACAAAATGCTAACTGTACAGAAGCCTACAGGGGGTGTCACTGTCACAGAGGAGAGCCCCGTCGTCTCAGGGAGACACTGTAACACCAAGCATGGTGCGAGTAACCAGCGACTGCCACCCTGCAGCTGAGGCTGAAAATACAGATGTGACCCACCCCTACTCTCTCAAGTTTGCGCCAAATTGAAACTGTGACAAGAGAAAAAGAAGCAACTCTTAGAGCTGCAAGAATCGTGGTGGCATCAGGGAGACTTCGGTGTCCATCTTAGCTCTGCCACCAAACATCCAATGACTTCAAGCAACTCAGTGTCCCTTTGAGATACATTTATTTGAAAATCAGGAAGCCAACAGGGTGCTTACCACTCTATTCTGGACTAAGCACTCCTCAAATATGTAAGAGCTAAGTGGCTCAAATATTATGTAATATTAAAAATGTGTAGTATTGTGACCAAATGTTAAAATTCAGGAGATGATGGTGGATGAGGTACCCTGATACAGCCCCAAAAATGATAAAAAATAAAAGAGGTACGCAAATGAAGTTTGATAAGACACTGTTTCTCACACCCTGACGCCCTTGACAACTTCCCATCCTAAACTTGAACATAAATGCAAAATTGGGCCTTGACCTTGAATCCCGGCAGGTACACTCCTACCTCCAAAAAAGAATAAAAGGCACAGCTGTGAACAGGACAACTCGACCCCAAAGGCGATTTTGTTTCCGAACACTAACCTGTACCGGGGCCCAGACTCCGGGAGAACGTGGTCCCCCGGTCCCGTCCCGTTCTCCAGGCTTCCGAGGGGGGCATCTGTGCACAGAGAGCAGGGGCGGAGGGAAAGTCAGCCATCTGTTTTCATTTCATCTTCTCCGCGAGGCAAGGACACGGTCAGACACTGGCTCCTCTCTACATCAGTGCATTTACAAATGTTCCCTGGCCTGCACACCGGACTTTAACCTGCTACTCGTTTCGTGCTGTCGGCCAGAATCTCAGACTTGGCACCAGTCTCTAATAGGAGGGCCCATCCTCCCGCTTAACCTTTTTGACCTTGAGCCACCTGGAATTATGCATGAAGTCCATATTCAGAGGCAGCCTCGGGATCAGGGAATTATCATCAGCGGTCTGTCAGACACAACTGCTCTCGCTGTAGTGGCTTATGACAGACACAAGGGGGCGGCAGAGTCCAATCACGGACAGTCTGCATCAAAACCCAGGGCTCTGCCGCCTTCTGAAAAGCCACCTCCCAGCAGTGTGGTGCGTGGGAAAGGCATTCCGAACAAGTGAGGCCACAAATCATCCCTAGGGGCACTAAAGATTTTCACAGATATGTTTGCTGCTGTTCCAAGTCTCTTTTCAGAAAAAGGTGCAAATCCATGGCCCCTTGGGCTGGACGGGCACATTTAGGCCAGCAGCCCCAGGGGTAACACTAGCCAGGTGGAGAAATTCTGGCTTGTGGGCACCCACTGAAGAACCAGGCCTGGATGCGGGGAAGGGGCCGGGGCAGCAGGGAGCACAGCCCACTGCCCCAGGCTACCCAGCCTCCCTGCCCTTCCTCCTGTTCTGGCCAGAGTTTCATCCGGCTGTGGATTCCCCAGCTCTTCAAGGGGCTGCACCAGGGAATCCTAATGAGATAATATTCTGTCACCTTTTCTTCTACCTTGCCGTCCCCATCAAGCTATTCCACTCGCTCCTACTTTTTTTTTTAATGTTTATTTAGGGGCGCCTGGGTGGCTTAGTCGGTTAAGCGTCCGACTTTCGCTTGGGTCATGATCTCGCGGTTCGTGGGTTCGAGCCCCGCGTCAGGCTCTGTGCTGACTGCCAGCTCAGAGCCTGGAGCCTGTTTCAGTCTGTGACTCCCTCTCTCTCTGTTTATTTATTTCTAGGAGACAGAGAGAGGTGAGCAGGGGAGGGTCAGAGAGAGAGTCACAGACTGAAACAAGCTCCAGGCTCTGAGCTGGCTGTCAGCACAGAGCCTGACGCGGGGCTCGAACCCACGAACCGCAAGATCATGACCCAAGCGAAAGTCGGAGGCTTAACCGACTAAGCCACCCAGGTGCCCCTCACTCCCACTTTTTTAAAGAAGTATGAGGGGGAAGCATCGCCCTACAACCCGGCCTGCCTACCACCAGCTCCCGCCCCCACCACCAGGGTCCGCCCCCCTCCCACCTTCTTCTCTCTGATTCCTTTGTGACGGTGTCTCTGGACCGCGGCTCAGAGGCCTCCATCCCCCTTGGCAAATCCAACAGGGTCTTGGCCCCGGCCCCCAGGTGTGTAAAGAGGACACGTTCCAAGCACACAACTCTGGCTGGGACCTCAATCAGGAGCCCTCGTCCCACGGTGCTGGCTGTCTGCCTGAAAACCCTACCCGGCCGACCAACCCATCCTGGCCTCAAAACCCCCTTCTGTCACCCTGTCCACTGGGCCGGCTCCCCTCAGCACGAGGCACCCTCCCTCCATCATGGAGCTCCAGGGGCCCCGGACCCGCCGGCTCTACCTCACTGTCACCCACTCTTGTCCTGAGTCATCTCCACTGCAGCCCTAGTGCTGAGGCTCGATACTTTCCAGGGGTCCTGCAGGGGCCCCCACAGTTCTGCCTCACCCCTGCGAGTCCACCCCACTCACAGCTATCCGATTCCCCTCCCTGAGGCAACACCAGGGACTGCAACACACGCGGCAGAAATCCAGGGCTGGAGTAAAGGCTCGCAGACACCAAGCCTGCGCAGCCCAGCGCTTTCCCACCAGAGAGCAGGACTCAGCTGCCTCGCTCGCCCTCAAGGCGCCCTCAGAGGGGCCCACGACTATGACCTTAATTTCACTGACCTGGAGACAGCCCTGGCGGAGTTCAATGCCCTGTCCAAGGTCGCAAGCTCACGTGTGAGAGTCTGAACCTCACTCTGCCGAGGCAGAGCTGAGCCCTTCCCCCTTCGGGATCTCTCACGCAGCTGGCTGGGGCTACGCGTCCTTGGACTCTCCGCCCTACTCCTCTGTCTATGCCGCGTCCCCACCTGGATATCGTCTTCCAGCCACCAGGTGTCCACTTGCCTCGACATGCCCCTCCCCCACGTACTCATTCCACCCACTGCTCAGCATTCGCCTCCCCAGCCCACACCGTGGGCTGGCTCTGGCCAGGGTCAGGGTCAGGGTCACACCAGAACCAGGGCAGGCACAGCCCTGCCCTTAAGGACCTCAAGGACGAGCAGGGGGACAGGCATCACCAAGCAATTACACAGGCGCACAGTTCCGAGCTGAGGTCAGGGCGTGGGGACACTCGAGGTTTGTGGCAGTGTGAACAGGAGGCCGGGCTGTTCCGGGCCGCCGGGGGCGGAGGAGCCCTCCGAAAGGACACTTGGGCTGCCACCTGCGGGAGGCGCACGCACCGGCTGCAGGAGGCGGGGGAGGGGCTGGTTCGGGGAGGCAGAAGCAGGCTGCTATGGCTGGGGCGTCGGGAGCGGTCAGGCTCCGGGGCCAGCTGGGGCCTTGGTGGCCACAGTGACGGTTCCTGATTTTGTCCTCAGCCCACGAGAAGGGCTTGGAGCAGGGGAATGATGCAATCTGGTTTATATTCTAGGACATCACTCCAGTGAGGGTGGGGGCGGGGGCAGAAGCAGGGAGAGCTGTTGATGTCCCGTGTCCCCTCCCTTGCATGCAAAACTCTGGGGGTGGGGGCGTCACCTTCAGATCCTCCCAGAGCCTAGCAGAGTGCAGTACAGAACAGGACCACCCACTGGTTGTGTACAGAAAACCACGAGCCCTGAGTGGCACCCGACCCTCATGAGTGGTGTGGGGACCACACATAGTGCGGGTCCAGGCCACCACACGGCCTTGACATCTAACAGTAACACGACCTTTCGGGAGCCAAGCTCCCAGGTCACCTGTCTCAGATCAGCAGCGCCACAACAGAGCCTCCCCAACCTCGACAAGCAACCCCAAAGGCCCAACATAGGACGAGAAGTTGAAGAATCGGGGAAATGAAAGTTTCAGGATCCACGGTTTCAAATGAACGAACAAGCCCTCAGAAACGGACCGTCAGGGAGCGCCCGGGGGGCTCGGTCGGTAAAGCATCCAACTCTTGATTCTGGCTCAAGTCTGATCTCACAATCCGTGACTCCGAGCCCTGCACCAGGCTCTGCACTGACAGTCCGGAGCCTGCTTGGTAATGTCTGCCCCTCCCCCCACCTGCAGGCATGCTCTCTCTCTGTCTCTCTCTCTCAACATAAATACACAAACTTCAAAAAAAGAAAGAAAGAAACGGACTCTGAAGTTGCTAAGGCCCAACACTAAGCCCAGGAGGCAGGAAGCAGTAACGTTTTCCGGCATGTGTGCAGTGGGCAGAAATGGGTGTTGGGTTCCCCTCCGTTCAGTCATCTCAGGTGAAAGGAACTTTCCGGCATGTGTGCAGTGGGCAGAAATGGGTGCTGGGTTCCCCTCCGTTCAGTCATCTCAGGTGAAAGGAACTTTGGGCTGCTTCTCCCTCGCAGCTTCAAGGAAATGGTAACTGCGCTTTGCTGCGTCACAGGTAAGAGACACGCCCAGAGCAATGACTGCATCCAATCCCATATCCCGGTCCCCTGTCACCTGGCTGGTGTCTTCCTTCTCTGACCCTCTAACCCCGGCTCCAAAGTAGGGCGCCCTAAGCCACAGAGCCTCCTTGTCCAAGAATCAGAAGGACAATACTTCTGTCTCCAGAGTCCCCTTCTCTGCCACCTTCTCCCCCCCAGATTTAGCCACCAAAAACACATCCCCCTCCACCACGTGCCTCCGTCCGTCTTCCTCGAAACGCCCCCGAGGGCAGTGACGCTAAAGAGAGCAATGCTTTCAAAGACGATGGGAAGGTCTCCCAAGGGCCGAGCCATCCGTGTCGGAGGCTGTCAGTGAGGACACAAAATGGCTCCCCAGCCGGAATGAGAGAATCTGTGGACCTTGCTCAAGCAGGAGGGTGTGCATCGGAAGGGACAGCGGTCAGGAGCGAGCAGAAGCCCCGGAGCCTGGGCCACAAGCGCCGACGGCCTGCCCTCGGAGCCGCGCGGGGAGAGGCCTCCCTGACAGGTGAGCCGCCCGCCTGCCCGGGAAGCGGGGGTCGGGCCAGCAGAGACGCCACGTGCCTTCCTGTGCAGCTCCCACTCCGCGCGCTGCCCTGCGGCTCCCGGGGCTCCCGGCAGCTTTGTCACGGCAGACAGGGCGCACAGCGTGTCTGAAGAGGACAACGGAGAGACGCGGGAGCTCGGGCCCCCGACGGTGACGAGGGAAGGCCTCCGGGCCTGGAAGGCAGACAGGCAGAGGCGGCACGGGGGAAAGCTGCCGGTGGGGAGGCCTTCCCTCAGGAGCCGGCGGCCGCCACAAGCCACCTTCCCCGTAGACGCTGAAGGAAGCCCATGGATGGAGGAGGGGCGCTGGGTTCTGGAAGACTCCACCCAGCACGGAGGACGGCACCCAGCAGGCCCCGGGAGCAGCCAGCCCCCAGCCCCCAGCACAGAGAGGAAGGGGCCCAGGGAAGAAGACGGCGTGTCTGGTGCGGGCACGTGACAGCCCAACGGAAAGGTCCCCTCGGCGGGGGGCACAAGGTGAGTGGAAGCCACGTGGTCCCAGATGGGCGCAGGGCCACCCACTCTCTGCAAGGCCCACGTGCACCATGCATGGCAGACAACGGCCAGGTGCCCAAGCCCACCCGCTGGCCGCTGGGACCACGGCCGGTCACCTGAGGGGAAGGACACGGCGGGCCACCAGCCCCACCCTCTCAGGGGTTTGGGCTGAGACCAGGGAGAAGCGCCGGCTGGTAAGGAGGCCACGCGGCTGAGGCCAAAAGGGAAGGGGGCCAGAGAGAGCAAAGAGAGTCCCAGGAAAGTGGAGACAGGCAGCCCCCACGAGGAAGCATGGGGCGCGGCCGGGGGAGGCGCAGGAGCCCCCTCCGCCCCAGCCTCCCTGCCCTCGGGCCCGTGCGGACAGCAGGCTTTCTCGGGGCCCGAGCAGGTGCCTGGCGCCTCTCCCCGCGTTAACCTGGGAGCCTGCGTCACACCTGAGAGGCAGGTGAGAGGAAATATCACCCTTCCCCATGGGCCGTGGGCGAGGGGCGACGTGTTCGTCCACACTGGCTGCCCCGCCATCCTGGGCTCACCCAAGGGCACGGTAAGTGTCAGCTGTCAGGGTGGCCGCCAGCTGCACCTTCCAGGGGGCCCAGCCTGGTGGGCTCAGTCACTCAGCCCCACGCTAGGAGCCGCGGTCTCGGCCGGAAGCACCGCCGCTCAGGGAGGTAACGCGCTCCCGCGGCTCCTGGGGCCGGGCTCTCTGACCCTCAGCCCACCCCTGCACTTCAGCCTCTCTGAGCGGGTTTCTGTCCCTTGCCGGTGACGAGAACAGTCTACCATCCGGTTCAGAATGTCAACAGCCTCCTGAGCAGCCGGTGGGCCCCGTTATGGTTCCTTAACCCTGGCCCTGGGAGGGTAAGAAGGTGCCTATATGGGGAGTTGTGGGTGGGGGAGGGGAGGAGACTGGGGCCTCACTAGCCTGGCAGTGCTGCAGGGCCGTGACAGCCGGCAAGCACTGTACGGGCTGCACTGTACACCCACCTCTGGACGAACCAGGCTCGTCCACACCCTATATCCCCCTTTCTCACTGCTCTAGCTCCAGAAAATAACAACAAACCACACAAGAGAACACTCAACCAAAAGGAAGGGGTCAGAAATGCTTATCTACTCCAAAGGCAGATTTTAAGCAAGCTACTCTCTGACCCCAAGCACCCGGTCACAAAGGGTGCCGGGGCCTCTAGAGCTGGAGTTCCGTAACTTTCTCCCTAAGAGGCAAAAATAATGGCCATCATTTGTGGTCTACTTATAACATGACCAAGTCCTCAAAATAAAATCACTGGTGAGGAAAAAACACAGGCTTGGGGGTTCCTTCATGACTTGTCAGTTGGTTTGGCCCAACACTCGCTCAGGTGGGGACAAGTCACCAACACTCCTTCAGCAAGAAGAAAGGCCAAAGCAACGCAGTCCATTCCAACCTCAACAAGCCTCTCCGGCCCTGCGCCCCTCGGCTCAGTCCCACTGCAACGGGGCCCCGCGCCCTGGCTCCCAAACGGAGGGAAAGAGTCCTCAGGGAACACCCACCTGCGGGGCCGTACGAGCCCACTCCGCTGACCGGAAAGAGGACATCGGCGTCGCCATGGAGCACCTGCAGCGGGGCCCAGCTGTGCATCTGGGAGAGGTGGGCGTTCACATCCAGCGGCCTGAGGTGAGAGAGCACAGCTGCGTGACACACCGAAGAGCCTCTGACGGTTCAGAGCACCACGAGCATCCGCCGGCCTCCCTCAAGTTCCTTCTTGGGAACCAACCAGACCATGACGGAGCTGATGGGAGCCGGAGCGTGTGGTCCAGATCCAGACCTCACGCATCCGTCCCCTCAGCCAGGGCTCCTGAGCCCTACGATGTACACAGTGTTTATCCCGCCCCCAAGGAGCTTCCAGTCGTAGAGGGGCCAGGACATGAATCACACAATCCCGCGAGGAGATGGAAAACACCAGTTTGGATTCACGGAGCTGGTCAGGAAGGCCACGGAAAGCTGCCTTGAAGAAGAGAGGGGACAGGTGACAGCTGGAAGTGAGAGCAGAAGGTCAGCCGACGGAAGAGAAGGAAGAGAGGAACGCAGGCCAGGGAACAGCATGTGCAAAGTCCTAAAGCAGGAGGAAGGACAGTGTCCCCAGCTCTGAAGTGATGGCAGCCACGTGACCCGGGGCTAATGTCCCTTTACCCTGTTGGTTCTCAAACTCTCATTAGTAAAAGGGCAGAATCAGACCAGATCGCGTCTGGGTCCCTTCCAAGGAAGAGGGTCAGCTTAAACATTAAGCAGGCTCACAGGAGCTGTCATATCCGTCACCTTGTCCCCGAAGTACAAAAGCAACCTGGTCCATCTCTGTCACACCGGCTGGGTCAGGTCAGTGGGTCTGAGACAGGATTTCCCCCCCACTGCGGCATCTGCATCTGGGCAAGTAGGAGCCGTGACTAAATACAGGGACGTGTGTGCACAGAATCACTCTGTAACTCAGTTATCAAGAAATCCAAAGCAGACCACAGTCATGCCTGCTTAATAGAGGAAGGGTGGGAGGGAGGAAGGAGGGAGGGAGGAAGGGAGGAGAGAGGGGGAGGGAGAAGGAGGGGAGGGAGGCAGGGAGGAGGGAGGAGGGGGAGGAGGAGGAGGGAAGAGACAGAGGAGGAGGAGGGAACGGGAAAGGAAATGGTGGAGGGAAGGGGCGGGAGGGAGGAAACAAGCTCCAGGAGGTTATGACACTCGTGCAAGTTCAGCATCCTGGACAGACCGAGGCTTCAAGGATCTGAGCCCACATCGTCCAGATGCAATGACAATGGGCCTCTGACTGCCACCCACCTCGTGGCATGACACGTGCAATTTTTCTTTAGGTTCAGAGCAGGGATCAACAGGAATTTTTTGTAGAGGACCAAACAGGAAATATTTTAGGCTTTGTGACCCTAAGTCTTCTTCTCCATCATCATCGTTGTTGTTAGCAATCCTTTAAAAAGTAACCACTAGGGAGGTGGGGGTACGGGGCGGGTTAGATGGGCGATGGGTACTAAGGAGGGCACTTATGAGGAGCCCTGGGTGTTGTACAGAAGGGTTGAATCCCTGAATCCTACTCCTGAAACCAGTAGTGCATGGTGTGTTGACTAACTAGAATTTAACTTTTTTTTTTTAATTTTTTAAATTTATTTCTAGGAGAGAGAGAGAGACAGCGTGAGTAGGGGAGGGTCAGAGAGAGAGGGAGTCACAGACTGAAGCAGGCTCCAGGCTCCGAGCTGGCAGTCAGCACAGAGCCCGACGCGGGGCTCGAACCCATGAACCGCGAGATCATGACCCAAGCGACAGTCGGACGCCTAACCGACTAAGCCACCCAGGCACCCCTAGAATTTAATTTTTAAAAAGGGGTGGGGCAGGGGGAAATAATTAAACTAAAGAAAAGCAAAATTAAATTAAAAAGTAACATCTATCCTTAGCCCGGGGGCAGATCTGGCCTGCAAGGCTTTCAGAGGCCTGTCACTTAGAGATTTTCCTTTCAGCCTTCTCTCTACCTTTGGGTCCAACATTTGGCCCTGAGCAAGAGAGGGAAATAATCCTAACAGAATTTGGCAAAACCCATCATTTAACGTGCAGGTCACACCCACAATGAGACCCTCAACAGACCGGGTGGCGCGCAGCAGCAGAACCAAACTCCAGGGACGGGGGCCGGGCTCTGGGGTGAACTTGGTTGTACCTCCAGAATCAGAACAGAGCTGCCTTCCTGGGGCTCCAATCTAGCGCTGGTAACCAAAGGGACTCCCAGACACCCAGAGGGCACTCAGGGGTGCCCTTCAGGAAAAGGCAGATTGGCTCCAGGCAGATGGGATTTTCTACTCTAAGGAGGAAATTCTGCCACTTCCCCTGGACCATGCTCAGAGCGCAGGTGAAGCCAGGCCCCCTTAGCTGAGATTCAGAACCCAAGCAAAAGGGCCCAAGGGCCACCACCCCTAAAATGCCCTACACTGAAATGACTCCTAAGGCACATACCCATTCAGAACGTGGTGCCACAGTTGGCTTAAAAACAGTAATGGGTGTTGCTTTTCATCGGAAAAGTCAGACACTTGTTTTAAAAGCTAGAAAATGCCAAAAAGCGGGGGTTGGGGATACACCAAAAGCCACACCACCAAAAACCCAACTGTGTTAGACACCATTTTCTTAGTGGTTTCATTCTACACATACTTTTCTTTAAGAGATCACATAATGAAACTCAACGTAGGATTTATATTTTGCTTTTTTCCACTCAATATTAATTCCAGATCTTAAACATGAAGACGTTCAAGTTTAAACTACAGAAGAGCTGACGTCAGCTCCATGTTCCGCTTCTCTGACTAAAGACACTTTGGAATCAAGAGGCAGCCTGTGCCCTCAGGGTAGATTCCCAGCAGCAAAAGTGCTGAATCAAGTGGGATAAACATTTCTGAGGCTCCTGACATCTTGTCAAATTGTCTTCCCACAAGGCGGTCAACACAGGTGATCTGTAAGGACGCCCCGGTGCACCAGCCTCGCCCCATATCATCCACTCCACAGTTAAGGCCTACTATGTGCCTGGAAGGTAGCAAGTAGCTGAGGACATGAGGAGAGCAAGCCCTCCCCCCCACAGCACTAACCTAGGGCTCACCTTTTCTCCAGTTTCAGTTTAAATCCCAGCAAAATCCCGGCTGTCCTTGCACTCTGCATTTGCTTAATTGCTAGCAAGGTATAACATTTTCCCCTATGTTTGTAATTCTTTTTGAATTATGTTTTCACCCCACTTCCCTACTGGCATCAGAGGACACATGTGAAGTGACAGAAAAACCCCTTTCTATAATAAAGATATTATCCTCTTTTGAGAAAAAAAAAAAGGCAAACCAAACACTTGTAAATATTGAGGCGGGAGGGACAAGATTTTTTTCCTCAGTCATCAAAGAAGTGTCTTAATTGCCAGCAAACAGAAACATAAACCCAGCCTTTGGCCAACAGAGCATTTTAAAGATAATCAAGGGCACTGTGGCCAGAGGCTGTCACATCCAGAGCATGCTTCTCCAGGAAGGGCCACTTTTCCCTCACAAACCTGGCTGTGCTGCTCAACTGCTAAGACACTGGCCCCTCCAGCTACTAGATGTTTCATGTGAACGTTAGCTTAGAATCAAAATGAAAGTATTACTCAGTAGGCCATCTCACCGTTCCTCTGCTCTTCCCCAAAGTGCTCTGCAGAATGACTGATCAAGACGCCCCCTTACGCCAGGGAGAGGCCGCCCATACTCTGCAGAAGGCCCAATGGCCTGGAAGGGCCTGGGCCCCTGTACAGGTCACCCTGCACTGCTTTGTGCTTTACACATCACAATGCCGGGGGCTACCTTGGCTGGCAGGCTGGCCTCCTCCTCAGGCTTCCCTCCCCCTCACACTTACCTCAATGGCCACAGACCAGTAGGAAGAGAAATGACTGTGTCTGGGGCCAAAAAGTACACAGGGTGAATCAAATAAGAGACATGCTCACCCACCGAGACACAGAACGCCAAGTGGCATGTCCCAAAAGGCCCCAGTTAAGAACAAAGGGTAGTTATAGTGGCGGATGTTACGTGTCAACTTGGCTAGACCACCACAGCCACCAAGGTATCTGATCAAACTTTATTCCAGTGGTTTCTGAGGAGGTATTTTTTGATGAGATTAACACTCAACTCAGTAGACTCTGAGTCAAGCAGATCACCCTCCACCTTTGGCTGGGCCTCATCCAATCAGCTGAAGGTCTGAACAGGAAAAGACTAGGTCCCCCAGAGAAGAAGAAATTCTGCCAGCAGCTGCCTTTGGACTGGAACTGGAGCTCCTCCCTGGGTCACCACCCGCTGGCCTGTACCCTTCAGATTCTGGACCTGTCAAGCATCCACAATCATGTGAGTCAATTCCTTAAAATAAATCAAGAAAGACAGATGCAGACAGACAGACAGACAGTAGTGTTACCTTGCCCCCTTATCCAGGGGCATACGTTCCAAGACCCCCAAGGAAATCCTAAAACTGCACATGGTACTGAACCCTGTATGTGTATATATATATATACACTGTGTATATATATATAAAACTGTGTTTTTCCTATCCACATACACCTATAGTAAAGTTTAATTTAGAAATTAGGCACATTAAGAGATTAACAACAATAACATAATAAAATACGACAACTGTAATAATAATCTGCAATAAAAAGTTTGTGAATGCAGTCTCTGTCTCTCTCAAAATATCACCCTGCACTGTGGTCACCCTTCCAGTGATGACATGAGATGACCCACTGCTGCCACGATGAGGAGGCAGGGAAAATGCAGGACTCCCTAGAAATTGGCTTTTTGCTCCTCTTCCTGCTGCTGAGGACCCACACCTCCACAGTACACATGCCTCCAAATGCAAACAGCACAAGTCCTCCTTGTAAGGGACAAGCAGTGAACGATTTCTTTAGAGCTGATCACATCTAAGGAAGGACCAGGCCAGAATGGCGAGGAAAGCATCGGAGAATATTCCAGGCCACTGGCGCCAAGACCCCCCTGGCTCCAAGGAACAACACCTGGATCCTCATCTTTGCTCTGACCTGTTCCCGGATGCCTGAGAAGTGACCTACACCAGACCACAATCATCAGTAAAAACCCCCGGGCCCCAAGCAAGGATGAGCCCCCCTCCTTCCCTTGCTGAGTCCGCCAGACACTGTTCCGGCACTCTCTGCCTTCCGGAAACTCTGCCTTCACCTCCTGCTGGCTCCAGTTTAATTTCTATCCTGTGTGCAGTCAGGGACCCTCATGGCTGGTCCTGTGGGACCCCTTCCAGGTCCTCAGACCCAGCCTGCCGGTATCAATGCGATGAATGGGTGAATGACACGGGCACCATGACGTAGCTCGAGGCCACTACTGACCTCGTGATGATCTGTGAGAAAGAGGAGCATCTCCTTCAGGACCGTGACTGGCTCCAGGGAACTAAAACCATAGAAGAGAAACCAAGGCAAGCGGAAGTGAGGACAAGCAGTGCAGATGCGCACACGCCCTTATGGGTTCTGCTTCCCTGGAGACCCGGACTCCTAGAGCAGGTCACAACACGTGGATCCCAGGCAAGAAACGCTCATCCCTCTGAGCAAGAGCAACACGCCAGGGGACCTACCCTAACAAACGCTCCAGGAGTAGAGAAAAGCCTCGTGGGCGAAAACGTTCACTTCAGAATGGCTGATCACAAAAAAAGCAAAAACAATGACAACATCATCAAAAGCCAACAACCTCAATAAATGAACATCGGGGGAAAGAAGCGTTAGCAAATCATGACAAGTCGATCGGACAGACTGTCAACCAAGCGGTATTCCTAAATTGTGTAGAAACGTGGAAAATATTTGACCTTAAAAGCCTGGGAGTGCAGCGTAACCTAACTAAGCTTAGTGCCAGCCCTGCCCACTGCTCAGACACATCTCTGCCGTGTGCCTTCATCCACCGAGTGAATGTGACATCCACCAGCCTCCCAGGGCAGGTACACAAGGAGCCCGCCACACCCAGCCTGGCGCAGATGGATGATCAAGAGGGCAGCGCCGCTCATATGGGTACTTGTGTGGATGAGGGGAAGAGTAGAAGTCAGAAACAGGCACTGTGTCGTGAGACAGAAAAAGGCTCCTATCACAACTCACAGGACATGAGAAGCTTAGAGCCAGAGACACTGTGCCCCTAATCCCACCACGAGGTGTCGGCATCTCCATGTTATGCTCTCATGGGCTGGGTTTGAAGCCAGCGAGACGATGGCACTATGCACCCAAGGGCTCACATTAAGGGACAGCCAGTGAATCCGACGCTCAGAGTAAGACCAAGCGCAGGAATTACTACTGAGCAGTTAGAGTGGCAGCAGCTGACCTGTGTTCCTTCTTGTGGCCAAAGGCCCCATGCGCACGTGGCCCGTTAACACAATGACTCCGAAAAGCAGGTGCTGTTTTGCTCGCAGGTCTCAGATGAGGCCTGAGGCTCAGGGAGGTAAATGTGTCCAGGCTAAGCCACACAGCCAGTAAATGAGGACCCAGGCAGTGTCAATTCCAAGATCCATGCTCGGAACTATGCTTTTGTGCTATCTGCCTTCATGCACATCAGGGCCCTTCCATCTGTGCAAGTCCACTGTTCAAGCAGCAAGTACAAGCAAATTCCTGCTGTTCACACCCCTATAGATAAACACGGAAACTGCCAGCTGCCGACTGTTCTCCAGAAAAACCCTGCCTCTCTCCTGAGCTTCCTGTGCGAGGAGCAAGTTAGAGATGTGATAAATATCCAAGCAACAAAAATGAAAGACACTAACCTAAAGCAAGAATGTCAAGGCATCCATCGTGACACTAACTTTACAAGAAGTTCCTTCAAAAATACACTCCCTTCCCTTGTGTTCATCCCCAGGAGGACAAGAAGCCAATGTTCGGTCCTCTAACTCAAGATCAGAAAAGCAAATGATGCCTCCTATAAATGGTGTGCACACTCCTTTCACCCAATGCTGCAGGAAGAGAAGGCCATTAGTGTGCCAACCCTTTGCTAAAGGCTCCGCATGGAACTTACTTCCCAGGTGACCCCGAGTGGCCCAGGCACTTCCTTCCAGACACGCTCCCTCCGTACACATCATCCTCGTTGTCATCCACATCTTCGTCATCGATGCTTTTCACGTCGAGCTTCTGGTACCCAAACTCCCCGTTCAAAGACAGAGAATCAATTTTCCATGAGTTGCTGCTCTGACTTCCGTTGGAATTTGGCCCGAAGGGGCTTTCAAAGGCTGACATGATGTTGACAGAGGAGCGGTCGGAGTTCTCCTCAGAACTCTCCCCGGCGCCGGGAATCTTCTTGAAAACGTCACCAGGGTTCTGCTCCTCTTCCTCGTCGTCAAATGAGATGATGTTGGTCACCTTCTTCTTCTTCTTCCGCTCCTTTTTACATTTGGCATCTGGTAAAAGAAGATATGGTGTCAGAAGAAGGAGGCAAGATAAAGCCACAATTGAGCCATTTGGCCTCTGCACTGTGAAATTCCTTGACTCGTCAACTGAAAAATGCACTTAAGATGAAATCAGATTTTTTTTAATCCTTGAGAGAGAAAAAAAACCTGTCTACAGGAGACTGAGCAACATGGATATGGGACTATACTTCTGATTTTAAACAAACAGCACTTCTGAACACTTTGATTCAGAGGATGCTCCCATTCCTGAGATGATTTTTCGCTTTGGAAAACACTCTCCTAGGGCGCCTGGGTGGCTCAGTCAGTTAACTGTCTGACTTCAGCTCAGGTCATGATCTCACTGCTTTGCTGACAGCTCAGAGCCTGGAACCTGCTTTGGATTCTGTGTTCCCCAACCCCTCTCTGCCCCTCCCCTACTTGCACTCTCTCTCTCTCTCTCTCAAAAAAAAATGAATAAATGTTTAAAAAAAAGAAAATACTCTCCTGACTGACTGAAGAGACCAAGAACACCAGTTAGGGGTGTGGTCAATTGTCCCTTTTACAGTGGGACTTGGCTGCTTCTCCCACAGAGGGTGGTGTCTATTTAACCAGCCCCTCAAGCATTGGCTGGCTCAGGGCTTGCATTTTAATGACAGGATGCAGCAGAAATAACGTTGAGCTCCGGAGCCCAGCCATCAGGAGGTGCTGCACCCCCAAGGAATGCTGCCCTGAAACTACTGGGGAAGGAAGCCAGGCTAGCTTATTAGAGCACAGGAGCCCACGTGCAGAAGAGCAGCCCCAGATCTCAATGAGCAATATTCCCAAGCACATGAGCGAGTCCATCATAGATCTTCTGGCTCAACCACCAGCCCAGGACAGCCCCATGAGGAAGCCCCGGTGACACCAGCAGAACTATCCTGCCAACACAGAGTCATCAAAGAAATAATACTGTGGATGTTTCAAGCCACTACATTTTGGAACTGTTTGTTACACAGCAAAGACTAACAGAAACATAAACCAAGGCTGTCTTGGTGACCAGTACTGATGGGAACCAGTTTGTTCACCCATCTTAATCGTCAGATGCCGGGAGCCGCACCGGCCTCACTGGATGGCAGTCACAGCAAGGAAATGGCAGTGTTTGCACAGCTCCTGCCATTAGAAACGAAAACTGGTATCTCTTTCTGCTACTACTGGCTCATGTTGGAAATGAGCCTGCTGGTATTGACCAGGCCTCACAATATTCCATATCAGACCGATATTCCGAACCCAGATACCTCATAAAGAAAAGCATATTCCTGCCTTTTCAAAAGAGATTTTAGATGAAAGCAATGTGGATGATTGTCAAAAGCCTCTTCCTATGCGCCTTGCAGATCAAAGACAATTGAGCCTGACCCTGAGACAAAAAGCCTAATTTAGAGTTAAGGAATAGATAAGGGCAGAACTTAAGTTATTACTTATACCTTTTCTAACTGGTGATATATGGCAGTCCCTTCCATAAGGCCTACTTTCCACAAACACTCTCCTTTACTGGGGATGAGGATAGATAAGAGTAGCTAAAACATAACACAAAAACAAAGGATGACACATTCAGGGCCTCCATGGTGTTTACACATTCAGCATAAAGCCAAAAAGGTTTCCACAAACAACTTATTAACCAGTTCAAAAACATTCATCCTCTTAAGAGCCAGACAGAATGACTCCTAGCCTATCTATATACAACTTAACCAGTGTCCTAATCCTAGCGTTATTAACTTAGAACAAATATGTATGTCATCCTGTTTTTCACTAAGAACATCCTATTATTTCCTTAGTTGTAAGATTTACTCAACCTCATTATGATTGGGGTAATTCTGCAAGAATATTTCCAAAAAACTTGTTCTTGTACACTTTTTAAAGTATCTTATCACAAAGAGCTTCCCATTGTAAAAATTCCTTTTTCTGATCTCATGTTGTTGTTGAACCTTTAAATAAAGACACCAAAACCGACAGGGCGGAGATGCCTGCCTGGTGATCAGAAAGAATCTCGAGGCTCTCTCACTCTCTCTCTCGCTGACACTGTCCATCTTTCAGGGACCCCTGGACTGGCTGGAGCCGGCCTCCAGCAGTCAAACTTGAGTGTGAGACCCTTCGGGCCGATCAGACACTCCATTCCGTCTAAACCAAAGAGTGACATGGGGGTGCTTCATCAGTGTATCAAACTCTGAGGCAGTGTCAAAAGCAGAGTCCCCGAAATGGATGGAAAGAAAGCTCCTTGAGGTATACAAATTCCAGTGCATTTGTTTCGCAAAGCCCTCAGCAGTTCTATTTCCTGTGTCATGTGCCGGGCATCTCTGCTGGAGAAAGGAGGGCCAGACAGATAAAGCCAGTGTATACCAAAGACCCCACAAGACTCTCAATCTTCACGTCATTAATAATTCCAAAGAGAAGACCATGATTACTGCTTTGCTTAAGAGATTTGCAGAATACTAGATCTACATACTTAAACCCAAAATTTCCAGTTTTGCTACGACATTCTGGATGTCCCAGAAGGCTCAAGGCATATCACAAACTCCTCATAAAATTGATCTCAACTAAATTAGCTTTTGCCTCCCCACAGCCTATGGTCAAAACTGAGGAACTCTTCCCTTCCCCTTGGCCTCCACCTGAATGTCACCCCCCACCCCAAGAGTACACATTCTCCATAGCACCCCATGCTTGGCTTTCATCCCATTTATCAAATGGATAATCACTTATTTGTGTAATTTGTCATCAAATGTGTACCCCTACTGATCCCAAAAGAGACCACAGGCTGAATGCCAGGAATCTTCCTAGTTCACCGCCGAGCACACAGAATGCAGCGAATGAACGTGAGTGGATGAAGGAATAAATGCACGGAGATCTAGCCCCCCTGGCTTCCCGTGACCCCCACACCCTCACATTCAGTGTGCTCTCAGTGAGCTGTCCACTCGCCCACACTATCACCTTCACAGTTCAGTGAGGCTCTCCACCCCTACCGGAGTGGGTAAGAAGAAGAAAAATAAACATAAATGGAAACTAAAAACACAAGAACACAGACTTCATTCCCCGTGGCACTTTCAGACGACGAGGTGCATCCCTCTTGGCCACAGCCAGTCGTCCTTTTCCCGACCCCTCTGGGTCCACCACACATGCCCCTTGTCACTCACCGGTGCCGACGTGCTTGGACACGACAGGAAGGGGCTCCGTGTCCTGCTCGGGCTTGATGAGGATGGAGACGGCAGAGGACGCTGTGATCTCCCTGAAAAGGCTACTCACGCCCTGCGTGGACTCCTTCAGCAAGGAGGTCACGTTCTGCGTGGACTCTTTCAAGAGGTCCGAGACGGTAGGAGCAAACTTGCTCTGCCCATTTAAATCCTTGTTGTCAATGTTGATTGCGAAGAGGATAGAGTTGAGACCTGCCCAAAAAAAGGAAAAGTCAGGAGTGTCTGCCCTGGGAAGGTCCCACCTCCACCACGATAAACACGTGGCGCACAGCAGGGCTCACACGAGGGGACGGCTAATCACACATACGGATTAAAAAACCTCCCTCAAAATGGGGTCAGAAGACACCAGCTATAGTAGGAGGTGAGTCTTTCCAAACTCTCTCCCTATCTGTGGAAGACAAGAAAGAGGTCAACCCTGGGGAGGTTAAGACGTAAGGCCTGGGGTCCAGAGGGTCTGGGGTGAATCCCAGTATGACCACGTTCTAGGAGACCTTGGTCAAGCCACGCACAAGCTGAGCTTCAGTTTCCTTATCTGTAAAATGGGGACAACATTATGTCTTTCACAGGGTATTGAAGACAATCACCCACCTACCAAAAAGGCTCAGTTCAGCAGACAATCAAAAATGTGCACTAAGGGGCGCCTGGGTGGCTCAGCCGGTTGAGCATCCGACTTTGGTTCATGCCATGATCTCACGGTTCGTGGATTCGGGCCCCGTGTCGGGCTCTGTGCTGACAGCCAGCTCAGAGCCTGGAGGGTGTTTCGGATTCTGTGTCTCCCTCTCTCTCTGACCCTCCTCTGCTCACATTGTCTCTCTCTCTCTCTCTCAGAAATAAATAAAACGTTAAAAAAAAAGTTTTAATGTGCACCAATATCATTACTTTTATCACTTTAGGCAAAAGCTTGCACCGGCCTACATAGGAATTCACAGTCAGAGCCTGACTTTCCTCATCAATGGGCAAGACTAACATAATTCTCAATATGTGAGGTTTAGTATAAGCCTTCAGGAAAGAAAGAAGAAAAAAATGAGGCAGGGAAGAATTTGAAAGAAAGAAGCAAGTTACCCACTTCCGTTGGGCTCACCCTTTGACTGAGAGTCAAATGATAATCTAACTATTCACCAACTAACATCGATCTGCAGTGATCTCACGTTGATAAATCATGTCCGTTATTCTTCATCACACATGATTCTCTCACAGCCCCATGAAGGAAATCCCAGTGCCATCACAACCCATGCCTTGCAGGGGAGGGCAGTAAGGGTAACAGAGCTCACAGGACCTGCCCCAGGCCACCAGCCAGGAAGGGGTAGAGCCAGGCTTCAAAGGCAGGTCTCCTGCTTCTAAATCTCCAGGTCTTTGTATTACTCTTGCAAAGCCACAGCCAAAGCCCCCAGCCCCAGTCTTTTCCTGCCAGGGTATTCAGTTCAAGACTAACGGACTCTGTAATCAACTCCACCAAAGCAAGGACGGTGGGGAGTGACTCATTAAGTCGAGGGACAGGGGAAATCATGGCATTCCCTAGAGTGATAAACTCCCTCCCAGGAAGCCGACTCTGCTCCCCACACTTCAAGGACCCATCAGTCCTGGCCTGGCCCAGGCTTACCAGCTGCCATGGTAGGAAGCATGCTAGCCCTTTCTTCATCCATCACAAAAGACCAGTCTTCATAAAAAGTGCTGCAAATTGAAAGAGAAAGGGGAAAAGCTATGAACAGCAGTTCTCTGCGTCCATCAGCCAGATAATTCCCTTACATGGCTCTCTGGAAAACCCATGCCTGGTTATCCCGGAGTGGAAATCCAAAGTCTCTGTTAGGCTGAAGCTGCTGGTTATAAAGGACTGAATGTATATATCCTACGACTTCCCCATTGGCTCCCCAAGCGCTAGCGCACTGAAACGGGCAATGTAAACGTGGTGTTTCCACCAAGAAGCAAAGGAGAGGGGATGAACAGAGGGGTGGCATTCACTCAAGGAATGTCTCTAAGACACCCAGGAATTCCAAGCTGGTTCCCTGGGCCCCCTGACCAAACTACCGCAAGAAACAACTTCAGAAAGAAATTCTAGAATCCCATGGCTCCATCAACCAGAGCATTTGTATATAATACTTGCTTGGGCCGCAGCTCCAAAAGCCCACATTGTCCCTGGAAAGAGCTAGGAAGCTAAAAGGGCCCCACGAATCTCAACAGCAGTAGCAAGAGGTCAGCAAGGCCTACAGGGTTTGTCCAAGTTCATCAGCAATAATGGTGCAGGCAGGGCTCAGAAGGTCTCCCAGCCCAATGCCCCGCCTCTTTATCCAACCCCTCCTAAACCACAGCAAGCTGATATCCTCAGTCCCTGACTCGCAGCCAGGTCAGAGAACTCTCAGCTAATGGCCTCAAAGGTCAAATTGCTGAAGCACCATCAGTGGATGAGAGACATGCAGTTCCACGGGAGACGGGACACTAAAGTGACTGAGGACAACTGACAGAAAAAAAGAAACGCCCACTTTCAACAGACTCACCCAGCAGAACGTGAGCGGAAGGGCAGACATGCGTGAGCTGGCATGGCAGCTACACCCCAATTCCCAAGACCGTGACTCTTTAAAAGTCTAAGCCAGGTCCCATGTGTGTACGTGAATTTGGTTTCCCCACACCTAGCCAGGTAAGTGGCTAGTGATTCAGCTAGGTTCACCCACACCTAGCCAGGTAAGTGGCTAGTGATTCAGCTAGGTTCACCCACACCTAGCCAGGTAAGTGGCTAGTGATTCAGCTAGGTTCAACCGTGATTAACAGCTGGATTCACTTCGGCTGTTCATTGTTACAGTCGACCTTGAAATGGAGTGGGACAACCTTGAACTACCTGCAAATGATCTGCTGGAAGGAGCTTCCTGGAAATGTAAGAAACAGGAGTGTGTTCTCCTCAATTAAAACCACTTTACACTTGGGGTGGGGGTGCACGCACACGTTCACAGCCCCCCGGCTCAGAGCAGAGCAACACACGGTGCCATCCGGCACAGCAGCCCCAGCCCCCACGCCTCCCATCTCAGACCCGTGTCCGAGCGTCCAGCCAGACAGGCATCGTGAGCATCATCACCGGGAGAACTTCAGAAGTATTGGTAAGAGCCTGATTGTGTAATCCCAGAACACATAATAAACTGCTGGTAGGGAGCTGACCACAAGCAGCTCAAAAAAAAAAAACACAGAAGAGGAGGCAAGCCAGGGAGAGTGTGGCAGCAGATAAAATCTGGGCGTGCATCGCGGCACTGAGGAAATGCCAGCTTACTGAGTTAAATGAAATTAATTCACTGAAATCCAATCCTCGCTATTGAGGATCTGGGCACTGCAATATGGGAGCTATTCAAGGAACCAAGAGAGGATGGATCACCGTCCCTTTGTATCATCGGGGAACACAAAATGACATGTCTCGTCCACCATTCTCAGGTGGTAAAGCAGCCACTGACACAGAGATATCATCAACCTCATGAGTACAGGACAATGACAGCACTGTCACATGGCTTAGAAAGGAACGTGGCTGACCGTGCTATGGTTAACTCATATTCAGTGCCCCCTCCCCACTGCTGTGTGATAGCCAGGCACCCCCACCTTGCCGAGCATGGCTGTGGCCACGTGACTTGCTGGCCAATAAAATGCGAATGCAAATGAAGGATCTCTCTGGGCAGAAGCTTTAAGAGCCTGTGCTCAGTTCAACCACATCCCTTCTTCCTACCCGGCAACCACGGAAGTGATGTCAAGATGGAGCCTGTGTCAGGCTGGGGCCCTGAAATGGGAAACCCCACTCATCCACGACAGACACGCAGTAGGAGGGGGAAGTAAACGGGGCCATCTCCAGCCACCGAGGAGTTTGTGATATTTGTTTTGGCAGCATAAACTGACCTTTACTAACTGATGGAGTGAATGTCTTTATGTCTACGATTAAGAAAAAAAAAATCATGATGGGGCGCCTGGGTGGCTTTGTCTGTTAAGCATCCGACTTTCGCTTAGGTCATGATCTCACGGTTCGTGGGTTCGAGCCCCGCGTCGGGCTCTGTGCTGACTGCCAGCTCAGAGCCTGGAGCCTGTTTCAGTCTGTGACTCCCTCTCTCTCTGACCCTCCCCTGCTCACGCTGTCTCTCTCTCTCTCTAGAAATAAATAAAAATATTAAAAAAAAAAAAAAAGAAAAAAAGAAAAAAAAATCATGAAATGGGCATTCTTTAGATAACAATCAACTTCTGTCCCCAACACAAAACTTCCCTATTTCTTTCAGTTAGTTTGGGATTGATCAACCTCAAAAAAAAAAAAAAGAAAAGAAAAGAAACCCACAGAAGGAATTCTAAAGAACCCAGCAAAAAAGGAAACTGAGCACCCAACACCCAGTATCTAATAAGAAAGAAATTCTGGATCTGAAAGAAGCCCAGATTAAACCACCACAGGAAGAGCGGGCTGTGTCCTGGGATGAAGCTCTCTCTGCCCCCGCCCCTAAGTGACAATAAACACTTACGGAGCACGTGCTGTCTGCTGGTGCCACGCTGAGCCCTTTATGAGCTTTCGTTCTATCACTTATTCTCTGACCAACTGTGCCCACAGCACAGCTAAATCAAAAGGGACTATAAGAGGGGAACCCGCCCACCCGGATGTGGAGCCGGGGATGCAAACCCGGGCAGTCGGATTCTGCAATTCCAAGTGCCCGGCTACCCTCCCCGGATGCCCACCCCCGTACCTGAGCCTGCTGCGGTGGGCCAGGAGCCTGGGCAGGCGGCTACCCCTCCCCCAGGTGCCCACTCCCATACCTGAGCCTGTTGCGGTCTGCCAGGAGCATGTGCAGATACCGCTCCAGGGAGTGTTCATTGAGGGCACAGCGCAGCCAGGCCCGGCCGCGACCCACGTCCGAGGCGATATGGCGCAGGGAGTAGAAGCGTGGCAGCTCGTGCTTGCTGAGGACCTCCTTCACGTAGAACCAGAACACCGGCTCTGCAGAGAGAGGGACAGGCACGGTGGCACTCGGCCTGGGACGGGCGTCATTACAGAGTGCCATTCCCCAAGCATTTCTGAGGAGTGCAAAAGAGTTACTTGCTTAGCACAGAAAAAGAAAGGCAGCAAAGAGTGCAATTTTGAATCCTGGTTTGTTTTGTTACTTGTTTGGATCACAAACATTTTCCTGTAACATTTAAAGATCTTTGAAGACATTTGGGGCACCTGTGTGGCTCAGTCGGTTAAGCATCTGACTTCAGCTCAGGTCATGATCTCACAGTTCGTGGGTTCCAGCCCAGCATAGGGCTCTGTGCTGACAGCTCAGAACCTGGAGCCTGCTTCGGATTCTGTGTCTCCCTTTCTCTCTGCCCCTCCCCTGCTCATGCTCTGTCTCTCCCTGTCTCTCAAAAACAAAGAAACGTTGAAAAAAATTCTAAAGATCTTTGAAGACGTGATATTTGATAGCTTCCCAGTTAAACATAATTGAACTGTTTCTCTTCTGCTGGAAACATGATATATTGCCAGTTACTCCTACTTCAACTGCTTTGAACATTCTTGTACATAACTGTCCTCATTTCTAGTTCCTTAGCAAAGATTTCCATATGACTAAGAGAGGAACAGATTTAAGGCTTTAAGGGAAAGCTAAGAAAGTTTGTTTTTATCCACAAAAGAGTTATTGTATCTCCTCACATCCTGCCTTTTTCATCCACACACAACAGACTTTTTTCATAATTTTAATTCCAGTGGGGTGCCTGGGTGGCTCAGTCGGTTGAGCGTCTGACTTCAGCTCAGGTCATGATCTCATGGTTCGTGGGTTTGAGCCCCGTGTTGGGCTCTGTGCTGACAGCTCAGAGCCTGGAGCCTGTTTCAGGTTCTGTGTCTCCCTCTCTCTCTGGCCCTCCCTTGCTCACGCTGTCTGTCTCTCTCTCTCTCTCTCAGAAATAAAACATTAAAAAAAAAAAGAATGCAAATACACACATCTCCATAAACTGGATCTACATAAACAACTGTATCTATAACTAAACAAGTTAGTACGCTCGCTTCAATAATTCACTTCAGCTCAGCCAGCTTGGACTGCCTTCATTTTTAAGCTTTCTTTTACTTAGTTATTTTGAGAGAATGAGAACACAGTGGAGTTGCAGAGAGGGAAAGAATCCCAAGCAGGCTCCATGCTGTCATGAAGGGGCCCAACACAGGCCCCAACCTCACAAACTGTGAGATCATGACCTGATCCAAAATCAAGACTCAGACACTCTAACCAAATGAGCACCCAAGGTGCCCCTAGACTGCATTTTTTAAAAATTTGTTAAAGTTTATTTATTTTGAGAGAGAGAAAGAGAGAGAGTACATGCACGAGTGAGCACGAGCAGAGGAGGGGCAGAGAGGGAGAGAGAATTCCAAGCAGGTTCAGCATGCCAGCACAGAGCCCAACACTGGGCTCAAACTCACGAACCAGGAGATCATGACTTGAGCCGAAATCAGAAGTCAGACCATTAATCAAGTGAGCCTCCCTGGCACCCATGGACTGCTTAATGGGCCGGGCAAGGCCGTGAGCTACCAAGTAGACAACAAGGATTCATCCCAAACAAGCTTCCAGTCTAGCAGGCCAGACAACAGTGAAGAGATCAACACACAGAATGACCCTGGATGGCTCAGTCAGCCATGCTAAGCTTCAGATCCCTCTCCCTTCAAATAAGTGCAGAATCACTCAGGGGCATGGGGGAGACTGGAGAAAAGGGAAGCGGGGCCCGAACACGACACCCAGGCCATGCTGACCACCACCGTTTGCTAAACGACTACCTTCTCAAACGAGAGCAATTGTGTAAAAGCAACTACACGCGTATGTAAGGAAGTCTGTGGATCAGGCTCACCTCCGGGATGAGATGGAATAAACATCTCGGGAATGACTGGGAAAACCAATGGAGCCGCTCACCTGGGCCTCACTTCTGTCTCAATCCCTGAATGCCACACGAATCCCCTTCCCCACCCCACGGGATCAGCCCCAAACCACACATAGGCATAACGGCCTTTTTTCCCCGCTCAAATCCTCCCTCAGAAACCAGGCCAGCGGGGGAGGGGAGACCGCGACAGCCTAGGTGGGGCAGGCCAATCGCTGGTTTTGAAATGTGCCAAACAACCATCTGCCTGCCTCTCTGGCATGACTCAAGTCAGGTGATTCTCACCTGCATCCGGTCTTTCTCGAGAACTGCTGTGACCTCGCTCTGACCGTGAACGCGCAGGCCACACCTGAACGTGCGTTTTCACCTTTCAATTTCATAAATCACTCAGTGCTACGGAATCCTGCTAAAGCCTGCCAAAGTGATGCCAGCGATGCCAAGAATTATCCCAGCAGGGCTCCACCCGCCCCGCCAGCATTAGCGAGGTCTATTGCAAGTGCACCTCACCTCGCCTGCCACTTAACACTTGCGGGGTCTGTAATTTAATTTGAGAATAAACACCAATCCCTTATTGCCTGAGACCCGGGGCTAATTTCAAAAGCGAGTGAGGGCTTCT
This sequence comes from Proteles cristata cristata, assembly GCA_017311185.1. Taxonomy (NCBI): domain Eukaryota; kingdom Metazoa; phylum Chordata; class Mammalia; order Carnivora; family Hyaenidae; genus Proteles; species Proteles cristata. Next base: position 707,913 of record JAESUZ010000846.1, read on the forward strand.
GGTTCTCCCAATGCCTCAAAGCCATCTCCCCACACAGACAAGAGCCATGCAGGGGGCGCTGCAGCGAGCTCCCGGAGGTGGGGGGGGGCGCGGGGAACACCTTTAACAGAGGACGACGAACACCACGGGCCCCTTGGAAAGTTTCTAACAGGCTCGGCTTTATTAGATGCTGAGACACTTCAGACAAGGACAAAAACCCTGACTGAAATTCTAGTTCAGGCACCGTGTGACCTTGGACAACTTATTCTGTCCTTCATTTTCCTCATCTGGAAAATGGGGCTAACAAACTGCCTTTAAGGTTTGTGACGAGGGGGAAGAAATGAGAAAATAAAGCATATGTGTAATGTGCTTCCTGCTTAGGCACCAGAGCAGGCAGGCAGCACCCCTTCTCCCGTCCCTCCTTCCCAGGAGAACCGCATTCCATCTGCCTGGGAAGCTCTCCTCCCACTGGGGTGGACAGGTCAGACGGACAACCACCTGGCCTCGCCCACCACCCCACCCCTGGCCCGGCCCTGTGTGGTATCTTGTGCCTCAGGATTTCTTATTCTGTATTAATTCTGACTTTTTACAAATATTATGTGAAGATGTCATTTCTCTCGATTGCTAAATTTTCGGTGTCCCCGTAAATTCTGCGGCTGCGGCGAGGGCCTCACTGGCCTCACCCTAGTCCCAGCCCTGGATCCCGGGTTCTCCCCACAACTTCTGCACAAACCCCTAGACGAGAGACCTTGTCTCTTCTAGAACTGAAGTCAGCAGACAATGGCCTAAGGGCCAAACTTGGCCCACTACTTGTAAGTGAACTTTTATCGGACCACAGTCGTGCCCATTTGCAGGCGTATGGTCTGTGGCTGCTTTCCAGCTACAGAGTCCTAGTCATAGAGCCCCAAATACCTACTGTGTGACCCCCTAAGGAAGGGGCTGCCGTCCACTGCTCTAGAAGTAGGAGCTCTAACAGTCGTGTAAACCTCGGGCTACCTGGGGCCCTTTTCCTCCCTCTCGTGTAGGGTGCGCCCAGCCGGGACAGACACCCACCCAGACAGAACAGGGCTGAGAGACACAGACAGGTGGGGGGAGGGGGGTGAGCCCCTAACCCCCGCTCACCGTCCAGCTTCCTCAGTTACCTGAGTTAGAAGTGCCCTGCTTTGCCGACATCTCAGGGACCTGCTGTTACCTGCAGGCAGAAGCAGCCTGATGCTGTGACACAGAGTGGGCTCTTCAGTCACCTGACACCCCTTTACAGGGGACAGGCGACACGCCAGCCACCGAGCAATGCCCACATGCCTAAAAGTGGAGAGTGTGTCCCTCAAAAATACATGAAAACAAAAAAGAAACAGAAACCCCAATGACAGGGAGCCGGGCTCCTTGCAGACAAAGAAAGCTGCCTTCTTCCCACACACTTAGTCTGGAGGCAGGCAGCTGGCTCAAAGCCTGTGTCACGGGCAGAGCCTCCAGCCCCTGACCTTCCCCTCTCTGTCTCAGAGCCCTGCCACCACTCTGGGCATCACATCCACAATCTGAGCACAAAGAAAGAGGACAAGACAAAACCAGCCCCGTCGCCCCTTTTCGTCAGGCTGGAGTTAGTAATCCCAGGAAAGCAAGGGGAGCAGAGATACAGAATGTCAAGACTGGCCTAATCACTCAGGATCCACTGCCTGGGAGGCAGCCTGCAGCCCCAGGCAAAATCCAGGTTCTATTAAGCCAAAGAAACAGGTCATGGATTTTAAGTAAAAAACTAACAGAATCACCCACACACGCTACCAATGATTCCAGGGACAAAGGGCAACCAAGCGCTCCCCTATTCCGGCCTCAGACTTAGGTGAGCACAGGTGCCCCTCAAATCCCAGTCACATGCAAATCTGGACCAGCCTGACTGCAAGACACCAGTGGATCAGCAAAGCGGGGATCCCAGGAAGGGGCCGGAGCTCTGTCACTCGGCCATCCCCATCCCCCATCCGCCATCCACCCACAAGACCCTCCCAAAACCAGGAAACAGGAAGTATCGTTTAAACATCGCAGAATAAAGACTTGTAAAAAGTATGTAGACTTGATTTTCTTTTTTGCTTTTTAAAACTTGTGGTAAAATATACATAATACAATTTACCACATTAACCATTTTCAAGTGTCTAATTCAGAAGCATTAAGTACCTTCCCAATGTTGTACGACCATCACCACTATGAAACTTTTCCATCATCCCAAACAGAAACTCCATACCCATTAAACACTAAATCCTGCATTCTCCCCTCCCCCTAGGGGCCTCTACCTTAATTCTGTCTCTGTGAATGAGACAATTCTAGATACTTCTTCTTAGTAGAATCATGCAACATATGACCTTTTGTGTCTGGCTCCTTCCACTTAGCATCACGTTTTCAAGGATCATCCATATTGTAGTATTTATCAGTACTTCACTTCTTTCTGGGGCTGAGTAATATCCCACTGTGTGTACATGCCACATTTTATTCATCCATTCATCTGTCAATAAACATTTGGCTTTTTCTGTCTTTTGGCTCTTATGAATCGTGCTTCTAGGAACATTTGTGTGCAAATGTCTGAGTCGCCCCCTCTGCTTTCAATTCTTTTAGGTCTGTATTTAGGAGTGGAATTGCTGGATCGTACGGTAATTCTGCTTACCTTTTTTTTTTAATGTTTGTTTATTTATTTTTTTTTAATTTTTTTTTTTAATTTATTATTTCTAGGAGAGAGAGAGAGTGAGACAGCATGAGCAGGGGAGGGTCAGAGAGAGAGGGAGTCACAGACTGAAACAGGCTCCAGGCTCTGAGCCGGCAGTCAGCACAGAGCCCGACGCGGGGCTCGAACCCACTAACGCGAGATCATGACCTAAGAGAAAGTCGGACGCTTAACCGACTAAGCCACCCAGGCACCCCAATGTTTATTTATTTTTAAGGGAGAGAGACAGAGTGTGAGTGGGGGAGGGGCAGAAAAAGAGGGAGACACAGAATCCGAAGCAGGCTCCAGGCTCCGAGCTGTCAGCACAGAGCCCAACGTGGGGCTCAAACTCACAAGCCGTGAGATCATGACCTGATGACTTAACAGACTGAGCCACCCAGGGGTCCCTGTTTACCTCTTTGAGCAACCACCAAACTACTGTCAAGGATGGCTACACCATTTTACACGGATACATTTTTTTTTAATAAAGATGAGATTGCCTTTATTTCTGTGCAACTGAAATTAACTCTATTAAATTCTCTTTCAGTTAGAAAAAAACTTAAACTTGCCAATTAAAGGTAACTTAGCCACTTCCAGATTTTTTTTTAATTTTACAGAGAGAGAGTGCGTGCATGAGTGGGGTAGAGGGGCAGGCTCCTGACAGAGTGTTCAATCCCACAACCCTGGGGTCACGACCTGAGCTGAAATCAAGGTTGGGTCAGACGCTTAACCTACTGAGCCACCCAGGCATCCCATCCCTCCAGGCTTATTTTTCAATTGTGATAAAATCCACTTAACATAAAATCTGCCATTTTAAATTCAGTAATTCAGAACGTGGTACATTTTTAAAGAATGAACAAACGCACATGAATCACAGCTCCTAGATCACTTTTGAGGACTCCAGTCTATTAAGTCTAAATAAACATCCCATGGCACCTGGGTGGCTCATTCAGCTGAGCATCTGACTCTTGATTTCAGCTCATGTCATGATTCCAGGGTCATGGGATCGAGCCCTGCATCAGGCTCTACAATGAGCATGAAGCCTACTTGAGATTCTCTCTCTCTCTCTCTCTCTCTCTCTCTCTCTCTCTCTCGTTCTCTCGCTCTCTCTCTCTTTCTCTTTCTCTCTTTCTCTCTCCCCTTCTGCCCCTCTCCCCTCCCATTCACATCTCTCTAAAACTGAATTAATAGATAGACAGACAGACAGACACTAAACATCCTTACTGACTCCACAGAACAAGGGGCAATTCTGTTGGAGGAGGAGGGTAGAGATCAGAAAAACAAAGCAAGACAAGGAAGAGAAATGGCCATGTACCACCCGTCTGTGGCCTGGCTCCTCCGACCACCTCTGGCCTTCACCCCATTCCGCTCCCCACCCCCCAGCCACCCACCCACCCCGCTGCAGCCTCGCTGATCTGCGGGCCGCTCCTCCAACATGCCCAGCACACTCCACCCAGGGCCTGCCCAGCCGCGACCAAAAACTACACCAGGTAGTCCACTGAAGGCCTGTAACACAGACCATGGGTTACAAAGACTTTGAAAGAGGAACAGGTCGAATAAGAGAACGATGAGGCCACAGAGACGACCAGTGTCAGAAAGTCAATCCATCCCTGAAGCCAGAGGAACAAAAGGTGGTGCTAAAAGTGTAAGAACTGAGGGGCCCCTGGGTGGCTCAGTCTGTTAAGCGTCTGACTTCAGCTCAGGTCATGATCTCACGGTTCGTGGGCTCCAGCGTCACGTCAGGCTCTGCTTTTAGCACACAACCTACCTCGGATCCTCAGTCCCCTCCTCTCTCTGTCCCTCCTCCACTAGTTCTCATTCTCTTTCAAAATAAATAAACTTTTAAAAATCTTGAAATAAAAAAGTGTAATAGTAGAGTTGATTTCAATTGCAAAGAAATAAAGGCAATTTCATCTACCCACCTCAAAAAATTATCAATATAAAACGGCACAGCCACTGTTGACAATATAGTTCGGTGGCTCCTCAAAAAGTAAACATAGAGTTACCATGTGATCCAGCAATTGCACTCCCAGACACGTGCCAGTCAGGCCACGGATGCACTTGGCAGAGGCATGGGAGGAAAGTGGAGCAGGAAGCCCAAGGCCTAAGCCACGGACCTCATGGGACCTCCACAGACCCCAGAGGAAGCACAGCACTGCTACCGATGTGCGTGAGGCTGGGAAGACATGCTCTAGCTTCCCTTTCCCTCTGGACAAGCGGGAAGATGGCCGGCAAGGGGGCCTGGGAAAGAGTCTGCAGGGAAGGCACAGAATAAATTTGAGAGCAAACAAGCAAAAGACTACAGGCTTTTCAATGCGTTGAATGACATAAGACCTCTGACACCGGGGGACAGTATGGCCACCTCTCTCACTCCCTTGGGTCTCTATTCAAAGTCCATAAAGACGGTCTCTGTCCACTCTGTGTAGAAGACCGAACCCCTGAGGACCGTGGGGGAGAAGAAGGGGGGAAACAGTGGGGGAGGGGGAGAGAGGCAAACCATGAGAGACTCTTGAGTGCTGAGAACAAACTGAGGACGGATGGGTGTGGGGGGAAGGGGGGAGATGGGCATGGAGGAGGGCACTTGTGCGTATGAGCACTGGGTGTTATATGGAAACCAACTTGACAATAAACTATTTGTAAAAAAAAAAAAAAGACCGAACCCCCATGCCGTCACAGGCTGTGACCTGCTCTCTCCTTCCTGAACCTCCAGACAGACGACATTTCCCAGCCTGCTCTGCAGCGGCCAGCCGACTCGGTCTCCACCAACCCAGGCACCCTTCACCAGCCTGACTCGCTCATTTCTGTCACCTGCCTGGCCCCCACGAGCATCTGAGGCTGGAGTCCCAAGTTCTAACCACACAGCAGAGTGCACTTGGCATTCACCCACAGCACACGGGAGTCTACAGCGCCTCCTTTATGAAAAAGGGGGAACTTTCTCTAGGGCCGCACAAAGGGATTCTCAAGTTTGTGTCTTGTTTCCTTTTAGGGATGTACCCCATCCTCTGCTGAAGAGTCATTTTCACGCTGACAAGAATAAAGCAAAGGACTCATGGATCCAACAGGCCAGATAATTATGGGTTAAAGACTGACAACTCTGAAGCCAAATGTGAGATTTAATTTACTAGACCCAAAACTCCAACACCTTTAGGGGTACCTAGGTGGCTCTGGCAGTTAAGCATCTCACTCTTGAACTCAGCTCAGGTCTTGAGCTCAAGGTCCTGAGTTCAAGTCCCACGTTGGATTCCACCCACCCTGGGCATTTAAAAGTAATAATAAAACAAAATGAAACACTTTTTAAAATAGCCAAAGGCCACCTTTGGCCCAGAGGCATCAGTCCACCTATACCAGATCCTTTATATGCTGGGGCAATTTCGTGCCCCTTAGTAAGTAGCCGCTGGCCAAAGCCCTCGGCCACCCTGACTGGCAAGGACCCTCCCCAGGACCCTGTGGACATCCCTGTAATCGAGGCGCTCACAGGTTAACACCGGGCCCCAGGGGGCTTGTGCTGTGGCTCCGGCTTCTCCGGAAGGCCAGCAGTTCTCCACCAGCTGTTCCACATCGTTATCACCACCCCTGGACAAAGTTCCGTTGTTTTCTTTACACCTTCCACAGACATCCTTCCAAGGTCTCTGTGAGCCAGACCTAGCTGATTTGCAAGTTCATAAATATGACAGAGAAACACAAAGAGGGAACTGAAAACCTCACAGGGGTGGGAGGGTGGGGAGCGGACTTCCCCTCACAACCAAGGATGGGCCCAGGCTTCTCCCAGTACATGAAGCTTCCTCCAAAAATACTCTTCTAGAGAAATGAAATTGTTACCCAAGGTGACCCAATGAAGCAAAATATAAATCCTGCTTAGAGCTAAATGCAATCAACCATTTTCAAAAGCCCCCACTGAGGATCAAGGAAGTCGGTTTCTCTAATTTTACAGCTGGGTGTATATTAATACCACCTGCTTCCAGCTGCCTCTGAAGATGTACAGACAGCACAGGGTGGGGTCTGGCTTCTCAGGACCATGCGTGGCAGGTCCTGAAGTCCAGGTCCTGGAGTCCTTATTCTGAACATACTGTTTGGGGGCCAGGCACTGGGACTGCAAGGAAGAGCAAAAACAGATCCAGCCCTTAACCATCGAAAGAGTCAAGAAAATACATAGTGGAATAAACAAGTTTGATGAGAGAAGGACTCGAGACTCCCTTGAGAGGTGTGAGGGGCGTGAGGAGCAGAAGAGAGAGGAGACACCTCGAGAATGGGCACAGGCCAGCTGAACTGGGTGAGGAGCTCACGAATGACTTTTCTGGGAGAAATCTGAAATGTCCAGAGAGAATAGATCAAAACCACAATGAGATGCCACTTCCCAGCCATCTGAATGGGTATTAATCAAAAAACAAATTAATGGAGACTCCTGGGCAGCTCAGTTGGGTAAGCAACCTGACTCTTGACATTGGCTCAGGTCATGATCTCACAGCCGTGGGATCGAGCCCCGCATCAGACCCCACACTGAGTGTGGGGCCTGCCTGTGATTCTCTCTCCCTCTCTGACCCTCCCCTGCACGTCCTCATTCTCTGTCTCTCAAAATAAAATAAACTTAAAGAATCACATCTTTTTTAAGTAATTAGTGAATGAATGAAAATAACAAGTGATGGCTAGGATGTGGACAAATTGGAACCCTTGCACGTTGCCAGCAGGAAGGAACATACAACGAAGCAGCTGCTACAGAAAACAGTACGGTGCCTCTGCAAAAAGTGAAACAGAGAACTACCACACGATCCAGCAATTTCACTTCCGGGTATTTATCCAAAAGGACTGAAAACATGGACCCGAATAGTTTTGTGCACATCCACGTTCATGGTGGCAGCAGCCAATAAATGGAAGCAACCCAGGTGTGCATCCACAGATGAGTAAATAAACAAAGGGTGTGTGTGTGTGTGTGTGTGTGTGTGTATACAATGGAATATTATTCAGCCTTAAAAAAGAAGGAAATTCTGACATAATACAGAGATGCGAACCTTGAAGACATTATGTTAAATGAAATAAGCCTTATGGATGTGGAGTATAAGCACCCCTTACCTACATGAAGTACTTAAGACAAATTCACAGAAACCCACAGGAGAATGGCGGGTGCCAGGGGCTGGGAGGAGGGAGAATGGAGTCAGTGTTTAATGGGGACAGACTTTGAACACGGGGAGATGAAAAGGTTCTGAGGTGGATGGTGGTGATCGTTGTACAATGTGTACACTTAATGGTTAAAATGGCCAGTTATAGGTTGTATATGTTTTGCCACAATTTAAAAGACAGAGAACAGAAGTTTGAGTAGTTAGCGTTTGAGCAAGGGCTGGGGAGGAAGAGGGTAGTGCAAAGGGAAGAACGAAGAACACTCCCAGACCTGACAGCTTCGGGATCGCAGAAACCAGGAGCACCGTTCACAATTTAGGATTTAGCCATCGACACTGGTCACTGAGCAAGGAAAAGACAGTGGTACTGACAACCTTCTCCCCCAGAGAGTCTAGCAGTAAGGCTTTAGTTGCGGAATTATGAAGATGTCCCAGGGGTCCCCCGGGGCGGGGGCTGTGGCAGGAAGGGAAATCGTAAGGCTCAGGCCATGGTTTTTCTATCAGCTGGATGCGAGTGTCCCTATGTCTTACCGGCCGGCTGCATGTCAGCCCTGGGTGTGTGGTAGGGTCTAGAGAAAGGGCAGCGACAGACAAAGCTGGTAGGGGAGAGACCCTAGAAGCCGTGACAAGGCGTGGGTCCTCCGTCCCAACTCTAAAAAGGACCAGGACAACTTTAAGTAGGAGGCGGGGAGCAGGCTGGTCACTGAAGACACCCCCGCCCCCAGCTGGCCCAATGTGCACAGTGGATTAGAGAAGACGGAAATGGAAGGCCAAAGCACAGAACAGGACAGAGGGGAAGGACACGGAGGCTGCGAGGAGGCCCAAGCGCTGTCAGGAAAGCTGGGCGAAGGGCAGAGCCATTCGCCACGCAAGGAACACAGGAGCAAATGGGGGACGTGAGGAAGATTCCACCCTGGAACGTGCAGCGAGCCTGTGGCACGTCCAAACAGAGACAAGCAAGAGAGGGGCTCGGGGCAGGGAGAACTCCGAGTACCCAACCCCCGGACAGCAGCTTTCACCAAGCAACTCGGGTATGTGTGAGCAGAAACGAGAGCAGACAGAAGAATCTGGAGCCGGGTGATACTTAATACTGAGGGTGGAGAAGTGATAGATGCACAAGGCGGCACCAAGCATGCCGAGACGCTGTGGCGCTCAGCGAGAGGGGACACCGTGCTTCAGCGTCACAGGGTCCTCGCCGCTGCACCCGGGGAGGGCGGGCTTCCATTCCACACACACATAGCAGCAGGTGCGCCTCCGGGATGTCCTGAACCGAGCCTGTGACCTTGTCATAGACCGCCGACAGCTCACCTCATGACGCGGCGCGAGTGATGAACAACAGCAGCAAATCCCAAGGTTTTGCCGTGCAGTGCCACGGCTGCGGTCTGAACGTGTCCCTCCGAAACTCCTGCGTTCAAGTCCTCGCCCCTAAAGGGATGGTGTTAGGAGGTGCGGCCCTCGGGAGGACAAGAGAGTGGAGGCCGCGTGGAATGGGACCAGTGCCCTTAGGAAGGAGGCTCCGAGGGGTCCCTTGCTCCTTCCACCCTGCAAAGACACGGGGAGAAGGCTACCGGCACCTTGATACCGGACCTCTCGGCCCCCAGAGTGGTGAGAAAGAAACCGCTGTTGCTGACAGGCTCCTCCATCTGCGGGGTCTTCCTCCGGCAGCCCAAACACACGGGGACGGGCGCGGGCTGCGGCGGCTCTCTCCTCTCCCCGGTGCGATGACAAACAATCCCTTTCTTCACACCGCATTCTGTACTGACGACTCTGGGCATCCCACGTCTGCAGAAACCCCTCATCCCGAGCCACGCCGAGGCAGAGCTCCGGGACGCTTTTAGGTCGTCTTCAGTAACGTTAAACATCAATCTTCGCTCTTCTCCTTGGCAGCACTCTGGAGTGATCCCGGCAGAAGGAGCCTCAGGAATCACAAAAGATAGGACTGTGCGAACTGAAGTATCGTATTTATGAACATATTTTTATTGAACTACTGATATACTTCCCAGACACGCTGCTAGGAGCCGGAAAGTCAAGAGGAAGTAAAACGCACAGGGTGCCCGGCAGCCCCAAAGCTTACCATCCAGAGGGGTATACGGACAGCAAACGTGTGAATACGGTGTGGTACGGTAACATGCAATCCCCTGACTTTGCGCTCGAACGTAGGCATTAGTAAACCTGTTTCGCAAAGGGCCAAATACTAGATACTTCAGGCTCTATGGGACCAATAGCCTCGGTCACAACTGCCTAAAAGCCGCCATGCAAACTAAGTAGATAAATGTGTGTGGCTGTGTTCCAATAAAACTTTATTTATAAAAAGAGGTGGCAGGACACAGCTTGCTGACTTCTGCCCTAAGTGATCATAACTTAATATCTGCTGCTTACTTTACTCATGAGTTCAAATGGGGGAGGGGGAATCCCAATCTCTCAGAGAGCCCTCCTTCCGGAAAACATACCATCATGAATGAAAGAGTAGGAGCTTCAGAATCACAATCATGAAGACCTGAGTCAAAATCCCAGCTGTGGCACAAGTAGTAGGTCTGGAGCATTAAGAAAATTATTTCATTGATTTGAGCCTTATTTTTCTTCATCTATAAAATGGGGACACTATCATTCACTATACATAGTCATTTTAAGAATAAGGTGAAATCATGAACAGAGGGTCTAACAAATCCCCTGGCTGACGGGAGGTGCTCAGAATGAGTCACCGGCACACAAGGAAACCGCCCCATGGTCAGCCAGTGAATCAAAAAGGAGAAAACACCCAGGTGTTGTCTCCAAGATTAACGTGCTAATCACAACTTTCCTGCATTTCTGAAACACAGGTCTCTGACTTTTTTTTTAAAGTTGCCTTTCTCCACTGTTTAAGCTAGGAGCTGTTTGGATGCATGTCCACAGAGATCCGACTCAAGGTGGCTTAAAACATTAGGAAATGTTTCGTCCCACACACAACATTAAGTCCAGAGGAAAGGCAGGTCTAGAGTTGGTTAATTCAGCAGCTCAGTGACACTACCAAGAAGCCAGGTACTTTCCATCTTTCTGAGCTGCTTCGTCCTCAGATTTGTCCTCCTTCATCACAAGCTCACTTCCAAAGTTCCAAGCAACAGCCCAAGGCCATAAAATAAGTCTTCTCTTAGGTCTCCATCCAAGTAGCAAGGAATTTCCTCTGAAGCCCACGGCAGACTTCTCCTTCCTTAATTGAGTTTTGTGTCTGTTCGGAAAGCAGCTACTGGCAGGCGGATTATTTACGGCTGGCCTCATCTGGTCTGGGCTCACTCCCCCCGCATCTAGCTTCAGGCCTGAAGCTCTTGGCCACTGACATCTGAACAAAATCAGAATTCTCTAGGCAAGAAAAAGGGGCAGAACCGCCGTGTGAGGAATCACCAACGCCTGCTGTGATCACGCACACTAACCTTCCTAACTGCAAGGGGAAGGTTACACAGATGCAGGCCCAGACTCTAAAATGCGGGCTCCCCTCTCCCTACCCCCAAATCAATCATCTGTGTAGATAAATCTAGCCCCTCATCAAAAAGAAAACAGCTCCCCCAAACACAAGCAGGCTCTCACTCCCAAGGTTTAAATCCCAAAGGAGACACAGTGGGTAACCTCATCCCAAGCATCTCTGGGTCCTGGACCACCCACGGGTCCGCACGATCTATTCGAGGGGCTCTCAGCTGGGAATGAATGGCCAGTGCCCCACACCCACGGACAATGTCGACAAGACAAAGCTGGGCTGGTGGCATAACTGTTTGTAATCACGTCTGCCATACCAACATTTCACAACTCAGAGCTGTTTGGGTAAAAACTCCCCAAGTCAAAAAATAAACAAATGAACCCAGAATGCTAAGCCAAAAACAAAGACAGACAAAACAAAAACACCTAACAGACAAGCAAACTAGGGAGTGGGGGGCGGGGGTACAGGTACCGGCTAAAAACCTCACAAATGGAGGAAATCGGCCTACGCAACCCCTGTCCCAGGCTACAGTTCATCACAGAAGGAAAACCTGGCGCCTGACTTAAAGGAAAGTAATCGAGATGCCCACACGTGAAGGGGGTGATCTAGCAACACGGAAAGGCACACGTGAAAGTGTCACTTCAAGGGGCCACTTTCTCAGCTTTGGAAGAGGAGCCCAGATGAGACCACCTCTCCCACAAAAACAACTGAAAATGCTAGGCAGTGATTTAACTGAAAACTGAGGACCTTGCTACAAAGGCAAGAAAGACTTAAAGAACTCAGATCCCAAAGAGAAGGGAAGTCGAGAGGCAGGAGTCCTACATTCGGGGCCTTACTTCATCCTTGAGGCTTCTTCTGGCTACAGAGTGTCTGATGAGAAGCTAAACAAAGCTTTCAGAATTTCCACAAGGTCTGAAAGGAAAAGAATTAGAGCTTAGAACCAGCGGAGGAGGATGGAAACTGGTAAACAGCTCAGGGATCCAGTGTGGGCTGGACTGAACTGTGTCCCCCGAAAATTCTTATCCGTCTGAGACCACAGAATGGGACTTTATGTGGAAAAAGCCTCTTTGCAGATGTGATTAGTTAAGTTGGGGTAATTCTGGAGTAGGACGGGGCTAAATCCCGTAGGGCTGTTGTTCTTCTCAGGGGAGGGGAGGATCCGGAGACACAGACACAGAGAGAAGAAAGAGGTCATGGGAAGACAGAGGTCCAGGCTGGAGTGAAACAGCTACAAACAGGGGCGCCAAGGATGGCAGACAACCACCAGGCACTGGAAACGCATTCACCCTCAGGGCATCCAGAAGGACCCTACCGTGCCAACATCTAGATTCCGGACTGCTGGCCTCTACAAGCAAGAGATGATAAATTTCTCTCTGCTGTTGTGAGCCACCCAGGGTGTGGAAGTTTGTTACAGCAGCTCTGGGAAATGGAGATACGCTGGAAACCCCAAATAACTGGTCCTGGCAAAAAGGCCAAAGCAGAAATAGATGAGCCCTCGCACATGCGGCGCCCAGGAGTGAAACGCTCAGTCCTGGGCAGGAGAAAAGTGCTCTTCCTCTGCCCTACTTGCCTGAGCAGCAGGAGCGAATCCTCTCTGAAGACAGAGAACATCATTCCAAGCTTCCAGTAACTCTTCATACACAATACCTGGGACTCGGTCCAACTTCCAAGCACACGCCAAAGACAAGAATGCACTCAAGATCAAGACAACAGCAAAAAATAAGGGGCTTCTGGCAACAGCCAAGCGAGAAGTTAACAAACCCTCTCCCTAGAAAGCAACTTCATAACTGGACAGAAATGACAGAGATCACCATTCTGCACCCTGGAAACTGACTTCAGAGGCTTATCATCAGAGCGGTGTTTATGCTTGAAAACTGCTAAATTTCAGGTCAGAATAGCGGGAATGCTGAGAACACAACCCTCCCTATCTCAGTTGTTAAGGGCACAGTCAACAGCAAATGTGGGCTCAGAGTCACAGATCCTTATGTTGAAGAAAAGCTTTAAATCCATATTTCAACACAAAATCTCATCATTTTTAAATGTTGAGAACTTAAAAAAAAATTTTTAAGCACACTGTACACAGGCACCAGTTTCTAAATTCAGCCCAACATGCACCCCAACCCCAGATGAACAAATGCAGTCCTGTCCTAGCAGACCCTCAGTATTATCTACTGTATTGTGATTTTCGACAGTATCATTTTGTTCAGTCATTGTTTTCAACTCTATTCTTCTCTCTTCAAAAGGCAATGTTCCTCATCTGTAAACGGAGCTGCTGCAAAAGCCTTGTAGTTAATTCACTGTTACTTATTGTCTCCTGTCACTTTGAGCCCAGTTAACTGGGCTACAGTAATCTGCAGAGGAGCAACAATGGGCACCAGGCCTCCTGCCAGAAGACAGAGGAGCTGCCAGGAGCCAGGGATTTGACCTCAGTGTGATGTAGCCTCAGCTCTGCTGTTTACTAGTTATGCGAGCGTGAGCAACTTATTCATGTATCTGAGCCTCAGTGGCATCATCCGAAAAATTAGGGCAACATCACTCAGCCTAGAAAGCTGCTGCCAGGTTATCAAGCACCAGCACTGGCAGCTCTGTGCCGAGGCCTGGGCTCTGCAGGCGCTTTCACATTGAGCCCCCAACACAAAACTGTGACCTTATTTTGCACATGAGGAAACGGAAGCTCAGAGAGGGGATGTCTCAGGGAGCTCATGTGTGACGAGTCACGGAGCGGGGATTTCTAGGCTCACTCGTCACCCAGCTCGGGTCCAGTATTAAGTGCTCAGCTACATGAAGGGCCCAGGCCGGCAGCCAGCAGGGACGAGGGAGCACAGCAATACTCATTTCCATGCAACCCTCCTTTTCAGATTTCATTGTCTCCATTCGGCCTGCCAGTCATTCCAATGGCTTTAAGAACAGCCACCAACAGCCACCGATCTGATCGTTCCTGACTCCTAGAAGCTGAAAACCCACCACCGCCACCCCCATTGGAGGTTTTCAATGACATGTTCAGTAAGAAGAAAGAGGTTTTCATCAGCCAAGGACCACCCTGCACCAGTGAACGGTTAACTGCACTGGAGGAAGCCCTTGGCAGCCACTCATGGGCTAAGCCAGGTCCTTGCCCTGCTTCTAACTGCTGGGAGGCCGCCCACAGCCTCCTCCACAGCAGGAAGTAAAGCAGAGACCTGCTGGCTGGCCGGGCTCTCTCCGGGACGCCGGTGCAGAAACGGCACTGAGACCCTGGGAACTGGCCACGGCCTCACAGATGTGCTGGTGCTCCTCTGGTCGCCAGGCCCGAGTAACAGAGAGACAGGAATTCTAGTCTGGGTAGGGACACACAGAGCCCTCCTGCATGGCCGAAGGTCAGGGCCCAGGTGGGGAGGAGGTGGAGGAAGAGGCCACATGTGTGAAGGGTGCTGGGGGGAGGGGAACTGCTTGCGTGGTGATTAGCTTCTAGGAACTGAAGCAGCCTCGGCCAAAGACCCCTGACACCCACCCCCCGGCCCCCATCCAGGGAGACAGGAGAAAACAGCCCCAGCCAGACACGACGAGACGGTGTGAGTGAGGGGCCCTCCGAGCATTTCAGTCAGCAGCGCCACGGACATCGCCACAGTGACAAGATTCGGGAACTCGGGGCAGCACCCACAAGCAGGGTCTGAAAAAACACACTCTTTAAAATGTCCGGGAAGAAGGACAGAGGGCGTATTTCCTAGGACATGAGATGCTCCTAGGTTCAGATTCAAAGCAAATCACTTAGAACAGTTTCCTCATCTGCCGGGTGGGAAAAATAAAGCCTCTACTACTCACAAGGCTGCGGGTGGGGGGAGGGGGGAACACCGAATGAGCTAATTTACATAAGTGACTAACGACTGGTTAGTCTGGTTCCGGGCTTGCGCACACTGCTCCTATGTGTTAGTCCTCAATATCAGTGCTGTCCCCACCAGTGAGACCCACAGAGCGGCAAGGACACGCTCTGGCAACACGAAAACGGACGGTAGCAGAGCCGCAAGCACAGAGACCTGCTGTTGCTGCTGCTGAAGACAGACTGGACCACGAAATGTCGTGCTGTCCCCATGCACAGAATTAGAGCACATCACCAATCTCCCGGCAGCTGCCAGGCACCTTGGCTGCAGCACCCCGAGCCCCCAGAGGCCGCAACCCAGGGCCCTGAGGGTTCCGCGAAGGAAAACGCCACTAGCGATTACGGTTAAGACATCCTCACTCGTGGATTTCTGCACCACCACGCTCCCCCCGTCCCCGTCCCACACGATTAAAAAATAAATGAAAACTTTGTATTAAAAGGAGGGCAACAGAAAAGACCACACCCTCTGCGCTGCACCAGGCCGAGCAGTACCTGTCTCTGTTTTGCTGGCGAAGCCTGCTGCCTGTTTGATCGCGGCCGCCGTTAGCGCCAGTCCCCGGCTCCTCTTCAGGCCATGCTGCAGGACGGCCTCAAACTGGGCACACAGACAGGTCACCCTGCGAGAGAACCAGGGATTCATCAGTCCACCTGTGAAGGCAGCGGGCACCCAGGGCAGCCCCAGCACCGCCAGGGACGGGGGTGTCAGCAGTTGTTAAGCTCAGCAGGAAGGAACACTCCGGACACTGGGACTGGCAGGCAGGTTGCCGACACTGAACTGACTGGGGCCTCTCCACACACCTCTCCGCCTTTTTGTTTATTTCATGTAAGTCCAGGAAGCCCCACAAAGTCTGGCCATATTCATCAGACTCCTGAAAGCATAGTAACAATTCACAAGAAACAAGGGAAATGGAATTGGTGCCAGCGAGCAGAGGGGGGAAAAAATAAAATCCAATTTAAAAACAGATCAGTTAGGCTTGGGGAGGGGCTGGCTGCTAATAGTATCCAATTCACGAGTTCCAACTCTAATTCACATCACATGTACTTTAAGGAATTAGATTATCTTTCAAGAGACTGAATGCACCAGCCTTCCAAATTGGGAACACTGTATAATTTCATGGCCTGTTACATACACTAAAAAAATAATATGAATTCTGATTCTTGTTCTTTATTGTTACAAGAGATTACATTGTGAAGTCAGATCCAGAGCTGATGGAAAGAATTTTCAATTAAGTTACAACTACCATGGATTCAATTAAATTTATTTCTCAATAACCAAGGAAATAGGAGTTTCAAGATCATGTTGGCAAAGAGAGGAGGTCACAGCTACTACGTGGTATTCTTAACAACCATCCCAGGGCTCCTGGGCCCCAAGGCCCATTGGGTCTGTGGACTTCAGAGGCTCTGCCATTCACTCATACAATGCTATGTTAAGAAATCCTGAACTCCAATGTGCCAGGCTCTACTAATCTAGGCTCTGAGGATACAGAGAGATACCAAGGTCTCCATAGACCTCACCACATCTGCACGGTTCTAACAGAGGGACATACACAAATAAGGTAAGCAGACCATTTCAGCTGTGAGAACCTTGATAAAAATAACAAGGCAAGGTGGTAGGTGGAGACAGGGCAGGAACAAGCTTAAATTCTGTGGCCTGAATGGAGGTAACCTTGGAGTTATGACCTGGATGTGATAAAACATAGCAGGCTGGGCAGAGGGACCCAGTGCAAAGGCCCCGAGGCCATCACCATCTGGCTCAACCTTGCCTAACTTCAGGCATTTCCTGATCCACACACCTCCACACCTGTAGCAATAATGCGCCAAGAGTTTATTGCTCTGTGGGTAGTAAAATATTTTCATAGCCATTATTTCATTAGCTCCTCCCACCAACATTATGATATAGGTGGTATTACCTCCATTTTACACCTGAAAAAAAAAAGGCTAAAGACATTTCAGAGACAGTATCTTGAGTCCATAATAGGCAGCAGTATAAGTACATAATTAACAACATCTGTACTCCAGCCCCACCCACCCCCAAACTGATCCAAGCTAATTTCCAATACACCCCATACCAAAACAAACACGCTTATTCTACGACAAATGTCCTCTCTTTCCCATACCCCACTTTTACTCAAGTCTTCTGCCTGCACCAGAAACCCCTCACAAAGGGTCGGTAAGTACACAGCACTCGTACATTCACTCTCTGGGCTGTGCTCCAGAGAGAAATCACTAATCCATCCCAGCATTCTAGGCTACCGCTGCCGATGATCAAAGCTGGCCCCACGGGAAAGAAACCTACGTGGCATCCCAAACTGAACACCTGTCCTCAAGTGCACTGGCTTCCAGCTCCTACCCTGGCTCTCCCGCAACTGGCTCAGTGTCTGGTACACAGGGCGCGCTCCCTAAATCCTTTCTCAGTGGGCAGGGAAATGAGCAATTAATCGTGCACCGGGAGTCCCAGAATACTCCCCCACACGAAACAACCCTCTTTGCTGGGCAGATGTTACCCTTAAATGTGAGATGCGCATAATGCCACTCCTCTACAAATTTACCCGGGCTTCCTGAAAGCTGGGACACCTAACAAAACTATCCAAATTCCACAGAAGCCGAAAGAGGCACAGAAAAATGGAGCCCAGCCAAAGCTCTATCTCAGGAGGAATAAACCAAAACCCCTGCACCATGTCTAGACAAATCATCAGCAAATATAATAACTATATCAACAATCCCTTTGCTTGGTTCTAATGCACAAGTCAGTAACTGCCCCACCAACCCTAGATAATATCTGGCCCCTAAAGGGAATGGAATGCCGGTGAACAGCACCAGCCCAGTCCCCAAGGCTCAGGTTACATCATCAATATTACCTTCCAGATGCAGACATGCCCCAATCAACCTAACCAGCAGAAAACCCACAGGGGTTGCTAATCCTATAATTAATTCATTATGAGGACTGCCTCGCCAAAGGCCATTCTGTTGGTCACCCTCCCCATGTCCCCTTTTAACTTCCCCATTCTCCCTGAGCTGGTACCTACTGGTCATTCAAGACTTGGCTCAAGGGTGCCCTCCACCAGGAAGTCTTCTGGAGTGATTCCTCATTCTGAGTTTCTTTCTAGGACGGCACTTGACCAAACTCTCTGTTAATGATCTGCTTCCCAGAGCTGTCTCCTCTCGCTAACGTGAGCTCCCTGACACCCGGGACCACGTCCCATGCATCTACATTGTCCCAGCACCTAGCACAATGCCTGGCTATTGTGGGAGCTGTGCCCAAAAAGGTGCCTCCCCTGGGGGACTCAGAATACAGACCTGATGTACATTTAGGCAAGAGCTGCACCTCAGGAGATGTTGTACAATCTGTGTTTCAAACCCAAGTCAGTTGAATCGAGCAGAACACACTTGTCCAACCACAGGCATCTATACCTCTTTAGTGCATGGTGGACACACTACACACACTGATTTATAACCTTGTCACCCTAAAGCTTCCCTAGGTCCTCATCTTTACTTAGTTATATGACAATTCCTACAAAACAAAGGGGCACCTGCTTAGTGGGGCTCTTTATTTCCTCAGCTTGGTCTCTCCTATTTCCCAGAATGCTCTCTGCCAAATGCTTTCTGGCATCACTGTGGTGGGCTGGCTGCCTCCATGGCATTTCCTCACGTCTAACTTCTACTGTAAGTCAGGGAATTGGGCATGTTTTTAATTAAGTAGGGGGGACTTAACAGCAAATGTTTTCATATATTTTTAAATTTTTTAATGTTTACTTTTGAGAGAGACAGAGACAGAGCCCAAGTGGGGTTGGGAGCAGAGCTTGAACTCCTGAATTGTGAGATGAGGACCTGAGCTGAAGTCAGATGCTTAACCGACTCAGCCAGCCAGGCGCCCCTGTTTTCATATTTTTAAAAGCACCATCAAGGGACGCCTGAGTGACTGTCAGTTGAACATCCAACACTTAATTTCAGCTCAGGTCATGATCCCAGAGTCATGGAATTGAGCCCCACATCAGGCTCCACACTAAGCGTGGAACCTGCAGGGGTGTTCTCTCTCTCTCTCTCTCTCTCTCTCTCTCTCTCTCTCTCTCCCTCCTTCCCTCCCTCCCTCTCTCTCTCTCTCTCTCCCCCCCTCCTGCCCCTGCCCCTCTGCCACTCTCCCTCACTCCTGCTCTTTCTCTAAAATTAAAAAAAAAAAAATTAAGGGGCGTCTGGGTGTCTCAGTTAAACATCTGACTTATGCTTAGGTCACAATCTCGTGGTTGGTGAGTTCAAGCCCCGTGTCAAGCTTTGTGCTGACAGCTCAGAGCCTGGAACCTGCTTTGGATTCTGTGTGTCCCCCTCTCTCCCTATCCCTTCCTGGCTCGCTCATTCTCTCTCTCTCTCTCTCAAAAATAAATAAAATAACTAAAATTTTTAAATAAAAAGCACCAGTCAAAAAAAATTACTTCAAGTTTTTATGCACACAAGTGTTTACCAAATGAACAGATACGTAAAATGCAGTGTATCGATACAGGAGAATACTGCTCAGCAATACAAAGGAGTGAAGTACTGACACAGGCTTCAACGAAGATGAGCCTTGAAAATATCATGCTAAGGGAAAGAAGTCAGACGCAAAAAGCCACACATTGTAGGATTCCATGAAATGCCGAGAAAAGATAAATATATAGAAACCAGAAGTCAATTAGTGGTTTTCTAACGCTGGAATCAGGGACAGACTATCCATTGGCACAACAGAAAACTCTGGTGTAATGAAAATCCTCTAAAACTGTATGGTGTTAATGGCAGCACAACTCTATAAATTCACTGTAAAAAAAAATCACTGCACTGTACACTTACAAGAGGTAGATTTGTATGGTATGTAAATTAGACTTCAATAAAGCTATTTAAAAAAAACTTCCCTCAAGGTGCTCAGTAAAGCTTGATAAAGGAGTAAAGGGGTTAATGAATGGAAAATTAAATCTCCTGCTCCTGCTGAATGTAAAACTATCCACCGCCATCAGCCCAGGGGGACGCGCATGAGCTTAACTAGTTTACTGCTAAAATTCTGCAGCCACTGGTTATCCTGAGCTGTGACCTATATTTCAAGACTCCTTAACCTGCCACATTAATCTATATTAAGATTCTAAAGAATCCTGTACTTTTTGGGGGTGCCTGGGTGGCTCAGTCAGTTGAGCGTCCAGCTTCTGCTCAGGTCATGATCTCACGGTTTGTGGGTTTGAGCCCTGCATCGTGCTCTGTGCTGACAACTTGGAACCTGCTTCAGATTCTGTGTTTCCCTCTCTCTCTGACCCTCCCTTGCTCACGCTGTCTCTCACTCTCTCTCTCTCTCTCAAAAATAAATAAAACATTAAAAAAAAAAAAAAAAAAAGAGGGGCGCCTGGGTGGCTTAGTCGGTTAGCGTCCGACTTTCGCTTAGGTCATGATCTCACGGTTCGTGGGTTCGAGCCCCGCGTCGGGCTCTGTGCGGACTGCCAGCTCAGAGCCTGGAGCCTGTTCCAGTCTGTGACTCCCTCTCTCTCTGACCCTCCCCTGCTCGCGCTGTCTCTCTCTCTCTCTCCTAGAAATAAATAAAAATAATTTAAAAAATATTAAAAAAAAAAAAAAGACACATACCTGGCTAAGGTGATGAACAGTATCAAATTAACCTTAAGAAGGAGGGCATGTTTCGTAGTGCTTCTTTAATATGGTCGAGGAACCTTTTGGTGAAAACCAAGTACAATTATGAAAATGGACTGGATTATCCTCAGGCGGACGCTTCCCATGTCACCTGGAATGGAGTCAACTGCACGCATACAAGTCAGCCACTGAACAGCACTGGCCTGAGCTCGCGTTTCGGGCAGATCATCACCAGCGATGCTACAGTGAGGCCCTTCCTTGGCAGCCATTCGCAGGGCCGGGCTATGTGTCTCTGCATTATGAACTAATTTTTCCAAAGGCTCACGTCCTTTAGCCTGTGAATTTTACTGGCAAAGCCCACGCCTCAGCTACAGTCTACAAGTCTGATAAAGATTTGCAAATGAAAATACTCAAAACAACATTATCTACACCTGCGGAAAGTTATAAACCACCTAAAGATCTGACACTGGGGACCTAGTTCAATGAACAGTCACATAGCCTATCATCAAGTGCTATAGGGCCCTTAAAATGCCTACCAAGAGCTTACAGCGAAGACCCATAGGTTTATAATATAAAATGAAAAATAAGCAGGATAGAAAACTATATATTAAGTAGACTCTCAACTGTGCTAAAAAAATCCTAAAGGGAAATATGTGAAAAAACTTAAGAGCCACTTGGTAAAAGAACTACTGGTGAGGTCTTTCTTGCCTTTATGCTTTCCTGAACTTAGCTTCTTTCCCAAACAAGCATTAAAGAAGTGTTCATGTCTTGGGGCGCCTGGGTGGCTTAGTCGGTTAAGCGTCCAACTTTCGCTTAGGTCATGATCTCGCGGTTCGCGGGTTCGAGCCCCGCGTCGGGCTCTGTGCTGACTGCCAGCTCAGAGCCTGGAGCCTGTTTCAGTCTGTGACTCCCTCTCTCTCTGACCCTCCCCTGCTCACGCTGTCTCTCTCTCTCTCCTAGAAATAAATAAAACATATTAAAAAAAATGTTTAAAAAAAAAAAAGAAGTGTTCATGTCTTAAAAACCAGAATATTGCTACAATATTCTAAGCTACAATATGAGCTACAATAAATGAAGAAATATGATTTAAAAGTTATGATGATGGGGCGCCTGGGTGGCTTAGTCAGTTAAGCCTCCGACTTTCGCTTAGGTAATGATCTCACGGTTCGTGGGTTCGAGCCCCGTGTCGGGCTCTGTGCTGACTGCCAGCTCAGAGCCTGGAGCCTGTTTCAGTCTGTGACTCCCTCTCTCTCTGACCCTCCTCTGCTCACGCTGTCTCTCTCTCTCTCTGTCTCCTAGAAATAAATAAAACATTTAAAAAATAATAATAATAAATAAATAAATAAAAACATAATGCAATAAGTAAAACTGTAATATTAAAATTTGATTTTTTAAGTAGACAAAATGGAAGAAGGGAATTCCATTTACAACAATAACAAAAGTAAAATAAATCCTGCTTTTAAACAAGAAAAAGTCCTATGTGAAGAAAACTATATTTTCTTAAAAGGTATAAAGATCAAAATAAATAGAAAGGCCATTTTCCTGAATAAGATTTATTAAAATAGGGGCACCTGGGTGGCTCAGTTGATGAAGAATCTGACTTTGGCTCAGGTCATGATCCCATAGTTTGTGAGTTCGAGCCCCTCGTCCGGCTAAGTGACAGCTCAGAGCCTGGAGCCTGTTTCAGATTCTGTGTCTCCCTCTCTCTCTGACCTTACCCTGCTCTCTCTCTCTCTCTCTCTCAAAATTAAACATTTAAAAATAGTCAGTTTCTAAAAAAAAGGTTTATTAAAATAAAAGTGTCATTCCTTCCCCAAAGAAAGTATAAAGTACATACGATTCCAATACTAATCCCAGGAAGGACCAGTACTGTGCAGTCTGGCATACAAGCATAAACAAACCAACAGAGCAGTACAGACAATCCCCTCATAAAAAAAACAAAGAAATACGGAAACAGGTTATATATCCTAAGGGCAGCACTTCAATTAAGACGGGCGAGAACTGGGCTATATCCACAAGTAGCTGGCTATAGGACTGAAAGAAAATAAGAATAAACTTCTATCTCAAGCTCCAGACAGAACAGAATTCCAAACAGATCAAGATGAAGAAAAATATAAATGAGAAAAAATAAAACTGTAAAAATAATAGAGAAAATCACAGAAGAACCTCAGGATGATATACTCCAAAACCAAAATTTTAAAGGGTTCATACAATTAACTGCATAAAATTTTTCAATTTCTATATGGCAAGAGATACCAAAATACGGTATAACAATAAATGACATACTGGAGAAAATACTTATAGCACATATAGCTGACAAAGCATCAAAAGCCATAATACATGGAGAACTTCTACAAACAGTTAAGAGAAAGACAAGAAACGGGGCGCCTGGGTGGCTCAGTCGGTTAAGCGTCCGACTTTCGCTTAGGTCATGATCTCGCGGTTCGTGGGTTCGAGCCCCGCGTCGGGCTCTATGTTGACTGCCAGCTCAGAGCCTGGAGCCTGTTTCAGTCTGTGACTCCCTCTCTCTCTGACCCTCCCCTGCTCACACTGTCTCTCTCTCTCCTAGAAATATATAAAACATTAAAAAAAAAAAAAAAAGAGAAAGACAAGAAACTCAAGTAATACTATTCAACAAGGTCAACAAACACCTCATGAAAGTTAGAAATAAAGAGATGAGAAGATACTCAGTCTTACCAGCAGCCAGATAAAGGTAACAATACTAAGACTCCAATTCAGGACTATGGATTTTAAAACCAGTCACAGGCTGAGCACAAGAATGTGTGAGTGAGCACTATTAGGGATATGAATGTGAACTGCTACTTCTTTCTGCAAAGAGATCAGACAGTACAATATACTGCGGCTCAGAAATCTTCTAGCAATGTATTGTATAAAAATAAAAGCACTACTGGGGTGCCTGGGTGGCTTAGTCGGTTGAGCGTCCGACTTTCGCTTAGGTCATGATCTCGCGGTTCGTGGGTTCGAGCCCCGCGTCGGGCTCTGTGCTGACTGCCAGCTCAGAGCCTGGAGCCTGTTTCAGTCTGTGACTCCCTCTCTCTCTGACCCTCCCCTGCTCACGCTGTCTCTCTCTCTCTCTCTCCTAGAAATAAAATAAAAATATTAAAAAAATAAAATAAAATAAAAAGCACTACTAATTTTAAAAATGAGCAAAAAGCATACACATATATACAAGCATGGGGAGATATGTTCAACATCGCTAGGGAAATACAAATTAAAACTACCATAAGATATGACTGCACGCCTGTAAGAATGGCTAAAATCGAAAATCATGATGATACCAAATGGTGGCAAAAATGCTAAGGAACCGGAACTCATACAATCGGCAGGAATCTAAATGGTACAGCCAGTCTTGGGGCGCCTGGGGGGCTCAGTCGGTTGAGCGTTCGACTTTCGCTTGGGTCATGATCTCGCGGTTCGTGGGTTCGGGCCCCGCGTTGGGCTCTGTGCCGACTGCCGGCTCAGAGCCTGGAGCCTGTTTCAGTCTGTGACTCCCTTTCTCTCTGACCCTCCCCTGCTCACACTGTCTCTCTCTCTCTCTCTCGCTCCTAGAAATAAATAAAAATATTTTTTTAAAAAATAAATAAATAAATAAATGGTACAGCCAGTCTGGAAAACACTGTCAGTTTCTTATAAAACTGAGTATGCGAATATCAAAAACTGCACTCTTGGTTGACTAGAAAAATGAAAATGTTATGTTCACACACACACACACACACACACACACACACACACACACACAAAATGAACACGGATGTTTCTAACGGTGTTACTGGCAACAGCCAAAAACGGAAACAACCCAGATGTCCTTCACTGAGTTAACGAATAAACAGAGTTTGGTCCATCCACACCACAGAATACTACTCAGCAATAAAAAGGCACACACAGTACTGATACATCCAGCAACTTGGGTGCATCTTACAGGAATCACACTGAGTGAAAAAAAAATCCAATCCCAAAGGTTACACACCGTATGATTCCACTAATAACAACATTCCTGAAGTGTCCAAAGTACTGAACCGGAGGACAGATGGACTGGTGGGTGCCGAGTCAGGAATGGAGAGAGAGAGAACAGGAGGGAGCTGGGTGTGCTACAAAAGGTCCACAGGTGGATAGTCCCCATCATGACGGCGAGGGTGGACACACATCCTTATGCAATGATAAAACCACACAGAACTAGGGCCGCCTGTGTAGCTCTGTCAGTTGAACATCCAACCCCTGATTTCGGCTCAGATCAAGCCCCAAGTCAGGCTCCACACTGAGCAAGAAGGCTGCTTGAGATTCTTTCTCCCTCTCTTCCCCTCTCCCTCTCTCTCTCTCAAAAAAAAAATTTTTTTTCAAGGCGCCTGGGTGGCTCAGTCGGTTAAGCGTCCATCTTCAGCTCAGGTCATGATCTCACGGTTCGTGGGTTCGAACCCCAAGTGCAGCTCTGTGCTGACAGTGCAGAGCCTGGAGCCTGCTTCAGATTCCATGTCTCCCCCTCTCTCTGCCCCTCCCCTGCTCACGCTCTCTCTCTCTCTCTCAAAAATAAATATTTAAAAAATTTTTAAAAACTTCAGAGAACTAAACACACACATACAAATAAGTAAAACCAAAACTAGGGAAATCTGAACTACTAACCCTAGAGTTTTTGCAAGATATTATTAAGTAAGGGAAAGTAGGGAAAAGGTAAACAAGATCTTTCTATATTATTTCTTACAAATGCATGTGAATCTACAATTATTTCAAAATTTAAAGTTTAAATAAACAATTAAATTGAAAAACACTAGTTGGCAAAGCTATGTATATATACACACAAACATTTTTACTGCAGCACTGTTTACAATAGCAATCACAGAAAACAAAAATGGAAATAGCCTGAATATCCATGAGCAGGAAAATAGTAAGTTAGTATCTCCATACTACAAAATCTTACATAGAAATTCAAAAAGAATGAGACGCCATATCTAACTAACCCTAAGAAGCACCTTTCTCCCCCACACATCCTCTCTGAAATTCAATCTGTGCCTCATAATTGATGAAGTTACGCAGTGAAAGTTGGCATTGGCCATACAGATGCCACTGACAATAAGCTGCACCATTTTGCTGCCTACTGATCCGGAACAATCTCCATAATGTACAGCCAAGTTTAAAAACAAAAAACAATCAAGTTTTAGAGTGAGATAAACGGTATGGTTCCCATTTGTGGGAGAAAGGGGAGTGGGTTTCAAGGACTATGTTCTCTCAATTATTTGCACCTCTGCCACTATTTAAGGAGACTTAAGCGCCCCTGAAAATGCACGCAAACTCCTCTAGAGCGAGAGCATGAGGGCTGAGACTAAGGCCGCTCATCCCAGCTTGGCGGCACCAGCATGGGAGGGGCCTCCCCCCCACTCCTTGCTGCGTCAGGGGGCCCCAGGACCACAGAATGCGGCCAGCCCCGCGCCCTCAATCAGCCCTGCACTGTGACCTAGGTTGTCCTCTGTCTGCACTGAGTAAACCGCAGCCAGAAACAGAGGGAGCCAGAAAGATCTGGGAGAAAGATGGCAACCATCTAGAACAAACTAAATTTGGTTTTAGTTTTATCCCATGAGCCATACAAAAGAAAATTCTATGTGGATTAAAGTCTTAACTGTAAACAATAAAAACCCTTACAAGAGAATTTAAAAACACCGCATGCACAATCTAACATTAGGGAAGATCTTTTTGAAACATTGATAACCTAGAAACTGATAGGTAGGCATATGGGTCTGTAAAAAGACATTTAATCATGTAAAAAATTTTAAATGTTTCATAATCGATACTGTTATCTGAGCTCACAAGGATAATGGACAGACTTGAAAAAAAATATTTGCAAAGCAGAAAACAGATGAAAGGTTAATTAATTACAATGTACAAAGAGCTCTCACAAACTGACAAGGGAATACATAATCCAATAAAAAAATGGGCAAATAATATGAAGGAGCTTTGCACAAAAGAGTAAAGCCAAATAGTGAAAACATATTAAAAAAGATAAAATACATAAAAAGAAAGGTAATGAAATTCATTAGCAATCAAGGAAATTAAAGTGACAGCGGGCCACTACTTTCCACCCGTCAGACCTCCAAAACTTGGAACTGTAACTTGCAAAGATTTTGATGGGGTTGTGCCAAGAGAGAAAATGCAGAAGCAGAACATTACATATGATTTCATTTTTGTTAAACAATAGCAATAAAACCTGTGTTTGTCTTATTTGTATGTTTAATTTGCAAAAATTATGACAACATGGAGAAAACCACAGAACAAAAAATTCTCAGTCGTGAACACAAGGTGCCCGGAGGGAGGAAGGAGAGGATATGGTAGAGAAAAAAAGAGGCCAAAAAAAAAAAAGTTGACAAAGAACCAGAAAGAAAAAAATGCAAGCCTGGTAAGGGCGACAACTCACAAGGCAGTAGTTTTCTAGACACCGTTAAGTGTAAAGGTTTGAGTGGCAGACAGGCAGAGAGAAAGAAATCAAATGTGAGGCGCCTGGGGGCTCAGTCGGTTGAGCAACCAACTTCAGCTCAGGTCATGATCTCGCAGTTCGTGGGTTCAAGCCCCGTGTCGGGCTCTGTGCTGACAGCTCAGAGCCTGGAGCCTGCTTCGGATTCTGTGTCTCCCTCTCTCTGCCCCTCCCCCTGCTAACATTCTATCTCTCTCAAAAATGAATAAACACACACGCACACACACACACACACGTACACACGAAAAGAAATCAGATGAATGTTCTACCAGAGGAGCCAGAATTCGAAACAAGAAGCAACTCCTAAATGGACTAAACCCTCATTTCTGACCGTGTTCACAAGTTACTAACACCAACCCAGTACTGTCTCCTCGGGGGCAGACAGACCTCCAGCAGTCAGCGCGGGCGCTAACGCCGTCCGGGCTCCTCCCGGCAGAGGAGGAAGTTCAAACCCAGGCGCAGGGGCTGGCAGCTGGCACGGAATCTGCCAACCGGGCCCGTTACATTAAAAGCAGAAAAGAAGGCAGAGTCCCTGGGTGCAGAAGGAGGGAATGAACGGGAAATGAGAAGACACAGAAGGGACATTAAGCAGCTGGCGCATGGGATCTCCAAGCCCGGTGGGAATCCACAGCCGGGAGAAAGAAAACTCCACGCGGAAGTCTGCTTTCAAACAAAAGGGAACAAGTAAAAACAGCACGATTTGTTCTGGTTTCTGGCCACACCTCAGAGCCAGAGAACGGACGTCTCATCCTCTGCGCCCAGTCAGCGCCTCGGGCTTATCATGGCTCAGTCACAAGGCTTCTCGATCCTTCCGTCTCTCCTCCTGAGAGCACCCCCTCCACTCCGCCCTCCTGTCCACCGCTCCCCAGGTCCCATGGCACCCCGCCCATCCCCCCACACCTCCTCCAGAAATGCAGGTCTGACTATGCCGTTGTCCTTCTTTGTTGCTTTGTCCACACATTGCCATGGCATACGGTACATGACACGATTTCAAGAGGGACACAGGTGAACATTTTTATGTTAATCACTTCAGTGTGTCAAGAAAAACTATAAGCAGCCATCCATCTTTGATCTCACTGATGGTGTTACTTAGGACAAGACCAGACTCACAGGACAGGGCCTTCGAATTTCACCGCAAGCCAACACCTGGCTCAGGCGGTATACAGAAATGACAAGACCTGTGAAAACCGTATGCAAATGGCCAGAGCTCAAGAAATGATACCCTAATTGGGGCGCCTGGGGGCTCAGTCAGTTAAGCACCTGACTCATGATTTCAGCTCAGGTCATGATCTCACAGTTCGTGAGTTCAAGCCCCCCATCGGGCTGTGCACTAAAGGCGTGGAGTCTGCTTGGGATTCTCTCTCTTCTTCTTCTCTCTCTGCCCCTCCCCTGCTTTCTCTCTCTCTCTCTCTCAAAATGAATTTTTTAAAAATTTAAAAAAAAAAATGAGGGGGGCACCTGGTGGCTCAGTCGGTTGAGCATCTGGACTTCAGCTCTGGTCATGATCTCCTGGTTCATAAGTTTGAGCCCCACATCGGGCTCCCTGCTGTCAGCCTATCAGCACAGAGCCCACTTCAGATCCTCTATCTCCTCTCCCTCTGCCCCTCCCCCACTTACACTCGCCCTCTCAAAAAATAAATGAAACATTAAAAAAAAATTAAGGGGCACCTGGGTGGCTCAGTCAGTTAAGCAACAGACTCTTGGTTTCAGCTCAGGTCATGATCTCACAGTACAAGAGTTCAAGCCCCGAGTCAGACTCGACGCTGACAGAGCGGAGCCTGCTTGGGATTCTTCTCTCCTGGTCTCCCTGCCGCTCCCCCAGTTCATGCTCAATCACCTTATCTCTCTCTCTCTCTCTCTCTCTCTCTCTCTGAAAATATGAAATGAAATGAAATGAAATGAAATGAAATGAAATGAAATGAAATGAAATAAAATACAAATTTTATTTTTTTAAAAAAGAAAAAAAAATGATACCCCAATGGGTAAAGCTCACACCTACTGACGTTCCAGATCACCTCCCAACACAACACATCATCCACAACTCCCCCATGTGCTCACGCCTCCCGACACCTTCCCACTCGCTACCTCTGCTGCCTGCAATGCCCATCCTGCCCATCTGACCACAAAAGACCCACTGCCCACCCCTCACGACTGTGCTATGTAATCGCTACTACAGGCCTCTGTGACTGTCCACAATCTACATGCCTGCCTCCCAGGCTCAGTCCTGGGGTCCCTGAGGACACAACCATCTTGTCTGGTTTACACCCCTAAGGCCAACACGGTAGTCTGCCAACAGATAACTGCTGGATGGAGGAATTAACGAGCAATCATCCTAGTCTCTAGTTTCCAAATTAGCCCAAACACTGGTATGGCAAGTCATACAAAGGCAGTGTGCTGAGTTTTAGTAAGTGCTTTCTGGCTGTGCCAAGCAAACACTGTTACATATAAGGCAGTGGGGACCATGATTATCACCTGATTTTCTAGATGATACAACAAAGGCCTGGAGGAGTTATCAAGTCCAAAATGACACAGCTGGGATCTGGGGATCTATGGCTGGGGTGGGCGTCTAACATCAGAGCTTAGACTTCATGCTCATGGCCTCTCTCCCCTATCAGGGCAGTGATGATGGTGACGGTGAAGACAGTACTTATGTATTATGTTCTGTGGGCCAAGCACTATTTTCAACAGCTATAAATATAAATAATTCAAATATTTATTGAAATTCAGACACGGAAATGTGCTCAGATTTGCTAAATGCCCTAGAGCTCCCCAGTATCTGAAAAGAATCTTTTTCCAAAAAGAAATCATTTATTTGATCAATACAGTAAAATAAAGGAATATACAACGGGCACCTGGGTGGCTCAGTTGGCTAAGCATCTGACCCCAGCTCATGAATCTTACAGTTCGTGAGTTTGAGCCCTCATCAGGCTCTGAGCTGACAGCTCTCAGCCTGGAGCCTGCTTCAGATTCTGTGTCTCCCTCTCTCCCTGCCTCTCCCCTCTTGAGCCTCTCTCTCTCTCTCTCCCCCCCCTCTCTCTCTCTCTCTCAAATAAGTGCTTAAAAATCTTAAGTGTAGGGGCGCCTGGGTGGCTTAGTCAGTTAAGCGTCCGACTTTCGCTTGGTCATGATCTCACGGTTCGTGGGTTCGAGCCCCGTGTCGGGCTCTGTGCTGACTGCCAGCTCAGAGCCTGGAGCCTGTTTCAGTCTGTGACTCCCTCTCTCTCTGACCCTCCCTGCTCACGCTGTCTCTCTCTCTCTCTCTCTCTCTAGAAATAAATAAAAACATTTAAAAAAATTTTTTTAAGTGTTTTATATATATATATATATATATATTTTTTTTTTTTCAGGATGAGAAGAATTAGAACATCCAATCAACACCTCAAACTAATAGGCTGGGAAGAAACCCATGACAAACTGAAGACAAAATTCACATGATAAGCATCCAGAGACCTTTAAAAGAGGAAAAGAAATGCCTGAAAAAGCCATCCGGTTTCTTAAGTGTCCAGAGGAATAGGGACGGTTTTCAGCTATGCTGAGAATAACATCAGGGAACAGTGAAGGGCAGCCAGTTTTGTTTCGTAGCTTCCTGAAAAGTTCACAAATGTTTCCATCTCTTCACAGGTAAAGTAAAATCACCAAAACAAATCCCTCTTCCCTGGCAAGCCTTAAAAGGAAAAGAAATGCTCCTCTCTCTGATTTCCGCTGACAACAGTCCCCGAAAGGGTCACAAAAATGTACAATTCCTACATGTTCTGAGACATATACCCAAAGCCCACCCATGACCCCCCTCAGGGCAAAGAGACCTAGTGTGCAGAGAATATTACCAAGTATCGAGATACTTTACTTAAAATTACAATGACAGTAACAATAGCTAACAATTTCTGGAAACATACTAGCTGTCACGCTTCATATAAACTGACTCGCAACTCTACCAAGTCAATAAGGTGACTGCTGTCCCCATTTACAGATGAGGACGTTGAGGCACAAGAAAGTCAAAACCTGCCCACAGTCCACCGTGACTCAGGGCTGGCAACACGAGGATTCAAACTCTGAGCTCCAAATCCCACACTCATCCTGCCGGCCCCAAGTTTGGGTTGTTGTTGATCAGTCCAAGGGACACCTTCCAGATGGCGTTCTGGGATTCCACGGAGGAAAGAGATGCTTCTGAGGAGCAATAACGCATCTAGCCCTGGAGGTAACTTCCGGTGCCTGCTGAGTCCTTGGGCCGTTATTTCCAGAAGGCAAACTATTCAAAACATAACATTACGGCCTCTCCAGAGCCCAGCATGACTGACGGTTCGGGGAATAATTTTAACGAAGCACAAGAATGGATCTTTGTTCTTAGGGCAAAACAGAGCGGGATGCCAACTGCAAGAAAAGGGGCGAGGAGAACCACGCGCAGGCACTGGGGGCCCGGCGACAGCCCCCACGCCCCCCGGGCAGCTTTGGGAGGACAAAACCCAGTAGGCGCCTCTGGGTTTGACACCTGACAGGAGGACCGCGGCGTCCTGCTGTGTAATCTCCGAAGGCTCAAACAACCCTCCCTCTCTCTCTCTTTCTCACACACACACACACACGCACACACGCACGCACGCACGCTCTGCGTTTTCGGTGTAACAGGCTAACACTGCGTACAAAAGCCCACGGCCGCTTCACACCTGCCAGCGCTCTTTCCCAGACTTGAGTCATTCACAAACTGCGGGCAGCTTTTGTTACATCTGCGCACAGGTGCCCTTATTTACTTGTCCTGGGTTTGACTCCTGTTTTGCACGTAAAGAAACGTTTTATTTTTTTTTAATTTTTTAATGTTTTATTTATTTCTAGGAGAGAGAGAGAGATAGCATGAGCAGAGGAGGGCCAGAGAGAGAGGGAGTCACAGACTGAAACAGGCTCCAGGCTCTGAGCTGGCAGTCAGCACAGAGGCCGACGCGGGGCTCGAACCCACGAACCGCGAGATCATGACCTAAGCGAAAGTCGGACGCTTAACCAACTAAGCCACCCAGGCGCCCCAAGAAACGTTTTAAAAGGGAAAACTCTACCGCTGTTGCAAATGGAAGCCCGCATCGTGGGCCCCACTAAGTCGACGTCCCTCCCACTCTGCAGGAGAAAGACTAAGCCCGGGGCCGCGGTTCGAAGAGGCGGGGGTGCTGGACGCACAGGACTCTGACCTGCAGGATACTGTCATCTTCGTAGGTCAAAATGATCAAATATCAGCAACGTCGTTTAACTCACCCTAACGTCAGTACCAGACCAGGTCTCTCCCCCAGTACCATGGAGATCGGGAAAGAAAAGGCAAACAGTTGAGGCGCTAGGCAGCTGAAAGGAAGTGAATGCCATGGCATTTAACACTGAATATTCAGTTCTATTTGGGGAAACTGTGCTGTCAGAAGAACAAGAGGGGCTACAGTGTCAGAGAACAGGACCACAGCAGGAACAGAAAGTCTGTGTCCAGTCCTGTTCCACTACCTACAAACCACGCGACCCACCTAACGAAGTGCGTGCTCCCGCACTAACGCGCACTACATACTAAGTTACTGCTACAAAAAGGAGCAGCCTCCAAGGTTTCACACCTGTAAAAGTAGGGAAATTACCCCACTCCTGCTTGCCTACCCCTCAGGGTCATTTGGAGGATCAAATGAAACCGATCACGTAGACGTGAACATCTTTATTTCTTTTTATTTTTTTAATGTTTATTTTTTTGAGAAAGAAGAGAGCAAGGGAGGAGGGACAGAGAGAGAGAGGGAGACACAGAATCCGAAGCAGGCTCCAGGCTCAGAGCTGTCAGCACAGAGCCTGAGCTGGGGCTCGAACTTGTGAACTGTGAGATCAGGATCTGAGCCCAAGTCCGCAGCTTAACCAACTGGGTCACACAGGCACCCCCAGACATCAACATGTTTAAACCACATGGTACTGTCACAAGAAAGACTGTCACTACGATGCAGCGGCCACAAGGGACAACTGTTGGGCATTACAGCCGCCCTGTGTTCATTCATAACAGCCACCTTCATAACAGCACCCAGATTTCATTTGAAACTTTATTTCTTCCTCACTGGATCCTGTCTTGGGATGGTGACCCAAGTAGCCACTGTGCACTACACAAGCCAGCGGGCTCCCAGGAAGCTCCTTCAGCCAAATACTTCAGCTGGTGGCCAGGAGACCTGTCATGTGACCTGAGACTGGCCAATCAGGTGTTTCCTCCCTGGACCGTCAATCTTGAGCAGAGTGAGAGTCACTTCAGCAGCAAGACCTTAACTAGACCAGCATTCCTGCTAGGAGACCGCTTCTGGGCCCCTATTTCCGGCATAGGAGCCTTCCAAAGTTGCCTGGACTCCTTCCTGTTTCCAAATCTGGCCTTCCATCAGCTCTGCAAGCTCCCAACATCCTTAGCTGCAGACTTCTGTCCCTTGTTGCCCAAGAGCCTTGGTAGATAGAGCTGCTGTATGTCTGCTCCTTTCAAAGGCTCCTACTGGTATCCACCCACCTGACTGGAATCCAGCTATGACCCTCGGCCAACACTCACAGTCACGCCCAGACTTTACCTACAACAGTGAGTTTTCAATGGCATTCAAAGATAACACTTGGCCTTTTAAGAAAAAAAAATCCCTTCCAATTATATCTTAGTAGTCACTGTTCTTAGCTTCCTAGAGGAGAATGATGCAGGAAGAAGTACGTCTAAGGAGCTTCATTTTCCAAACGGTCTGAGAACTATACCCAGAGTTACATGGAAGGAAATCTTCCCTCTTCGGTTGTTTCTCTGAAAGCAAAAGAGAACGTCGAGAAGCCTCACTAATTGGCATGTGCCCTTCCCTTCTGTCTGCAGACTACTACCCGCGCCAGTAGACAGCATGGCAGGACGCTCAGCTGAGCGAGGGCCGTCTCCACCAGACTTCATTCCCTAGGCAGTGAAATTCACACTGCGACGTGGCACTTTTACACACAGTATCTGACTTAATCCTCCAACCGGCAGCATAGACCTGATTCTGATCACCTTTTCAGACGTGTGGGTTTCCCCACACCACGAAGCAATTCTCCGACACCAGCCGGGCGTGCGAACGCAATTCTGACATTCTCTGCCTGGAGACACATGAGACCCCACAGGTGAAGGCCTGTTCTGCACAGAACTTGATGTGTGACTGGTCGTGTGTGTCTGCCCAGAGCCACGCCACGCGCACAGTCATGGGGGGCTCAGCTGACCAGTGCTCCGTATCTGCCCTCAGGATCAGAGCTGGCCCTTCTGTTCCCAACACTGAGAGGGATTCACTTGCCTCACCAACCAGAGCCGGACCAGGCTGGCCCCTGGAATGGACCGGCGAGGGAAGGGAAGGATGAGATGCCCGGCCTCCCGAGATTGTGAGACACAGCAAGACAAACAGTACAAAATAGTTTGCTCAGGGCCGCACTCAGACGGACTTGAGGACTGACCATAGACCACACAAGGGCAGCGTGGGTACCGCTCTGTTGGGAAGACCCAGTGGGAAGTCCCACCTGAGGGGAGGACGCTCCACCCAGACCCCCATCAGGATGCCACCAGGGCCGTTCACCACTGGGCTCCCCCCGCCGGAAGGGGGGCTGTTGGGAGTACCTGACTGGATGTATTAAGACTTGTCTATTCTTCTCTGTATCTCTCTCTCCCTCTTTATATTTACTCTAATTGTTTAATTCCTTATATTCCCTTATAATTAATAGAGCTTTCTCCACAAAACCAAAAGTGGGGCTACTGTGAATTACTACTGTTCAGAAGAGGGTCTCAGGTCTAGGAGACTGCACACATCCGCCCCAACATCAGATGCCGGTCACAAGCCCAGGTTGTACTTCTCCTGTACTTCTGCCTGACTGGCTATGGACCTCGAAGATTCCCACGACCTCCTCCGTGGATTAGATTAATTTGCCAGAGCACCCCACAGAACTCAAAGAAATATTTCACTTACTTTATAAACCATTATTATAAAAGGATAGTGTGAATCCAGAAGCAGCCAGGGGGAAGAGCTGCGAGGGGCCAGGTAAAGGAGAGAACACACAGCTTCCGTGCCCACCCCGGCCGCGCCTCTCTCCCTACGCTCATCAACAGAGAAGCTCTCTGAACCCTGTCCTTTTGGGGTTTTATGAAGGCCTCATGACACAGGCATTGTGTCATTGATTGATGAAATCACAGGCAGCTGGCAACTGACCTCCATCTCCAGCCCCTCACCTCTCCCTGGGGCAGGGAGAAAGTTCCAAGGCTCTAATAGCATGGCTAGTCCTCCTGGCAACCCACCCCCAACCTTTGGGACTTTCTAAAAGTCACTGCATTCACATAACAGAAGACACCTTTACCACCCTCAACTGGAAATTCCAGAGGTTTTAGAGCTCAGGGCCAAGTATGGCAAAGAACAAATATGTTTCCTATTTGAATCACAATATCACAGGAGACCTAATTCTTGGGCTCTGAGAAGTAAGGCAGGAGGCTCAGCCACAAAGGGGAAGAGCCAGACTTGAAGCCAGGCGCCGAGAGCCGAGAGCCAGAGCACTCTCACCCCAGCCTGCCCAGGGCACAAACACAGCCTCCTAGGAGTAACCCTCAAGTCACATTCTGTAACCACTGCCTCACTGGACCATCTTCCCCAACGGAAAGGAAGCCACCAGAGGGGTAGAAACACTTCTGAAATATCTGAGAAGCCCCAGTGTCCAACCCAGAACCTGACACCAGCTAGTCATGCCCCAACTAACTGCTGAACAAATGAGTGATTCAATAAGTATTTATTGAGCACTTACTATGTGCAAGGCACTGTGGACATGTTGTAGGGAAACAGATTTCCAGCTTGTCATGTAGCTGAGTGGATAAATGTAATTAATCCACCATACAAATGCGTAATCTGAAACAGAGATTTCCAATCTATGACAGCACTGAGCATGGGTCACAAAGGACAACCCCTTCCAGAAAGTTTGCAGATCCAAGGTACAGAGCAAGGAAAAGAGACCCAGATGATCAGGACTTCGGGGTCTGGCGGGGGCCAGGGGGAGAACTGGTGTCAGGGATCTGAAGATTTCTCCGACAATGATTTAGAGGTTTTAAAAACACACAAAACAAAAACAGAAAAGGCCAAGCCAGGGTGGCTGGAGCAAGGAGTCAGGCTGTGTCAGGGATGCGAGTCTTTTCCAAAGAGCGAAGAGAAGCCAGGGGAAGGCTCTCGAGGGCGGAGTGACTGCATTGTGCATAGGTCTCTCCATGCAGAGGAAGCAGGACACGAAGGAAGACAGGGAGTCCGTCGACGGCAGCCGTCCTCCGGGAGGTGTGGTGGCTGGGACAGGGTGAAAGGGGGAGGTGGGAGAGACGTGACAAAGGTGAGGTGACTCTACTGCTGGGCCATTTGGCAGGATGCAGAAGGAAGGGGACTCATCAAATCTTTTCAGACCCCACAACAGAATGCTAACTTCAAGGTTAAGCTTTCTCACAGAATAAGGACAACGATGTGGCCTTTCCTACATGAAGGTGGTGCCACTTTTACACAAACATATTTCAAAGAAAAGATCAAGACTCTGATGTGGAGAAGGGACCCTCGACGTGAGGGAAAAACGATTTTTTTAACGCAGCTTCAAAACCGACACAGTCACTAGATGCAGCATAACACGGGAAGAATGGACTCTAGAGCCCCAGAAACCAGGGTCCCACTTGCGACTCTAACTCTCTCAGACGTCTCATTCCAGCTGGTCATTCTCTTGAGTGTGTTTCCTCATCTGCCAGGAAGGAATGGCGCCACCGCTCCAGACACTGTGCAGAAGACTAAGCATCACATGAACAAGGAGTGGCCCGAGACGTGAGAAGCAGTAACCACGGGGGCACCTGGGTGGCACAGGTGGTTAAGCGCCCGACTCCTGATCTCAGCTCAGGTCACTATCTCACAGTTTATGAGTTCAGGCCTCAGATCGGGCTGTGCGCTGATGATGTGGAGCCTGCCTGGGATTCTGTCTCTCCTTCTCTGCCCCTGTGCTGCACGTATGCGCTCGCTCACTCTCTCTCTCTCTCTCTCTCAAAATGAATAAATAAATAAATAAGAAGTGGTAACTATTATTATTAACATAGAGCAGCATACTCCATTTGGCCATAAACCACAGCTCTCATTGAGGGAATTAACTTTTTAACTTCTACTATAAAACATAATATTTTACCCAATAAAAATTTATTAGTGTAGAGATGGATTCTCTCTCTCAACAAAAGAACAGGACAATTATGAAAGAAAAAAGGGATGAAGAAGTCCTGAGCACACACGGCCTCACCCATCTGCACACACACACACACACACACACACACACACATACATGCACGTGGTCTAGGATGGGAGGGAGTATTGTATTATTAATGAATAAGCAAACCTCCCAGATGATTCTGATGCAGGGGGACCTTATGTCTCCAAATCAGGACCCCTGTGCTGACCCAGCCCAAGCCCCTAGTAGAGCCTCAAGAACAACATAGAAAGTACAAATCATAAAAAAGAATTATTCTATATTTACACTTATCAAAACCATATGATATGGGTGGAAGGAGAGACAAAAAGATCAATGAAACAGCATAAAGAAAGTGACACTGGGGCACTTGTGTGGTTCAGTCAGTTGAGCAACCGACTTCGGCTCAGGTCATGACCTCGCAGTTCGTGGGTTCAAGCACCACATTGGGCTCGGTGCTGACAGCTCAGAGCCTGGAGCCTGTTTCAGATTCTTTGTCTCCCTCTCTCTCTCTGCCCCTCCCCTGCTCATGCTCTGTCTCTCTCTCTCTCTCAA